>CM022299.1:359727390-360327390 GCA_011799875.1 Thinopyrum elongatum
ACGACACCCCGACACCACGACACCCCGACACCACGACACCCAGACACGACACCCCTCGACACCCCTGACCCCCGACACCTCTTCGGCCTCCTGTTGACCGAAAAGGTGCTCTTCGGCCTTCCAGAGGCCAACGGGGTCATATATTTGTGAATTATGAGTTAGGTCATATATTTTTTGATTTTGTTATAAAAAACATCATATTTGTGTGTTGATCGGGTGGATTTAAATGTGCAGTTGTTTCATCGCTGCGAGGGTCTGGTGTTCGACGACCTCCCCAAGCGTTCGACGAGCTCCGCCCCTGCGTTCGTGGGTGAGCACAAATGACATCTCCTCCTCCCCCCTTCATTTGCTCTGTTCCAGTCTTCGTGCCGATGAAACTTGCTAGCTATAGGCGTCTTCAATCATCAGTATGCGTGACCACTATGCGTCTCCCATTCGAAAGGGTTACATCTATAAATATGCATGCATTTGGATATTTATAACCGTGATTCTTTTGAATTGTCCAACATTATCCATGGACAGCCCGAGTATGTGTAGATTGGGTTCATTTTCCCATATGCTCTGCTCCGGATCCGATGCAGAATTTTGTCAGTGCCTCCCTGTTGTTCTCCGGGTACACATCCTCTCTGCTTATTGCCGAGACGTGTATCAGGAGAACAGCGGGGAGGTGCTGCCGAAATTTTGCGTCGGATCCGGAGTAGAGCATGGGAAAACGAACCCAATCTACAGATACTCGGGTGGGATTAGGACCTATCTTTACCTATTAGCGTCTAGGTTGCATGGACGTAATAAATCTGACAAACTCCATTAACTGATGAATATGATTTGCTGAATTATGTATATATTTCTTGTGTGTCCAGTAGCTAGGCAATATGAGTGATCCTGCGTGGATGTACACCGGTCACACTAGTCAGGAAGACATGACCGATGAATGGTTAACAAAAACCAAGGGGTTTGTGAGAGCCGCATTTGCAAATGGCCAGAGAAAAACCTGGTGCCCCTGTGTCCGGTGCGAGAACTATCATAAGAGGAACGAGCTTGAAATGAGTAAACACCTGCAGAAGTGGGGTTTTACGCCTGCTTATATGGTCTAGACATTTCATGGTGAGTCTGCCCAATGTGCCAGAGCCGAGGTGGTTCGTCGTCGCACCGACGAGCATGGTACCGGGATGGAAGACATGGTGGAAGACTTTGATGATGCTCGGGATTCGGACGATGAGATGGAGGAATCTGCAAAGGCCTTCAATGATATGTTGGAGTCTTCATAACGTCCTCTCAACGAGCACACTGAGCTTTGTCAGCTGGATGCCATCTCACAAATAATGGCTCTGAAGGCTCAATTCAACTTGGGCAGAGAATGCTACGACGCGATGATGACAGTATTTGGACGCTTTCTACCCAAAGGCCATGTACGGCCTGCAAACCTGTACCAGTCAGACAAAATCCTCCATGCTCTTAAGATGTCCTATGAGAAGATACATGCCTGTGAGAAAGGATGTGCCTTATTTAGGCTTGAGTATGCGGACTTGAACTATTGTCCCATTTGCAAGTCATCCAGGTATGTTGTGGTAGACAACGGTATGGGTGAGAAGACGCAGACTAAAATCCCCATTAATGTTCTTCGGTATATGCCAATCATACCAAGACTTCAACGTCTTTTCATGGTCGAAGAGACGGCCAGACAGATGACATGGCACAAAACGGGCAAAAGAACCGAACTAGATGCAGATGGGAATGTGATGATGGTGCACACATCGGATGGTGAAGCATGGAAGCGCTTCGATGCATTACATGCGGAAAAAGCGGCAGATCCAAGGCATCCTCGAGTCGCCATCAGCACGGATGGGTTGAGTGTGTTTGGTCTGACGGCAGCCCAATACAGTTGTTGGCCTGTATTTGTCATTCCACTCAATCTCCCCCCGGACAGATTATGCAAAGAAAGAACATTTTCCTGACGTTGATAATTCCAGGGCCCAACTATCCGGGGAAGAATATGAATGTGTACATGTAGCCGCTTAAGGACGAATTGCAAGAAGCTTGGGATAATGGGTTCAAGACATACGACGCCTTTAGCAAACAGAACTTCATAATGCGTGTCTGGTACATGTATTCGATGCATGACTTGCCGGCGTATGCGTTATTCATTGGCTGGTGTGTGCATGGAAGGTTCCCATGCCCCACATGCAAGGCAGCTCTTCAGTTTCGTTGGCTACAGGCCGGTCGCAAGTTTTTTGCTTCGACTTGCATAGACAGTTCCTGGATCCTCGCCATAAGTTCAGGAAAGACAAGAAGAACTTCATCAAAGGTAGAGTTGTCAAAAACTCTGCACCACCTACGTTGACAGGCCAAGAGACCCTGGATCAGTTAAATGCTCTCAAGCCAGATCCAGAGCGTCCAGGGTATTTCAAGGGGTATAATTCGGAACACGCCTAGACTCACAAGACATGCTTGTGGGATCTGCCTTACTTCAAAGACCTCATTTGCCCACACAACATCGACGTGATGCACACTGAAAAGAATATCGCCAAGGCCCTTTTTGGTACATTATTCGGCATAGAGGGGAATTTAAAGGATAATACTAAGGGTAGAGTTGATCAAATGGCACTATGTGATAGACCGTGACAAAACATGCAATAACCGAAAGGAAAGCAAAACTGCATGAAGCCAAAGGCATGGTTCAATCTTGGAAGGCCAGCTATGAGGGAAATTATCTTGTGGGTGAAAATGCAGTTGATGTTCCCTGACGGATATGCAGCGAATCTAAAGAGGGGAGCGAGTCTTGAAAAATTGAAAATATTTGGTCTCAAGAGTCATGATTGGCACATATGAATTGAGCGGGTAATGTCAGTGATGTTGCGTGGCTTTATCCATGAGGATGAATGGCTAGTACTGGCAGAGCTGAGCTATTTCTTCCATGTTCTTTGTGTGAAAGAACTATCGCCTGGCATGCTAGAAGAAATGGAAGAGTTGGCGCTGGAGTTGATCTGCAAGTTAGAGAAGATCTTTCCGCCGGGCTTCTGTAATCCAATGCAACACTTGATTTTGCATCTCCCGACCGAGGCAAGATTGGGGGGCCCGTGCAAAATCGTTGGTGCTATGCAACTGAGAGGATGCAGAAGTTGCTTCGAGCAAAATGTAAAAATAAATGTAGAATTGAAGCATCGATGGCCGAGGCATTCATTACTGAGGAGGCGGCAAACTTCGTGACAGCACACTACGAAGCCAAAAATCGTCATTTGCATAATCCAAAGCCTCGGTACAATGCTGGCGACCGTAAAAAGGGTGTATCCAACCTCAGCCTATTCAAAGGGAAGCTCGCACCAGCCGATGCTTCTAATTCCTTATCGTTGGATGTCGAATGGCGGACCATTTCGTTGTATATCTTCAACAACCTAACAGAAGTGTGGCCGTACATCGAGTAAGTTCTTGGTACATTGTTTCGCAACTTCTAATTCCTTTGAACTGCTCTTAGTCCCGAATATTTGATATAGTCGATACATCGTGAAATTCTCTTATGGAGCGGTGATCCAAAAGGATTCCCTCGAAGAGTATGAGCTTCTGGCAAAGCATGGGAGCGGCTATCCCGGTTTCATCTCTTGGTTCAAACAAACGGTAATTTCCATTATACCATTTCATTTCTTCATCTAATTTGTGGCTAATGCAACAATCCTTTCGTATTAAACTTGTAGGCTAATTCAGAGTTTATGGACGCCGAATTGAGACAAGTCGCTAATGATTTTGACTTTAAGGTCCGTTCATTTGACAAATACGACATCAATGGGTATCGCTTTCGTACCTATGGCAAAGAGCTATCTATGGCCGACCAAAAGTCTACAAATTGTTGTGTCTCTACTATCGGCGAAGGAGATACCGAGTATTATGGAAGAGTTGAAGCAATTTATGAACTTCTATTCTATGGTGCAAACCCACCAAACGTCGTAGTCTTCAAATGTTATTGGTTCCAGCCGAAGGAGACTAGAAGGACTCATGAACATATAGGGCTAGTCAAAATCAAACAAAGCACCCATTTGGATGTTCCCGATGTCTATATTACGGCTCAACAGGCAACCCAAGTTTTCTATCTACCGTGGGCCTGTCAAAGTGATCCAAATCTCAATGGTTGGGATGTCGTTTATGAAGTGCCGCCATGTGTTAGACCACCTCCCGCCAATAAGAGGATTATGAACCTCACATTAACCCAGACACATATGAAGGAGAATTCTTCCAAGAAACACGTCTTTCCAAAAAACATTTGAAGAACCGCTCTACTTCACCCCAGAACATTGAAGTAGACAGCGACAGTGAATCCGACTTCACCCCTGAGCCGGAACAAGAAGAGGTTACTGTTGCGGATGACCTGTCAATGCTTGACCGATTACGTAAAGGAGGCCTTCCACATGTTGATGCATTTATTGATGATGATGATGAGCACGTCATTACTGATAGTGATGATGATGATGAGCACGTCATTACTGATAGTGATGATGATGATGCATTTATTGATCCCGGAGCATATATAGACAATGAAGATTAATATTAGTAATGTCAGGTATTCAATTATTATTATGTACATATATATTATTAATTAGTTCATGTTATTAGGTATTCAATTTTTTATGTTGTACTAATTTCGTTTACTCTTTGTCATTGCAGGTGTTGACAGATGGTTGGCGCGAGTCGAGAGCGCTCCGAGCCTCCTTCCTCGGCGCGTGCTGGGAGGGGTGCTTCCATTCCACCCCAGCACCTCCGGAGAGCGCTGATAGACAGTATGCAGACACCACCGGTAGGCGCTTCTTCTTCGGCCGGGAGAGGTCGGGGGAAGAAGAGGGGTGCTAGAGGTGGACGTGGAGGCGGGAGAGGTAGGAAGGCTGCTACGCCTTCCTCGCTGCCACCCCCAGCTGATTCACCCGACCACAGGACTGCTCCGTCTGAGGTGGACCCGTCTGACATGGACCCGTCTTGGACTCCGGTCCACAAGCCTCAGGCCGACGAGCCTCAGGTTGCCGAGCCTTCGCCCCACGAGACTCCGGTCCCAGAGTCTTCATCCCACGAGACTCCGGTCCCAGAGTCTTCGTCCCATGAGACTCCGGAGGCTAGTGGCCATGCTGATGGTGGCAAGGACTGCTTTTCTGATGATAGCTATAGCGAGGGCGAGCGAGTTGAGGGGGGCAACGTCTACCAGCATGGTGGTACAAAGCTCCCGCCAGTGCTGGCGACCCGTGAGCAGAGGTGGTTGATTGCGCCTAATGGGGAGAAGTAATGCATTTACTCTTTTTTTAACCTTTTGCCTTCATGTTTCTTCAAATTAATATCTAATGTGTTGGCCTTGTCATACTGCAGGGGTTGGAAACACGCCCCTGGTGTCCGCAGGCCCAACCAGGTCCTAGGTGTGCTTTGCCGGCAGAACTTCCCGGGGTGGGTCACGTTGCCCGGTGAGGGTCAGGTTCAACAACTAGCACTGAGCTGGGAGCTGTACTTGGCTGCCCCGGCCCCGCTGGAGGAGAGGGTCGACGATGTCTTGTGCGAGACAGTGGCCGACATTGTGATCCGGACGTTTTGGGTAATTTCTCCTTTACAGAATTAAAAATCAACAGTACCTAGTGATTGTACTAATCAGTGTTGTCTTGTTTGATTGCTGACCTTCTATAGGTGTCTTGAGGGAGAGGAGGAGGCCGCGGCTATGGTTGTCGAAGCCGAGTGCAAGTGCCTACTTCAGAACTTACGGCACGAGGCTCGGGTGCAGGCTGTTTGAGACTACTACGCCTCGACTGGTATTAAGAGGTCCAAGACGAAGTGCCGCGGCAAGTTTTTGAGTAAGGACAAGTACATGAAGGTAATTACCTATTCTTAAGGCCTTGTACTTAGTTTCCTTGATTTGATTCGTAGGCATAGCGTTGACTTTTCTCTTGACTAACTTAGGTGCCCCCGAGATGGTGTGCGGATAGGATGGACTGTTGGGAGGCTTTGGTCGATGAGTGGTGCTCTCCCCAATGGCTAGCCGTCCATAACAAGGCCAATGATAAGCGTGCCAAAATGGTTGGTGTGCCACACTATCAAGGGAGCTCCAACCTATATGAGTACAGGGATAACTGGGTATGTGGTTTGCTTCATGATTCATGCAATTTCATTCTTCATGCTAGCTTGAGCCCTTAACTAATATTTTGTTCCTCTCTTTTAGGCGCGACACAACAAGAAGGAGGTGCCAGGGGTGTTCGACCTCTATGCCATGGCCCATACTGCCCCGTACAAGAAGGCCAAGGCATTATCTGAGTGTGACCTCGATCATCTAGGGAGCTTCACCAACATCTGCTACCACCACAAGCTTGTGAAGTATAGATCCGAGGGGAAGGTGAGGAATGGGAAGGACTTTAACCTGAGCCAGAGTCCTTTTGATCTGGAGCTGGTGGTGGGAGGTCCCATGGCTTGATAGCCATTGGGGATGGACTGATACGTTGTCCTAGCACTCTCTTGGAGATCAAGAAGAGCCAGACGAGCTCCAATCCTGAGATAAGGCCTCGTCCACGGCCAATGGAGCTCGCCATCGAGGTTAGTTATACGGACTCAGATACCTTTTTCCTCCGTTACATTGTGTGTGCGGCCGTCGATGATTACAATGCTAACAAGGAGTGGTGTTGCAGGCTATTCTTGAGAAAGAGAGTGTGAACACCCAGGCGCTTCTAGCGGAGGCAAACAGGCAGGCGGCGGAGAGGGAGAGGGACCTGGAGGAGAGGACGGCTAGGCTATTGGAGGAGGACAGGAACGGGAACGACGCGTCTCACCGGGCCCTATACGAGCTCCTCGTGGTAAGTTTCTCCTGCATATTAGCCAAATCATGCACGTAATGTTCGTTTCATTACTAACTAATATGACTGACTCATGAAAACCAAATGTGCAGTCCGTGTGCCAGAGCAACGGTCAGACCCCTCTGCCGATACCCCAGATTGCTCCGGCAACCACGGTGAGTTTCATTTGAATGGTAATTAGTTACTAGTATTCACATTTGAGTTGGATCATGCTAACAAGACATTGCAAATGATCTTTGGTGCAGCGTGCCTCCCGACAAGCATCGACCGATCCTTCTCCGTCTGCCACTGGCACCACCGGTCCTTCACCTCCGTGATGACGGTAAGTTTTCCCAAGTGTTTTGCTTAACAAATGCATACTTAGCTTAAGAAATGACCTATTTAGCTCCAAAATGACCTATACTTAGCTTATTTTCCTCGAAAATGACATAATAACCTTACTTAGCTCCAAAATGACCTATTTTACCCAGGATAGCTATAAAATGACCTATACTTAGCATTTTTTTTCCTCCAAAATGACTTAATATGCTTAGTTAGCTAAAAAATGGCATAACTACCTAGGATAGCTCAATAATGACCTATACTTAGCTTAGCTAGTTCATTTATGACATAATTAGCTTACATAGGTAAAAAATGGCATAATAACCATGGTTTAGCTCCAAACTGTCATATACTTCGCTTATTTTCCTCGAAAATGACATAATAACCTTACTGGGCTCCAAAATGACCGATTTTAACTAGGATAGCTCTAAAATGACCTACACTTACCATTTTTTCCTCCAAAATGACTTAATATGCTTAGTTAGCTCAAAAATGGCATAAGTACCTAGGTTAGCTTAATAATGACCTATACTTAGCTTATTTAGTTCATTTATGACATACTTAGCATACTTAGGTCAAAATGGGCATAATAATCTTGGTTACCTCCAAAATGTCATATACCTAGCTTATTTTCCTCGAAAATGACATAATAACCTTACTTAGCTCCAAAATGACCTATTTACCTAGGTTAGCTCTAAAATGACCTACACTTAGCATTTTTTCTTCCAAAATGACTTAATATGCTTAGTTAGCTAAAAAATGGCATAATTACCTAGGTGACCTTAGTTAGAAGAAGAAGAAGATAAAGAAGAGGAGAAAAAGAAAGAGAAGAGAAATTCTTCTTCTTCTTCTTCTAGTCTTCTTCTTCTTCTTCTTCTTCTTCTTCTTCTTCTTCTTCTTCTTCTTCTTCTTCTTCTTCTTCTTCTTCTTCTTCTTCTTCTTCTTCTTCTTCTTCTTCTAGTCTTCTTCTTCTAACTTTCTTCTTTCCCAATTTGCAGACTTGCTTCAGATCACGGAAGCTTGCGTTGATGGAGTCTACTCTTCTCCTTGTCCTTCCTTTTTGTTTTGATTTTGTAGGATGAACAATGTGAAACTTGCTACCTATATATGTATGTATGGATGAAACCATTGCATATGGACTTTTTGCTTAATTGTTGGATATGTTGGCTATATATATGTTGGATATGGACTTTTGATTTGGTATATATATGTGTTGGATGATCATATCCATATGGCAGGGATATGTATGCTTGTTGAAAGTATTTTGAAATGAATATATATATATATATATATATATATATCTATGAAATTGATTGAATTTAAGAAAAAACAGAATTAACAGGGGCAATACAGGCACTTTGCCGTCTGCCAGTGGACGGCAAAGCTGCCACGTGGCAGCTACCTGTGCAACCTGGGGGCACCTGGGCTGGCCTAGTTGGACACTTTGCCGTCTGCTGGCGGACGGCAAAGACCTTTGCTTCTTTGCCGTCTGCCAGCGGACGGCACAGCACACCATTAGCTACCTAACGGACCTAACTCTATCCCTCTGCCGTCCACGTCCTTTGCGGTCTGCTTGCTCTGGATGGCTGACGGCAAAATTCTTTGCCGTCCGCTTTATGAAAGCAGACGGCAAAGCAGCCCTTTGCCGTAGTTCATTCAGCCGTACGTGGGGCCATCTGCTGGCTGACGGCAAAGGACTTTGCCGTCTGCCAGGCGTGCCTTTGCCGTCCGCCATGGCAGACGGCAAAGTGCCTGATTCCTGTAGTGCTGGTTTAAAAAGGCCACGCGATGTAATTCATAACAAGTAGCAATAGTAACTAAGGTGCAGCAAGGTGGCCCAATCCTTTCTATAGCAAATGACAAGCCGGAACATTCTCTTATATTTGGCAAAGCGTTCCCGAGGACACATGGGAATAATCGTCTAGTCACTTTGATCATGTTTAGTTGATTCGCGTTCACAACTTTGATAATTTGATATGTGGGTGGACCGGTGCTTGGGTGCTATTCTTACTTGAACAAGCATCCCACTTATGATTACCCCTCTCGCAAGCATCCACAACTAGAAAAGAAGAATTAAGATAAATCTAACCATAGCATGAAACATATGGATCCAGATCGGCCCCTTACGAAATAATGCATAAACTAGGGTTTAAGCTTCTGTCACTCTAGCAACCCATCATCTACTTATTAGTCCACAATGCCTTCCCTTGGGCCCAAGTATGGTGAAGTGTCATGTAGTCAAAGTTCAGATGGAACCACCAATGGAAGCAACAACATACATATCATCAAAATATCAAACCAGTACCAAATTCACATGATTATTTATAACAAGACGTCTCCCATGTCCTCAAGAACAAAAGCAACTACGGACAAAATCATATTCATGTTCAAGATCAGAGGGGTATTGAATATCATTAAGGATCTGAACATATAATCTTCCACCAAATAAACCAACTAGCATCAACTACAAGATGTAATCAACACTACTAGTAACCCACAGGTACCAATTTGAGGTTTTAAGACAAAGATTGAATACAAGAGAAGAACTAGGGTTCGAGATGAGATAGTGTTGGTGAAGATGTTGATGAAGATTGGTTCCCCCATGATGAGAGGATCGTTGGTGATGTTGATGGCTTTGATTTCCCCCTCCCGGAGGGAAGTTTCCACGGTGGAATCGTTCCGCTGGAGAGCAAAAGTGCTCCTGTCCATGTTCCGCCTCGAGACGGCGACGCTTCATCCGGAAAGTCTTCTCGTTATTTTTTCTAGGTAAAATTACATCGTACAGTAGAAGATGGGCACCAGAGGCCTGCCAGGGGGCACACAAGCTCATATGGCACGCCCAGGGGGTAGGGCGTGCCGATAAGTCTCCAACGTATCTATAATTTTTGATTGTTCCAAGCTATTATAGTATCAATCTTGGATGTTTTATATGCAATTATATGCTATTTTATATCATTTTATGGGACTAACCTATTAACCCAGTGCCAAGTGCCAGTTGGTGTTTTCTGCCTGGTTTTGGTTTTCCAGGAAATCGGTACCAAACATAGTCCAAACGCTACAAAACTTTTTGACGATTTTTATGGACAAGAGAGACCCTGGAAGCTCCGAGAGGAGACCAAAGGCAAACGAGGAGGTGGCAAGGCAACAGGGCGTGCCTTGATGCCTTGTGGTCCCCTCGTGGATCCGTCTGACCTAATTCCACCTCTATAAATTCTCAAATATTTTGAAACCAACAAAGAGCCACCCAAAACACTTTTTCCTCCACCGCAAGTCTATGTTCTTTCACAATCCCATCTGGTGGCCTTTTTCGGTAATCTGCTGAAGGGGGAATCGATCACGGAGGGCTTCTACATCAACCCTACTACCCTTCCGATGATGCGTGAGTAGTTCACCACAGACCTACAGGTCCATAGCCAGTAGCTAGATGGGTTCTTCTCTCTCTTTGATCTTTGATACCATGTTTTCCTCGATCTTCTTGGAGTTCTATCTGATGTAATTCTTTTTACGGTGTGTTTGTTTGGGTCCGATGAATTGTGGGTTTATGATTAGATTATTCACGAGACATATTTGAGTCTTTTCTGAACTTATCTATGCATGATTATTATAGCTTTGTATTTCTCTCCGCAATCCGTTTAGTTTTTTCAACTAGATTGATTTCTCTTGCAATGGGAGAGGTGCTTTGTAATGGGTTCAATCTTGCGGTGCTCTATATCCCAGTGACAAAGTAGGGGACAAGACATGTATTTTTATTGTTGCCATTAAGGAGAAAACGATGGGGTTTATTCATATTGGTTGGATTTACTTTGTCTACATCATGTTATCGTGCTTAAAGCGTTACTCTATTTTATAGTTAATACTCTAGATGCATGCTGGATAGCGGTCGATGGATGGAGTAATAGTAGTAGATGCAGGCAGGAGTTGGTCTACTTGTCTCAGACGTGATGCCTACATACATGATCATTGCCTTGAATATCGTAATAACTAAGCGCTTTTCTGTCAACTGCCCAACAGTAATTCGTTTACCCACTGTATGCCTTGTGTTTGAGAGAGAAGCCTCTAGTGAAAACTATGGCCCCGGGGTCTACTTTTATCGCATATAAAATCCAAAAATACCTTACTGCACTTTTTCTATTTTATTTTAGTTTGTATTTTATTTTATCTATCTACCACTACGAGATTTGATCCATGCAAATAACCGCCAAGGGGATTGACAACTCTCTTGATCGCGTTGGGGGAAAGTATTTGCTTTTGTGTCTGCAGGTGTTGCTAACGAGGTTCTGCGTGGTTCTCCTACTGGATTGATAACCTTGGTTCTTAACTGAGGGAAATACTTCTCTCTACTCTGCTACATCATCCTCTCCTATTCAAGGAAATCCCAACGCAGCTCACAAGTAGCACGCGCCCCCTGAGCTTGTCGCTCCCTGGTGGGCCCCCTCCTGGTATTTATTACACCAATATTTTTTCGATATTACAAAACAATTCTCTGTAAATTTTCACATCTTTTGGAGTTGTGCAAAATAGTTATCTCGCTTTTAGCCTTTTCTGGTCCAGAATTCCAGCTGCCGGCAATCTCCCTCTTCATGTGAAACTTGCAAAATAAGAGAGAAAAGGCATAGGAATAGTATCATCGAACATATAAAGGACGAGCTGGTTCCTAGGCAGAACCAAGCCATCCACATCACCCTGAATTGGCATGAATAGTGCGAGCGGCCGAGGGCAGCGAGAGCGGAGGAAAAGCAGCAGGCAGCGAGGCAGTGAGCAGCAAGCGAACAAAAGAAAAAGGAGAAGGCAGAGCAGGGGTCCCCCCATGAAAATATCTCCCCTCCCTTGCCTTCTCTCCCTCGATCCCCTCCTTCCCTCTCCTCTCCCTTGCCTTTTCCCCCGTGATCTCCCCTCCCCCGATCCCCTCCTTCCCTCCCGTCACGCCGTCCCGTGTTTTGCCGGCGCCCGTCGGCCTCGATCCGCCCGCTCCTTCGCTTGCCACCGTCGCCTGCTTCTTGTGTGTTGCCGCCACGGCAAGGAGGTAAAGGAGGAGGAGATGAAGGAGATGATGGTGGGGTCAGTGGCGCCGGTGGGCCCGATCGGGAGGTGGTGGCCGCTGCCGCCGCAGGAGCTGCTGGAGCGGATGAAGGACTACGGCCAGGAGGGTGCCTTCGCACTCTGGGATGAGCTCTCGCCCGAGAACCGCAACCTCCTCGTCCGGGACATCGAGGTGAGACCGACTGACCCAATGCGCTGCTCCTTTTGGTCGCCTCCGAGCGGGATTTCATGGTCGGATTTGGCTTTCTTGCGCTGGGATTTCTGCTAGATTGGTTTGATTTCAACTAGAAAGTGCTGCTAAGATTTTTGGGGTACAAGATATGGTTTACTAACAAAGATAACTAGGTTTACTTTAATCAAGATGATGCTGAAGGGTTGCATGATGGTGTTTCATTAGGCTAAACAATGGTGATCTTTTGAAGAGTGCCCTTTACTATCCTATGTACTAATAGACTTCTCATGGTTTCTCTTAATGGTAATCATTGTTTATTTTTTTCATAATTTTAAAGATGGTTCTTAAGCCGATCCCTGGCCCTACACATGACCAGCATGATTTTTAGGTTGCTTGAAGGCTAGGTGTGCTAGATGATGCTGCCGGACTATACATGTGCTATTTTTTGTAAAATAGGAAGTGCATGTGTCTTGAGCTTCTGGTCATTAAAAACCATGCCCTTAAAACTTCAAATACAGTTTAAACCAAAATGGAATTTTGGAATGACATGGGCGTGCATGGGTTCAGATTTGTGCAAATGTTGATAACCCAGCACATTACCACTTTACCGATAAGCCGTGTCATTGAAGCTTTTGTTGATCTGATCATGTAGTATTTCAAATAAAATGTATAGAGACTACACATATTTAGCCTCAGGTACTTATAGCAAATCTGCACTATAGAATCTAAATTTATGTGCTTTTGGTATCCTTTGAAGCTGGGCATCATGATTTTCTTCTTTAATATTCATATATTTTGGTCCATGTCTTACCCCATAATTCCTGAATATTTTCTTCGTCCAGTAAATGCATAGATTACATAAAGTGGTCCGATGCTCACTTGCCAAGTTAGTGTATATTTTGGCTAATTTCTTGATTAGCTCAATGGTTTGAATTCTACAATGTTCACTTAGCAAGTTATGATATTACATTCTGTGATGTTAACAAGGATCTGAGCATACATTCCTTACGTAAGTTTAGAAATATACTAAGTAGTGTACTTGGCAAGCTGTTTTGAAACGGTGAAAAAAGGTCGATTAACGGAGTATACCACAAATGCGTTATACGCATTCCTTTTAGGATTTTTTTTCATTGCTTTCAGGACTATAATAATCCCAGTCGTGAAAAAGGAGATGCATTATTCTACTGTTGTGTAAATTGACTCTGAAATATATAGTGTCAGAATGTGTTTTTTTTGTGAATCAAGCTTGCCGCTGTTACATATACCTGTCATGTGAAATATGTTGCAGAGTACCTTCACCATGCATTCTAGAATTCTTGGGTATCTCGCTGTATCCCAGGTATCTCTCTCATCATATATTGATACTACTGAGACTAAATTGCCCTTCATAAAATTCTATAAACTTGAATGGAAATGTTAATTATCTAGATCAAATACTCTGGAGTTCTCAGACTGAAAATAGGCTCATAAATCATAAACAATTAATGTTAGCACTGAAAACACCCCATATAACCAAGTTTTTGTTTCTGCAATAATTGCAGTTTTGTATGTTTTGTTTCACAATTTTACCTCGTTGGATTTCTGTTTTTTGTTTATCTCGGATATGAACCAAAGGAAGATAATTTATTGTGCTATGTTGTCCTTTTTCATATCAGCTTCTTGTCACTCTACTTTTTTTGGTAGGTATTTAAATTGCATGAACTCCATTTATAGTATTTTTTGCTAATTAATCCTCCCAGGTATACAAGTTTCTCAAGCAAAGTTCATGTACCATAGGCTCATAAGTGTTTGTGTCTATTATTTTTATCTGTTCAGTTTAAAAAAATGACTTCTTTGATATCTTCCCTGTTTACAAGTGTATCATGTAGGTAGGGTAAACATCGTCGTCATCTCTTTTCTGTGGTCTGTGGTTGTAGGTTTAAATTGATGCAATCATGCTAGAAAGATAAAATTGTAGGTTTAAATTGATGCATTCAAGTGAACTGTAGAGAAGTATTCCACATGGCGTTGGCTTTAGGGAAGTAACACCCAAATAAAGGAGATCGATTACAGGGTGGGATGATGTTGTTTCTTGCTATATTCTCAACTGAGCATCGTACAAAGATAAAATATTGAAAAACTGAAATATTTTGAACAATGCTTACATGATTGAGAGTCAAAATGAGACCCAATTTTTTTTATATTCTTTGCTTTCCTACTTTTATATATATAGTCAGTAGTTTGGTGGCGTAATGAAGTGGGGCTTATATGCAAATTAGTTCAGGCAAAAAACAATTGTATGTTCTCAGATAAGCTAATATGAGGTGCCGTTACTCCAATGTAGGTTGGCGTGTCTGCACAGTTTGCCGATTGTCTGCTTTATTTGCAGTATGTAATGTGATTTGTTCAGGGGCTCTTGTCCGCCTCTGGTTATAGACGGAGTGACAAACATGGTTCATTGTTATTTCTTTCCTTTAATAGGTATGACACACTACGCCTGTCTCAATTCTGTATAGCCATATGTTCTTATTTCGTCTGCTCACATCTGGAAGTACAATAACAAGGACCGGAAAGCAGAGAGGATCTCAGAAGCTGCCGTTTTTGTGAAGCAAGACATGCATTTTGTCCTCGTCGGCAACTGTCCTTTCACGATCTTCCAGCTTCTGTCGAGCTACACCATCAGCATCCGAGATTCTGAACTAGCTTTACAACTGGCCACAAGTGGCACTGAAGAACTGGGTGATGTCGGTGTCAAAACTGGCAGATCTCGGGTAGGGGGCCCAAGCTGTGTGTCTAAGGATCGATGGTAACAATGGACAATGGGGACACGATGGTTACCCAGGTTTGGGCCCTCTTAATGGAGGTAAAACCCTACGTCCTGCTTGATTGTATTCGATGAGTATAGGGGTTACAAGAGTTGATCTACCTCGAGATCGTAATGGCTAAACCCTAGCTGTCTAGCCTACGATTATTCTGATGGCCTCTACGGACTAAAACCTCCGGTTTATATACACACCGAAGGGGCCCAGGGTCGTACAAAGTCGGTTTACAGAGGAAGGAAAGAGTACATCCGGACACCAAACTTGCCATCCACGCATACAGGAGTCCCACCCGAACACGGGGGATAATCTTCTGCTTTATCTTCACAGCCCATCAGTCCGGCCCATATCGAATAGACCGGACACCTGAGGACCCCCTAATCCAGGACTCCCTCAGTGGCCCCCGAACTTGCCTTCAATGACGATACAGTATCCAGCTTATGTCTTCGGCTTTGCAAGGTGGGTTCTTCATCATACTCCGGATTGACGATAGTCCGGTTTTGACCTCCATGTTCTGCCTTTATGATTCCTCCCTGTCGTCGCCTCGATTTCCACGCGTCGGGCGAATGTGAACAATGCATAATTTTTTACAAATAAGCCCCTCATCATGCAAGGGCGGTATCTATATTTAAAGTGGGCGGCACCGAAGTATGGCGCATAGCCGGATCAGGTTACCTAGTCGGAAGTCCCAAGAAGGCATCCGAAGAATGGGCTTCAGAATGTTTTTATATCGAGGATGTTCCCCTTCCGGACACAGTTCGACGTGGACTTCCCGAATTCTCCAGTGCTCCTTTAAAGAAGCGCTTCAACTGGCGCCCTCGGAGCCCCAAAGAAGAAGACAGTGCGGAAGTAAAGAGGTTGGTCAGCAAGGTCAGGTTCTTGCCCATTCCGGACTCTCGATAATCGAAGTCATGGCTATCGCGATATAGCGATGCATCCAGCCCCTTCAGTCCAGAGTGACCCCTTTATGGTGTTACAATGGAGAGGACAACGCATCTCGCTATAGGCGCGAGGGCCCGGATACCCCCGCCGCTCTGGCCGCCATTCTGGTAGATCTTTATAAGGGGGAGAAAGAAGAATTCCTCCGTTTAAATTGTCGGGAAGGTTTCTCCATGTATAACTCCATTGAATGGGTGAGTTTTTTGATTATCAGCATTATCCTACCTCATTATCGAGGCATACTAATCGAATTGTTCTGGTCGTCTTTAAAACAGACATGGAGGAGGGTCGTCGAAAAGGTGCACTGCCCCTCCCCACAACCAGAGGACTATGCTCGCCACGAAGATCCCGGCCTCTGCGAGGATCTGGATATATTTATAGAGTTTGATGATGGAGTCTTTTATCAAGCAAGCCTTGATGTTCGGAAGTGGCCATTACAGCCGACTACCCCGGCTTTCTCCCTTTCTCTAAGGTAAGTATTCGGAAATCATCCTCAGAAAGAGGAGTCCCCGCTTGCACCTCACCCATCACACTGAATCGTGCTTTTTAGGATCGGCGCTCGGCGAGCCGTACTCCATCGAGGGTGGCCCCTAGGAAGGTAGCATCCGTGCAGGGTGAGTGTTCAAAATGAAAGGAAACCGGGAGCAACGTCGAATCCCCTCCTTCATCAAAGAGGTATAACCTTTAATATATGCCTAGGCATAAAACCAGATTTTCATATTTCTCCTCCCATCTTATTCTAGGAGGAGCACACGGCGAACCATGTCCAAATCCCTATTAGCTGATCATCAGTTAATCCGGCGCCGGGCTCATCAACCAGGACAAGAGCCAATACGGATGCAGCACCAACTCATCCGCCTCATGAAGATTCGGATGATGTATCCGTCACAAATTCCGAAGTAGAGAGCATGATGAATCATCGATGACTGAAAGAGACCATGCGCACTCCAGTTTTTACGGAGCAAGAATTTAATGCCCTCAGCACCGTGGATGCATATATCCGAGCCGCCCGGGACGGACTTGCTGGAGTTGCCCACCTGTTTTCAAAAGATATGCAGGTAATGGTTTGTGTAAATTTAATTCATATATGCCAGTAGCCCCCAAGACTTGAAGCGGTTTAGGCCAACCGATTTAAGGATCGTTATGACTGCAAGTCCTCAAAGAGAAGAATAACACACTGTCCCAGGAGCTTGAAATGAGCCGGACAAAGCTAAACGCCGCCAACACAGAGTTAGAAGAACTGAAGAAGGTCAGGATGACCGTTGATCAAAAGAACAAACTGGAGGAGGAAAATGATAAGCAAGCCGAAGAGATAAAGAGCTTAACGGCTCAATTATCGGACGCTCAAAAAGATAATAAAAAGTTAAAAGGCGGCATATTTAGTATGACCTTTGAACTATCCAAGTTACTCATATTATCCCGTAATTCGGAGTGTTATAATGCTGCTCTTGCAGGTCTGTGAACTGGGCGTCATGAAGAAGAAGTATCCAGATTCTGAGGCGACATTTTAAAAGAGCTGTCCGTAGTGCATGAGCGGGCCTGGAAAGCCACGAGAAGTATGGCCAAGGCCTTATGGCCATCTGATGCCCCTCCAGAAAGTATGGAGGGGTTGGCAAACCTGTTCAAAGGTGCTCGGACCGTTTTGAGCTATGGAAGACGTCAGCATGCCGGGAAGGTGCACGAGAGGCTTGGGCAATGGTGAAGACGCGCTAGACCGGGCTTGATCCGAATCGTATGGCCCGAGTTGGACCATAGGGACTGGACGGAAAAGAGATTCTCGTGAACTTGGTATATGACCAAGTGATGATAGCTGTGAAATATTCGCAAGAAGACTGTAGCTTAAGCAGTCTTATAGATGACATAGATAAAGAGTAGGCATTCGATTCAATGTATCAATGTACTTTATCATCGAACTTATCTCCAACCGAACTTGTCAAAATTTGTCATCGCAGGCCTTCGGCTTCAACCTCCAAACCAAGAAGTTGGAGTGTTTTCGGATACCATGTTAGAATGTAATAAACATTCATTATGTCCGAAAACCAGGCAATCTGGTCATGTTGCTCGAACAGACAAAATTTGTTCGGGGAGTTATGTTATATTACTTTTTAACATAAGAAACATCTTCCAGGGAAAATAGTTCTGTTACGGGTTCCTTTCCTTGGGTCGGCACGCTTAAGTATGCATGCCTAGGCTTTGATCCGAGTTATGGGCAGCCTATCCCATATTTGTTAGAAGAAATACACAAATGTAAATGATCTGTCGTTGCTTGCCGACCAATTATTCCCTTAAGAATGCTAGCTTTCGGCTTCACCCGTCTGAGGTACAGGTCCGGAGTACCCGGTTGTAACAATCGCAGAGGTGCTCCCTTTACACCCTAGCCAAACAATCGGGAACGTAGGGTATAAACACAGGAGCAAGGCAACCCGGCTTGGCAAAAACTTAAGTCATAGTGGTGCATATAATGGCAAAAGATGTATAGAACAAACGACGTAAACAATGTAAGCAACAAGCTTTCAGTAATAAGCTTCGTCAAAGAAGCCCCTAGTTATAGTGGGGTGTATACATTTAAAGATGTGTACCCCTAACAGTTCGGTAGATCTGAACATACCCTGCGAGAAAAGAAGGAAAAAATAAAAAAGAAAAGGAGAAAAAAGGAACCTAATCAAAAAAGAAAAAAGGATGCGACCGAACTATCCGTAGAATCGTCGGAGCTGAGCAGCATTCCATGGATTTGGCTCAAGGCGATTATCCAATGCGTTACGAAGGCGATAGACTCTTCCTATGAGAACTTCATCTATGATGAAGGCGCCCTCCCATCTCGGTTTGAGATTATCCTTCCTCTTCTCCGGGAGACGCAAGACGAGTTCGCCAACGTTATAAGTCTTGGCCCGCACTTCTCTGCATTGGTATCGCCTGGCCTGTTGTTGATAAAGTGCGGAACGGGCTTGTGCAATATCACGCTCCTCTTCGAGACCCTCTAGGTCATCCTGCCGATCGAGCTCGGCTTCTCGCTCTTCGTACATGCGCACTCGAGGTGAGTCATGAATAATGTCGCAGGGCAAGACAGCTTCCGCGCCGTACACGATGAAGAAAGGTGTATATCCGGTTGTCCGGTTAGGTGTTGTCCGCAGCCCCCAGAGCACGGAATCGAGTTCCTCAACCCAGTGTTTATCTGACTCCCGTAGGGAGCGCACCAGTCGGGGTTTGATGCCGCTCATTATCAAGCCATTGGCCCGTTCAACCTGACCGTTTGTTTGAGGGTGGTAGATGGATGCATAGTCGAGTTTAATGCCCAATTTAGCACACCAGTTTTTCACCTCATCAGCTGTGAAATTGGAGTCATTGTCAGTGATGATACTGTGCGGGACACCATAGCGGTGTACCACGCAGGATAAAAAGTAAATCACTGGTCCTGCTTCAGCCGTTTTTACTGTTTTGGCCTCTATCCACTTAGTGAATTTATCCACCATAACCAGTAAATATTTCTTTTTATGGCTTTCCCCTTTAAGGGGTCCGACCATATCGAGCCCCCAGACCGCGAAGGGCCAAGTAATGGGGATTGTTCTTAAGGCGGTGGAAGGCATATGACTTTGATTGGCGAAAAGCTGACATCCCACACAACGCTGGACAAGGGCTTGTGCATCTGCTCGGGCCGTTGGCCAGAAAAAACCAGTCTGGAAAGCTTTGCTTACGAGGGCCCGAGCTGCAGCGTGATGGCCGCGCAGACCAGCATGTATTTCAGCCAAGAGTTGTCGTCCCTCCTCTTCGGAGATACACCTTTGGAGAACTCCGGTAGTGCTTTTCTTGTACAGTTCACCTTCGTGAACTTTGTAGGCTTTAGAACGCCGAACTATGCGACGGGCCTCATTTTGATCATCAGGAAGTCCTGCTATTAAGGTAGGCTAGGAAGGGTTCAGTCCATGGAGCAATAACGGCCATGATCTCATGAGCAGAGGGTGTTATTTTGGTATACGAACCCCCGATGATACCTGTATCATGTTCGGCTGATGGGGGTGTGATCAGGTCCGTACTTGCATCTTCGCTCTCATCCTGCCATACCACGGATGGCTTGAAGAGCCTTTCCACGAAGGTATTAGGCGGGATGGGGTCGCGCATGGCGCCCATGCGAGCGAGTATATCCGCTGCCTGGTTACTGTCTCTAGCGACGTGATGAAATTCTAGCCCCTCGAACCGAGCTGATATTTTTAATAGGGTGTTTCGATGTGCCACCATTTTTGGATCTTTTGCATCGAACTCTCCATTTACCTGAGATATTGCGAGGTTTGAATCACCACGCACCTCTAGGCGTTGTATGCCCATGGAGACAGCCATGCGGAGACCATGTAGAAGTGCCTCGTATTCGGCTGCGTTATTGGAGTCCATATACATGATTTGCAACATGTAGCGGACTGTGTCCCCCATAGGGGATGTCAAGATGACACCAGCCCCCAGTCCGGCTAGCATTTTGGAGCCGTCGAAGTACATGATCCAGTTGGAGGAGGAACTATACTCTTTGGGGAGCTCGGCTTCCGTCCAGTCTGCGATGAAGTCGGCCAGCACTTGAGATTTAATAGCTCGGCGTGGCTTGTATGTTATTTCAAACGGTAAGAGCTCAATGGCCCATTTAGCTATGCGGCCAGTGGCGTCCCTGTTATTTATAATGTCGTTAAGTGGTACTTCGGATGCCATCGTGATCGAACACTCTTGAAAATAGTGTCGGAGTTTTTGGGATGCCATAAAGACCACGTAAGTTATCTTTTGGTAGTGAGGGTATCGGGATTTTCAGGGTCTAAGGACCTCCGATAAATAATACACTGGCTTTTGGATGAGGAATTTATGTCCCTCTTCCCCTCGCTCGACGACGAGTACGGCGCTCACTACCTGGTGAGTTGCGGAGATATAAAGCAGCATAGGCTCGCCAACACTTGGGGCGGCTAGGATTGGATTGCCTGCTAATATGATTTTTATTTCTTTCAATCCGGCTGTGGCCGCTTCCGTACATTCAAAGTTGTCAGTGCGTCTGAGCGGTCTATAAAGTGGTAATGCTTTTTCTCCTAATCTGGAGATAAAGCGGCTCAAGGCCGCTACGCACCCTGCAAGCTTTTGGACCTGTTTTAGGTCTGTTGGCGTAGCCAATTGCGACAAGGCTCGGATTTTGGCTGGGTTTGCTTCAATTCCTCTATGGGAGACAATGAACCCAAATAGCTTTCCGGATGGAACGCCGAAGACGCATTTTTCCGGATTGAGCCGTATGTCGTATGTTCGGAGGTTGTCAAATGTGAGGCGGAGATCATCCACCAATGATTCGACGTGCTTGGTCTTGATGACCATGTCGTCCACATATGCTTCTACTGTCTTGCCGATTTGTTTTTCCAAGCATGTTTGAATCATGCGTTGGTAAGTGGCACCAGCGTTTTTGAGCCCAAAAGGCATAGTGTTGAAACAGAAAGGCCCATACGAGGTGATGAATGCCGTTGCGGCCTGGTCGGACTCCTTCATTTTAATCTGATGGTATCTGAAGTAAGCGTCGAGGAAACACAATGAGTCGTGTCCCGCAGTCGCATCAATAATCTGGTCAATGCGGGGCAATGGGAAAGGGTCTTTAGGGCAAGCCTTATTGAGGTCCTTAAAGTCGACACAAAGGTGCCAAGATTTGTCCTTCTTCGGCACCATGACCAAGTTGGCTAGCCAATCCGGGTGTTTGATTTCTCTGATGAACCCGGCCTCGAGTAGTTTGCCTAGCTCCTCCCCCATAGCTTGTCGTTTGGGTTCGGAAAATCACCGTAGCGTTTGCTTGACTGGTTTGAACCCCTTAATTATGTTGAGGCTGTGTTCGGCCCGTCTACGTGGGATACCGGGCATGTCCGAAGGGTGCCAGGTGAAGATATCCCAATTTTCACGTAGGAACGCGCGTAAGGCGGCATCTACCGTTGAATCCAGCTGTGCTCCGATGGACGCTGTTTTGTTAGGATTCGTCGGGTGCACTTGAAATTTAACTATTTCATCTGTTGGCTTGAAAGAGGTGGATTTAGGTCTCTTATCGAGAATCACATCATCCCTGTCCACCGTGGATCATAGGGTGGTTAATTCTTCGACCGCAAGGGCTTCGGAGAGTGCCTCAAGGGCCAAGGATGCGGTTTTGTTTTCGGCGCGGAGTGCTGTATCCGGATCACTTGTAACTGTGATTGTTCCATTGGGCCCCGGCATTTTAAGCTTCATGTACCCATAATGGTGTACTGCTTGGAAGCGTAAAAAAGCGCTCCGCCCTAGAAGGGCATGGTATCCGCTATTGAAGGGAGCGAAGTGAAAGAGTAGCTCTTCTGACTTGTAATTTTCAGGCGTGCCGAATACTACGTCAAGTTTAATTCTCCCCGAGCATCATGCTCCTCGACTGGGGATGATACCTCGAAAGGTGGTACTGCTTTGCTCGATGCGTGTTCTATTGATCTGCATTTTGTCGAGCGTGTCCTCGTAGATGAGGTTAAGCCCGTTGCCGCCATCCATGATCACCTTGGTAAGTCGAAAGCCTTCCACAATTGGGTTTAGGACTAAAGCGGCGGGTGCTCGGACTGATCGGGCCCTTGGTTCGTTGTCAGTGGTAAAGGTTATTGCGGCGTCGTTCCATGGGCTTACTGCGGTTACTTGGTAGACTTCGGCGAGGTCGCGGAGTGCCCTCTTGCGCTGATTATTTGAGGAGAAATTCTCAAAGACCGTAAGGACGTTAAAATCGTCATCCTCCGGAGAATGCTTCTCTGGAGTGGCGCTGGTGATATGGCCTCGCCACTTTTAGCTACCTGCCGGAGTACCCAACATGCTCGAAGGCTATGTGTTGAGTCAGTGCTCAGCGCTGTATGTACTAGACAGGGCTTGTCGAGGAGTTCATCAAGAATGGACCTGTATCCCGTAGGGGTTTTTTTCTTGCCGACAGGCTTATTGTCGGATGCCTCATAAGGGTGTATCCGTTTTGCCCGGGCAGTGCACTACTTAAAGGCAGCAGGTTCCAATTGGGTTTTCTGTGCCTTCCAGGTGCTTTCCATCACGCAATACTTCCGTACTACGTGCAATAGCTTCGTGAAACTCTGTATGCGACGGCGGTTGAGGGCATTCCGAATTCCCTCGTCGGTACAATTGCGATGAAAGACCGAGACTGCGTCGTCGTCGTGGCAATCTTTAATCTTGTTTTTGACAAGTAGGAATCTGGCCCAGAAGTGATGGACCGTTTCCTGAGGTTGCTGCCGTACATACATTAGGTCACATATGTCTGGAGGGCCTGAATTACTTGGAGAGTGTTGATTGTGGTGGGTGGGTGGGCAAAAACTCGAATCCCGACCCAAGATTGCATCCGGAGCCTGTAAAATCTCCGAAGTCAGCAGTTCGGGTCCAGGGAGATCCAAGTGCTCCCCGGACCCCATGTCCGATCGTAAGTTCGGGGGACGCGGAGCCTCATCCAAAGGGAGGGTGTCCGACCCAAGAGGTTCGGAGACCCGAACATAGCTGGTCTTTAGTTTAGGGGAAGAAGTGTTTTTGGCTCGTTCCTCGACGACCGCTACCAGGTGGGGCGGGGAATTAATTTCCCTCTGGTCTGGTTTGAGCCCGATCCGATCATAATCCGTTAAAATCCCCAGGGCAGCGATGCGATCTAGCAGCTCATTTAAAGACGAGACGTCCGTCGGATCCATCTTTTCGGAGTGTTCGAGACCGATGCGGGGGTGATGTTTGGCGATCACGGGAGCCGTTGTTGGCTTGATGGCCATGCCAGCACCCATGGTGAAACTGCCGAGCTGGAGGACTTGTCCTGAAGTTAGGCTCCTTCCAGAGGTGATATCATCATTGATGACAAGGCGAGCCATAGATCGCTTTCTCGCGACTACACAGCGAAGCTCTCAATGAAAGCACCAATGTCGGTGTCAAAACCGGCAGATCTCGGGTAGGGGTGCCCAAGCTGTGTGTCTAAGGATCGAGGGTAACAATGGACAATGGGGACACGATGTTTACCCAGGTTCGGGCCCTCTTAATGGAGGTAAAACCCTACGTCCTGCTTGATTGTATTCGATGAGTATAGGGGTTACATGAGTTGATCTACCTCAAGATCGTAATGGCTAAACCCTAGCTGTCTAGCCTATGATTATTCTGATGGCCTCTACGGACTAAACCCTCCGGTTTATATGCACACCAGAGGGGCCCAGGGTCATACAAAGTTGGTTTATAGAGGAAGGAAAGAGTACATCCGGACACCAAACTTGCCATCCACGCATACAGGAGTCCCACCCGGACACGGGGGATAGTCTTCTGCTTTATCTTCATGGCCCATCAGTCCGGCCCATATCGAATAGACCGGACACCCGAGGACACCCTAATCCAGGACTCCCTCAGGTGACATTTTGGCCTATCACATGCATTGCTAATAAATGGTTCCATTTTTGTAGGTTGTTATTATTTTGGTTATGCCTTGACTTGTTCTGCGCAAGACTCCAGGTGTTATCTTCTGTGATGGGATTACTGTTAGCTATCTTAATTAGGACATGATATGTACCCAATGTCCACTGTGTAGCTTGATGCTACTCCCTCTGTAACTTAATATAAGGCGTTTTTTAGCCTTTCATAGACTCTAAGAACATCTTGTAAAAAGTTACAGCGGTAGTATCTTTCTGCAGTAGAGAATTTTAGCTCAACCTTTCCCCCTTTTTCTATATTTAGCCCTACAACTAAATCTATGACTATATGGCGTGCATCATTGTTCTACAGTAATTCTGCAACACCCTGTTCTAGGAAAGAAACAAGTTTTACATTTGCTTACCAGTTGTCTGTGGAACAACTGTATGCTGCATCCGGACTTATAATGTTCATCTATTTCCTGTAGTTCTCCTTGGAGTCTATGATTTACCCCTTGTACTCTTTTCTTTTGTAGCTTGTTCGTTGTTGGATTTCTGGGCATTGCTGCAGAATGGTATGACAAAATTTGTGCACAACTGCTGTTGGGAACTTTCGCTTTGGTTTTTAGTTCACCATGGCTGCTAAGAAATTAAGATGTGCTTTGCTTATAAAAAGTATTTAGACACAATTTATGGTTTCTATTTCTAGATGGATTTCGTAGATTCAGCTGTTGACATATTTTTGTCCGAAAGGTGTTTTATTTTAGCACAGATTGTATGTTGTTCGAAGGATACAGGAGATACGAAACCAAGAGAATTTGAATAATTTGATAAATTATCATGATGTACTTTTTAAATTCAAATGGTTCGATATTTGCAATGTCGTTATTGACATATATCTTCGAACATGCCTTACGCCCATGAGTTATTCCTGAAAGCTCCAGTGATATTTATTTCCGCACTCTATTACTGTCAAATAGGTTATATATGTTGGACATAATGATGATAGATCTTACAAAAATATCAGGTGTATAGCTTAATCTTGCTGCTTCCTTTTGATAACTTTCAACTTTGCGTTGTTTTATATACTCTAGAAAAATAGACCAATGCCTTCTTTTGATAGCTATAGTTTAGAAAACCCGTGGAACCATTAAAGGGTTACATGGTTGTATCTTAATATATATAATGACAATGTGCATCTTGAATACATGTCTCTTGATTACATGGTTGTGTGTCTTACACCTGGAGTCATTGATATTGGGTTACTTTTTTTTTGAAAATATATTAGGTTGCCTTTATTGTACATAAAGAATTTGCTGCTTCAGTTTTGGCCTAACTTTTGGGCAGCGTTATCTCCACAGATCTGAACGCAGTTTTCTCAATACACGTTCCATCCTTTTTTGTGTTTTTTCAACTGTTCTTTGTAACTCTGCGACTTTTGAGCAGCATACTATCTCCATAGGTCAGAAGGAAAATATTTAATACATGTAATATATCCATCCTTTATTTTTTTGTTCTTTGACCTATTCGTGAAACTGATTATTTTAAGTTCATCTTGCCCATGCTTCCGAGTGTTATTGAATTAGTCTCGTCTGCTCCTGCCCAGCAAGATCCCCTTCCTCCCCTCTACGGTCGTCGATTCCTTCCTTGTTCACACCGCATCAGCACAATTCTCACCCAGAAGCACGCTTACTCTGCTTCAAGAGGAACCTTCAGCAACAAGATTGTATTTTTCAACAATCAGATCTCTCTCTTCTGGCCTTTAGATTTCCTACTGTTAATCAACCATGTTTGATCTGCATTTACCAACTGATACATGCCGCTTAAAAAGATAGTATATGGAAATATCCAATTCGTTTCAAAGAAACTGAAAACCCTGTTCATCTCAACTTTTTCATTGGCTGGAAGTTTGTAGATATGCCTCTTACCAATTGTTAAGTCCTATTCAATATTGATTGATCCCAACAAAAACATAAGAGTTTGAATTTGTACACACGAGCTGTACATTCCCTTGCAATTACTGTTGTTTAGTATGGTTGTTCTTCTCACCAGTATAGTAGATATAAACACATGTCAAGCCATGCCTCACCCTTCCTTACAGTATTTTATATCTGTTTATTAACATGTCCTAATGGAAAAGGTTAGGATCCCAACAAAGATGCTTCTGGATAACATGTTGCAATAGCTTAATCCTTCAAATGTAGTTTACTCAACCTGCAAAGCATGGACAGTTGGCCTCGACGCAACCATTGAGTTCTATCCATCGGATCACCAACTGCAAAAGGGCTTGCAAAGAAATCAATGCCCGTAAGTTTATGAAAAACTGGATGGAAGAAGCTGGAGATCATCTTGCATCTGAGGCTCTAAAATACATGGGGGCCTCCTACAACAAAGTACTACAAGACTTCAACTATGACAACCTGCAATTGTTCAGCAGAAAAACATATCTTTTTAAAATGAGCTCAACGAAAAGAAAGGAATAATAGAGTGTCTGACCACAAACTGGTGCACTAGATTAGGTCCAGATCGCAAGGCAGTGAAAGAACTTTACCGTACAATCATACCAGATTCACTCCAGTATCAACACCTGAAGATAATGATTTAAATCATGCTCTTTTGCAAGTACGGTATGTCGCGGAACAACTTGAAGACACAACTTTGCAATCAGAAGACGTTGTGCACAAAATAAGTGTCACTGGGGCTTAGACGGTGAGTTCAGTGATATGGAAGGCATTTCTGCTTTCACCAACAAAAGTGCACCAAATACACCTGCCATGAAAAGCTACTTGGATGATGAAATCATGTTCGATACCGATGGTACATGCAGCATGACTCTACTTAATGCCACCACCTTCACGTCTTTGGTCTTTCCTGCTGGCGGCAGATACAAGACTTAGGCAATGCATGTTTGCTAATAAAGCTTGCTTTATAAAGTCATTGTATGCTATAATCAAGTGATCTCGATACTTTTTTTAAGCCATCAAGCTACAATCTAATGGAATATAAGTATCTACTAAGTTGTTTCTGAATCAATCTCATATGCATGGTTTGAATACTCGGCCTGCTCTCACTTTTTGCGCCATTGGCGAAACGGGTCATCTAGTAAAGTGAAATAATGACCCAAAACATAAAAAATAATAGTAGGAAAACATGATGCAAAATGGACGTATCAACTCCCGCAAGCTTAGACCTCGCTTGTCCTCAAGTGAAAGCCGAAATCGATAATCATGACCACATGTTTAGAGACAGAGAGGTGTCGATAAAAAATACAGACATGAAAGCATCATTATCATTATCACAGCAGCAATATATCATCATAAAACTTCTCATGAATAAGTGACAGTTCATTCACAAGACAAAGTATGTGTCGGATTCAGGGCTCCGCAGAACCAAGAAGGTTCGAACTCAGGGGCGTGTACGAAGAACTCGGTCTCTCAAGCTTGCCTACTTGTCACCCCATGACCTAGCCTAGCCGGACTCGTGTGAAGGTGAGGAAGAAGATGAACACATCAATTTACCGAGGTTCAGGCCACCTTGCGGTGTAGAACCCTACTCCTGCTTTGTGATGGATTGGCCTCACGGGAGGCTGAGGATGAACCAGTACAGAGAATGAACAAGCTTGCGAGGGCTCGGAGCGAGAGTGGAATGGATCCGATACCCCTCTATGGTGGTGGCTAACCTATACTTATAGTGGCCTCGGTCCTCTTCCCCCAAAACATAGGTGGGAAGGGATCCCACAGTGGCCAATTTGAAAGGGGACAAGTAGTACATCTTATCCTGACGAAAGGAGGTCTTCGCCTGCAAAGCTTCTGGTCGTGACGCGGCAGTGGGCTGGCGATGACATCCGTCCCGCCATCCTGGTGGTCTTCGTTTCGTTGCACCGAAATGGAAACCTTTGCCTGATTCCTCGGGAACCGACGCCTGTCCTTGCCTCCTTAGTACCAAAGAGGGAACTGCCTTCTCTGCGCCCGCTGGCGCCCGCCTGGCCTTGGTCGTCATGGCTTGTGTCATGGTAGCCTCATGAGGCTGGGTACCTGCATAGGAATCTCCGCTTCTCGGGAGGCCGCTCCCTCGGGAGGTCTTAGCGCCGTCCGCCTCGCGAGGCTTGGCCCCTCGTGAGGGTCTAGTCTTGTTGGTCTTGGAGATGGGCCGTACAAGGCTGTCGAAGGAGCCACGCCGTGGGCCGCAGGCAGGCAAGTCTGGGTACCTGGTTCCCAAAACGCCGACAGTAGCCCCCGGACCCAAGGCGCGCTCAGACTTGGCTTTGAGGCGAAGCCGAAGGGCAAGGGCGAAGTGCCGAGGGCCCTAATAGCCTGCGGGCCAGCCGACGCGTGGCGCTTGATGGGACGTGGGCGTCTCTGCTTCCCCACATCGCCTCGGCAACTGCCCGACTTGACAACTGCCTGGTGCATGCAGCGGGGCCATCATGGCTTGGAACGTGAGAGGCCGCCAGTTAGCCTTCCTTCGCCTAAAAATGGGGAAGGGGGCAGAGCCCCCAGCCCATCTACATCTTCTTGCTGCTCGCTCGTCCTTCGTCTTCATCATCACGCCGTCTTGCCGAAGCATCCATGGCGCTGGTGAGGAGGTTCTTCGCCGAAGAGAAGGGCAAGGGCCCATGGGAGGGGCCAGGCTCGCCACCGCCCAAGAGGGGCCGCGGCCATCCCGGCAAGCATGCCGCGACGCCGGCGATGGCTCCACGAGGGCACGGGCGCACCCCCTCGAAGGTCAGTGCCACCTCTGGCGGTCTTGGGAGGGTTCCCTCCCGCGCCAGAAGCCACCGCAACCATGGCGGTCATGGCCAATGGGGGAAGCATGCGGCGACCGTCCGGCCGTCCGGCCATCGCGCCCACGATCCCACTCGGCCGACCCGTCCTCGGAGCTCGTGGTGTGGGCGGAGAGGCCGGCAGGCACCTGGTTCCAGCTCCCGTGCTTCTTGGCGGGCGCGCTGCCGGCTGGAGGGCCTGGCGGCCTCTGGCTGCAAGTCGACAGCTGCTGCAGCAAGGCCTCGTGGGTGGAGGTCAAGGTCACCCCTGCCGGTAACATGTTCCTGAACCGCGGGTGGCAGTCATTCGCCCGCGCGCGTGGACTGTAGGGCAAATGTACTCTCCACTTCAGGTACGACGGAGCGGCGACCCTCTACGTCAGGATCTTCAGGGAAGATGGCAGACGCCTGGGGTGTTGCCCGGAGAGCGACGACGATGACGACGACGTCCACCCCTCCGACGACGACGGCCAGAGGGGCGGTGGCATCCTCGGCGGTGAACTCGCCCTTGGCGACGGCCGTGACGCGCCCAGCGGCGGCGGCTCTTCCTCTGGGGAGAGAATGAGCGACGATGACTACGACGAGCCACCACGACGCCGAGGCCGGACCGGGGAGGGCGACGAGCCGCCTCACCATCGCGCTCCGGTGAAGCAGGAGCAGGACTCCGACTAAACGGGCATCGCTGGAGCCAGGCCTCAGGAGTCGCAGTGGTCGCGAGGCCGCTTTTGCTTTTTTTTCTTTTTCCCTACATCAAGAAACATAGAAGGCCCTGCTGGGGCATGTAATGGACCATGGCGCTTGCGCCGTTTATGTTAACGTTTTTACTTCGTATCTCAGCATTCGTGTTGCTACCAATCGACAGGCTCTTGTTGATCGTGATTAGGATAACTTAGCTTGGTGTGCTCGTGGTAGACTCCTGCGCCGCGAGGGCGCACTCCTCCGGAGCTTGGGTCCCCTGCGTGCCTCTTGCTCCAGAGGAATTTTACCTGGGGTTTCCTTCTCAAGGACCTGAAGTTTCTTCGACCTCAGGAGGCACTCAGGGCCATGAGGACAAAGGGCCTCTGGAGATGCCTCACAGGGCGCCGCACCCCACGCGAGCCCCCGAGCGAGGACCGGCCACCGCTGGTACGCCGGGCCCGATGCCTGGCGAGGCCAGGAGGTGCGGACTCAGGAGGACGTACATGCCCGTTGGCTCATTTAAGGGCGTCGTGTGAGGATTAGGACGCCAAAAATTAGAATACAAAGGCTCTTGGTGAGGTGTCTTCGTGGGCGGGCCCAGGCGTACACACCATGCCCAGCCCCCACTCGCGAGATGCGCGGGAAAGAGCGACAGGCAACTGCCACCTTCCCTAAGGCGAGACTCGAAAGAGCAAATGTTGCGAGGAGAAAAATTCCATCCCTTTCAAATAAAGACGCGAGAATTTCGAATTTCATTCCAAGATGTGGCAAATCGGCTACAAAAAGCAAGCAAAAGAATAGCCGCGTCTGGCACCTACACTAGTCTTCTAGTCTTCCCGCCAGCGCGGAGCATGGGGCTTCCACTAGGCGTGGGCATAGTACTTGAAAGACAGGGTCGTCCGCCAGCGCGGAGCTTGGGGCTTCCACTTGGGCGTGGGTGGGAGCCCCCGTGAGGCCCCAGGGCGGCACTCAGGAGACTCCGGGACGTATACAACCCCACTCATTATTACATGAGAGTGTCACGGGTAGAACCTCCGGAGGTGCTGGATGTTCCAGGCATTCTGGATGGGGACCCTGTCCTGCGTCTCCAGGTGCACGGCGCCAGGCCTGGAGACACGGGTGATCCTGAACGGGCCCTCCCACATGGGCGAGAGCTTGTGAAGCCCCTCCTGCGAGAGCACCCACCTCAGGACGAGGTCACCCATCTCTAGGGTCCTGGAGCGGACGCTGCGGTAGTGATACCACTGCAGCACCTGCTGGTACCTCGTGGCACGGAGCGAGGCTTGGCGGCGGGCTTCCTCCCCGAGCACGAGATCTGTCCCCCGCGAGGCATCCTGGTGTGCCTCATCAAACGCCAATACCCATGGGGAGCGATGTTTGACCTCGTGTGGGAGGACCGTCTCAGCCCCATAGACGAGGAAGAACGGGGTTTCACCAGTGGGCTTAGTCGCGGTGGTGCGGATGGAAAACAACACAGACTGAAGCTCACCGAGCCAACCCCTGCCGCAGGCCTCAAGCTTTTTCTTGAAGCTCCTCGTCTTGAGGCCCCTCAGGACCTCCACATTCACGCGTTCGGCCTGGCCGTTACTCCGTGGGTGTGCCACTGAAGCGTAGCATATCAGCGTTCCAAGGTTAGCACAATATGTCCTGAAGAGATTGCTTATAAATTGAGAGCTATTGTCAGTGATGATATGGTTGGGGACCCTGAAACGGCTCACGAGGCACTTGATGAACTTGACGGCCAAACCAGCAGGGATGGTGCACACGGGCTCCACCTCTGCCCACTTGGTGAATTTGTCGATGGCGACGTAGAGGTAGCGGTAGGCCCCGGCTGCTCGGGGAAACGGGCCCAGGATGTCCAACCCCTAGACCGTGAATGGCCACGAGAGCGGGATGGTTTGGAGGCCCTGAGTGGGTTGGTGGACCTGTTTGGTGTGGAACTGGCAGGCCTCACAGGATCGCACCAGCTCGGTGGCGTCGTTGAGCGCCGTGGGCCAGTAGAAACCGCTACGGAACACCTTGCCCACGAAGGTGCGTGATGAAGAATGGTGCCCACAATCCCCACAATGAATGTCGGCCAGCAATTCGCGCCCTTATTCCTTGGATATGCATCGCAGCGAGACGTTGTTGGGGCACCTTCGGTAGAGCTCGTCGTCCTGCAAGCAATAAGTGGTGGCCTGACGGGCCATGTGTTCCGCATCTTCCTCCTTCTCCGGCAGGGTGCCGCGAAGTAGGTACGCCTTGAACTCTTCGGTCCAGCACCCCTCCTGAGGCTCGAGCGCCAGGAGCAGGCGGGCTCCTGAGGTCAGGACGCAAGCTGGGGCACCTGAGGAGGGGGCCAGGGGCGGCTCCTCCTGAAGCAGCGCAGGGCTTGCAGAAGGTGGGGCTGCCGACAATTTGAAGAGCCTTTCCTCGAAGACGCCAGGCTTCTGGGGCTCGCGTCGGGACACTCTCTTGGCGATGTCATACGCCTCCTTGTTCGTGCCACGTGGGACGTGCTGCACCTCCAAGCCCAAGAAGGGTTTTTCAATTTTGCGTACCTCTTTCAGGTATGCCTCCATGTGCTCGTCCTTAGGCTTGTATTCCTTGTTGGAGAAGTTGACGAGGAGCTGAGAGTCGCCCTTGATGGTGAGATGCTTGACCCCCAGGGCGGCCGCGGCTCTGAGGCCAGTGACCAGGCCCTCGTATTCCGCAATGTTGTTGGAGACCTACTCACCATGCTGAAAGCAGAGCTGCACGGCGTAGCATAGCTTGTCCTGGGTCGGCGAGATGAGTACTGCTCCAGCCCCTGTGCCCTACCTCGCAAACGCGTCGTCGAAGTACATGACCCAGCCGTGGGGCACCTCGTCTCCAGGCGCGAGGGACCAGTCTTCACCTATTCTGCGGTCAGGAGCATCCGTCCATTCTGCCACGATGTCGGCAAGGGCTGCGCCCTTGATGACCCTGGTGGTGCTGAACTCCAGCTGGAGCGCCTGCAGCTCGATGTTCCACTCGGCAACCCTCCCCCCGGCATTGGGGCTCCGGAGCACCTTCTCTAGGGGGTACACGAAGACAACCTTGATGGGGTGGCCTTGGAAGTAGTGGCGCAGTTTCCTGGAGGCGACTAGGAGCACGAGTAGGAGCTTCTACGGCATGGGGTAGCGCGCGTGTCACATAGCACCGTGCTGACGAAGTACACGGGGCGCTCGACGAGGGAAGGGTTGTCGATGGCGTCCCGCTTCTCTTGGGACGAGGGAGCCTCGGGAGCCTTGCCGTCCAATGGAGTAGCTGAGGCCTCAGGAGCACCGTCCTGAGGTGGCGATGGTGCGGCTGTACGTGGGGTGCTACGCCACGCATCCGCACCTATGCGCTCCTCCCTGACCGCCACGAGCACTTCACTAGCTGAGTAGGGCGTAGCGGCCAAGTAGAGCACCAAGGGCTCAAGAGAACGAGGCGCCACCATCACCGGCGGGCTCGTGAGATATCTCTTGAGGTCTTGAAAGGCTGCCTTGGCCTCCGGAGCCCACTCAAAGGGGTCCTTCTTTTTCACCAGCTTGAAGAATGGGAGGGCGCGTTTGCCAAGCTTGGAGATGAAGCACCCCAACGAGGTTACGCAGCCAGCGAGCATTTGCATCTCCTTGAGAGTCTGTGGCGGGCTCATCCTTTCTATTGCCTTGACCTTCTCGGGGTTAGCCTCGATCCCTCTGTGCGACACCAGGAAACCCAGCAACTTGCCGGACGGGACACCGAACACGCATTTCTCTGGATTGAGCCGCAGGTTTACCTTGCGCAGGTTGGCGAATGTCCAGGTCTTCGACCAGGTTCCTTGCCTCCCGCGACTTGACCACTATGTCGTCGACATACGCCTCAGCGTTCCTCCCGACCTGCCGGCCTAGAATGATGTGCATCAATCGCTGGAAGGTTGTGCCGGCATTCCGCAGGCCGAAGGGCATGCAGGTGTAGCAGTACACCCCGCACGGGGAAAGGAAGGCTGTCTTCTCGGCGTCCTGCACCGCCATCTTGATCTGGTGATAGCCCGAGAAAGCGTCCAGGAAGCACAACAAGTCGCACTCGGTAGTGGAGTCAACGATCTGATCGATACGCGGAAGAGGGAACAGGTCCTGAGGGCACGCCTTGTTGAGACTCGTGAAGTCGACGCACATGCGCTCCTTCCTGCCCTTCTTGGGGACGATCATCGGGTTGGCCAGCCAATCCGGGTGCCACACCTCTCGAACGACGCCGGCTCCTTGCAGCTTACGGACCTCCTGAACCTCTGTGGCCACTGCACCCGTCGGAGGTCGGGGGTAAAGGCTCGGAGGCCCGCAGCGCCTCCGTAAGCGCCCGGCGGCCCAACGGGTTGAACGACATCGGCCATGGGAACTGTGAGTCACAAGCGAAGCACCAAATGTCGGATTCAGGGCTCCGCAGACCCAAGAAGGTTCGAACTCAGGGGCGTGTACAAAGAACTCGACCTCTCAAGCTTGCCTACTCGTCACCCCACGACCTAGCCTAGCCGGAATCGCGCGAAGGTGAGGAAGAAGATGAACACAACAGTTTACCCAGGTTCGGGCCACCTTGCGATGTAAAACCCTACTCCTGCTTTGTGGTGGATTGGCCTCACGGGGGGCTGAGGATGAACTAGTACACAGTATGAACAAGCTCGCGAGGGCTCGGAGCAAGAATGGAATGGATCCGATCCTCCTCTATGCTGGTGGCTAAGCTATGCTTATAGTGGCCTCGGTCCTCTTCCCCCAAAACATAGGCAGAAAGGGATCCCACAGTGGCCAATTTGAAAGGGGACAACTAGTACATCTTATCCTGACGAAAGTTGGTCTTTGCCTGCAAAGCTTCTAGTCGTGACGCGGCAGTGGGCTCGGTGATGACATCCGTCCCGCCGTGCTGGTGGTCCTGGTTTTGCTGCACCGAAATGGAAACCTTTGCCTGATTCCTCGGGAACCCACGCCTGTCCTTGCCTCCTTAGCATCAAAGAGGAAACTGCCTTCTCTGCGCCTACTGGCGCCCGCCTGGCCTTGGTCGTCATGGCTTGCATCATGGCAGCCTCATTAGGCTGGGTACTTGCATAGGAATCTCCGCTTCTTGGGAGGCCGCCTGGGAAGGCCGCTCCCTCGGGAGGTCTTGGCGTCGTCCGCCTCGGGAGGCTTGGCCCCTCGCGAGGGTCTTGTCTTGTTGGTCTTGGAGATGGGCCGTACCAGGCCGTCGAAGGAGCCATGCCGTGGGCCGCACGCAGGCAAGTCTGGGTACCCTAGTTCCCAGAACGCCGACAGTATGAATCATAAACTTCATTGAAAACTAACAAACCATGATCTCAGTCACCGAGATAATTGCAATTTATCATATTATCAAAAAGAGTGTATGTAACAACTTTGTTTAGGAAGTTCACATACTCAACTACCATTTAGTCTTCTATGATTATTGACACTCATGGCATATTTATGGAGCAAAAGTTTCAGTCAAGCACATAGGAAGATGGGGGCTTATAGTTCCGCCTCCCAACTTATACCTCAAGCGTAATGTCAACAATAAGAATCCATGATCACCTACATCCAACTAGATATATATGCCTGGATCTTTCCCCACCATATGATGCTTGCCAAGAGAAAAAATAAAAACCGAATAGAGAAGAACAATATTGACTCTTGCATAAAAGTAAATACATAAAGTAAAAGATAGGCCCTCTGCAGAGGGAAGCGGAGGCTATCATGCGCCTTTTATTTTTGGATGTGCAAGCTCTTAATGTAAAGGAACGTCACTTTATATTGCCCCTTGTGATAGCAACCTTTATTATGTAGTCTGTCATGTTTATTTCTTCACCATCATAAGTTCGTACAAAGCTTATTTTCCCTTACAATAAAAGATCATACATATTTAGGAGCAATTTTTATTGCTTTTGCACCGATGACACTTTACTTGAAGGATCTTATTCAATACATAGGTAGATATGGTGGACACTCACGACAAGAAACTGTGTTCAAGGGTTTTTGGATGCACAAGTAGTATCTCTACTTAGTGCGAATTTTGGTAGCAAAAGATTATGATCAAGCACCACATGTTAGAGGATCCATGACAATATAACTTCTATGTGAATGTAAGCGAACATAACTCAATACATTGTCTTCCTTGTCCAACGTCAACTATTTGACATAGAATAGTTAATGGGGACTCACAATCATAAAAGATGTCCAAGATAGTATATTTATATGTGAGACCTCTCTTTCTTTATTACTTTTTTATGACTTGCAACAATGACCAATGCTATGTTCGCTAACTTCCAACAAACTTCATCAATATACTCCTTTTATGTGAAGTCATCACTCCCCATGGGATTAGCATATGATCTTTTTATTCTTTTTATTTCAATATTGAAACAAGAAAGTAAAACAACTCAACTCAAACTACTCTTTATTATATAGCTCTCACACTCGATTACATGGGTAGATAGATCATGAAACAAGCACTCAAAACTAGATCATACTAAAAATTTATTCTTCTAAGTCACGAAATAACTAATGATCGAACTAAGATAGATAATGATGATAAAAGTGATGGTGATACGATACCGGGGCAGCTCCCCCAAGCTTGGAACAAGCCAAGGGTGGTGCCCATCAGTGGTACAGCAAGCTCTATACAAACGGTTTTTAACCCCTTTCCGCGATGGCATTTTAAACTGTCACCTTGCTAGTGTGTGCGATAGGGGGTGTCCTTCCCACACGACCCAGAAACCGTCGGGGATAGGGAGTAGCAATGCATACGTTTTGCATAACTAAGCGTATGCGATGCCGACATCTATCCCAAAGGCGAGTCTTCAGACAATTATTGGTGATATCTCTAATATCCCAAATGCTCCATCCTTGTTACTCGTTTGTGCTCGCATTACCATCGCAGTCGGTATTCTGTGGTGCTACGTTTATGATGCGCGCCCCATCAAAAACAGTTCACGATTGTAGAACGTGTGTGATAAGCTGACAATCACACACATTCACTTCTCCCGAACCGTATGCGATATATAATTAAGAAGATTAGCTAATCATCGTATGAGTGTCGGATAGGATTAGGAACCATCGGGCCATTGTACCAGTGTCGTACAGGATAACTATAGCACACGCTATTCTGTGGTGCAACGTTTACGATGCGTGCCACATCAGAAACAGTTCATGCTTTTAATGCATCTACGATAAGCCGACTATCACAAACATTTAGTTTCCTCGCACCGTTTGTGATATTATCTCACATCACACACGCTTTGCAAATGATAACTGTGTGCATGGTTACACATGTTTCCTCTCTGTGAACTGTGTCGGATTATAATGTATATCACCCACGTTGTGCTTTACAGACCGTGTACGCCGTAATGACCTGCAGAGCGTATTTTCACCCTAATTTAATTGCTTCTATTTAAAATTGTACCAAATTTGAATTTGAAATTAGGCTATAACTTTATTCATATCCATCAGGTTCAACAACCAATGCATTATTCGATTCACAGGTACACATGTTCAAGAATTACACCCAAAAAAAGAATTACATAAGCACCAAATAAAGAATGATGAACTATGGTTGTATACTTTTACTATTAAAGACGGTAAAGAAAGAGGTGAAAGATATTCTGGTTGCTGAACAAGGTGAAGCGGAATGCCCATATTGCACACTCCTCCATGCAGAAGGCATGCACGACTCTAGTCCTACCCCTTGTGATGGTTGACCACCCATCCTTCAGTGTCTTCATGAGGACATCTGGATAGCCATCCTATTCTCATAGAAATACTTTAACCTTTGCATGCCCACCAATCATGGAGTTTGAGAGGTAATCTTGAGTAAACTGTTGTTGGAACCACTGCAAAGGAAAAAAGATTCAGACATTGTCATCTAACACAACTCATTATGGGCAGTAAAAAGAAGGCTGCAGAGTTCTTACTTACCATCCAGCAGTTCACTGTAGTCTTGGCTAAAGTGTAAACAAATACTTTAATTGCCATATTTAAACCCATTTTACTAACAATCTTTATCAGTTTCCTCACTTGATGCTAGTTCATGAATATCTCATTGCCCCATACGCAAAAAGGGTCGAAGCGTGGATCTTTACCAATGACATATGTACCTAAAAGCACCAATTTAATATTAGAAACTAAACAGCAATTGCACAATGATGTAGTACAACACTCCTTCCGTCCCATTATATAAGATCTTATTACATCCAATATACTCACGTATTGGAAACATCTTATATTATAGGGCGGAGGGAGTTTATTACATTGTTACAAATATCAACCGATTAACTACAGTTAACTGCTGTTGTGTTGTTGTTGTTGTTGTTGTTGTTGTTGTTGTTGTTGTTGTTGTTGTTGTTGTTGTTGTTGTTGTTGTTGTTGTTGTTGTTGTTGTTGTTGTTGTTGTTGTTGTTGTTGTTGCTGCTGCTGCTGCTGCTGCTGCTGCTCTTCTATGTATATCTAGACATAATCAGAACATTAAGGTAACACTCTTCCTTGTTGCTATGTAGCCTAGGATTGCATATTTAGTCATTCAGTACAATGCATGTTGCAATGTAGCCTAAGATATTTTAGACATGACCCTAGTTAACCTACCAATAAATGGGTTACAGATATATTCAATGAAATGTCCAATTGGACGATTAATCCCTTATCAGCCCCCCACCTATATGGTACCAGCTACCAATATCCTGAACAGTGAGTATATATAAGCCATGGGATGAAACTAACCTTGATGGAAAACAGCAGGTGTTCCCAATATTGTCCTGGGTAAGTACATCTAATGGCATGTTAAGCACAACAGGCTAAACATGAACTAATATATCCATGATAGCCAACATAATCTCCAAATGATAACTTCAGTGTGCAGGTTTAAGCACGCTAGTTAAGCAAAACAAGAAGTCAAAAGGTGTGTTAATTGCAAGAGGCATAACATTTATAAACAAGCTAACATAGTCATTCAAACTGGTATTGTGTAGGTCAAAGTACACTAGTTATTGTTTAAAAAAATGGAAAGGCGTGTTAACTACAACATCCTTAACAGCAACCAAATATCGTCATTCATAGTTGTATTGTTGAAACTGGTATTGACGAAATTGAACTGCACAGTAAATAGCTGCACATATAGAGCAAGACATTGTGAATAACTGAAATAAACAAGGCATAAGGCCATCTCTAACCGATCCCCTAAAAGGTAACGGAGTAAAACCCTTAGTGGAGTATATATACTCCACTATTTTTGGCCGTTTCTAGTCGATCCCCTAAACTTAACGGAGTAAACTTCAATTTGATCAAGTTCAAAGCAATTTGAACCGAAAGTAGCATGCATTCAAGCATAAACATAGATAGTTTTGCACAACCTAACATAAAACATAAATTTAAACTAAACTACTTTTGGTCGAAGTGGAGGTCGAGCCAATCCTTCCTTGTCAGGTATGGTGGGCCACGAGCCGGGTCCGGGCCGGTGCCGTCGTCGGGGTCGTTGGGGAAGATAGTCCTCCACTCGTCAATGGTATTATTGAAACTGGTATTGATGAAATTGAACTGCATAGTTCATACTTGCACATATAGAACATCACATTGTGAATAATTGTAGTAAACAAGCCATGCTACAAACAACCAAAGATAGCAATTGAAACTGGATATATGTTATCTACAAACAACTGAGCAACCAAAAACCGTTAAAAGAGGCATATGCTAGCTATAATAGGTTTAACAAAAAGCAAATATAGTCATTCATAGTGGTAAAGTTGAAATTGCATAGAATGTAGCTTGTGCTTAAACATCAAATTGTATAATTGAACATCACAATGTGAAAAAAGAGGGGGCGTATTCCCTACAGCGGGCTTAACAGGAAACAAATATGGTTGTTGAACTGGTATTGATGAAATTGTACTGCACAGTAAATAATTCCACATATATAGGATCACATTGTCAATTACTGAAATAAACAAGGCATAAGGCCATCCCTAGCTGATCCCCTAAAAGTTAACAGAGTAAAACACTTAGTGGAGTATATATATACTCCACTAATTTTTGGTCGTTTCTAGTCGATCCCCTAAATTTAACGAAGTAAACTTCAATTTGATCAAGTTCAAAGTAATTTGAACCAAAATAGCATGCATTCAAACATAAATATATATAGTTTTGCACAACCAAACATAAAACATAAATTTAAACTAAACTAAAGTACTTTCGATCGAAGTGGAGGTCGAGCCAATCCTTCCTCGTCAGGTACGGTGTGCCGCGATCCAGGTCCGGGCTGGTGCCGTCGTCGAGGTCGTTGGGGAAGACACTCCTCCACTCGTCGACGTCGATCTCATCGTCCTTGCCTCCCACCTCGCTGCCATCCTCGCCGCATTCGACCTCGTTGGAGGAGGAGAGGATGATAACCTCGCCGCCCTCCGCACTGGCAAAGATCATCCGCTCGTCCTCCATGAACTCCGGGTGCTGTCGGCGGAGCTCTTGCATGTAGGCTTCATCGACGGCCTCGGCCTCGTGGCGCTCCCTCGCGTCGCGGTCCTCCCGTGCCATAGCCGAGCACACCACCCCCGGCTCCGGCGGTACGAGGTCAACCGGACGTGTGCCAAAGGGGAAATTGAGTCTAGCTGCCTCGTCGTGGTAGCAGACTTGCCAGCGGTCGTACTCCATGGTCTCGAGCTCAGCCATGTGGAAGCTACCAAGCCATCGGCAGGTGTGGGCCTCCCGATCTATAATCTTGGCGACCCATGTCCCTCATCGCCGATGCCGGACCCCGAGGTAGGACCTCGTCAGCGGCCGGGCCCGAGGAAGGACGGGGAAGTCCTCGAACCGACAAAGGGGCGCGGTGGCGGGCGGATTGGGCGACCGGCGATAGCGGCTCGATAAAGAGCCCGCGGAGGATGACGGCGAGACCTCGGCGTCCACCTCACCGACGTGGGGCAAAGTGGCCCCGATAAACCTCTTTTGGGCCATTAGCTCCTCGAGCTCCCCGGGAAACGTAGCCGGGCTTAGGCTGCAATGCTCTGGGGTGGGGGAGGGGTGGGGAGGGGGTCTATGGGAAAGTAGGTGTTTCGCAGGCATCATCTAAGAAACTCAGGGCGGAGAGGGTATGTAGATCGGTGGGTAACCTGCACGGGCAGACAGGCAGAGGTTGACAATGGAGGCGGCGTGGCGGCGTTGATATGTCTCCAACGTATCTATAATTTATGAAGTATTCATGCCATGTTTAGAACAATTCTATATAGTTTTGGTATGTTTTGAATGGAACTAACCCGGACTGACGTTGTTTTCAGCAAAACTACCATGGTGTTGTTTTTTTGCAGAAGTAAAAGTTCTCCAAATGCAACGAAACTTTTTGACGATTTTTTTGGAACAAAAGAGGCACAAGAAGCTTCGTGGGAGGACTAGAAGGTGAAGGAGGTGAGCACAAGACACCGGGGCGCGCCAGCCCCCCTGGTGGGTTGGGCCCCTCGAAGCCTATCTTCACGTGAAACCGACGCCAAAAAATCCTATAAATACAGAAAACCCCAGAAATATCCCTAGATTAGACGTTCCCCCACCGCAAGCCTCTGTAGCCATGAAAAACCAATCTACACCCTGTTTTGGCACCCTGCCGGAGGGGGAATAATCACTGGTGGCCATCTTCATCATCCCGGCGGCCACCATGATGAGGAGGGAGTAGTCCACCCTCGGGGCTGAGGGTTGTCCCAGTAGCTATGTGTTAATCTCTCTCTCTCTCTCTCTCTCGTGTTCTTGATATGGCGAGATCTTCATGTATCGTGAGCTTTATTAATATAGTTGGATCATATGGTGTTTCTCCCTCTCTATCTTGTGGTGATGAATTGAGTTTTCTCTTTGAGATTTCACTTTTATCGGATTGAATACTTCGTTGGATTTGAGAGCACTTGATCTATGTCTTGGCACTCAACTCACGGATTCCCGAGGTGACATTGGGGTAATCTATGCATAGGGGTTGATGCACGTTTTGGTCCTTGTTTCTCCGGTAGAAATCTTGGGGCACTCTTTGAGGTTCTTTGGTTTGGATTGAGTATTATGAATCTGAAATTGTTTGATATATCGTATAATCAACTCACGGATACTCGTGGTGACATTGGAGTATCTAGGTGACATTAGAGTTGGTTGATGTGTATCATATGGTGTTATTTTAGTACGAACTCTTAGATAGATCGATCGGAAATGATAACTTGGTGTTATTTTAGTACGAACTCTTGGATAGATCGATCAGACAGGATAACTTTGAGGTGGTTTCGTACCCTACAGACAATTTCTTCTTATGTTCTCCGCTAGATAGGAACTTTGGAGTGATTCTTCATCGCAAGTGAGGGGTGGTTATATGATCCTATTATATTAGCATTGTTGAGAGATTGCACTAGAGAAAGTACGAACCCTAGGCCTCATTTTCAAGCATTGCAATACCGTTTGTGCTCCGTTTTATCAATTGCTATCTTGCTGTTTTTTATTGTTCCTATTACAAAAATCAATATCTACTATCATTACTACGCTTGTATCACCATCTCTTCGCTGAACTAGTGCACCTGTACAAATTACCATTGTATTTGGTGTGTTGGGGACACAAGAGACTTTTTGTTATTTAATGACAGGGTTGTTTGAGAGAGACCATCTTCATCCTATGCCTCCCACGGATTGATAAACCTTAGGTCATCTACTTGAGGGAAAATTGCTATTGTCCTACAAAACTCTGCGCTTGGAGGCCCAACACGAGTCTACAAGAACAAGTTGTGTAGTAGACATCAAGCTCTTTTCTGGCGCCGTTGCCAGAGAGGTGAGTGCTTGAAGGTATATCTTTAGATCTTGCAATTAAATCTTTTGTTTCTTGTTTTATCACTAGTTTGGTTTATAAAAGAAAACTACAAAAAATGGAATTCAGGTTGCCTCATATTATTCGTCTTTATCATGTCTTTCTTGAAAATGATGGAAAGGAAAATTGAGCTCAATTGATAGAAGAAGAATTCAATAAAATGTTTGATATTAAATCTTTGAATGATGAGCATGATTGCAATGTTTTGGTGTGAATTCTTTAAATATGCATGATGCTAATGATATGCAAATCCATAAGCTTGCGGATGCTATGTTTGATAAAGATGATATTTTTAGTGCCCCAAGTTTTGATGAGCAAATTTATTATGATGATTGCATGCCTCCTATTTATGATGATTATATTGATGGAAGTGGATTTGGAGAGGTCATAACTTTATTTAATGATGAATTCACTATTTCGGAAGAGGTTTCAATTGATTATGAGAACAAAGTTGCTATCTATGATGATTATGGTGATGACATGTATGCTATAAAGAATAATGATAACCATGAAACTTGTCATCATGATTTTAATTTTCAATTTCATCATGTCAATCAAGTATGTCATGATAGCTATTTTATTGAGTTTGCTCCCACTACTATTCATGAGAATAAATTTGCTTATGTGGAGAGTAATAAATTTTTTATGCATGTGGATATTTAAAAGAATGCTTTATGTGATAGCTATATTGCTCAATTCATTCATGATGCTACTGAAAATTATTATGAGGGGGGAACATATGCTTTTACATATTGCAATAATATCAAGTTTCCACTCTATGTGTTGAAATTTTTGAAGTTTTGCTTGTTTTGCCTTCCTATGCTAGTTGATTCTTGTTCCCATAATTTGTTTGCTCACAAAATCCCTATGCATAGTAAGTGGGTTATAATTAAATGTGCTAGTCATATGCTTCATGATGCTCCCATTATGTTTCAGTTCTTATCTTTTATGTGAGCATCATTGAAATCTGTATGCCTTGCTAAAAAGGCATTAAAGAAAAGTGCTTGTTGGGAGACAACCCAACATTTAACCCTACTGCTTTTGTGTGTTCAAATTATTAGGCTACTGTATTAATCATGTTTTATAGCTTTTGTTTCAATAAAGTACCAAGTAAAGCCTTTGGGATAGTGTGGATGATAGTTGACTTGATTCTGTGCAAAAACAGAAACTTTTGCGCCCAGTAACAGAATTGTTAAAAGTCACTGGAGCATTAAAAACTTCTGAATTTTTTTCATATAATTTACATACAAATTTCCTACGTTTTACTATATTTTCAGAATTTTTGGAGTTAGAAAAGTATGACCATAATTCAGATCTTTACATACTATTCTGTTTTTGACAGATTCTGTTTTCGATGCGTAGTTTGCTTGTTTTATAGTTTCTATGGCTTATATTGCTTAATATAAATTATGGAAATTCTAGAGTACAGTAGGAATTATGTGAAAACAATTATGAAACTTATCTTGCCATTAACAAAGTGAATGATTTGTCTTTATCATACTAACCCATCTCACGAAGTTCCATTAAGTTTTGTGTGACTGAAGTTTTCAAGTTTTGGGTGAGATATCAATATGAGGAGAATAAGGAGTGACAAGACCCTAAGCTTGAGGATGCCCAAGGCACCCCAAGGTAATATTAAAGGAATATCCAAGCAACTAATCTTGGGGATGCCCCGGAAGGCATCCCCTCTTTCGTCTTCAACATTATCGGTATCCTCACTTGGAGCTACATCTTTATTCGTCACATGATATGTGTTTTGCTCAGAGCGTCATTTTATTTTACTAGTATTTGCTTGCTGTTATTTAGAATAATGTTTTTTTATCTTTTACTTCAATAAAAATGTCAAGTATAGCCTTTGCTATGCTTATTTTGCAAGTCTATATGTGGCTGTCTAAAAACAGAAAGTTGCACGCTAGTGCGTGAATTCTTGAGAAAAGTCAGAATATGATATAATGTTGAATTTTTTTGCACAATAAGCTATGATAAATTTTATACAGTGTGGTAAATTTTTAGAATTTGTGGAGTTAGGTAAGTGAGTAAAATTGCACTCATTACAGACTGTCATGTTTAGACAGATTGCTGTTATGTTTGCATTGTTTGCATATGTTTGCTCGTGAGGATTGGAGTATTAAATATGCAGAGGAATTTAGTATGAAATGTTAAATAATAATTTTAGTGATTTGTAACAGTATAGAATGATAAGGTGTTGCATTGATTCATACTAACTTTTCTCATGAGTTCTTGTTGAGTTTTGTGTGGATGAAGTTTTTAAGATTTAGGGAAACTGTGATATAAAACGAATTAAGGAGACAAAAAAGCTCAAGCTTGGGGATTCCCATGGCATCCCATGATAATATTTCAAGAAGTATCAAGCATCTAAGCTTGGGGATGCCCCGGTAGGCATCCCACCTTTCTTCATCAACAATTATCGGTTAGCCTCGGTTGAGCCTAAGTTTTTGCTTCTTCACATGATGTGTGCTATTCTTGGAATGTCATTTTATTTTGTCTTGCTTGATGTTTTAATAATATAGTTAGATCTAAAAGTTTATAAATAAGAGAGAGTCCTCAAATGGCTACCCATCTACTTAACTACTCGCTTGATCTTCACTTATATCTTTTTGGAGTAGTTTGTCGAACACTCTCATGCTTTACTTATATTATTTTGAGAGTTGATAATAGTGATGACAATTTGCACAAGCTATGAAATTGGTACCAAAGTGATGGAGGTTCAAGAAGGATATAATAAAAACATTAATGTAGATCATTGGATATGATAAGTTTGATTCCTTGCAATAGTTTTGCGGTATGGAGATAATAATATGTGAGTCATGTTGGTGAGTAATTATGCCTTAGTAAGAATATTGGTGTTAAGGTTTGTGATTCCCTATGCAAGCATGAAAGTCAATAGTTATGCAATGAAATTACATCCTACTTGTGGTGCATTATTCGGTGTTAGTTATGTTTAATGCTCGTTTATGATCGTTTTCGTTTCTTGGTTGGTCGCTTCTCAATCTATTTGCTAGCCTTCATTTGTACTAAGCGGGAATACTGCTTGTGCATCCAAACTCCTTAAACCAAGTTGTGCCAAATGAGTCCACCATACCTACCTATATGCGGTATTTCCATGCCGTTCCATGTAAATTTGTATGTGCCAACTCTAATTTTCAAAATGAATTTCCTTTTTCTGTGCCCGTACCGCTCATGAAGCGGCAGGGGGTGGCCAATATTTTCCATGCTAGATGCGTTATTCTCAAGATGAGTGTTTATTCACTTGTCATTGCACGAGAGTGTGGCAAAGGTAATAGGGATGCCCAGTCCCGAAATGCAGAATTTTTTTGTTTATGTTGTTCAATAATAAATTCCTTGGAAAGTGTTGGTATGGAAGGCACCCGTGGGTACGGCTAGCCATGGAAAGTGTTTGGGAACCGCCTATGATGTATCTAGCATGGAATGTGTTGGGAATTCTCGGTCGTTTTCGTTGACGGGAAAAGTATGCCCCTCAAAATATTTTATCTCTCAATTTAAGCATTGAGCTCTGGCACCTCTACAAATCTCTGCTTACCTCTTTGAAGGGCCTGTCTATTTACTTTATGCAATTTTTATTTTTATTTGAGTCTCCATCTTCTCTTATAAAGCACCAACTAGGGAGCAATATGATCATACCTGTGCATTGGATGTAGCTAATATTCGAGTGTGTTTCATGAATGGATCAATGATTGAACATAATGGGCTAGGGATAGCTTTCTTTAGCGTTGATATTTTGAAATACATGGTTGCTTGTTAGTATGCTTGAGTATTGATGTCTTCATGTCAAATTATAGACTATTGCTTTGAACCATTCAAGTCCAAATGTCCATGCTACAAAATAAAGGGTATATGATGAACATGATAGGTAGCATTCCACAACAAAAATTCCGTTTTCAATTGCTACTTTATCATGATGAGTTTTATGAGAAAGAGTTGTTGTTACGATGCTAGGAAAAGTGATTGAAATTATCATTGATCAAACTTATGCACTTTGCTAGCATTCACACCTCATAAATTATTTATTTTATCATTCACCTACTCGAGTACGAGTAGGAATTAAGCTTGGGGATGCTGATACGTCTCCAACGTATCTATAATTTATGAAGTATTCATGCCATGTTTACAACAATTTTATATGGTTTTGGTATGATTTGAATGGAACTAACCCAGACTGATGCAGTTTTCAGCAGAACTACCGTGGTGTTGTTTTCTGTGTAGAAATAAAAGTTCTCCAAATGCAATGAAACTTTTTGACGGTTTTTTTGAACAAAAGAGGCACTAGAAGCTTCGTGGAAGGACCAGAAGGTGAAGGAGGTGAGCACAAGACACTGGGGCGCGCCAGCCCCCCTGGCGCCCCTTGGTGGGTTGTGGGCCCCTCGAAGCCCATCTTCGCGTGAAACCGACGCAAAAAAATCCTATAAATACAGAAACCCCCCAGAAATAACCCTAGATCAGACGTTCCGCCGCCGCAAGCCTTTGTAGCCACGAAAAACCAATCTAGACCCTGTTACGGCACCCTGTCGGAGGGGGAAATCATCACCGGTGGCCATCTTCATCATCCCGGCGGCCACCATGATGAGGAGGGAGTAGTCCACCCTCGGGGCTGAGGGTTTGTCCCAGTAGCTATGTGTTTAATCTCTCTCTCTCTCTCTCTCTCTCTCTCTCTCGTGTTCTTGATATGGCACGATCTTGATGTATCACGATCTTTGTAAATATAGTTGGATCATATGGTGTTTCTCCCTCTCTATATTGTTGTGATGAATTGAGTTTTCCCTTTGAGATTTCACTTTTATCGGATTGAATACTTCGTTGGATTTGAGAGCACTTGATCTAAGTCTTGGCAATCAACTTGCGGATTCCCGAGGTGACATTGGCGTAATATATGCATAGGGGTTGATGCACGTTTTCATCCTTGTTTCTTCGGTAGAAATCTTGGGGCACTCTTTGAGGTTCTTTGTGTTGGATTGAGTATTATGAATCTAAAATTGTTTGATGCATATCGTATAATCAACTCACGGATACTTGTGGTGACATTGGAGTATCTAGGTGACATTAGAGTTGGTTGATGTGTATCATATGGTCTTATTTTAGTACGAACTCTTAGATAGATCGATAGGAAAGGATAACTTGGTGTTATTTTAGTATGAACTCTTGGATAGATTGATCGGAAAGGATAACTTTGAGGTGGTTTTGTACCCTACAAACAATTTCTTCTTATGTTCTCCGCTAGATAGGAACTTTGGAGTGAGTCTTCATCGCACGTGAGGGATGGTTATATGATCCAGTTATATTAGCATTATTGAGAGATTGCTCTAGCGAAAGTACGGACCCTAGGCCCCATTTTCAAGCATTGCAATACCGTTTGTGCTCGGTTTTATCAATTTCTACCTTGTTGTTTTTTATTGTTCCTATTATAAAAATCAATATCTACTATCATTACTACGCTTGTATCACCCTCTCTTCGCCGAACTAGTGCACGTACACAAATTACCATTGTATTTGGTGTGCTGGGGACACAAGAGACTTTTTGTTATTTGATTGCAGGGTTGTTTGAGAGAGACCATCTTCATCCTACGCCTCCCATGGATTGATAAACCTTAGGTCATCCACTTGAGGGAAAATTACTACTGTCCTACAAAACTCTGTGCTTGGAGGCCCAACACGAGTCTACAAGAACAAGTTGTGTAGTAGACATCAGGCGGTGGCAGCGGCGACCTAGCTATGGTTTCGAGCGAGTGAGGGGTGGTGTGTGTCTGTGTGAGCGGAGGTTTTGGAGTGTGTGTGTGCGTGGACGGGGGCCAAGGTGGTGTTTGAGAAAATACCACGGGTACTGAAAATTTTACTAGGCGGGAGTAAAATGTGGGAGCTACTGAAAATTTGGATCAAGGGATTGAAGCAGAGCGGGAGTAACAGACATCGCACACGGTCCATATAATAATCATGTGCTATCAAACAGAAAAACCCTCTAGGCGTTAGATATTTTTGAGATTGCGAGGGATGCAGGCAGGAGTAAAATGCGGGGGCTACTGAAAATTTGGATCAAGTGATTGAAGCAGAGCGGGAGTAACAGACATCGCACACGGTCCGAACATAATAATCGTGTGCTATTAAATAGAAAAACCCTCCGGGCGTTAGATATTTTTGAGATTGCGAGAGATGCAGGTGGGAGTAAAATGCGGGGGCTACTGAAAATTTGTATCAAGGGATTGAAGCAGAGCGGAAGTAACAGACGTTGCACACGGTCCACATATAATAATCGTGTGCTATCAAACAGAAAAACCCTCCAGGCGGTAGATATTTTTGAGATTGCGTGGGATGCAGGCGGGAGAAAATGCGGGGGCTACCGAAAATTTGGATCAAGGGATTGAAGCAGAGCAGGAGTAACATACATCGCACACGGTCCACACATAATAATCGTGTGCTATCAAACAGAAAAACCCTCCAGGTGGTAGATATTTTTGAGATTGCGAGGGAGTAGATATTTTCGAGAGCGGGAGGGAAGCCTCGTGGAACCCAGATGTGCTGATGTGAGTGACACGGGCATGGGCGTGGCAGATGGATAGTGTGAGGGAACTATGTCTGTTGCGTCCCCAATCGCAGACGGTTGCTGCATCCAACTCACCTGTTGTTTATAAATTTGGCAATAAAAACGCGGGAAAGGGTCAGAACACGAACATACTTGCATGTAGACCAAATATATGTATGAAAAGGGTGGTTTGATGTTCAAATACCCAATACACACCTTTGATGTGGCACCTGTCACACAAAGCGCACATTATTGCTAGTCCGCCACCCCCTACGAACCCCACTTTGTGTCGGCGGTAGGGGAATCCTAGCTATGAACGCATGCCCCCAAATATCTAGGTCTGAAATCTCACCCTACTGTAACACAAAACCTATAGGAGTCCATCATGCTCAAACTCCCCTTTCGCTTCCGATCAAAGGTGGACCGTGTGCGGGCCAACAAATATATGCTTGTGGTGCGAGATGGGTGAGACCACATACGAACCAGCCCTACTATATGTATGAAAAGGGTGGTGTGATATTTAAATAACCAATTCACAATTTTTATGTGGCATAGGTGCTTCGCAAATTAACCGGACATCCCCGACCCCACGAAGGTTGGAGGAAGTGCGAAGTACGTAGTTCCCCCCCCCCCACACACACACACACTCTTTGAGTCGGTGGGACTGGGCATCTCACCAAGAATTACTTTAACACGGACCAAGCAAAATCCAACTTGGTCTTATAACCTCTCTCGTTGTTGGTCAAAGTGATGGACGTCCACGCGGCCCCACAAAATGGGCTAGCTTGTCGCTGATAACCATGCGAGGGAGTGCCTGAAGACAAAACCACTGCGTGCACTACTGCAGGATGCTGCTAACGCGACACTACGATCAGAGACCCTTTGATAAAACTGTGTGCAATGCATTAATCGCAAACGGGGGCGTAAAAGCACCGTAAAAAAGATGCAAAACATTTGCGATGGCGTAGACATCAAACACGGTTCAGATTTTAGTTACATGTGCGATGCGGGGCATACGGTTGATTCATACGAACTGTTTGCGATTAGATAGAAGAACAGAAACGGGCAGCCATATCAATGTGTGTGCGATATACAGCATACAGTTCGCTCCGATGAACTGTTTGCTATTAGGGAATGCAACAGAAACGGCCAGCCAGATCAAGGTGTGTGTGATATACGGCATACGGTTCACTCGGACGAACTATTTTTGATTAGGGAAGAAAACAGAAACGGTTCAACTTAACAAGATGTGTGTGATATGCGGCATACAGTTCACATAGATGAACTGTTTGCGATGAGCCAAAAGAACACAAACGTTTCATATAAACAAGATGTGTCTGATACGCAGCAAACAGCCCACTCGGATGAACTGTTTGCGATGAGAAATTATAACACAGACGTTTACTATAGTTAGTTCGTGTGTGATTCTGTTTGTACAAAAAACTTTGAAAAATGCAAACTAGTTGCTTGCGGTGGCTAGGAGTATCGCAAACGATGCGTCTGCGAGTACTCGTGTGCGATGATTAGTAAGTTACACATACGTTTCCTTATGTTAACACATGTGTGATAAATAACACATGGCACCGCATACGGTATTCGGGTTGTGTGTGTGCTCAGCTTAGTCTTACCGCGCTCCAGCGAATACTTCCCGTGCTCCACATGGGTCAATTGTAAAATCCACGCCTCTTCCCTCATCGGTTTCCCGCCACCAGCTAATGGTTTGCTGCATATAAACCAGGCGGCAACGCACCATCGCGACACTCTGCGCAGATCTAGTCCTCACCCATCTACCAATAGTTATTCCAAGCATGCCAGGTAACGACCAAAGCTTCGACGTCGACCCCTACCTGCGTTACATCTTCGGTGAGGAGAACGAGCCGGAGCAGGTCGGGGAGCAAGAAGTTCATTGGCCGGTGCAGGCACCATGGCCCATCGGCAGCGATATCGGCGTGACAGTCCTTGGGCGCACAATCGACATATTGCAGAGGAAGTGCGATGAGCAGTTTGCCATCCACCGTGCAAAAGATCCAGAGCTGCTTGGCGACATGATCGATGACCCACCCGAAGAGCCGCCGTCACCAGTGCTCATCGAGAGCCTGATGCCCCGCAAGGAATGGGCAGAGGACCTCTGCGATTCAGTCAAGACACAGCTAGCCTGCGGCTGCATCATTGCCGGCGGCGGCCGTGTCAACCTCGATCCCGATGATTTGGTGGCCAGGCTCGAGTGCATCCTTGGCGGAGTTGACGTCCCCAACAAAGTAGAACATCGCCAACGTGATATCTTGAGGATGCAGGTGATGGACGGAATTTGCTACCAGGCCAGAGACATGGAAATGGAGCTGTTCCGCGGAGATATCATGCGCGCGATTTCACGCTGTCAAGCTCTTATGGAAGAGGCCCAGCAGCCCCAAGAGCCTCCCAGCGCCAGCAGCTCCGTAGGCGGAGGCGGGTCGGGACACTTGGAATGAACGGCCACAAGGGTGCTATGCTGATCATGGAGCCCGAGAAGACCGTCTTCGGAAGGCCGTCAGCTCAGCCTTTTAGCCTATATTTTATTATGATTGTATGCATATGTAGGTTGTGAGTGTTTTGAGCATTGCCGCATGTGGCATTTAAAATTATCCTGAATATGTAAGACAATTATTAACCGTTGCCATTGTAAATTTGCCTCAACAGCGAGCAGAGAGCGCGCAGGGATGCCAGAGCGGAGCGCGCCGCGGCCGCCTCAATGGCGAGCAAAACGCGTGGACGGACGCGAGCAGAGCGCACCGCGGCCGCCTCAACGGCGAGCAACCACGTGGTCAACCTTCGGGAACCCCGTGGGAGGCGCGACGGCGCATCCATCGGACACAATGGTGATATCTTGACCGAGTGTGATAGTGGGCAGACACGTACATGTACATCCGAGAACGCGGGCCCACGTTTTGGCCTTCCGATGTGTGGCATACGGTTGATCCATAAGAACTGTTTGCGATGAGCCAGAACAACATAAACGGGCTTTGTAGGCCCAGAACCATCAATAAATTTTGACCTTGTTTCTCGTCACATTGCAGATTACAACGCAATAAGTAATTGCAAATCTGTTCACACCGATCAAACCAATATGTGTTCACACTTAGCACCGGGCTATAAAAACTACCCACTCGAAAATTACTTCACAGTTCCTCTCCTCATCACCCACAAAACTGGTCTTTCCTGTCAAGTCGCTCCGCCATGACCAGTAGGAGGAGTTTTAGGTGGACATATAACAGGGAGCAAAGACCAAGGCCGCGGAAGCACTAGAGAGGTCCCATCGCCACACGGCAGCCACAGCAGAGATGTCCCGGTGCGCCGCGGAGCCCTCGAACGAGCTCTCACCGGCATGCGAGGGCTCTCACAAGCGCACTCGCCGCGTCGGCGATCGCGACGAGCTGGTGTTGCTGAAGTCCTTGGCCGGCGACGACGACATTCTCGCTGGCCTCATTAAGCAGCAGGAGCTGGTCGATGGCTTGATGAAGCTGCTCGAGATGAGCGATGCCTTGGTTGAGAAGGCGACTGGCCTCGTCGAGCAACTCATGGGTGACAATGCGAAGCTCCTTAAGGCACTCACCGAGAAGGAGGAGGAGGCCGCCGGCTGGAAGATGCTGCATGAACAGAGCAGTGCCTCGGGGATGACGCTAACAGCGGTTATCGAGGAACTGATGGGTGACTTGAGGAAGCTCTGGATCGAGCGCGAGCAGGAGGTGGAGGAATCTGTGGCTGCTTTCAAGCAAAGTCGTGAGGAATTGAAGAAGGAGCTGGAGGATGTCGTCGCCCGGTGATCCATCGAGGAGTAGAGACAGTAGCGACCCAGATCATTGTCTGTGATTTCCTTCTTCTCTTGCCCCCGTGTTTCCGGGCTTTGCCGCATGTGGCATTTTAAATTATCCGGAATGTGTAAGATAATTATTATCCGTGCCATTGTAAATTTGTCGTCGTATTATCCGTTGCCATTTTATTTATCGTCGTATTATCTGTTGCCCTATGTGTCATTTTAAATTAGGTCGAAATACGAGTTGAAAACACGAACAAAGCAAGTGCTAACATTGAGCGGGGCCATCGGATCACAAGCAAACACCCTCCGTCCAGGTGCCTTAATTAACCACGTGTTAAACAGCGGCTAGGCCGCCATTAATGGAGAAGTTGTGAGCGAGGCAGGCGGCTGGTGGATGGAGGTCAAAGAGCTCGCTTCCCGGTGAGCATGGGCGGCCTTGCTGCTCGCACGTGTCCCATCGAGCCTGCGAGGTGGACAAGATGCACGCGTCCCGTCGAGCCTGCGCGGCGGACTGCTCGCACACGTCCCGTCGAGCCTGCACGGCGGACTTCTCGCGCTCGTCCCGTCTAATCAAACAGCTGCACGCACGCCACCGAGTATGGTTAAATTTTGGCACAAAATACAAAGATGACCAATGAACGAGGACGGAGGTAGTACTATCCCATAAGAAAAGAGGGACGCATGGCTGCACTTAAATGGTTACAGGAACACACGGTTCATATAATACAACCGTTTGCGATATTAATGTGTCAGCTATTTGTTTCAAAAGGAGTTCGTTGGCTATTAATGTGTGCGCCTTGTCTCAAACTGGACGATTTTTTTTACCACAGCATATATGTGCCATATCATGAAACCATGCCAAGTTTCATGTTTTTTGGGCGAGTTTTCGATTTACTGGGATTTAAAAACCAAGATTCTCCATGTTTCAGGACGATGAGAAGTTTGTAATTCATTCCCATTCCTTCAATGAGACCTAAATATGCACCCAATGACACATGTACGATTTTCCACCCATTTTGCTTCACTGGCGCATGTGCTTGTAGTTCAAATTTGAATTATGGACTATATTAAATGCCTAGAAAACTCAATTAATATATAAAATGGCCAAACGAACCCTGAACAGTTTCAAATTTCAGCACGACTCTCCTGTTATTCTATGTTGCCTGTAGAAAACAAAGTTCAAGGCGAGAAGAGGCAGCGATTATCGTTTCGCCCATAAGAGGGGCATGTTTCCCTACCGGAACCACGAGGGTTGTGAGAAGCTTCAGTTTGTAAGAGGCTTGTAATATATCCTGGCCCAAATTGGACAATTATTTTACCACGACATATATGTGCCATGTAGTGACACCATGCCAAGTTTCATGATTTTCTAGTGAGTTTTGGATTTACAGAGATTTAAAAACCGAGATTCACAATGTTTGTGGCTGAGCCATGAGGCCGAGACGGTTAAATTCATTCCCATTCCTTCCATGGGACCTAAACATGCACCCAAGGACACATGTACGTTTTTTCTAGCCATTTTGGTGCACTGGAGCATGTATTTGTAGTTCGGATTTGAATTATGGACATTAAATGCTTAGAAAACTCAATTAATGAATAAATAAGGTCAAACGAACCCTGAATAATTTCAAAGTGCAATGCGAATCTCCCGTTGCTCCATGTTGCGTGTAGAAGAAAATACAAGGCTAGAAGAGGGAGCGATTATTGTTTCGCCCACAAGGGGACATGTTTCCCTATCGAAACATGAGGGTTCTTGCGACAGGCTCCGGTTTGTAAGAGGATTGTAATAAAGCTTGGCCCATATTGGACAATGTTTTTACCATGACATATATGTGCCATGACGTGACACCATGCCAACTTTCATGACTTTCTGGTGAGTTTTGGATTTACGGGGATTTAAAAACCGAGATTCCAAATGTTTGAGGACGAGCCAGGATGCTGGTACGATTGTAATTCATTCCCATTCCTTGCATGGGACCTAAACATGCACCCAAGGACACGTGTATAATTTTTCTAGCCATTTTGGTGAACTGGAGCATGTATTTATAGTTCAGATTTGAATTATGGACATTAAATGCCTAGGAAACTCAATTAGTGTATAAAAAGGCCAAACAAACCGAGAATAACTTTAAATTTCAGCACGGATATCCTGTCATTCCATGTTGCCTGTGGAAGAAAATACAAGGCGAAAAGAGGTAGTGATTCTCGTTTCGCCCACAAGGGGGACACATTTCCCTGTCGGAACCACGAGGCTTCTTGAGAGAAGCTCCGGTTTGTAAGAGGCTTGTAATAAAACTTGCGCCAAAATGGACAAAAAAAATTCCTCGACATATATGTGCCATGTCGTGACACCATGCCAAGTTTCACTATTTTTGGGTGAGTTTTGGATTTACAGGGATTTAAAAACCGAGATTCTTCTCACGAAATGTTTTCAAATAGCACACGGTTCACTCACGAAAGCCGTGTGCCTACCAAACCGTGGCCGATGCCCCCCTGCTGTGCGCGCGATCTGAGTCGTGCATTCTGATTGGCCAGAACCCAAACCCCACGGATCGTACGTCTGCACTGTTGGATGCTCCCAGATCGAATGGCAATCCTCATCCCTTTCGGCAGCACATGCAGTTCCGGTTCTGATTTTATTTATATGGGTAAGCACTGTGCGCATGGGTCGTGCTAGCTCATGCTTCCTTCTCTACTAAGTTTTCTATAATAATTGTTGTTATATATCCAAACACGCTACCGTTTCCCGCCACTCCTCCCATCGGTTTCCCGCCTCTTCTCCCATCATTTTCCCACTGCCAGTGTCAGTGCTCATTGAAGGCTACGCGGCGACACACCGGCCATGTAAATATCGCATACAGTTTCTAAAAGCACAAATGTGTGTGATAGTAGGGAGTAGGTCCCATAGGGTAACCAGCATGAAATGCCTTAAAGGCAAGGAGGCAATTCCTATCAGCAAGGGGCGGCTTCCCATCCGCTAGCCTAGTCGAATAGAAAGCAGAAGTTAAGCGTGCTCGGGCTGGAGTAGTCTAAGGATGGGTGACCCGGTGGGAAGTTGCATATCTCTAGCTTCATTTAAACGCTATGATACAGTCATTATAGAGATAAATGTCTCTATATTGACCTGTCATGGCGATTATATAAACCTTGGGATCCTTGTTTTGCTAATTTGTAGACTATGTTTTTTATTGGTTATTTTTTGTTCTAAAAAATCAAGGAATGATCGACTCTATAGTGACCTGTCATGGCGATTTTATAAACCTTGGGATCCTTGTTTTGCTAATTTGTAGACTATGTTTTTATTGGTTATTTTTTGTTCTCAAAAATCAAAGAATGATCGACATCTGTAGGCCCACACAAATTATCCCTTTGACTCAATGCATGAGAAGGGTTTACTCTTTGCTCCGTGTGCTATGTTAGAGCAAATCAAGTTTCAGCACATGCGTTCGATGGCACCCGGCCCCTACCCCCCCCCCCCAACACCCACCTCGAAGTTGTGTTCCCGACATCGTACATCTTTAACCTGGCCACGGCGGTACGATGTTCAGTTTGTAATGTTACTGATGTAGTTGGTGCCCCATTGAACTTGTGCTTTCGGGATTTGAACAAATCACACACCAGACCCATACATTTTTTTCGGGTCGCATGCATGGTATAGGGGCCGGGTGTTCTGATCGAGCATGTCTCCCTTGTTCGGTTTATAGACATCGCACATATCTATGGGCTCCCCGAGGTATATATATTATCCTTGACCGATAACGAGGGGGCCCACACAATCTATCCCTTTGACCCAACATACGAGAAGGGTTTGACCATGATGGTTTCCTACTGCTATGTGTGCCATGTTAGACCAAATAATATTTGAGCGCATGCATTAGACGGCACTCCCCCCCCCCCCCCCCCCGCGCCGCCTCGAAGTTGGGAAACCGACATCGTACGTATTGGACCTGGCTTGGGGTTGGGTACGTTGTTCGGTTTGTAATGTAGTCGGTGGCCCATCGAAGTTGTGCATTCGGTATTTAAACACATCACACACCACCGTACCCATACATATTTTCGGGCCGCATGCAATGTATACGCGGTCTTCTAATCGACCATGTCTCCCTTGTGCGGTTTTTTGTGACGACACGCATATGTGTGTGGGCATGAATGGATTCCTCCTAGTTCGTATAAGGGCCGGTCACCGTCACATGTCGTTCAACCAAAGCTCAAGTCATGCATTGTCAGGATTCCCTCCCACATGCTTGGATTGCTGGGTTTGACCGACACCGTACCCTGCGTATCTCGTCCTTAACTACCTGGCTTTCATGGTTGTTGTCTGGATCGAGAGGCAGGCGCCACATCTAAATGGTACATTATTCTTTATTGAAAACACACATCACCCCTTACAACGTACATCATTTTGGGCCGCACGCAAGCGGTGCTGGTTTTGTGGTCCCTCTCGTGCGATTTTTTATGATGGTTCAATCTATTGGCCCAAGCCGTTTATCGACAACAACAGTTGTCGTTTGACCAACCGATAGATTCACTGGTCCGTCTTATGGTAGGTCATGGTGACATGCATGTATGACCAAAGTATCATTACGTGCATCCGCCCTGCCGACATGAAGTGGGAGGTGGGTCAAGCACCCTAGCTAGCTACGACATTATGTCATTATAGATATATCCAAGGGTGCTTTCGGGTTTGCGAGGCAGGTGCCACCAAAGTTGTGCATTGTGTATTTAAAGTTTTAAACATCACACCCTATATTCCTACATATATTTAGCCACTTCCAGGTGGTTTTTGACTTCTGGCCCCTCTCATCGATCTTCGACGACGCGCCCAACCGTGGGCCCGCGTGGTCAAAGTTGTGCATTGGAATTTTGAACATCACAGACCACCCTTTTCACTCATATATATTTGGGCCACATGCTGGTGTGGCTGTCTTCTGACCCTCTCTAAAGTTTTTTTTTGTTGCAAAGACTCTGATGATGCTCAACGAACACGGGTATAATGTCTTAACCGTGTGCGATGCAAGTGTGCTGTGAATCACCACGAATGCGCAAGTGCGAGCAAAGGTGTAGGTACTGGCTTAACCATGTTCGATGCAAGTGCGCTGTAAAATCACCACCTACACAAGTTAGAGGCGGGTAGTTTATTTAGATTAAATTCCATGTCTGCGTCTGAAAATTAGGACGAACCGTGTGCGATAGACCAGCTAGCTAGAAATCTAAAAACAAACTACCCGCCTTGAGCGTTCCAAAAATCGGCGGTTCCGCCACTTGTCGTTATTATCATACACACATATTCTTATTGGACCGTGCGCGATCTTGGGTACTCCCGCCCCGCATCAATTCCTTTACCCAAATTTTAGTAGCCGCCGTACTTCAACGGTCGCCCACACTCCTCTAGCACCAACCTTATAGTAAAATTGCAGTAGCCGAGGCATTTGAACCGTCGCCCTCCCTCGTCCACCACCATCTCCACCCACCATTACTAAAAATTTCAGTAGCCGCGGCGTATCCTCAAACACCACCCCGCCCCCCCTCCACAGTCCCCCTACCCGGCCCCCTCCCCCCCTCAAAACCTAGCTCACCGCCGCCGCCAACCCCTGTCGGTCTGCCCGTTCCTCCTACCTTAGATAATAAAGTTCAGGTTACCCAGCGATTCCCATACCATCGCCCCACTCCCCTGAGTTTTTAGATGAGGCCTGCGGTGTCCCTCCCCGCCAGATCCACATCCCCTGCTCCAGAATATCGCAGCCTAAGCTTGACCACATATCCCGGGGAGCCCGACGAGCGTTCGGCCAAGAAGAGGTTTATCATGGCCTCTTCAGAGGACGTTGGCAAGGTGGCCGCCGTTCACCCTGACCTGTCGATCCTGGAGCAACACCTCAGCGTGGAAGCCGGCAAAGACGTTGACTACATTGCCATGTCGAAGGCTTCACGTCAGCGGGCTAGCGTATTACTGTATCTCGGGAAAGCTGGCTATGACATCAAGCTCGTCGACAGCGACGGCTTCACGCGGGCCATGTCACAGGTTAAGTGGTCCATCCCCAACCCCTGTGGTTCAACCACCATCGATCTCTTCGATGGCCCTGCCGCTGATCTCCTCCACCATGTGGTGAAGGATTTGCGATCCTTGTACGCCATCGAGCCCATTTTGTCATTTCTGAAGGACACATTCTACGGCGGCGGCTTGGGATCCTCAATTGCCAAGTCAGATCTCATCGACAATGACCATGAGGAGGGCACCCACAAAGGTTCTTCCAAGGTGAAACAACCCATCTTTGAGATTAGAGAGCGCACCATGGGTCTGTGCTCTTCCAACTGGAAGGATCCCGTCCATGACATGTGAGGCAACATCCTATCAACAAATCTTACCTTTTCTAGCTTGCCAACCCGTACCCTTTGTTGTTGTAGCATTTGCCATGCAGTGTTTTAACTGTGCCATGTTTAATTATTTCAGTTATGCAAAAATGTATTGTTCAATAGGGCTATGTGATGTTTAAGTATGAATTGTCCACTTCAGTTTCACGAATGGTTATATTTGGTTGTTTATAGTGAGTAGATGCCTTGTTTATCTGTATTTGGTTGTTAGGTTGGTTGCAGAGAGCATTTTTTCAGTTATCGAGCAGATGCCTTGTTTATATGTATTTGGTTCTTAGGTTGGTTGAAGTGAGCATTTGTCCAGTTATCAAGCAGATGCCTTGTTTATCTGTATTTGGTTGTTAGGTTGGTTGCAGTGAGCATTTGTCCAGTTTTCAAGCAGATGCCTTGTTTATCTGTATTTGCTTGTTAGGTTGGTTGCTGTGAGCATTTATCCAGTTTTCAAGCATATGCCATGTTTATCTGTATTTGCTTGTTAGATTGGTTGCAGTGAGACGTTGTCCAGTTTTCAATGGCTATATTTGGTTGTTATACTGATCATTTATGCCTTATTTATTTCAGTCATTCACAATGTGATGTTCATTATGGGCAAGTCGGAACTGTGCCGCTCGATTGCATCAATACCAGTTTGAACGGCTATATTTGGTTCCAGTTATGCCTGGTCTAGTTAACACATGCCCTTTATTTCAGTTTGACACATTTATCCAGTGTGATGTTTAAGCATTACCTACATTCTATTAATTTTCAACAATACCAGTTTGAATTGCAATATTTGATGGCTGTTAAGCCTGTTGTAGGTAACACTGCCTTCCATTTTATATCTGCTTTAACAGCATGCTGAAACCAACACATTCAAGCTATCATTTGGAGATGATGTTGTTTACCTTTGCTATATTTGTTTGATGTTAAGGTTGCTGTACTTATCATGCCTTTCCACTACTTATGCAGGACAACAACGGGAGTGGCCACCATTTTCCGCCGAGGTTAGTTTCATCCCTCGGCTTGTACTCCCCGCGTCGTTCCATAATGTAGTGCATATAGATACAGGCCTGGACACTTGTTAGCTTCTAATATTGACTTGTTGCTTGTAGGTACATATGCCCTTGGCAAGGATCCACGCATCGACCCTTTTTGTGTATGGGGCAATGAGATATTCATGAACAAGCATCAAGTGAGGAAACTGATAAGTATTATTAGCAAAAAGATACAAACGGTGGCAAGCAAATTATTTGTTTATGCTCTATCCAACACAACAGTGAGCTGTAGGATGGTAACTACAAACTCTGCAGCCTTCTCTTTTTACTGCCCATAATGAGTTGTTGGACAACAATGTCTGAATCTTTTTCGTTCGCAGTGGTTCCCGAAGCAGTTCACTTAAGATTACCTCGTAAAGTACATGATTGGTGGACACGCAATGAAGGTTAAAGTATTTCATCCAGACTACAATGAGCATCGAGAAGTCCTAATGAAGACAGTGAAGGATGGACGGGAAGCCATCACAAGGGGTTGGCCTAGAGTCGTGCGCACATTACGCATGGAGGAGGGCACAATATGGGCATTCCACTTCACCTTCTCCAGCAACCAGAATGTCTTTCTCCTCTCTCTTTACAGCCTTTTGTACAACTGTGGTTCATCATTCTTTACTTGGTGCTTCTGTAGTTCTTCAGTATATGTACCTGTGCATCGAATTATGCATTCGTGGTTGAACCTATATTTGTAATAAACATGGTTGGATATGAAATAAGTGATTGCCTACTTTCAAATTCAAAACATGTGATTTTTAAATTAGGGATTAATTAGGGATTACACTGCACACGGTTTGCGAAAGCGAAATGTCTGCGATAGACGTGGAGATCAAACACGTTTCTAGGATCCACTACGTGTGCGATCAATCTCCACTGCACACACTATCAGCCAAGAAAAAACATGTGCGATTAACAACAGCATCGCACATAGTTCTTTCTTATTAAATGTTTGCGATAGTCACCTTATCACACACGCTTCGCAATTATGGACTGTTTATGATGTTGTGCGCATCGCAAACGTTTGGTCATAGAAGAACACGTGCGATAGGTCTTAATCCGACGCGGGAACGACGGATGAATCGTGTGGGATGTATTCAAGCTTCGCATACAGTTTTAAAGAGACAACTGTGTGCGCTCTTACATCGAATCTCATACATCCGAGGAAAAGTAAATGTGTGTGATTGTCTGCTTCTATAATCGTGAACTGTTTGTGATGGGTCGCGCATCGTAAATGTAGCACCATAGAATACCGGCTGCGATGGCAATGCGAGCACAAATGAGTTGCAAGGATGGAGCGTTTCGGATATTCGAGATATCAGAAATAGTTTTATAGGGACAACTATATGCACCGAGGCTCCCTATCCCCGACGGTTTCTGGGTCATGTGGGAAGGACCCCCCTATCGCAGTCACTCACTTGGCGACGGTTCCAAACACCGTCGCGGAAAGGGGTTAAAAACCGTTTGTATAGCACCTCGTTGTACCAGTGGTGCATGTGTCCAAAACATATGTATATGGAAGTGGTGTGTGGTGTTTGAATACCCAATGCACAACTTTGATGTGACATCGTGCTTTGGAACCGTAAAGTCCCCACACTGAGCGAGGGTTCGCGACGCATAGCATGCGCTCAAACTTAATTAGGTATGTCATCCCACTTCGAGACGGTGAGATGGATTCATGCAAACGCATGCGCTGAAACTTAATTAGGTCTGGAATCTCACCATGATCGACCTACCATACGGTAACACGAACCAAAGATGAAGAATCCACCCTGGTAACCTTTCTCGTTGTCGGTCAAAATGACGGATGTCCACGCGGGCCCACGAATATATAGGCTTGAAGCCGATAACCAAGCGAGTGAGAGTGTCCGAAGACAACCACTGCATGCGTGTGTCCCAAACATATTTATGGAGGTGCGTGATGCATGCATATGTTTGGATACCCAATGCACAACATTGATGTGGCACATGCGTTGAAAATCACACAGTCCCCACACAGAGCAAGAGAGGTTCATGATGCGTCGTCTGCTCACCCCCCCCCCCCACTCGATCCGGCGAGATGGATTCGTGCGCACACATGTGTTCAAAGTATATTATGTAATCTCACAACATGACCTATACCGTAAGACAAACCAAAAATCAATCCCCTCCTAAGTCAAATTAACCTCTTTCGCTGTTGGTCAAAGTGATGGACCAAGCGGGCCCACAGATGGAAGCATCATCGATAACCGCGTGAGTGAGTGCCAAAGGACAACCACCATCGCGTGCATGTGTCCCAAACATATGTATGGAGGTGTGTGGTTGTGATGTTTTGAATACCTAATATATATGCACAACTTTGATGTGGCATCTGCCTCGAAATCGGTAAAGTGCCCACACGGAGCGAAGTTCATGATGCATAGTATATGCTGGTCCCATCCCCCCATCGACGCGTCCTATATACTCCAACCGTAACACAGCCCAAAAAGAATCCTCCTTGTTCGTCAACTAACCTCTATCTTTGGGTCAAAGTGATGGGTGACGTCCTCATGGGCCCACGGGAGGGAAGCGTCGCACGCGAGTGAGTGTCCTATATGACAACCACTGTCTGCATGTGGCCCAAAGAGGTGTTTGTGTGATGTTTGAATACCCAATGCATAACTTTGATGTGTCACCTGCCTCGGAAACCGAAAAGTCCCCAGAGAGAGCGATGTTCATGATGCGTGGTATGTGTTACCCCCCTTCGACACGTACTATATACTCCTACCGTAACACAAACCAAAAAGAATCATCCTTGATGGTCAAATTAACCTCTCTCGTTGGGTCAAAGTGATGGAGGACAACCTTGCGAGCCCACATATGGAAGCGCCGCACGCGAATGAGTTCCTATAGGGCAACCACCGCCTGCATGGCGTTGTGAGATGTTTGAATACCAATGCACAACTTTGATGTGGCACCTGCCTCGGGAACCAGAAAGTCCCCACATGGAGCAAGGTTCATGACGCGTAGTATATGTTGCCCCCCCTCTTTGACGCGTAGTACGTACTCCATCGTACATACGTAACACAAACCAAAAAAGAACCATCCTTGTTGGTCAAATTAACCTCTCTCTTGCTGTAGGTTCAAACTGGTCGACGATGACCTCGCGGGCCCACAGAGTGTGTCACACGTGAGTGAGTGGCATAGGACAACCAGCGCGTGCATGTGCCCCAAAGAGGTGTTATGTGATGTTTGAATACCCAATGCACAACTTTGATGTGGCACATGCTTCGCAAACTGGAAACACACTACGTACACTGAGGTTCACGACGCGTAGCCCCACTCACTTCGAGTCGGTGGGAGGGACTCATGTGTACGCACATGCCCAAACTTTGATATGGAATCTCACCATGATCCACACTGTTACACAGGCCAAGATGAATCCACCTTTGGTCAAATGCCTCTCGTTGTCGGTGAAAACTGATAACCTTCGCAGCCTAACGAATGGGCACATCGCTGATAACCGCACAAGTGAGTGTCCGAGAACCACCAATGCATGCATGTGGCCCGAACATGTATGTATGAAAGGGATGTGTAATGTTTTAAATAACCAATTCACGACTTTGATGTGGCACCTGCCTCACAAAACGATCAATCCTACACAGAGGCTCATGACTCGTAGTGTACTGCTGGACCCCCCCCCCCCCACACACACACACCGCACCACCACCGCCACTTTGAGGCATGTCATACTTTTTCTGCAGTGAACATGTGAACAAAGAAGTATCGTGTTAAATTTTGAAAAAAAAATGAGAGATCTTTCTGCTGTTTTTATACATTGATTGATTTCCTAAGGATTTAATGTGCAAAAATCAAATTTGAGCTAAATGTGCACCAAAATGGATTGCAAAATCATATGTGTGTCCCGGGGTGCATGTTTCCCCGTGCAAGAAATTTCAAAACATTAAGAATCTTGATTTTTAAAATTCAGTAAATCCAAAACTTAATTGAAATTCATGAAACTTATCATGGTGTCATATCGACACCAATAGAATGTGATATTGTACTTTGTTTTGTCAAATTTGAGACAAGTTTTGATATAATCTTCTTACAAATGGGAGATTGTTAATAATTGGCAACCAATATCACAAACAGATTATTTATTCAAACCGTGGGCATTAGACCAACAATGTATACGTGCCATGCTTCGATTAAGCAATAAAGCGGTGGAATTAATCATAAAAAAACAAATATTTGTGCCGCCATGCGTCCCGTGTACCGTGCGAGCAGGCGTGAGTTGACGGGACGCATGCGAGCAGTCCGCCGTGCAGGCAGACCGGGAGGCGTGCGTGCAGGTGCATCAATTGACAGGAGGCATGCTTGCTGTGCAGTGTCACCAGGAGGCGTGCGAGTAGCTATGTGAAATGACGGTAGGCATGCCAGCAGTCCGCTACGAGGCTCACCGGGACGCGAGCTAGCCCTTTGACCACTGCCCGCCTCGCTCCCACTGCTTTATATTAAGGGTGCGCCCGAGCTGCTAGTCATAATAGGCAGTCGCACCCCCCGTCCACAGTGGTCACCGCTGTCTGGAGTGTATGATGATGCCGCCAAAGCGCACCATCGGAGGGAGTGGCGACGCTGGGGTTGGTGTAGCACCCGCGCAACGCGTGAAGCTGGGCACAGGGGTTGCCGTCCCCGCCGACGAGGTCTCGCACGGACAGCAGCGCGACCTTGACTTCGTCAGCGCTGTCGTGCCTACCCAACCTGAGCCAGAGGTTCACAACAACTTCGGCAACAACTCCAATTCCGACGGAAAACCGGTTAGTCATCTATACCCATTTGTGCGGCAAACATATCATGTGTTTTCTCTAGTTACTCCTGCCCCCCCCCCCCTCATTTTTTTGGAATACAAATCCTATGGTTATGTTCTCTCACTCCATGAAATCAGAGTGAGATTCGTTAGATCTATATAGTGTATTGATTGTTTGAATGGTATTAGTCTAGGCTTAGTGATTAATTGTTTGTTCTATACAAATGATTTTTTGCTAATAATCCGACTAGGGTTAGCATTCATGCTAATAATTCATAGCCAGATCTTGAGAATTGATTTTGAATGTCCTACATATATGTTTGTGCCACTTTTTTCTTCCAGATCTTGACAATTGATTTTGAATGTCCTACATGTATGTTTGTGCCAAAAAATCCCATATTATTATGCACCCTGATGAGGCTTCGGCCTGTGGCGCCGCCGGCTGTATATCCTGCACCCAACAGCACGGGTAGAAGCAGCCACGCCCCTGGATCCGAGGAACCGGAAGAATCTCGGGCAGACCGCATCAGAGATCTCCCGGACGCCATGTTTGGGGAGATCATCTCCCTTCTCCTGACCAAGGTTGGCTGCCGCACACAGGTCCTCGCATCTTGGTGGCGCCCTCTGTGGTGTGCCACACCTCTTAATCTTGAAAGTCGTCAGCTATCAGTCGTTCATGATTTTGAACTCCACGGAGCCATCATCTCCTCCCACCAGGGCTCCGTTCAATGCCTCTGCATCCCGGCATGCTTTCTACTGCACATACCCTTCATGGTGGATGCCTGGCTGACATCCCGTCAATTTGAAAAGCTCCGGCAGCTTGAGTTCTACCATTACTACAAAAATAGCTTCCCACCAACCGTTGTATCTGTGACCTCACCACTGATGTCCATCTCATGGTTTTCCTCCTCTCTCCGTACCGCCACCTTGGCCCGGTGCCATCTAGCAGACAATCTAGTTCAAATGCTTCGACTCCCACTGCTAAAAAAACTTGCACTTGTGGTGGTTGATTTGTTGGAGGCCTCACAACACAGCATCATCCACTCCAGCTGCCCTGCCCTGGAGCATTTGCTACTTGTTTATTGAAAAGAAATCTGTATCCGTTGTCTCCAAATAAAGTCGCCTCACCTTGTAAGCATTGGAATTTGTTTTAAAGGACATGAGCTCATCAACAAAGATGCCCCTTCACTTCAAAGGTTGCTCCTTGATTATCATTATGCACCTTCGCAAATAGCTGTGGTCTCTGCACCTAAACAGGAGACCTTGGGTGTAATTCCTGATCCGTTTAATGGTTACAAGATGGTGGTTGGCTCCACACTTATTCAGGTACTATATATTATCATCACCACTTTTGTAATTATAAGCTGCATTTTTCATTTGTGCGCATAAGTTTTATATCATCTTGGAGTACACTTTTGGTACTAATATTATGTTTTATGCTCAATGAAGAGTTTGTCCATGGATAGCCTATCAATGGTGCTGGATTCTGTCAAGACCTTACATATCAATATGTGGTGTTTTGATCTAAACATGATTATTGGCTTGCTGATGCTTTCCATGTCTGGAGAATTTGTATATAGAAGTGATGATTTCACGCACATTGAAAGCCCGTATATAGTGTACTAGAACTAACCATTCATCTGTCGATCTTTCGACATACTCTTTTTTTAGACATTAACTGTTTTCAATCTTCATGTCTATTTAGGCAAAAGCACATGGATAAAAATGTATAACCAATCGTTGGCATAAGAAGCACCAGGATTTTCTAAGTTCTCATGACATTCGTTTGAGGACAATAATGCTGGAAGATATGCATCCAACCATGCAAACACTAGCTTGTTCACATTCTTCCTGTTGAATGGGAGGGAAATATTGTCTGTGAGGATTAAGTTTTTTGACAAAAAACTTCTCACGGATGGACACATTGAACAGCATAAAAAGAAGTTTCAGGAGGACAAAAGGGCTTCTAAACGTGCTCGGCTTCTATTTACAACTAGTTGTCTTCATGTACTAGTAGATTTTCTGTCCCAGGATCTTAATTTTATGGATCAAACCAATCCATTTGATTGTGACTGCCAAAAACTTTGGTTGAGTTAGATGTTATTGCCCTATTCAATCTGGATTTTGTCTAAACCTGATGAACAATTAATCCTCGTGCTTTTGTACTGTTTGTAAGCTGGAGTTAGATATTGTTGCCCTTTTCAAATCGGCTTTGACCCATATTTTCTGTCATAGTGGGCCAATGGCTTGCCATTTCTTTAATTAAGACAAAAATATTATAAGCAATCACAACATAGGGAAAGAACATCACTCTCGCGGGCTCCTTGAGATCATTGTTCATTACAGAACCCGCAAGTGCTTAGCACCCGCCAGCACCCACAAACTTACTTTCAGCTAGCACACCAACTGGGTTGTAATTCTTAATAAGAAAAGTTGCATGGTAGTGACAGATTTGGATACTGACATTTGGTACCCACGAGGAAAAAGCCTATCCAAGGTGGTGTCGACTCGACCGTAAACAGCTGCCATGTTATTATCGCAAACGGTTGTATTATTCCAACCGTGGGCGTTCAACTAACCATTTACTACTGCGAGTAACTTTTTGATTAGACGGGATGATTGCGCATAGTCCACTGTGCAGGCTCACCGTACAGGGAAGCGAGCCGCGAGCGCTGCCAAAAATGTATTGATGGTTTTGGTTTCGACCGCCTCGGGCGGGTATGTAGAACACTCCTCCGTTCTTATCTACTAGCACCGCCGCCGAGGATCACCGACTATTGCGAGATGGAGGACGAGCCAGAACACAAGCGGGGGCGTGTCAAGCCATAACCGTAAGAGCCTCCGGCGAGCATGGACTTCATTAGCAGCCCACCCGATGAGATGTTGGTAACCATCATATCCCTCCTCCCCATCAAATCTGGCGTGCGGAACACTGTCCTCTCCCGGCGGTGGCGCCCCCTCTGGCACTCCATTCCCCTGGACCTCATCGATGACGATGAGCTCCTCAGTGGGGATGACAAACGCTTGGACGCATTGTCCCACATCCTCGCCATGCACCCTGGGCCGGTCTGATGCCTTGCTATCGGCAAGTTCTGTTCCAACTTCAAGGCTGAACCTAGGTTTCACAACTGGTTCCTATCCCTAGCCCTAGATCGGCTCGAGGAGCTCAGCTTTCATGCTGGACATACGCGCTCGTTGTCGCCGTCCGCGCTCCACCTCGTGCCCACGCTGCGTCGCGCTACGTTTAGGCAGTGCCTTTTCCCATGGATTGATGCTGCGCACTCTTCATCTCCCTAAACTAAAGCACCTCAAGCTCATGGGCGTCCGTATCTCAAAGGAGGATTTGGAGCGCCTACTTGATGGCTATACAACGCTCAAGTACCTTCGTCTTTAGGTGATGGATGGGTTCAGTAGCCTCCACATCGCCTCGATGAATGTCCATACGATTTATGTGCATTGTAGGCGATGCAAAAGGCTGTCATTTGAGGTGATTCATGATATGGTCATTGAGAATGCGCCTTTCCTCAAGAGATTGTATGTACTTGATAAATTAGGTCCAACAAGAATCAGGGTCATTCATTCGTGTGCTGAATTCTCTGAACTTGTTACTAGATCATTATCCGTTCAGGTACAACAGTCTTCTTCTTCTCCTTCTTATATATTATTGGACAGTACATTTTATCTAATTTTTGTTGATCTATGTTCACCTGTCATCCAGAAAATGATTCCCACAAGCTTGACCCCGTCTCTACGCACAGTGAAGATCTTGGCACTACAATCTGTCGGCCCCGATCTGGATGAAGTTGTTAGATTCCTAAGATGCTTTCCATGCACAGAGAAGCTATATCGAGGTACTGCTCCTTTACTATTAATTTTAACCACAACGGAGTTCAATTTATTGTTCTTTTACCCATGATTACAATGACAAATGTAGTATGATTTCTAAAGGAAATTTGGAGGATTTCAATACATATATTTTTTGAGATGTTAATCAAGAACGATTGAAGATGGCATGTCACCCTTTTCATGTATTTTCAAAATCCTGCAAATCAAAGAGGTCCAAAGTGAACGAAAGAAAATACTTTTAGCGAGTACCGAGGCACCACACCAGAAATTAAATTCACCAGGTTCTTTGTTCAGAAAGCAAGGGTGCTCAAGGTATGAGGTTTGCCCTATATTTAGTGTGCAGAAGTGAATGGTTTGCTAAAGAGCGAAGGCGTCTATAGCTGAATGGAAAAGGCTCTGCAGAAGCTGAATTTCAGTTTGTAACTTCATATGACAGATTATTCGGAAGTCACTGTATCAAGCCACTATAGGACTTCTCGGTGGCTAACCCTTTCGTAGAAATAATGCAGGAAAAAGATTCTGGAGAAGATGAATTTGATTTGTAAGAGCAGTTTGGACCTTCTAATCTTTGAATTTGGGCCTTGTAATGCTAGAATTTGAACCTTGCAATATTTATGTTATCTGTGATATAACGTAATTGGATGTTTAATTTGGTTATCCAATCATGTCCTGTTATAAGTATATATTGTTGAGTTGAACCATTTCTGATGTTTTCGCTCATCCCAAACAGTTCAACCGACTGAACTGTATGCCGTCTATCGCACACCTTTATCTGGCCGACCATTTCTGTTGTGTTGCCTAATCGAAAACTGTTCATCCCAGTGAACTGTATGCCGTATATCACACGCACCTTGATCTGGCTGACCGTTTCTGTTGTTCTGGTCACCACAAACAGTTCGTATGGATCAACTGTATGGCATGTGTCACACACACAACTCTAATCTGAATCGTGCTTGATGTCTCCGCCATCGCACGTAGTTCGTCTCATTGCCATGTATCAACATGCCAGCCTCTACTCGCATCCCTTGGTGTGCTATTCTCGCCATTAGGCACCGCAGCACACTCTGCTCGGGTCCCTCCACGCGCTCGGCTTGTGGACGGCTTTTCCCTGCATGTTTAACTGCTATATGCATATGGTTGCTCGCATTTGAGGCGGCCGCGGAGCGCTCTGCTCGCGTCCCTTAGTGCGCGCTCTGCCAGTGGTTAGGGCTAGCGCACGATCATGTTGGTGGGCCCATATGCATGCGGTTGCGCCGCGCACGTCGCCACGATGCAGTTACGTGCGACACGATGGAGTTACGCACTGCAAAAACTGCCATCCGGGTATGCCGATATTCCAGGCCGTCCGGCTTCCCCATTAATTCCTGCGGCCATTATAACCTTAGTCTCTTCAACCTTTCGATCGCGCCCACAACACAACAAGCACACCCACGACGACACATACAGAGAGGATATCTAGCTGCGCTCTAATGGAGTTCGGTGAGCATCAAGTGGAGACCCACACGAGGGAGACGGATCTTTCAGTGGTGTACACCATCGACCCGGCCGTGGTGGAGACTACATCAACACCGTGGAGCACTTGCTTGCTCGGGACAAGTACAAAGTGGCCGGCATCGATGTCCAGTACACCGACGGTCATACCGGGAAAGATCAGAGGGCTGCTGTAGCCCAGTTGTGCGTGCGCCATCATGTCCTCATTTTCCACTACTGCATGGTCACAAAGCCGTGCGACCGTTTCGCCAGGTTTGTCAACAACAACGACTACAAGTTCACTATGGTGGAAACCACCAACGATGTAAAAGTGCTCAAGGTTACAGGCTTGGCTTGCAAGAACCTTGTTGAAATCTGTGGCCACTACAAGGTCTAGGACAACACGAAGAAGGACTCCCTGGTTGAACTTGCCTCGACCATCATCGACCCCTACTACGGAAAGATGAAGGCGGATGCCAAGGGAAAAAATCCCGTATCCTGGCATAGGGCCTGCACAAGGAAACTGGATGAAGCTCACCTCAAGTTCGCAGCCAAGAACGTGTACACATGCTACAAGATGCACAGGCGGATCGTTGACATGAGGGAGTGCCTCCTTCCCTTAATCAACGAGGGATCAAGCCACCAGCAGAGAAGTGGTGGCAAGTGTCACAAGAACAAGTAGATGATGATTAGATGATCGTTTATCCTAGTTAATTATGCATGTACTAGTCTACTTTGGTGTGTGCAAATGTCATGTGTGTACTAGCCACCTATGTAATTGGATGCTTAATTTGGTTATGCAATCATGTCCTTATAAGTATATATGTTGTTGTTTTGTATGCAATCACATCACAGACGGACCATACTAGGGAAACCGTCGGTGATGAATTCGTCAATTGCTGACAATTGTATACCAGCAAGCGTTTGCCCACAACACACAAGGCTTATTAGCAACAATCATCTGTGTTATTATCGGTCTTCATACACAATTCTGATTACGGACCTGTTTGCCGCGTATCACACACATCTTGTTAAGTTGAACCATTTCTATTCTCTTGGCTCAATGCAAACAATTCATCAGAGTGAACTGTATGCCCTCCATCACACACACCTTGATCTGGCTGACCGGTTCTGTTGTGTTGCCTAATCATTAATAGTTCATCCGAGTGAACTGTATGACGTATATCACACACACCTTCATATGGCTGCCCGTTTTTGTTGTTATGCTCATCGCAAACAGTTCATTTGAGTGAATTGTATGCCACGCATCGCACAAAGAACTATAATCTGAATCGTGTTTGATGTCTCCGGCATCGCAAACAGTTTGTATCATTTTTGACGGTTTTCTTACAACACCATTTGCGATTAATGCATCGCACATAGTTTCGTTGAAGGGTCTCTGATTGTAGTGTCGCGTTAGCAGCATCCTATAGTAGTGCATACCCGTGTACTCAAGTGTCTTTCTTTGGTGATGATGGTGATGTACTGGTAGGCTTGTTTTCCATAATGTTTAGGAGTATCTCCTTCAAACTCTGAATCTCACAGAGCACGTGACAGATAATCTCAGCATTCTTTTGCACTTTGGCCATAATGTGTTTATTCTCTAGACCCCAAGCATTCTTTCCTGCATCACTTTCACTTGGACGAGAGATGTCCCAATTGGAAGGTATGTGCACATGGGAGTATTTTCAATCCCATAATTGTGAACCAAATTATGAAAATTGTTCCGATGAAACCTGTGTAAGGGCCTCCTAGGGGCAAGCCCTTCTTGTACCTCTTGGCCTCCTTGGTTACTTGTCGTTCGCATGCCTTGATGGAAGTTTGGAGTAGTGGAGATGCAGGCTAGAGTGCCCCTCTCCAAGGACAGAGGGTGGACTTCAAGTGAATCTCCTTCATCTTCTTCCATGGTCACCTCCTTGCCTCCTCCCTCTTGAGTTGCATCTGCAACAACCAAGCATCGTATCCCACGTTGTTGGATGAGGAAGAAGACATGATGTCTGGCCTTGGAAATCTGATAGAAAATAGCACGAAACAAGGACAGAGAAGAAACTTGCGATACGATGGTCAAAACATCTGAGAGTATATATAATGAATTTTTTTCTTGTATGACAAGTAATCTGGGAGAAAATGGAGTCGGGAAAGTTCATGAGGGATCCACAAGCTCACACAGAGCACCCTACGGGGTAGGGCGCGCGCACCGAGCTTGTCACCCCCTCGTGCACTTTCCTGATTGTTTGCTAGTTTCTAGATTTTTATATATTCCAAAATGGAAAAAGTACTTTTATGGTACTTTTGGAGTCGGTTTACTTACTGTACCTTGTACCTACTCCTTTTCAGGATTCTGGAGCATTCTGGAAGATGTCTTCTATGTGCTCCTCCGGTGTCATAGTTTGAACAATAGTAGTTTCAACATTAATGGGCGTACCTAAGATATAATGTTTAATTCTTTGCCCATTAACCACTCTCGAATTTGTGCCCTCGGCATTGTTGATCTTGATAGCTCCGGAGTGATAAACTTCTTTGATTATATATGGTCCTTCCCATTTAGAGAGAAGTTTTCCTGCGAAGAATCTAAAACAAGAATTGTATAATATAACTTTATCACCTACTTTAAATTCCCTTTTTTGATTCTTTTTTCATGCCATCTCTTAACTTTTTCTTTAAACAACTTGGCATTTTCATAAGCTTGTGTCCTCCATTCATCTAGAGAACTAACGTCAAATAACCTCTTTTCACCGGCAAGTTTAAAATCATAATTAAGTTCTTTAATAGCCCAATAAGCTTTATGTTCCAACTCAAGAGGTAAATGACATGCCTTTCCATAGACCATTTTATATGGACACATACCCATAGGATTTTTATACGCAGTTCTATAAGACCATAATGCATCATCAAGTTTCTTAGACCAATTCTATCTGGGTATATTAACGGTCATTTGCAAAAAAAAAATCTCTATTACTCATTTCGACTTGTCCACTAGACTAAGGATGATAAGGTGATGCAATTCTATGGTTGACATCATATTTAGCAAGAAGTTTAAGGAAAGCACCATGAATAAAATATGAACCACCATCAGTCATTAAATATCTAGGGACTCCAAACCTCAGAAAGATAACTTCCTTAAGCATTTTAATATAAGTGTTATGTTCAACAATACTAGTTGGAATAGCTTCTACCCACTTAGTAACATAATCAACATCAACTAAAATATGAGTATACCCATTAGAGGAAGGAAAAGGTCCCATAAAATCAAAGCCCCAAATATTGAATGGTTCAATAACAAGTGAATAATTCATAGGCATTTCCTGACGTCTACCAATATTTTCAATTCTTTGAAATTCATCACAAGAAAACACAAACTTACATGCATCTTTGAAGAGAGTAGGCCAATAAAAACCAGAATGTAATACCTTATGTGCAGTTCATTCTCCCGCATGGTGACTCTGTATGCCTCGGAATGACACTTCCGTAGGATTTGTTCCTGTTCATGCTCAGGTACACAATATCTAATAACACCATCTACTCCTTCTTTATATAAATGTGGGTCATCCCAAAAGTAATGTCTTAAATATAAGTTTATTGGTATGTGTTACTAGGTGGTATATATTTAGAAACAATGTAATTAGCATAGTCTGCATACCATGGATTATTACGAGAAGAAGAAGAATTTATAACAGCTAGTTGTTCATCAGGAAAACTAACGTCAATAGGCAGTGGGTCATCAAGAACATTTTTCCATTTCTAGACAAATTATCTACTACGGGGTTCTCAACTCCCTTTCTATCAATAATATGCAAGTCAAATTCTTGTAGCAAAAGAACCCACCTAATCAGCCTAGGTTTAGCATCTTTCTTTTCCATAAGGTATTTAATAGCGGCATGACCGGTGTGAATAGTTACTTTAGAATCTACAATATAAGATCTAAATTTATCACATGCAAATACAACTGCTCAAAATTCTTTTTTAGTAGTAGCATAATTTCTTTCAGCACTATCTAAAGTCTTACTAGCATAATAAATAGCATTCAATTTCTTATCAACTCTTTGACCTAGAACACCACCAATAGCATAGTCACTAGCATCACACATTATTTCAAAAGGAAAGTTCCAATCAGGTGGTTTAACAACTGGTGCATAAATTAAGACTTTCTTAAGTATTTCAAAGGCTTCTATGAAATCATCATCAAAAAACAAATGGAACATCTTTTAGCAAAAGATTAGTAAGAGGCCTAGAAATTTAAGAGAATTCTTTTATGAACCTCCTATAAAACCAGCATGACCAAGGAAACTTCTTATACCTTTGATACCTTTAGGACATGACCTTTTCTCAATTGCATCAACTTTAGCTTTATCCACTTCAATACCTCTTTCAAAGAATTTATGCCCAAGGACTATACCTTCATTCACAATAAAGTGGCACTTCTCCCAATTCAAGACAAGATTAGTTTCTTCACATCTCTGCAATATTTGATCAAGGTTGCATAAGCAATCATCAAAAGAAGTGATGTAAACGGAAAAATCATCCATGAACACCTTAATAATCTTTTCACAAAAGTTAGAAAATATAGCAGTCATACATCTTTGAAAGGTAGCAGGTGCGTTGCATAAACCAAAAGGCATACTGATGACCTACAAGTATAGGGGATCAATCGTAGTCCTTTCGATAAGTAAGAGTGTCGAACCCAATGAGGAGCAGAAGGAAATGACAAGCGGTTTTCAGCAAGGTAATGTCTGCAAGCACTGAAATTATAAGTAACGAGTAGTTTGGTAGCAAGATAATTTGTAACGAGCAAGTAACGGTAATGGTAACAAAAGTGCAGCAAGGTAGCCCAATCCTTTTGAGGCAAAGGACAGGCCAAAACGGTCTCTTATGAGAAGCAAAGCGTTCATCTAGTCACTTTCATCATGTTGGTTTGATTTGTGTTCGCTACTTTAATAATTTGATATGTGGGTGGCCCGGTGCTTAGGTGCTATTCTTACTTGAACAAACCTCCTACTAATGATTAAACCCCTCGCAAGCATCCACAACTATGAGAAAAGTATTAAAAATAAATCTAACCATAGCATTAAACTTTTGGATCCAAATCAGTCCCTTGCGGAATAGCGCATAAACTAGGGTTTAAGCTTCTGTCACTCTCGCAACCCATCATCTAATAACTACTCCACAATGCATTCCCTTAGGCCCAAATATGGTGAAGTGTCATGTAGTCGACGTTCACATGACACCACTAAGGGAATCACAACATACATATCATCAAAATATCGAACACATATCAAGTTCACATGATTACTTGCAACAAGATTTCTCCCGTGACCTTAAGAACAAAAGTAACTACTCACTAATGATAATCATGCTCAAGATCAGAGGGGTATTAAATAGCATAATGGATCTGACCATATAATCTTCCACCAAATAAACCATATAGTAATCAACTACTAGATGTAATCAACACTACTAGTCACCCACAAGTACCAATCTATAGTTCCGGTACAAAGATTGAACACAAGAGATGAACTAGGGTTTGAGAGGAGATCGTGCTGTTGAAGATGTTTATGGATATTGCCCTCCCCAAGATGGGAGAGTTGTTGGTGATGATGATGACGATGATTTCCCCCTTCGGGAGGGAAATTCCCCTGGTGGAATCGCTCCGCCGGAGGGCAAAAGTGCTCCTGCCCAAGTTCCGCCTCGAGACGGCGGTGCTTCGTCCTGAAAGTCCTCCTCTTATTTTTTCAGGTCAAAATGACTTATATACCAGAAGAGGGGCACCGGAGGTGGGCCGAGGAGGGCACAACCCACCAGGGCGCGCCTGGGCTCCCTGGCGCGCCCAGGTGGGTTGTGCCCACCTGGTGGGCCCCCTCTAGTAGTTATTTGCTCCAATAATTCTTATTTATTCGATAAAAGTTTCTCGTGAAGTTTCAACTCATTTGGAGTTGTGCAGAATAGGTAGCCTGACGTAGCTTTTTCAGGTCCAGATTTCCAGCTGCCGAAATTCTCCCTCTTTGTGTGAACCTTGCATATTATGAGAGAAAAGGCATTAGAATTACTCTAAAAAGCATTATTATGCATAAAAACATCATAAATAACAGTAGGAAAACATGATGCAAAATGGACATATCAACTCCCCCAAGCTTGGACCTCGCTTGTCCTCAAGCGAAAACCGAAATCGAAAAACATGTCCACATACTTAGAGAGAGAGGTGTCGATAAAAACAAAAGACGGACATAGAAGCATCATGTATATTATTATAACCGCAACCAACTTTAACATAAAACTTTATCATAGAATTTATATCATATAACTTCTCATGAACAAGTATCAATTCATCACAACATCAAAGTATAAAGCATAAACTCTATTGAAAACTAACAAACTATGTTCTCAGTCAACTTTGCAACTACAATTCATCATCTTTTCAGGAAGGGTCACGTAACAGAGCCTTTTTGGCAAGTCCACATACTCAACCATCATATAGTCTTCTATGATTGCTAACACTCACCGCATAAACATGAGCAAAACGTTTCAACCGGACACATAGAAAGATAGGGGCTTAAAGTTTCGCCTCCCAACATACTCACCTCGAGGGTGATGTCAACAATAATAACTCATGCTACTCATATCCAACTGGATATATGTGCCTAGATCTTTCCTCACCACATGATGCTTGCCAAAAGAGAAAATAAAAAGGAATAGAGAGAAGAACTTTGACTCTTGCATAAAAGTAAATACATTAAAGTAAAAGATAGGCCCTTCGCAGAGGGAAGCAGAGGTTGCCATGCGCTTATTTGTTTGTATGCTCAATCTCTTAGTGCAAAAGAACGTCACATTATATTTCCCCTTGTGATAGCAACCTTTATTATGCAGTCTGTCGCTTTTATTCTTTGCCATCACAAGTTCGTACAACACTCAATTTTCTCTTACACTAACTGATCTGACACTTTTAGAAGCAATTTTTATAGCCCTATTTGCACCGATGACAACTTTCTTGAAGGATCTTACTCAATCCATAGGTAGGTATGGTGGACTCTCAAAATAAGATTTGGGTTTAAAGGTTTTTGGATGCACAAGTAGTATCTCTACTTAGTGCGGAATTTTTGACTAGCAAAGATGGGGCCAAGCACCACATGTTAAAGGATCTATGGCAATATAACTTGTATGCGAATATGAACAAACATAAATCATTACATTGTCTTCCTTGTCCAACATCAACAATTTTGGCATATAATATTTTGATGGGGGCTCACAATCACAAAAGATGTCCAGGATAGTGTATTTGCTTGTGAATCTTCTCTTCCCTTATTAATTCTTTCATGAATTGCATCATTGACCAATGCTATGTTTGTCAATCTCTAATAAAATTTTCTAATTATACTCGTCCTTATGTGATGTCATTACCTACCATAAAATTAGCATATGATCTTTTTCATTTATTTCCTTTCTTTTTATTGAACATGAAAGTAAAGAAAACAAAGCTCAAACTAAACTTTATTATATATATCTTGCACACGATTACAAAAATAGAGCACTAAGAAAACAATCGAAAAGAAAGGATCGAACTAAACTTTTATTCATCTAAAGCAAAAGATAACTATGGATTGAACTAAGATAAGTAAAGTCAAAAGATAGTGGAGGTGATACGATACCGGGGCACCTCCCCCAAGCTTGGCACAAGCCAAGGGGAGTGCCCATACCCGATACTCAATTTTCCTTTGATGATGAAGAAGGAGGTGGTGGTGATGAAGTAGAGGGTTTGTCTTTCTTCCTTAGATTACGCTTGAGGACGGAATTTTCCTCCTTTAAATCACCGATGTCCTGCTTGAGCTCTACTATCCTTTTGCATAATTCTTGCTTGTTTTCCTGCAAGAGACGAAAAGGGATAAGATAGACCTTAGGTTTCTTTGCTTTGCTGGGGAGACTTGATTTCTTGAATTCCACGTGCATGTCCCCAGGTTAAGGCAATGGAACTTCAGCTTCGTCTGAGCTTGTCTCCTCCTCCCTTTTAGGGTCATAGTCTTCTTCTTCCTCCGAAGTCCACCTATAGTGTTCCACATCCCCATAAACCTTGGGGTTTGCGATATAATCAGCAACATAGCTCTCACCCTCCGAATCTTGGGATGACATATTTTCAGACCTGTCAGGAAAACAGCGAGAAAAGAAAACAGAGGATATCTCCACGATACGGTAGTCAATAGGTTCGGGGGGTATATAAAGATTTTTTTTATCTTGGGAAACAAGCAAACGGAAGAAAAACGGAGTCCGGAAGGTACCCGAGGTGGGCACAACCCACCAGGGGTGCCTTCCTAGTTGTTTCTTATTTTCCTAATTTTTGTTATATTCCAAAACTGACAAAAAATATTTTTGCGGATTTCTCGGAGTCCGTTTACTTACCGTATCACGTACCTCCTCTTTTTCAGTTATTCTGGAGAGTTCCGGAAGGTTTCCTTTATGTGTTCTTCCGGTGTCATAGTTTGGATAATATTGCTTTCAACATTAATGGGCGTACCTGAGATATAATGTTTTATTTGTTGCCCATTAACAACCTTCGGGTTAGTACCTTCATCATTATTTATCATGATGGCTCCAGATAGATAAACCTCCTCGATAACATAAGGTCCTTCCCATTTGGAGAGGAGTTTTCCTGCAAAGAATCAGAAACGAGAGTTGTACAAAAGAACATATTCTCCAACTTTGAACTCACACTTTTGGATTCTTTTGTCATGCCATCTTTTAACTTTTTCTTTAAATAACTTGGCATTTTCATAGGCTTGGGTTCTCCATTCATCTAGAGAGCTAATATCAAATAACCTCTTTTCACCGGCAAGTTTGAAATTATAGTTGAGTTCTTTAATTGCCCAATATGCTTTATGTTCTAACTCAACAGGCAAATGACAAGCTTTTCCATAAACCATTTTATACGGAGACATACCCATAGGATTTTTATATGCTGTTCTATAAGCCCAAAGTGCATCATCTAACTTCTTAGACCAATTCTTTCGGGACCTATTGACAGTTTTTTGTAATATTAATTTTATTTCTCTATTGCTAAGTTCAACTTGACCACTAGACTGAGGATGATAAGGTGATGCAATTCTATGGTTAACATCATATTTAGCAAGCATTTTACGGAAAGCACCATGAATAAAATGTGAACCACCATCAGTCATTAAATATCTAGGGACTCCAAACCATGGGAAAATGACTTCCTTAAGCATTTTAATAGAGGTGTTATGATCAGCACTACTAGTTGGAATAGCTTCTACCCACTTAGTAACATAATCAACATCAACCAAAATATGTTTATACCCATTAGAGGCAGGAAAAGGTCCCATGTAATCAAATCCTCAAATATCAAATGGTTCAACAGCAAGAGAATAATTCATAGGCATTTCCTGACGCTTACCAATATTACCGATTCTTTGACATTCATCACAAGATAAAACAAACTGACGGGCATCCTTGAAGAGAGTAGGCCAATAAAAACCAGATTGCAATACCTTGTGAGCAGTTCTATCTCCCGCATGATGTCCTCCATAAGCTCCGGAGTGACATTTCCGTAGGATTTGTCCCTGTTCATGCTCAGGTACACAACGTCTAATAATACCATCTACTCCTTCTTTATAAAGATGTGGGTCATCCCAAAAGTAATGTCTTAAATCATAGAAGAATTTTTTCTTTTGTTGGTATGTGAAGCTAGGTGGTATATATTTAGCAACAATATAATTGGCATAGTCACCATACCAAGGAGTGTTATGAGAAACATTTATTGCAGCTAATTGTTCATCAGGAAAATTATCATTAATAGGTTGTGGGTCATCAAGAATATTTTCTAACCTAGACAAGTTATAAGCCATGGGGTTCTCAGCTCCCTTTCTATCAGTGATATGTAAATCAAATTCTTGTATCAAAAGAACCCACCTAATGAGTCTAGGTTTAGCATCCTTCTTTTCCATAAGATATTTTATAGCAGCATGATCTGTGTGAACGGTCACTTTAGAATCAACAATGTAAGATCTAAATTTATCACAAGCAAACACAACTGCTAAAAATTCTTTTTCAGTAGTAGCATAATTTCGTTGAGCACTGTCCAGAGTTTTACTAGCATAATGAATAAAATTTAATTTCTTATTGACTCTTTGTCCTAGAACAGCACCAACAGCATAATCACTAGCATGACACATAATTTCAAAAGGCAAGTTCCAATCAGGTGGTTGAACAATAGGTGCAGAAATCAAGGCTTTCTTAAGTGTTTCAAAGGCTTCTACACAATCCTCATCAAAAACAAATGGAACATCCTTTTGTAAAAGATTTGTAAGAGGCCTAGAAATTTTAGAGAAGTCTTTAATAAACCTCCTATAGAAACCAGCATGACCGAGGAAACTACGAATACCTTTGATATCTTTAGGGCATGGCATTTTCTCAATTGCTTCAACTTTAGCTTTATCCACCTCAATACCTTGTTCAGAAATTTTATGTCCCAAGACAATACCTCGGAGGTGGGCCGAGGAGGGCACAACCCACCAGGGCGCGCCTAGGCTCCCTGGCGCACCCAGGTGGGTTGTGCCCACCTGGTGGGCCCCCTCTGGTAGTTATTTGCTCCAATAATTCTTATTTATTCTATAAAAATTCCTCGTGAAGTTTCAGCTCATTTGGAGTTGTGCAGAATAGGTAGCCTGACGTAGCTTTTTCAGGTCCAGATTTCCAGCTGCCGGAATTCTCCCTCTTTTGTGTGAACCTTGCATATTATGAGAGAAAAGGCATTAGAATTACTCCAAAAAACATTATTATGCATAAAAACATCATAAATAACCATAGGAAAACATGATGCAAAATGGACGTATCACATACATCTATAAGCATAAATTCCATACGGATAAGTGAAGGTGGTTTTCTCTTGATCTTCTTGTGATACAGGTATTTGAGAAAAAACAGAATATCCATCTAGAAAGCAGAAGTGTGTATGCTTAGACAATGTTTCTAACATTTGATCAATAAAAGGCAATGGCTAATGATCCTTTCTAGTAGCTTTGTTTAATTTCCTCAAATCAGTTACCATCCTATAACCACTTACAATTCTTTGTGGGCCAAGTTCATTTTTATCATTAGGGACTATGGTAATGCCTCCTTTCTTATGAACACAATGAAGAGGACTTACCCATCTACTATCAGCTATAGGATAAAAAATTAACTGTACACGGTAGGGCAAAACCCCACTGCAATTTTTTCATTTAATTAAAACTCAAGAAGTTTACATGGCTTGAGCTAAGCCAGAAGAAAAAGAAAGTAAAAGAAAGAAAAGAGAGAAAGGAGAAAGCAACTAAATAGCTAATCTAGACTAGGCCAGAAAGAATAATAAAGAGAAAGTACCAAGAAGATGCACAGGAGGCATCAGGAAAAGTTACAAAGGCAGGTGGTCTAGCGAGTGAATGAAATCTCTAGCATACTTCCTCTTGATCCTGAATTTGAGGTTATGCAATACCGCCTTGAATGTGTCCTTCCATCACTGCAGATTGGGCTGAATGGTTTGGAAGATGAAATTGTTTCCTATGATCCAAATAGCCCATGAAGGCAATATGATAATTTCCATATAGAAAGGAAGTTGCAGTTGTTGTTTTAAGTCAGCAAAAGCTTCCAACACTGAAACATTGCTTTGTCTATTAGGACAGAGTTGGTCCCAACATTGTGAGGCAAAAGGACATGTCCAGAAGAGATGTTGAAGTGTTTCCTCTTGCTGGCAGTTGTGAATGGCACAGTTGTAATTTTCAAGCAGAAAAGTTTTCCTTCTTAACAAGTTTCTTGTGTTTAGTCTGTCATGGAGCAATCTCCAAAAGAAGACCTTATGCTTTGGCTGACAGGAACTGTCCCAGATCCATTGAAATTGTTGAGGCACCAGTCTTATTCCCATCATTGTTCTGTAAGCCTTGGCTACTGAAAATTTCTCATTGCCCCAAATATAGCTCCATGTGTCAGTGCAGTCCAAAAACTCAGATCTTCTTAAATCTTCACAAATGTCTTCCATAATTTAAAATTCCTCATATGCTTGTGTTGCGAGAGGCGGGTGGAATAGGTCCTCTACGTATTCTAGCTACCGGACTGAATTCACAGTATAGTTTTGATCCTTGGCAAAGGAGAATAAATGTGGTAGCATGTTTTGCAGACAAGCAGTATGCCATTGATCAGACCAGAAAAAAACACTCCTGCCATCACCCACATTACATCTGGCCATGGATTTATAATTTTCAAGGAGTTTTAATTTTTCTTTCCACCAGAATGATCCAACCCAATTGTTTCCAGGCAGTGTTCCATCACTGTAGTGAGATTCCCATATCAAGATGACCCTTGGAATATTGAGTCTGTTATAAAACTTGTGTATATTCTTAAGGAGCAGAGCTTTATTTTGCACAAAAATATCCAGCACCCCAAGTCCTCCTTGATCCTTTGGCCTGCAAACAGTGGTCCAAGCAACCATAGCTAGTCTATGATCATCAAGATCAAGACCCCCTCCAAAGACAATGTCTCAAATATTTGATAGCTTGGTTCTTAATGGTCACTGGGACATCAAGACAACCCATGAAGTAGATAATCAATGAGTTGAGAACTGATTTGACCAGTAATATTCTGCCAGCCAGGGTCATGAAAGAAGACAATCCCACCAATTTTTTGGTTATCCTATTCACAAGAGGTAATCATTGCTCCACAGAAGTTATGTGAAGTCCTAATGGCACTCCCAGGTAAGTAAAATGAAATGTCCCTTTCTTGCAATGGAAGGTGCTAGTCAAAATTTCCACTTTATCATCAGAGACATTGATTGGGATGAGGCTTGATTTTTGATAATTCACCTTAAGACCTATGGCCTCAGCAAATGTGTGAAGGAGAGCTTTAAGGCAGTGTAACTGTTTTGCATCTGCTTGTAGAAGGACCAGTGTATCATCAACATATTGTACAATGGGGAAATAAGGGCAAGAGTTCACTTGTAAGGGTGGTGTTAAAAGCCCCGGTTGCATGGCTTTGTTTAGGATTGATTGAAGCAAATCTACAGCCAAGACAAACAACAGGGGAGATAAAGGATCCCCTACCTTACTCCTCTGATGCAATAGAATTTCTTCCCAGCAACCCCATTCAGCATGACAGCAGATGAAGCGGATGTGAAGAGCATTTTAATCCAGTTTATCCATCTTTCCCCAAAACCTTTAGCTCTAAGAATTTCCAGGATTGCTTGGTGCTCAATTATATCAAAGGCTTTCTCAAAATCTAGTTTTAGGACAATCACTTCTTCCTTTGATTTATGACATTGATGCAAATATTCATAAACCCATCCTAAACAGTCATGAATGGCCCTTTCCTAGAGAAAACCATACTAATTGATATGAACCATAGAAAGAATCACTTTTTGAAGTATGTTTGCCAATAGCTTGGTGATGAGTTTTAGACAACAATTCAGAAGAGACATTGGCCTGTAATCATTTGTTGTTAAAGGAGTTGGCCCCTTAGGGATAAGAGTGATGTAGGAGGTGTTGATGCTTTCCAGAGAGATTTGTCTAGCATGAAAACCATTAATTAGTCTGAAAACATCCACTTTGATAATCTCCCAGCAAGCCGTGAAGAACTCATTATTGAATCCATCTGGTCCAGGGGATTTGTCATTTGGCAGCTCCTTGACCACTCCATTAACTTCCTCCTCAGTGAAGGGGAGCTCCAAATTATGAAATATTGATGCATCAGGGATAGGCTCATATAAGGATTCTAGATCAAAATGCATAGTGGTTTTTTCAGAAGTCCCCATTCTTTTCTTAAAAGCTTCCCATAGGATTGTTGCCTTCCCAGCATGATCTGTAACATCTACTTGATCTTCATTTTGAATGACAGCAATATGATTGTGCCTATGATTAATGGTAGCCTTTGTGTGAATTTTTTTTGTATTCTCATCACCAAATTTTATCCCTTTAATTTTACCCCTTTGCTTCCAATAAATCTTTTGATTTTTTAGAAGGGTAAGTAAGTGCTCATTGAGGATTAACCTACAATTCCACTCAAATTCTCCTAGATCTCTGAATTCTTCAAAAAGGTCTAGAAGGAAGATCACCTCGTTGATAGCACTAATTTGAGTCTTCAGATAGGATAGTGCTCTAGCCCATTGTTTGAGAGCTCTTCTGATATTTTTGAATTTTGCATTAAGACTCTTGGCAACATCCATATTTCCCACTGGAATGTTCCAAGCAGCAGCTACCACTTGTTTGAAATCAGAGTGATGTAGCCAATAATTTTCAAACCTGAACACTTTTGACATTGGAATTGTTGTACCAATTTTGATAACACATGGTAGGTGATCTAAAATGGGTCTTGCAAGAGGAAGGATGGTTGTGTTTGGAAAAGAAGTCATCCAGGAAGCTGATGTAAAAAACCAGTCCAACTTTACGAGCAGTGGGTTTTATTGCATATTGCTCCAACTAAATTTCCTCCCGTGCAGAGGCAGTTCCACTAGTCCCTGATTACTGATGGCCTCATTGAATAACAACATTTCATTAACATCACCACCTGGTCTGCTCCTGTCTGCAGGAGATCTAATGAAGTTAAAATCACCCATTAGGATCCAGTCTGTATCAATTGGCATGTGGATATTGTGGAACCAAGTAATGAACTCAATCTTGTCTTGCACTTCACAAGGGCCATATATGTTTGTGAGGACCCATGACTGATTAGATTATAAGCTTGTGAATTGTAGTGAAAGGGAAAATCTGTTTTGGGGAATGAGTTCCCCCTCAAATAAAGAACCATTCCAAGCTACCAAAAGTCCACCTGAAGCCCCAATTGAGGGAAGGAAAGCAAATTTTTTGATTCTGTTTGGGCAAAAATTCCTCAGGTAAGCAGTATCCATCTCCTCTCTTTTGGTTTCCAGTAAACAGACAATTGCACAATCACTTTCTTCAATCTTCTGCATTAGAGCCAACCATTTCTGCTCAGAATTCATCCCCCTAATGTTCCAATTGAGAAATTCCAATTCTTTGTTGTTTTATTCAAAACAACCAAATGTTATAAGCAGCCAAAGATCAAGTTCCATCACTTGATCCAAGAAAATAATTGCACAAGTGCACATCCATTTTCTACCAAGCACTATAGACCACCAGGGACCACAGTGCGACATATAGCAACAAGATACCCATTTCATACATTGCATCTTTATCTTCCACAAACAACTGACCAGCAATAAGCAGCAAAATACCCATATCATATAGAGCAACATTACCCTCTAGTAACAACAGATCCACAGGCAGCATAGGTTTCCAAAAGGGGAAGTACCAGATATTATAAAAAGAACCATTACATCCAATACTAGGCTTAAAGAGCATAAAGAGGTTGTGTCCTCCCAGACAACCAGCAGAGGATGGTGTGCAATCATTTTGAGCTCTTGGAAGTGGCTTCATCTCCCTTGGTGAAGTTCATCTTGGCCATCTCTTCCCCTGACCTTCTTTTAGGTTTCTTGGCTAGCTTTGCCTCCAACTCCTGATCAGCCACCTTGCAAAATGTAGCAGTGAGATTCTTAACAATTGCTTTTTGAGCAAGTGGAGGAGCAGCATTGCAAGGTAGGGATTTAGTGTTAGAGCATGAACTCCTCTTAAAACTAGCATCATCTTGTTTTATTCTATCACTCCTTACCTCAGTTTCCACAAGGGGAGTTTTGCCACCTCTCCTTTTTTTGGAATTCTCAGGTCCACAGGGATGCAAGAAAGCTTGAGAATCCAAATCTATCTGGTTGGAGGAGTCCCCTTCATTTTCCTCATTCTTCCCTATAGCCTGGTTGTTCTCCTCCACACTCATCTGACAAACAGGTGCATGAGTAGTGAAACATTTGTCAGGTATATGAAATAGAATAGATTTATCATCTCCTTCAGTTTCAGAGAGTAGTTCCCACATGGGGGATTTTAGCATGTGCACAGTCCAACCAAATTTATCTGGTGTCATGAGTAGATGCACTATGAAGTTAGACCAACTTACAGGTATGCTGACAGAGAGAGTATTTCCATCCTCTTTGGGTTGTTCTGCAAAGTGCTGCTTCCATAGGAGTAGGCCTTCTTCAGAAATTGCAGTTTCATTATTAGCAAGGGCAGATAACTGAATATTTTTCAAACCCAATATAGAAGGAGCATTGTTAAAAAGACCATTAATATCTTGAACCCAATTACCTCCCATACCAGTCATGAGATCTTCACTATGAGAGTCTAGAGCAGGGCTGCCTCAGTTGGTGTTCACAAAGTTAGGTATACCAGCAGCATTATTAAGGTTTGCTATTGCCTCCTCACTTGACTGAGGTTTTCCAGCGGCAGCAGAGTTGGCAACCACATTTCCCCCAACATCAGGTAAGACCTGGACATCATCTTGTTTGACAAACTCTGAAATGACTGTAGTATGTTCAGAAGCAACATTAGAGGTGTTGTTTGCTACAGTATCATTCAGTGAGGCAACTAATGTCCAACTTCAGGAGCAGCCAAAACCTCATTTTGAGGGAGGGGCATCACAGCAGCCACATTGATCTGTAGCTCCTCATTATTTTGCATGGGCTGAATATCCTCATCGTCAGACTGGTAAGCTTGTATTATGTTTTGCAGTCCATTAGCTATTGCATTGGTTGTTTGAGGAAATTGAACTTGCTGAAATGGTGCACCAACTGCAACTGGTACTATAATGCCCATGAAGTTCGAATTATCACCTTCAGAAAAAGACATATTTGAGGATAAAATACTGTTACTAACAGCAGGAAGAAGTTCTTGCCCATCTGCCCAAGAAATTTCTTCTTGCTGCACAGCATCAATTAAGTCATGCAGAGCCTCATTATGCGCCACAGGTTGTTGTTGTACCCAATTCTCATCTTGCTCCCTATCGCGGGAAACCACGGCCACCTATGGGACCAGGAGGCCCCTTGCTGGTTCGGCAGGGGGGCGTCGTGTTGCACAAAGAGCAGACGAGCATGTGGCAGCATGGCAGAGATCACACAGGCATTTTTACCCAGGTTCGGGCCGCCGTGAGGTGTAAAACCCTACTCCTGCTTTGGTGGATTGATGGTGGAAAGCTGGTGGTGGAGCGTAGTACACTTGCCCGGCAAGGGTTGCCTCAGGGCGGCAGTGGCTATGCGTGTATGGGGTCTGAGTTATCCAACCTTCTAACCCTCTCTACGGTCGCCATGGGCCTCCTTTTATAGATTAAGGGGTCACCACAATGGCAAAACAGTCATTATGTACTGATAAGATAGCAAACAGTGCTATCATACCTAACTCTGCGGGCTGACAGGGCGCATTAAATGAACCGCTCAACGTCACATTGTTGGTTGCCCGGCAAGGCTTGCCGGTCTATCTCGCCAGCTCCACGCCTGCTCGCTTGACACGTCGCAGGACGGGTGTCATCTGCAGGTGTTTCCTGTAGGGAGAGGCTGCCATGTGGTGAATGGCTGCCATTTAGTCACTCCGCGGTTCGACACCGCACTGATTGACGACGTGGGTCGTGGTGGAGTAGTTGGTGAGGTGGTTTTGCCTCCGTGTGCCCCGGCAGGCCCTGCCGGGATGTCTTGGACGTTGTCTTCCGGGGGTGGCCTTGCCCCTTGCCGAGCTTGCCTGCCCGACAAAGGAGGCCCTTCTCCTGATGGTGCCTTGCTTTTTGGCTTGATCTTGGTCCCTCTTGATCTGCATGTTTGGCTCTTTGATGATCTTGGTCTCTTGTATTCTGGCATGGCCTTGGCATCTCCATGCATGAGTCAGGGGAAAATACATGCCCCTGTTTATTTTCCCCGACATAAGCCCCCGGGCCTGAGCCATACGTGTCGCGTGCCACATTGGGTTAGGTCCCAAAAAGTGCACGGGCACGTGGCAGGAGCGGGCTGCGCATGCCGTTTTGCCAAGGTGACTAGTCAATCCAACGTCCACTTCACGCAATTACTGCGTGTCATGGGGTTGTGGGACCATTGCAGTTGAGGTAAAAATGGTAACTTTCAGAAGCGTTGCGCCTCTGTTCCTCATTTCCCTCTTTAAAAATAGGGAAAAGCGGAGCGGCACGGTTCACCTATTGCTCATCTCGCTCCCCCATCTTCTTCCACAAGTCAATCGATGGTTCCCCCCTTCCTCTTTCCCGTCCGACGTCACCCTTTTCACCGAATCCCTTCCCCTTCCGTATCGCCGCCGCGGAAATGGGGAAGAAACCTGCAGAGAAGGTAAAGCAGACGGCCGCGGCGAAGGAAGTCGCCGCCGAGGAGGGCAAGAGGGCGACAGAGCTGAACAAGAAACGGAGGGGAGATGTCATCTTCATTCCGTCAACCTTGAGCAGCCTAGTTCTTCAAGCGAGGTATGGGTATCTGTGGGGGAGGTAGGTCCCAAAATGGCATGGAGTGCCCGTAGTTTATGCGGCGGGGAAGGAAGATCCGCCGGACTCATATCACTTTTTCTGTGCTTACTTTATCTGCGGCCTCTGTCCCCCCTTCTCTGAATTCTTTGAGGCAATCATGAATATCTATGGATTCCACCTCCTCGACTTCACGCCAAATGCAATGGCAACCATGGCCATTTTCGCGCATTTGTGCGAGAATTTCGTTGGAGTTAGGCCCAATGTGGATCTGTTCCGGCATTACTTCATTCCACGGGTGGAGAACAAGGGCCACCACTCCGGAAACATTAGCTAGATGCCACGGGTGGCGAGGAAGCTCTAGGATTACATCCCTGGGAGGCAGCGTGAGAGGTGGGACGAATGGAGGGGAGATTGGTGTTGGGTTCAAGATAAGGAAGCCCCCGAGTTTTGCGAAGCACGGAAGGAATGTGTTGAGCGCGGCAAGGAATGGAGCACCAAGGGCCTCACTGAGGATAGGCTGCGCTCGGCAATCAACAAGATTACCCGTTTGAAGGCTGTTGGGCTTACCATTGAGCACATGGGGTTAGATTTTCTCCTCCACTGCATCTCGACGTTGCAGGAGAGGGATAGACCCGCCTGGCTGTATGGAGATGCTGCCGACAGGATGAGGCTGCTCCCAGGGTTGCTTAACAACCTGTCAGTTTACGGCCACGGCTAGTTGTGTGACCAACTGTTTAGCCGCTTCGAGCTGTTCAACCTCCCGGCAACCGTCATCCCCATGAACATCAACTCTGCCCAGGATCAGATACTGAAATGGATGTCGGAATGTAATGCCGAAGGGGTAGCGAGCACCTTGCAGCTACCTACCCTTGATGAAGAGCTCCAGTGGTCGAACACCCTGGTGGAGAAGGCCACCAGGGTTGAAACAGGGATGTACAAACGCACCTCCTCCGCAGAGGTGGCGTATATCTTGAGGAGGGTCGAGGAGCACAAGGCGGCCCGCCTCGCAGAGATGGCGAAGGCCGCGAAGGCTGGGAAGGGCAAGGGAAAAGCTGAGGATGAGAGTTCTTCCCATGGCGGCAGCGAGGCGTAGGCCACGGAAGGGGCTGCCGGGGAAGAGCTTGCCGGGGATAACCTTGCCGGGCTAGAGACACTAGCCGCGGCAGCAACGAAGCTCCAGGAAGAGGAGGATGTTGGCGAGGTGGTGGAGCTTGGGGAGGAGTGACTGGCGGCTGGGCCTCAAGCCCCCGAGCCAGTCCCAGACCAGTGCACCCGTAGGCGCGCCGGCAACCGAGGGGCGGTGGTCTCCAACCCAGCGCCAGCCACCAAGAAGGTGATGAAGACCACCACTAAGGCCACCAAGGCTGAGGTGGCATGCCGCCAGTCTCCCCGCCTTGCTCGGACCAAGGTTCCCTCCGCCAAGCAATCTACGGGCACGGAAACGGATTCCAACTCCCAATCTGGCTTGGGCTCCTCATAGAGCTCGTCTTCCCCGGAGCCCCTGGCACCGCGCCAGGCACCGAAGCTGCCGGGGAGTTCTGTCCCTTCCCCTCCAAAGAGAGGAAGGGACTCACCGCCTCCCATGGAGTTTAATTTGAACTCCATGCTTATCACAGAAGAGTAAGGAAGATCTTTCCTGCCCTTCCAAAGCTCTCTCTCTCTCTCTCTTTTTTGCTTGATTACCTTTGCTGACTGACCTTTTGTTTTGCTGTTGCTGGCAGGGAGGTGGAGGAAGACACGGAGACCCTGGTCCACCGCCCACGGAAGAGACTCCATCATCTTGGGTCGTTGCAGGGCGCGGTGAGCTAGGCCTTGGCGGGGAGTGATGCAGAGGATCTCGTGTCGAGCCCCAGTCCAGCCCCCAGCCCTGGGGCGGGGATTTGGCACCACCCGCCGGAGGCGACGGAGGCGAGATGGTGTAGAACGAGCCCTCCCCCCCCCAGAGGGGCGCACTTCCCCCACCGTCCGACCCGAAGGGATCCCCACAGAACCTTTCGCGGATGAGGTCGCGCTGAAGGCTGCCGCGATTACCATGGCAGAGGGCGAAGTTCACGGCCCGGTAACAGACGTTGCCGGGGAAACTGAGATTCCTGCCCGGCAGACTTCCCCAGGTGCTCTACTTATTCCTTTTCTTCTTTTCTTGTTCTGACCATTTCTCTTGATTCCCCAATTGCTTGAATTTCCGTTTCTTCATTATTCGTTGGTTTCCTTATCCGCAGATCCCCGAGCTGAAGAGCCAGGACTGCTAGAGGTGGTGGCTGACATAGGGAGGGCTGCCGCAGATGAAGCCGTCGAGATTGCTTCTACCCAGGGGCAGGTCCTGGCTGCCGGGAATGTTCAGGATTCCTTGGCAATGGTGGAACATTCCCCAGCAGACGTCCCGGAAGAGGAGGTGGTGGTTGAGATGAAGGTCCCACTTCGGACCATGGACCCGCTCCCCTCCTCCGGGATCGTTATGGAGATTCCACCACCTCCCTCAAGTACACTGGCTATGGTGTTGTCGCCGCCTGACATGGGAGCCCCTGGCCTATCTCTGTCGACAGGTGCAGAGCTTGACGAAGAGCTTCAACGTCTCCTGGCGCCGCTGTACTAGGAAGTTGGGAAGGCCGATGACTCAGCCGCCGTCACAATGGACTTGTCCTTCATGGAATCCATGGCGACGGGCGTGAAGGAGATGCAGGCCCAGCACAACTAGAAGTGGCAGGCACTCAATGAGCGGCGCGAGTCCGCCAGCAAGGTGGACCAGAAGCTGAAGGGCAAATGCCTGGAGTTGCGTGAGTGGCACGACAAGCAGTTCAAGGTGCTTATGAGGCAGCAAGAGACGCTCCTGATGACAAGGGAGGATGTCTTGGCCCGCAAGGCATGCCTGACGGACCGCAAGGCATCCCTGGACGCCAGGGAGCGGGAGATCTCCCTCCGGGAGGAGAAGCTCGAAGCCACTCTCCGCGCCAAGGATGACGATCTCGAGGCCCTCGTGCTCCAGCGCACCAAGGAGCTGGAGGACTAGCACGGAGCCGCCCTGGATGCCCTTGCTGCTGACTCTGCTTCCCAACTGAAGAAACTCACTGACGACCTGGTTGCCGCGTCCGCTGCCAAGACTGGCCTTGACTAGCAGGTGGCTAAGCTGACGGAGGATCTTGTCGAGAGCGCCAAGGAGGTGATGGCCCTCAAGGAAGAAGCGCGGCAGGCAGAAATCCTCTTAGCCGATACGCAATCGCAGCTCTCCTCCAAAACCCAGAGCCTTGAGACCGCCAACAGCGATATCACAGACAAGAAGGATCGGATCGGCACGTTGGAAAGATTGGCAGAGTCTCTTGAGTCCCGCCAACAGCTGCTGTCCAAGGACTTGGACACCGCCAAGCGTCTCCGGCAGGATGCAGAAGACAAGCTGAAGAATCAGTCTGAGCAGGTCGACCTCTGGATCAAGAGCCTGATTGATATCACTGAGCGTCTTGGTGCCCAGGCTGCGGTGATGGGCATGGATGGTCCAGTCTTCTCGGCCAGCAAGCACGAGGTCCCGAGCGTCAAGCTGGGACTCTACTTCAATGAGCTGATCGACAAGTTGAAGGCGCATGACGAGGGGAGGGCTGGGCATTTTGCGACCGAGTCTCGGAAGCTTGCCCGCGACGCCCTCTTCATGGTCTTGAGCAATAACGCCTGCCGCCATCCTAACCTCGACCTCGACGACGGATTCAAGAAACCACCAGCGGGCGCCGATGTCGCAGCTGCCAAGGAGAAAGATGCCCCCCGGGCCGACAGGGTCCTCCACGTATGAACTGCTTCGCCCAGCCACCAGGCTAAGTATCGGGCCACTGTTGCTCCTGCGTTGCCCTGTAATGAAAACATGACGCATATTTTGTGTTTAGTCACTCTATCTCTAGTGTTTGCGTGAAACCGATACTATCTGTTAAATCTTTAAATGCGTGTTTATCCCTTTGAGCCCTTGTATGTTTGTGTTCGTATGATCCATCCCTGTGTCTGCTCTGGATGCCTGCCGGTATCATATTGCCGCGATTGTCGTAAGGGTCTGGCCCTTAACAGTCATCTTGGCGTGGATGCGTCCCGGCATGTTTTTTCTAGGTAGCTCTCGGCACAGCCTCTTGTCCAGTGAGCATGGCTCGGGACAGGACGATGGTGCGATCAAAGAAACTAACCAAGGTTCCATCACATGAGGGTTCTTACGATATGAACACTCGCTAAAGTTAAGGGATAAACAACTGCAAAGGTCCGGAAGGTGTCAACAAGAAGTGATAATGTGTACTTAGCTTTCATTTTAAGCTTCTTTTCTCCTCTGTCGGGCCGCGCGTGCGTGGCGCGCACGCGCGATGCCCGGAGGATCGAAAGCCAATCGGGCGGCTCTTTTATTCCCGGCAGGGATCGACACGTGCTCCGTGCGGCTGGCGGGTGTCGGGGTATAGTGCCGGGCTCCTCTGGTCCCCCTCCCCTTTTCCCCTTTCCTTTTGAGTCAGCCTGGCGGCTGCCGTTGCATCGGTCATGCCGATGCAGGCGGCCTTGCCGAAGTACGCTTGCCGGGGTATCAATCAACGGACTCATACCGGCGCTTTGCTCAGGATTGCCCAAAATAGGGGAAATACTGAACCGAGCGTCGTGCGGTAATCGTCGACATCGATGATGCCGAGACCGAAGCAGTTTGACTACTGACGATGGGAAGGGACGGGAAGGGGGGGAGCTCGCGCCCGCACGTCTTGTGCCCTTTCTCCGAACGGCGCCTGAACGGCGGGTACGCCATGCGGGCTGCCGAGATGGGCATATTGCCACCAGCAGCGATCTTGGTCGTAGTCGCGGCTACGGCGAGGCGTGGTGACCAACAATATGGCACGGGGATGGCCCCGCTTTTGTTTCTGTGCCTTTGTGGGCACCGCGAACGCTAGAGGCTTCAAGCGGGCGACCATGGGCAAAGCGCGCTGCACACGCCTTCAGGTTCGCGCAAAGCGGCCCCCCTACCTGGCGCGCCAAAGATGTCGCGGGGAACCACGGCCACCTATGGGACCAGGAGGCCCCTTTATGGTTCGGCAGGGGGGTGTCATGTTGCACAAAGAGCAGACGAGTGTGTGGCAGCACGACAGAGATCACACAGGCATTTTTACCCAGGTTAGGGCAGCCGTGAGGCGTAAAACCCTACTCCTGCTTTGGTGGATTGATGGTAGAAAGGTGGTGGTGGAGCATAGTACACTTGCCCGGCAAGGGTTGCCTCAGGGCAGCAGTGGCTACGCGCGTAAGGGGGTCTGAGTTATCCAACCTTCTAACCCTCTCTATGGTCGCCATGGGCCTCCTTTTGTAGATTAAGGGGTCACCACAATGGCAAAACAGTCATTATGTACTATAAGATAGCAAACAGTGCTATCATACCTAACATTGCGGGCTGACAGGGCACATTAAATGAACCGCTCAATGTCACATCGTTGGTTGCCCAGCAAGGCTTGCCGGGCTATCTCGCCAGCTCCACGCCTGCTCACTTGACACGTCGCAGGACGGGTGTCATCTGCAGGTGTTTCCTGTAGGGAGAGGCTGCCATGTGGTGAATGGCTGCCACTTAGTCACTCTGTGGTTCGACACCACACTGATTGATGACGTGGGGCGTGGTGGAGTAGTTGGTGAGGTGGTTTTGCCTCCGTGTGCCCCGGCAGGCCCTGCCGGGACATCTTGGACGTTATCTTCCGAGGGTGGCCTCGCCCCTTGCCGAGCTTGCCTGCCCGGCAAAGGAGGCCCTTCTCCTGATGGTGCCTTGCTTCTTTGGCTTGATCTTGGTCCCTCTTGATCTGCATGTTTGGCTCTTTGATGATCTTGGTCTCTTGTATTCTGGCACGGCCTTGGCGTGTCCGTACACGAGTCAGGGGAAAAATACATGCCCCTGTTTATTTTCCCCGACACTCCCACTCACCATCTTCGAGATTATCAGCCACGTCATTGACCATAGCCTCCTGATGAAACCCTAGATTTTGAACAACATCTTCAGGCAGTGGGCGTGGGTCTACATTGTCAGGTGGTATGGGATCCTCATTTGCAGGTCCACCACCCATCATCTCACTTGAAAGCACTTCAACAGAAGATGACCAGCCATCTTCCTCAAACTCATCTCCTTCTTACCATCTAACACTTTTAGGGATGACCTCAAGATTCATAACCCTGGCTTTGAGCATGATGCGGCCCATGTGCTCATCCTCCTTATCCCAAGATACTAACCGACCAAAGCGACTAAAAGCATTGGCAATATCTTCAGTATTATGGAAATCAAACGGAACACCCGTGAGGATGTCGTGGTTCGACACGATCACCTATAGCGCCATCGGCCCCTTATGGTTCGGCAAGGGGGAAGGGCACATTGCACAAAGAGCGGAGGCCATAGGGCAGCACGGCAATGGTGACGCGGGTGGTTTTTACCCAGGTTCAGGTCACCGCGAGGCGTAAAACCCTAATCCTGCTTTGGTGGATTGGATGGAGGACCGTGATGAACGCGCAGCGCTCAAGCCCGGCAATGTCGCCTCGGGGAGAGCAGCTACGCGCGTATGAGTGTACAAGGGTCCGAATCCTTTCTAAGGTTGCCTCGGCCCTCCTTTTATAGGTCAAGGTGTTACCACAATGGCAAAACAATCATTTACCCAGTGATTAGATAGCCACAGTGGTATCATACCTAACTCTGCATACAGGACAAGGTGCATTAAATGCACCGCTTAGTGTCACGTTGTGGATGTAGCCCGGCAAGCCTTGTCGTGCCATTCAACCACCTTCTCATCTGCCTGCGTGACACGTCCCTGGACGGGTGTCATTTAGGGGTGATCTTCCTCAAAAATGCCTGCCACGTGCCAAATGACAGCCACTTAATCACTTGGGGGCTCGACACCGCATCGATAAGTGACTTGCATTGCTATGAGGTGGAGCGGTGGAGCCTTGGCGGGGAAGCAGGCCGTCGCGCACCGGCAACCCTTGCTGGGGAGGTCTTGGGACTTGCCCTTGGGGTGACCTCGACCTGACCAGGCTCGCCTACCCGGTAAGGGAGGTTTTTACCTTAGTGATATCTTGTTCCTTTGGCTTGTCTTGGTCTTCTTGATCCGCCCTTTGGTTTCTCAAAGAGCTATTTCTTCTGCTTGGCCTTGCCTTGGATACTTGGTGTAGCTTGCTTCGTTGTTGTCGCGCCGGAGACTTGCCTATCCGTGCACAAGTCAGGGGAAAACATACACCCCTGTTTGTGTACCCCGACAGAAGCCCCCGGGCCTGAGCCATACGTGTCGCCGGGCACATTGGGTTAGGCTCTAAACAGTGCACGGACACGTGTCAAGGGAATGCTATGCGCACAGCGGTTGTGATGATTAGTCAAACCGACATCCACTTCGCATAATTACCACAGGTTGTGGGGTCGTGCGACTGTAGCAGTTAATGTAAAACGATAACTTTTCGAGGAGAGTAGCGAAGAGTCGCCCCCTTTCTCTACGCCTGTTCCTCATAAAAAGGAAAAACGTGAAAGGGCGCGGCTCATTCGCACCTGTTTCTCCGTCCACCATCTTCTTCCTCAAGCCACGCGACCGCGCCGCGCTTGCATTCGCATTCTACGCCTCACCCGCCCTTCCATCCCCTCCACAGCTCCTGAGGATGGGAAAGAAACCCGCTGCCAAGGGGAAGCGGGCGACCACCGTGAAGGAGACGGCCGCAGAGGGGAACAAGAAGAGAGCAGCGGAACTGGACAAGAAGTGACGGGGAGGTGTGGTCTTCTTCCCGTCGAGCTTGGATAGCGACGCCTTGGTCGCAAGGTATGGATATATGTGGGGGAGCGAAGTTCCAAAGGGGCATGGTGCGCCCGTGGTCTTGCCGGAGGGGAAGAAGGATCCGCCGATTTCATATCAATTTTTCTGCGCGTATTTCCTCTGCGGCCTTTGTCCCCCCTTCTCGGATTTCTTGAGGCAATGATGGTGGTGTACGGGTTCCACCTCTTAGATTTTATGCCAAATGCGATGGCGTGCATGGCGATTTTCGCCTATCTGTGTGAGAATTTTGTCGGGGTCGCCCCCAACGTGGATCTGTTTAGGCACTTTGTTGTCCCGTGGGTGGAAAACAAGGCCCATCGCTCGGGAAACATAAGTTGGATTCCCCGAGAGAAGAGGGAGATTTGGGGTTATCCTTTTGGCCAGCAGCGAGGCAGATGGGAGGAATGGTGGGCGGACTGGTGCTGGATCCAGGATGAGGACGCTCCAGAGTATTGCCAGGCACGGGCGGAGTGCATTGTGCGCGGCAATGACTAGAGGGAATTAGGCCTTACTAACGATAGGCTTCGCCCAACGCTGAACAGAATTGCCCATCTCAAAGCTGCCTGGCTAACCATCGAACAGGTGGGAGCCGATTTTCTTCGACGCCGCATCGCGCCACTGCAGAAAAGGGACAGGTTTGCCTGGCGGTATGGAGATGCTGCGGATAGGATGCGCCTGTATCCAGGCCTCATCAACAACCTGTTGGTTTATGGCCACGGCTGGCTATGCGAACAGTTGTTCGGTATCCTTCGGCCGTTCAAATTGCCGGCAGGGGTTGTTCCACTGAATGTCAACTCTGCCTTGGATCAGATTTTGAAGTGGATGCCCGACTGCAATGCTTATGGGGTTGCGAGTGACTGGCAACTACCCGAGCTTGATACAGAACTTGAGTGGACTTCCAACTTGGTGGAAAGGGCTACCAGGGTGGAGAACAACATGTTCAAGTGCACCTCCACAGTAGAGGCGGAGTTTATCAGGAGGCGGATTGAGGAGGACAAGGTGTTCCGGGCCACCGAGAAGTCAAGGCCCGGAAGGGTGGAGGAGGAAGAGGAAGGGGAGGCTGAAGACGGGGGCTCCTCCTGTGACAGGATCGAGGCGCACGCCGCAGAGGAGATTGTCGGGGATGATCCTGCCGGGACTAAGCCTGCCGGGATCGAAGCCTTGTATGTCGCGGCAGTGGAAGCCCAGGAAGGGGACGAGGCCGAGGCGGCGGAGCAGCCCAAGGAGGAGTGGGTCTCAGCGGATCCACAAGCCAACGAGCCAGACTTGGATCAGCGCCCTCGTAGGTGGGCGGCTAGTCGGGGAACAGCGGCTCCTGCTCCTGCGCCTGCCGTCAGGAAGGTGAAGAAGATCGCCTCCAAGAGCGACAAACTGGACATGGAGCGCCGGCATTCTTCTCGCCTTTCCGAGGCCAAGACCCCTCCCGCCAAGCGACGGCAGTCACTGGAGTCGACTCCAGCTCCCAATCAGACTCGAGCTCCTAGCGCAGCTCATCCTTGCTGGAACCCCCTGCGTCTCAGCAGGGCATGAAGTTCCCGGGAAGCACTGCCCCACAACCCTGAAGAGAAGCAGAGCACTCCCGCCACCTATGGAGTTCGTGCTGGGCTCCATGCTCATGGACTCAGAGTAAGGAAAATGCTTTCCCTTTCGTTGGTGTCTTGTGCATTTGTTGACTCACTGATTCTATCTCGTTTGCTGCCTTCGACAGGGAAGAAGAGGAGGAAGAAACCCTCATCCACCGGGCCAAACGACCCAGGCAGGTGGAGTCGTCGGGGCCCTCGGAGGGCACGGGCTTGGCGGGAAGCATCACGAAAGATCCAGCGCCAAGCTCCCAACCCAGCCCCCGGCACGGAAGCGTGGGACAGGTCTCCACCGCCAAGGGTGGCACGGAGGAACACGCCTCACCTCCAGCCAAGGAAGAAGGGGTGATTCCCCCCGGCGAGGCTCTACAAGAGCGGTCCACCCTTCCTGATACTCAAGCCGAGGGATCTCCAGCGAGGGCCTCCACGGAAGGACTGGCTCAAGCTGATGCCATGGTCGCTGAAGGAGAGGGCGGTGGTCGCATCCTAGCAACTGACATTGCCGGGGAAACCGAAGCCCTTCCACAGCAAATGACTCCGGGTAACTTGCTCGTCCTTCCGTCTTCTGTTGCCTTCATCATTTTGCTTCAAGTCTCTGGCCTTCTAACGCATATTACTTCCTTGCTATTGTTTGCTGATCTCGTTTGCAGCCCCAGTGGTCGAGGAACTAGAACTACTAGAAGAGGTGGCCAGCATCGGCAAGGGTGCTGCTGAAGAGGCGGCCAAGATCGCTGCCGCGGAGGGTCAGGAACACACTGTCGGGGATATCTGAGAGGTCCCAAAGGAGGTCCCCGGCAGCGTGCCAGGACTGGAGGTGATGGTTGAGGAGCAGGCCCCCCTTCAGACCATGAGCCCTCCTCCCCAATTTGGCGTCTCGTCCGCTGCCCCACAGCCATCCTCGAGCAGTCTAGTGCTGGCCCTCGCACAACCTGGACTTGGAGCCCTTGGCTCATCCGCGGCAGCAAGCAATGATCTTGACGAAGAGATCCAGCATAACATGGCACCGTTGTCCCAGCATGCTGAAGAGGCTCATGACTCAGTCAGCGCAGTTCTGGACATGTCCTTCCGGGAGTCGGTGGCAATAGGCATCAAGGAGATGCAGAACAGGTACCGCCGGAAATGGTTGGTGCTCAAGGAGCAGCGCAACTCTGCCAACAGCATGGATCAGAAGCTGAGGGACAAGGGCAGCGAGCTGCACGAGTGGCACGGCAAGCAGTTCCAAGTCCTTCTGCAGCAATAGGAGATGATCACCATGGCGAAAGACGATGTCGCTGTCCGAGAAGCCCGTCAGGCGGAGCGCATAGCGCTTCTGGACGCCAGAGAGAAGGACATCTCTTCCCGGGAAGAGAGCCTCGAGGCCACCCTTCGCAACAAGGACAGAGAGCTGGAGACCTTCGTCCAACAACGAACCAAGGAGCTGGAAGACAAGCACAAGGTGGCCCTTGATGCGCTCACCCTTGACTCTGCTACCCAGCTGAAGAAGGTTGGCGATGACCTTGCCGCTGCTTCCACTGCCAAAGTTGACCTTGACCAACAGGTGGCCAAACTGACAGAGGAGCTTGCCGGGAGTGCCAAGGAAGCTGCGGCCCTTAAGGAGGAGGCGCAGAAGGCAGAGATCCTTCTGAAAGAGGTGCAATCACAACTCTCCTCCAAGGGCCAGGCCCTTGATACCGCTAACGGCACCATTACTGGTATGAAGGCAAGGCTTGGCACTTTAGAGAGCACGATTGAGTCTGTCTTGGTTCATGAGAAGCAGCTGATAAGGGACTAGGAAAATACGAAGATCCTCCAGAAGGATGCAGAGGACAAATTGGCGAACCAGGTTCAGCAGCGCGATCTTTGGATCAAAAGCCTGGTTGACATTGCGAGCGCCTCACTGCCCAGATCACAACGATGGGCATGGAGAGCCCAGCCTTCTTAGTTGACAGGCACGAGGTCCCAAGTGTCAAGCTGGCGCTCTTCTTCGACGACTTGATCGAAGGGCTAAGGACGCATGAGGAAGAAAGAGCTGCTCATTTTGCAAGTGAGTCCCGAAAGCTTGCCCGAAATACCCTCTTCATGGTCTTGAGCAACATCGCCTTCTGCCATCCGGATTTCAACCTCGCCGATGGCTTCAGGAGGCTGCCGGCTGGCGCTGACATTTCCGCTGCCGATGAGAAGGCTGCCTCTTTTGCCGGCAAGGTGCTCTCCATCCCCAGGGCTTCATAAGGCCGCCAAGCACGGCCAATCATTCGCGTCGCCGTGTTGCCCTGTAACAAAACATTATGCATGTCTTGTGTTTAGATCCCATACTACTTTTGCTTGCGCTGAACTGGTGTTTAATTAATTTCAAATGCATGCTATCCCTCTTGTGTTTTATCAATGGATGTTTGTATGGTTAGTTTCTTTTTGTGTGTTTTGGTTGCCCGCCAGTGGCATGTTGCCGCGATTGCTGCGAGGAACGGATCCTTAGCATTCAGCTGGCGAAGACACATCCCGGCAGGTTTTTCGTTGGGTGTCTTTGATGCAGCCGCTCGCCCTATGACCAGGCTCGAAACAGAGTGGGGGCGCATACAAATCCGGCAAGGTGCCACCACATGAAAGATTTCTTCATATGGAACATCCTGGTTATCCGAGGGATAAGCAAATGCAGACTCTAGAGAGAAAAAGTAGCAAACACGTGGACTTAGCTTTCGTTCATGCTTCCCTTCCCCTTTAACCGCGGTCGTTCATCACGCCTGCATATCCCGAGGGGACGGCATTTGTGTGTTGGCCTCAGGTCTGCAAAGGTCAATGACAGAAACGCGTGCAAGAAAGAGACTTGGCGGTTTGTTAGTTGCATCCCCACCTCGGGCAAGGGCCGGAGGGGGTAATCGAATATTTGATGGCGATAATGTACGATAAAAAGGGATGGTTGGTGAGGGAGTCATGGACTAGGGGGTCCTTGGGGCAATGGCCCATTGGACTTGGGCCGGACTGGTGGAGCCGTATAATGGTAGGAGATCTACGAAGCCGTGGTGTGCCCTCCAAGTCAAGAAGGCGCATGATCTCTTTAAACCCTTATTGTAATCTATCTTCGGTAACCCTAACCCTACCGGTGTCTATATAAACCAAGGGTTTTTAGTCTTTAGGGCTAGAGCTACATTCATCACCTCATCGCCTTAGGGTTTAGCTCATACGGATCTCGAGGTAGATCTACTCTGTAAACCACGTCATACATCCAATACAAATCAAGCAGGACGTAGGGTTTTACCTCTTCGAGAGGGCCCGAACCTGGGTAAACACTGTGTTCATCATCCCTTGTTCCCCATCGATCCTAGATCCACAGCTCGGGACCCCCTACCCCGAGGTCTGCCGGTTTTGACACCGACATTGGTGCTTTCACTGAGAGTTCCGCTGTTGGATCGCCAGAAGAATCGATGGCTCAACCGGTCGCTGGAGACCACGCCCGCGCCGAGGGCTTCCCCGCCCCCGGTCATCTCTTCATCTTCGGCAGCGTGTTAGTGCGCGCTGAACCCACTAGTCGCCTCGACCAGATCAAAGGCTTCACCCCCGTTGAATGGCTCATTGGTCCAGGGGCATCGACCCCAGGACTAGCAGACTCACAAAAATCTGGTATCTCTCAGAGTCCGGCCCTGAAGCCCGACTCCGATAGACCGCCCACAAGATCTCCCGCCGAATCACCAGAGTGTCCGGCACCCCCACGTGGCCAGCCGACAGACCACTTGTCAAGTCTTTTCCATGCAATGGGAATCTCTGTTTTCAGGCCCACGGCCTACGATCGGGTCGGGCTTAAACCCGACGACCGAGAAATAAACACCCCTCTGGTCATGCACCTCGTCGCCACGGTCGAAGAGGCCCAGGAGGGGCTACAGCCCTGCAAGCTAAGAATGGTGTACACTCAAATCTCCAGCTCGGAGTTAGACACCAACTCGGATGTACGTCCGGACTCGAGCCCCAACGCTAGACCCGGCCTCGAGCCGATCCAGCCGCACACTAGTCCAGATCCGAGCCATGTATGATCGGAACCAGACATGACTCAGCAACCCATCAAGGATAGTCCAGGTCCGCGGCAGAAGGGAATTCTTGAAATTTTCCCACCCACCCACCACACGGAATACTCGCCGGATTTGGGAAACCCAGACATATGGGACCTCATGTACGTCAAAAAGCTGCCAAACGAGACAGTCCACCATTATTGGGCTAGATTTCTCCTGGTAAAGAACAGGATGGCACCTTGCCGTGACAAAGAAATAATTAAAGCCTTCCAGTTTAACTGCAGGGACGAGGGCCTCTTAAATGCCCTCACACGTCGCCGAACTCAAAGCTTCATTGAACTATCAGACATGGTACGCAAATATTGCGCCATGGTGAACACATGGAGGGCGCAACAGATGAACTTGGGGCCGCTGCCTGCCGCGCAGCGCGGGAGGTCTCGTACCAAACGATCTTATGCATATCGATCACCAGAGCGCGATCCCGACGAAAAGAAAACTAATCCCAGATCAGTGTTGGATGAGTTGCTCGATAAACCATGTCCAATACACTCGGTCCTGCTAGACGCAAACCCAACGCACAGACTTCGAGCATGTTGGGTGGTAAGACAAGTAGCCAAACATGGCGAGTCAATCTTGGGCCTTACACCTCCAGATAAACAGCTCGCAGCTTCACCACAAGACAATAACGTCCTTACGGTCTACGAGATGTTCGCCTCAAACAATAAGAGGAAAAAGGCTCTTCGAGAGCTTAGCCAGGTATATCAAGTGACGGCCGCACAGCCATGGGCAACCACTCCTATCACCTTCGATGAAAAGGACGAGCCAAGCCCTCGTATCAGCTACGCACCAGCCGCACTAGTTCTCGACCCCATCGTCGATGGTTTTCAGATAACTAAAGTGCTGATGGACGGAGGCAGCATCCTCAACCTCATTTATGAGGATACACTCGACAAGATGGAGTTCAACAGGTCTCGCATCGAACGCAATCATACCACATTCCGAGGTATAATACCCGGTAGGGAGGCACACTGCTCGGGACACATAACCATGGACGTTGTGTTCGGCACACCCGATAACTACAGATCCGAGCCGTTGCTATTTCACATTATGCCCTTCCGTAGCAGATACCACGCCCTTCTAAGGCGTGAGGCATTCTCAAGATTTCAGGCCATACCACATTACGGGTATATGAAACTCAAAATGCTAGGGCCCAACGGGGTAATCTCACTTAAAAATGACCCAAGCAAAGCCTTGTGAGCCGAGAATAAAATGGCATCCCTTGCCCTAGAGGCACTATCCGAAGCCCTCGCGGCCGAAGAGTTAACAACGTTACGCACTACAATCGAGAGGGATGATGTGGTCCTCAGTAAAAGGCAAAAATCCGCATCATTCAAGCCAGCAGATGAAATAGTAAAATTTCAAGTGCACCCAACAGATCCCAATAAGACGGCATCCATAGGAGCACAGCCGGACCCCGCAGTCGACGAGGCATTAAGGACATTCCTGCGGGAAAATTGGGACATATTCGCCTGGCACCCCTCGGACATGCCAGGAATCCCACGCAGGAAAGCAGAGCACAGCCTCAACATTCTAAAAGGGTTTAATCCAGTGAAACAAACTCTGCGCCGATTCTCTGAACCCAAACAACAAGCCATGGGTGGAGAACTCGCAAAATTGCTGGAGGCCGGATTCATCCGCGAGGTCAAGCATCCCGAGTGGTTAGCAAACTTGGTAATGGTACCAAAGAAGGATAAGTCCTAGCGGCTCTGTGTCAATTTTAAAGACCTTAACAAGGCATGCCCTAAGGATCCTTTCCCCCTGCCATGGATAGACCAGATCATCGACGCCACCGCCGGACACGACTCACTATGTTTCCTTGACGCGTACTCCACATACCACCAGATCAAGATGAAAGAGTCCGACCAGGCAGCAACCACATTCATTACCCCTTACGGGCCCTTCTGCTTCAACACCATTCCGTTCGGATTGAAAAACGCAGGAGCCACATACCAACACATGATCCAAGCATGCCTCAAAAACCAAATTGGCAAAACGATCGAGGCATATGTGGACGATGTGGCTGTCAAAACCAAACACATAGACCAACTAGTAGACGACCTACGCCAAACCTTCGACAACTTGCGAGCATATGACATACGACTCAACCCAGAAAAATGTATCTTCGGGGTCCCCGCCGGAAAGCTGCTTGGAATCATCGTTTCCCATAGAGGAATCGAGGCCAATCCGGCCAAAATTAGAGCACCATCTCAGCTCGCAATATCAACAGAGCTCAAGCATGTTCAAAAGCTGGCAGGATGCATGGCAGCCTTGAGCCGCTTCATATCTCGCCTCGGACAAAAAGCATTGCCACTCTACAAGCTGCTCAAAAAGACCAAGAACTTCCAATGGATAGACGAAGCAACTGCGGCGCTCGAGGAGATTAACACTTCTAGCTGGCAACCCTATCCTGACCGCACCCGGTATCGGCAAGCCCATGTTGCTATGTGTTTCAGCCACCAATCAGGTGGTCAGCGCGGTGCTTGTGGTGGAACGGGAATCTGAGGGCCACAAATTTCAAGTCCAGAAGCCGGTCTATTATGTGTCTGAGGTGTTAACGCCATGCAAGTCACGATCTTTATGGCATCCGGAAAGCTCCAACACTACTTGCAAGAGTGTTCGGTCACAGTGGCATCGGAGGTCCCCTTGAACGATATAATCAATAACAGAGATGCCACGGGCCGCATTGCCAAATGGGCCATCGAGCTCCTCCCCTTCGAGATAACGTACAAACCACGCCGAGCCATTAAATCTCAGGTGCTGGCCGATTTCATAGCCAAAAGGACTGACGGTGTCCTGGACTAGGGGGTGCTCACCACATCGTCTCCCGATTAGTTGGATTGGGCCGAGGACCCCCAGGGCCGTTTACTCATGGGCCAGTTCGGACAGCCGAAGTATACACGAGGAAGATTCCACAAGACTTGGTGATCAAGACAAGGTCTCCTCTCCACCGGCGTATTCGACTAGGACTCTTGTTATCCTAGGCCTCTGGTACATTATACAAGACGAGGCCGGGCTAGTCGATAGGGGGGCTAGATCATTATGACATCAATCATCATACCTCTAGGGTTTAGACCACAGCATATGATCTCGAGGTAGATCAACTCTGTACTTGATATTCCATCAATATAAACAAGAGCAGGACGTAGGGTTTTACCTCCATCAAGAGGGCCCGAACCTGGGTAAAACATCGTGTCCCCTGTCTCCTGTTACCCATCGATCCATGACACACAGCTTGGGACCCCCTACCCGAGATCTGCCAGTTTTGACACCGACAAGGACCGAAGCCGAACTACCCCGGGAGTACAGTACATATTCACACTGGACAATGTATTTTGACGGCTCAAAGATGTTAGCCGGACTGGGGGCTGGGGTCATCCTAATTTCCCCCACACGCAACACTATTCAGTACGTCCTACAAATAATGTACACGGACTCCAACAACGCAGCCGAGTACGAAGCGCTACTACATGGTCTTCGTATGGCCACAACGATGGGAGTGCAGCGCCTTGAGGTAAGGGGAGATTCAAACCTAGCGATCTCTCAAGTCAACGGTGAATTCGACACCAAGGACCCCAAGATGGCGGCATACAGAAACGCAGTCCTCCGGATATCGGCCCGATTCGAGGGCCTAGAATTTCACCATGTCGCTAGAGACAGCAATCAAGCAGCTGACGTCCTCGCCCGCATGGGCGCCAACCGCGACCCGGTTCCTAAAAACACCTTCCTCGAGCGACTCTTTAAGCCCTCCGTGGTGTGGTAGGATGATGTTACCGGTGCACCAACCAATGAGCCCGCTAACAACGTCTCGCCGCAAAATGAACCAGACGACCACATCATCGACGGCCCTGCACTCGAGGAAACACCCTTCGCCCATGAAGTCATCGCCGTAATCCCAACCTGGACAAAACCCCTGCTAGTCTATCTCACACAACATCAGCTTCCGTAGGATCAAACCGAAGCACGACGTATAGTTCGGCACTCTAAACCATACAAGGTCCATGAAGGCGAACTCTATAAGAAGAGTACCACAAGAATCTTACAAAGGTGTATCTCCGAAGAAGAGGGGCAGTAGCTCTTAGCAGACATACACGCAGGCATGGGAGGACACCACGCGGCGGCTCGGGCTTTGGTCAGCAAGGTTTTCCGAGCAGGTTTCTTCCGGCCTACCGCCCGTGGGGATGCCCGGACATTAGCCAACATTGCGTCGGATGCCAGCTGTTCGCAAATCAAAGCCACATGCCCCCCACAGCCCTTCGGACGATACCGATAACATGGCCTTTCGCGGTCTGGGGCCTCGACATGGTGGGGCCACTCAAAGGGGGGACAAACAAAAAGAAGTACCTATTGGTCATGGTCGATAAATTCACCAAGTGGATCGAGGCAAGGCCCGTCACTTCAGCAGAATCTGGACCAGTCAGCGACTTCTTATCAGACGTTGTACACCATTATGGTGTCCCTCACAGCATAATTACCGATAATGGTACCAACTTCACTGCCCAGGAAGTCAAAGACTGGTGCGGCAAAATGGGCATTAAGCTCGATTACGCCTCGGTGTACCACCCACAGACCAACGGACAGGTCAAACGAGCCAACGGACTCATTATGAGCGGCATTAAGCCTCGCCTAGTTTGATCCTTTGAACAATCAGACTGCCATTGGGTCAAGGAACTCGATTCCGTACTATGGGGGCTGCGCACTACTCCTAATCGATCAACCGGATACACACCATTTTTTATGGTATACGGTGCGGAAGCAGTTCTGCCATGCGACCTTATCCATGACGCGCCTAGAGTGCACATGTACAAAGAAAAGGAGGACGAGCTTGATCGGCAGGATGATCTGGATGCTCTGGAAGAAGAACGGGGCATAGCTCGAGCTCGGTCCGCGTTCTATCAGCAGCAAGCGTGGCATTACCACAACTGTGAAGGCCGGGCGAACACATATAACGTGGGAGACCTTTGTCGGTGTCAAAACCGGCCGATCTCGGGTAGGGGGTCCCGAATTGTGCGTATGAGGATCGAAGGTAATCAAGGGACAAAGGGAACACGATGTTTACCCAGGTTCGGGCCCTCTTAATGGAGGTAAAACCCTACGTCCTGCTTGATTGTATTTGATGAGTATGGGGGTTACAAGAGTTGATCTACCTCGAGATCATAATAGCTAAACCCTAGATGTCTAGCATATGGGTATTATGATAGCCTCTATGGCCTAACCCCTCTGGTTTATATAGATACCGGAGGGGGCTAGGGTTTGTACAGAGTCGGTTTACAGGAAGGAAATTACACATCCGGACGCCAATCTTGCCGTCCACGTAAGGGAGAGTCCCATCCAGACACGGGGAAAGGCCTTCTACTTTATATCTTCACGGCCCATCAGTCCAGCCCATGTCACATAGCCCGGACGCCCGAGGACCCCTTAATCTAGGACTCCCTCAGTAGCCCCCGAACTTGCCTTCAATGACGATGTAGTATCCGGCTTATGTCTTCGGCTTTGCAAGGTGGGTTCTTCATTTGTACTTCGGATTGATGACAATCCGGCTTTGACCTCGATGTGCTGCTTTTATGATTCTTTTCTGTAGTCGCTTCGATTTCCGCGCGCCGGGTGAATACGAATAGCCTGTGATTTTTTGCAAATAAGCCCCTCACCACGCTCGGACGGCATCTATATAAGGAGATCTAGATCCCCAAATGCCATCTCATATCACGCAAAAGAAAGACCGTCGAGACTAGCTGCGAACAAAGTTTTCCAACATGGCCAGCGCTCCAGGCTCATCTTCACGTCCTCATGGCCCTCAAGAGGGTGATTGGCAGAGTTGTTCCTTGCCTCATCTTCAGTTGAGTCGACTCCAGACGTAGGGCTACCTTCCCCTCGCGGATCTAGTCCCTGTTCGAGCGGGATTGGCCTCAATTGGTAATGATGTGATGGCTGAGAATTTCCCCAACCCCAACAAGGAGGAGAGGGTGTGCTTCGTCCCCTTTCTGCTGCGGGGCCTAGGATTTCCAATCCATCCCTTTCTTAGGGGCCTATTGGAATTTTACGGCATCCAACTGCACAACCTTACCCCAGGTTCGATTCTGCACATCTCAAGTTTTGTTGCCCTCTGCGAACTGTTCTTAGGCATCGAGGCCCATTTTGAACTATGGAGGAAGTTCTTTTGCCTTGTTCCCCGCCATCGGGGAGGCTCTATTTTTGAAGTGGGCGGTGCCGAAGTATGCCGTATAGCCAGATCCGGATACCTCATAGGAACTCCCAAGGAGGTATACTCTCAATGGGCTTCGGAATGGTTTTATATAGACGACGTCCCACTGTCGGACCCAGTTCGGCGAGGCCTTCCTGAATTTTCCAGTGCTCCTTTAAAGAAGCGTTTCAACTGGCGTCCCCGAAGTCCCAAGGAGGAAGACAGTGCGGAAATAAAAAGGTTGGTTAACAAGATCAGGTTATTATCCCATACCGAGCTCTCGATAGTCGAGGTCATGGCTATTGCAATAAAGAGGTGCGTCCAACCTCTTCAATCCAGAGTAACTCCCGTAGGGTGTTATAATGGAGAAGATGACGCTGCCTGTTACAGACGGAAGGGTCTGAATACCCCTGCCGAACTGGCCACAATCCTGGCCAATCTGTATGAGGGTGACAAAGAAGACTTCCTCCGCTTAAACTGCCGGGAGGGCTATTCCATGTACAACCCCGTAGAATGGGTAAGATTTTGATTGTCTGCGCTGCTTTATTGCTGTCACAGACACTAATCGACTTTGCCCTTTGTTACCAAAAAATAGTCATGGAGGAAGATGATCGAGGACGTCCACTGTCCTGCTCCACAGCCAGAGAATCATAGCCGTGATGGAGACCCTGGCTTTCACGAGGATCCAGACATATACATAGAGTTCGATGATGGGGTATTCTATCAAGCGAGCCTTGACGGCTTAAGAGTGGCTATCGCCGCCGACTACCCCCGCCTCTATCCCTTCTGCATCATAAGTATTCGGAGGGCTCTTGAAAGGAAACCTTTATCTGCACTTTTGCTTATTACGCCGTTGCGGACTTTTAACAGGATCGGTGTTCGGCAGACCGTATCTCCTCGAGGGCGGCCCCTACGCAGGGTAGCCTTTCAAAACGAAAGGGGGCCGGGGGTGCTGCAGAAACCCCACAGTCTTCCAAGAGGTATGTCCGCTTAATACATGCCTAGGCCTGAGTCCGGATTGTTTAAAGTCTCCTTCTTATCTTTGATGTCAGGGGAAACACGCAGCAGATGGTGGGCAAATGCCCTGCTAGCCGAATGTCCGCCAATCCGGTGCCGGACTCGCCAACTAAGATGAGAACCGAGGCAATGCCAGATCCGAATCCTCAAGAGGATTCGGACGATGTATCTATCATGAATTCTGAAGTGGAGAGTATGATGAATCACCGTCGATTAAAGGAAGCCATGCGTGCCCCGGCTTTTTCCGAGCAAGAATTTACCGCACTCAGCACGGTGCATGCATATATCCGAGCCGCTCGAGATGGACTTGCCGGAGTCACTCAGCTGTTCTCAAAGGACATACAGGTAAGCGTTTATGCAATTTTGGATAGTCATATGCCAGTAGCCCCCAAGACTTGAAGCGGTGAGGCAAACCGATTTAAGGATCGATATACCCTGCAGGTCCTTAAAGAAAAGAACATGGCGCTAGCCCAGGAGCTGAAAACAAACCAAATGCGGCTGAACACTGTTACCGCCGAACTGGCGGAGATGAAAAAGAGCGCAACGGGTGCGTCCAGGGAGGAAAATTTTGAGGAGGAAAAGGACAAACAATCTGAAGAGATAGAGAGCCTGAAGGCTCAGTTATCGGCCGCTCAGAGAGAAAATGAAAAACTGAAGGGCGGCATAATCGGTATGTCTTCCTCTGTTATTTAGAATCTCCCTAGGTGCTCATGTTGAATCCATAATTCAGAATATCATGACCCTGTTTGCCGCAGGTCTGTTAACAGGTAGGCTAGAAGAAGAAGTATCCGGATTTCAAGGCGACGTGCTAAAGGAGCTGTCCGTGGTACATGCTCGGGCCCGGAAAGCCATGAAGAGTATGGTGAAGGCATTATGGCCATCCGATACCCCTCCATAAAGTATGGAGGGCTTGGCAAACCTGCTCAAAGGTGTCCGACGCCAGTTTGAGCTATGGAAGACATCCGCCTGCCGTGAAGGCGCACGAGAAGCCTGGGCCATGGTGAAAACATGCTTCACCAAGCTAGATCCAAATCATATGGCCCAAGTGGGACCACAGGGACCAGACGGGAAAGAGATTCCAGTGAGCTTGGTGTATGACCAAGTAATGATAGCTGTGAACTATTCGCAGGAAGACTGTAGGTTAAACAGCCTTATAGATGGAATAGATAAGGAATAGGTATTTGATGTAATGTATTAGAGTACGTTATGATCAACCTGTGCCTTTATCCGAACATATGAAAAGTTTTGTCATCGCAGGCTTTCGGCTTTATCCTCCGGACCCAAAATGGTGGAGTATTTCCGGATACTATTAGGAACGAAAAGAAACATTCACTATGTCCGAAAACGAGGCAACCCAGTCATTGTGCTCGAATAGACAAAAATTTGTAGTTCAGGATGTATGTTATATTACATATGTAAGAAACATCTTCCAAGGAAAATAGTTCCGTTAAGGGTTCCTTTCCTTAGGTTGGCATGCAGTAATTATGCGTGCCAGGGTTTTGGTCCGTTATACGGAAAAACTATCCCACAGTATTTGGAGTGGTCACCAGAATGTAACAATCTGTCGTTTGATTGCCTACAACTTATTCTCTTAAGAACGCTAGCTTTCGGCTTCACCCGTCTGTGGTACATGTCCGGTGACCTGCTTGTAACAATCGCAGAGGTGCTCCCTTTACGCCCTAGCCGAACAATCGGGAACGTAGGGCATAAACACAGGAGCAAGGCAACCCAGCTTGGCAAAAACTTAAGTCATAGAGGTGCATATAATGGCAAAAAGGATGTATATGAGCAAAACGACATTTAAATTTTGAGCTCCAGGCTCGAAATAATAATAAGCTTCGGTTAAAGAAGCCCCCAGTCATGGTGGGATGTATACATTTTAGGATGTTTTACCCCCCAAGTGTTCGGCTGATCCAAACACATCCTGGGAATCGTATAGAAACGAGAAACCAAAAACAAAATGAAGAGAAAAAAAAGGAACGAAAAAAAGTATGACCAAACTTATGCGTAGAATCTTCGGAGCCGAGCAGCGTTCCATGGATTCAGCTCTAGGCGGTTATCCGATGCATTACGAAGGCGACAGGCTCCTCCAGTGAGAACTTCATCTATAATGAAGGGACCCTCCCATTTTGGTTTGAGCTTGTCCTTCTTCTTCTCTGGGAGGCGTAAAACGAGTTCGCCGACATTATAAGTCTTGGCCCGCACTTCTCTGCTTTGGTACCTCCGAGCCTGGTACTGATAGAATGCGAAACGGGCTTTTGCAACATCGCGCTCCTCCTCCAGGCTGTCTAGGTCGTCTTGCCGATCGAGCTCGGCTTCTCTCTCTTCATACATGCGCACTCTAGGTGAGTCATGAATAATGTCGCAGGGCAAAACAGCCTCTCCGCCGTACACCATAAAAAAGGGGGTGTATCCGGTTGTGCGATTGGGCATGGTCCGCAGCCCCCAGAGTACGGAATCGAGTTCTTCGACCCAGTGCTTATCTGACTCCCGTAGGGATCGCACGAGTCTGGGTTTGATGCCGCTCATTATCAGGCCATTTGCCCGTTCGACCTGACCGTTTGTTTGAGGGTGATATACGGAGGCGTGATCGAGCTTGATGCCCAAGTTAGCACACCAAGTTTTCACCTCATCGGCTGTGAAGTTAGAGCCATTGTCGGTAATGATGCTATGAGGGACACCATAACGGTGTACAACACCGGATATAAAGTCGATCACCGGTCCAGCTTCAGCCGTTTTTACTGGTTTGGCCTCTATCCATTTAGTGAATTTATCCACCATAAGCAGCAGATATTTCTTCTTGTGGCTAACCCCTTTAAGGGGTTCGACCATATCCAGCCCCCAGACCGAAAAAGGCCAGGTAATGGGGATTGTTTTTAAGGCGGTGGGTGGCATGTGACTTTGATTGGCGAAAAGCTGGCATCCGACGCAGCGCTGTACAAGAGCCTGTGCATCTGCTCGGGCCGTAGGCCAAAAGAAAACTGTACGGAAGACCTTACTTATGAGGGCCCGAGCGGCGGCGTGGTGGCCACCGAGACCAGCATGTATTTCGGCCAAGAGCTGCCGTCCCTCCTCTTCGGAGATGCCTCTTTGAAGAACTCCGGTAGTACTTTTCTTGTAGAGTTCTCCTTCATGAACCTTGTAGGCTTTCGAGCATCGAACTATGCGGCGGGCCTCATTCTGGTCCTCAGGGAGCTCTCGCCTATCAAGGTAGGCCAGGAAGGGCTCGGTCCATGGAGTAATGACAGCCATGATTACATGGGCGGAAGGTGTCTTTTCGGTGCCCGAGCCCCCGACGATATCAGAATTGTGTTCGGCATCTGAGGGTATGATCGGCTCCGGACTAGTATTGCCGCTCTCATCCTGCCATACCACGGATGGCTTGAAGAGCCGTTCCACAAAGGTGTTAGGTGGGACGGGGTCACGTTTAGCGCCCATTCGAGCAAGGATGTCCGCTGCCTGATTACTTTCTCGAGCAACGTGATGAAACTCGAGCCCCTCAAACCGAGCTGATATTCTGAGTACGGTGTCGCGGTATGCCGTCATCTTTGGATCTTTTGCATCAAAATCTCCATTTATTTGGGATATTGTGAGGTTCGAATCCCCATGCACCTCCAGGCATTGAATGCCCATGGAGACGGCTAGCTGGAGACCGTGCAGTAGTGCCTCGTATTCGACTGCATTGTTGGAGTCCGTGTACATTATTTGCAATACGTAGCGGACTGAGTCCCCCGTGGGGGAGTTTAAGATGACACCGGCTCCCAACCCGGCTAACATTTTGGAGCCGTCGAAGTACATTACCCAGTTGGAGTATGTGCTGTATTCTTTAGGGAGTTCGGCTTCCGTCCATTCGGCGACGAAGTTGGCCAACACCTGAGATTTAATAGCTCGGCGTGGTTTGTATGTTATTTCAAATGGTAAGAGCTCGATGGCCCATTTGGCTATGCGGCCGGTGGCGTCCCGATTATTTAGGATATCATTGAGTGGTACTTCGGATGCCACCGTGATCGAACACTCTTGAAAGTAGTGCCGCAGCTTCCGGGATGCCATGAAGACCGCATACGCTATCTTTTGGTAGTGTGGGTATCGAGATTTGCACGGTGTAAGGACCGCCGATACATAGTATACTTGTTTTTGGAGTGGGAATTTATGTCCCTCATCCTCTTGTTCGACAATGAGCACGGCGCTCACCACCTGGTGGGTTGCAGATATGTAGAGCAACATAGGTTCGCCGACGCTTGGTGCGGCGAGGATTGGGTTGCTTACTAACAAAGCTTTTATTTCTTCCAATCCGGTTGTTGCTGCATCCGTCCACTCGAAGTGGTCGGTTCGTCGAAGTAGGCGATAAAGTGGCAGTTCCTTTTCTCCCAATCTGGAGATAAAGCGGCTCAAAGCTGCCACGCACCCAGCTAGTTTTTGGACCTGCTTGAGGTCTGTTGGGGTTGCCAATTGTGACAGGGCTTGGATTTTTGCTGGGTTTGCTTTGATTCCTCTATTGGAAACAATGAACCTGAGTAGTTTATCGGCTGGAACACCGAAGACACATTTTTCCGGATTGAGCCGTATGTCATATGTTCGGAGGTTGTCGAATGTCAGGCATAGATCGTCCACCAATGACTCGACATGTTTAGTCTTGATGACTACATCATCTACGTATGCCTCCACAGTCTTGCCAATCTGTTTCTCCAGACATGTTTGAATCATGCGTTCGGAAGTGGCGCCAGCGTTTTTGAGTCCGAACGGCATGGTGTTGAAGTAGAAAGGCCCGTATGGGGTAATGAATGCCATTGCGGGCTGGTCGGACTCCTTCATCTTAATTTGATGGTATCCGGAGTATGCATCGAGGAAACATAGTGAATCGTGTCCGGCAGTCGCGTCAATGATTTGCTCAATGCGGGGCAGTGGGAAGGGGTCCTTAGGGCAGGCTTTATTGAGGTCTTTGAAATCGACGCAAAGGCGCCAGGTTTTATCCTTCTTCGATACCATGACTAGATTTGCTAGCCAGTCCGGGTGCTTGATCTCCCTGATGAACCCTGCTTCGAGAAGTTTAGCGAGCTCCTCCACCATAGCTTGTCGTTTGGGTTCGAAAAATCGCCGCAGCGTTTGCTTGACTAGTTTGAACCCCTTTATAATATTGAGGCTATGTTCGGCCCGTCTGCGTGGGATCCCAGGCATGTCCGAAGGGTGCCAGGCGAATATATCCCAATTTTCGCGCAGGAATGCTCTCAGTGTGGCGTCGATCGTTGGATCCAGCTGTGCTCCAATGGAGGTTGTCTTGTTGGGATCTGTCGGGTGTACTTGAATTTTTACTATTTTGTCTGCTGGTTTGAAAGAAGTGGACTTCGGCCTCTTATCGAGGATTACATCATCTTTGTCCATTGTGGAGCGCAGAGTGGTTAGCTCCTCGGCCGCTAGGGCTTCGGATAGTGCCTCGAGGGCCAAGGATGTCGTTTTGTTGTCGACGTGGAGCGCTATATCCGGATCACTGGCGATGGTGATAACTCCGTTAGGCCCTGGCATTTTGAGCTTCATATACCCGTAATGGGGTATGGCTTGGAAGCGTGTGAAGGCGTCTCACCCCAACAGGGCGTGATATCCGCTATTGAAAGGTGCCACGTGGAAGAGCAACTCTTCGGACCTGTAGTTCTCCGGCGTGCCGAATACTACATCAAGTTTAATTTTCCCCGAACATCGTGCTTCATGACTGGGGATAATCCCTCAAAAGGTGGTGATGCTTTGCTCGATGCGACTCTTGTCCATTTGCATTTTATCAAGCGTGTCTTCGTAGATGAGGTTTAATCCGCTGCCGCCGTCCATGAGCACCTTGGTGAGTCAAAATCCGTCTACAATTGGGTTTTAGACCAAGGCGGCAGGTGCTCGGACTGATCTGGCCCTTGGTTTGTCGTCAGCAGTAAAAGTTATTGCCGTATCGTTCCAAGGATTTATTGCGGCTACCTGGTTAACTTCGGCGAGGTCGCGGAGCGCCCTTTTGCACCGATTATTTGAAGGAAAGGTCTCAAAGACCGTAAAGACATTAAGGTCGTCATCCTCCGAAGAGTGCTTCTTCGGGGTGGTGTTGGTGAGGATGGCCTCGCCACTCTTAGCCACCTGCCGGAGTACCCAACATGCCCGAAGGCTATGTGTTGGTTCGGTATTCGGCGTCGTGTGTATCTGACATGGTTTGCCGAGCAATTCATCAAGGACAGTTCTATGTCCCGTGAAGGGTTTTATTTTCTTGTCAATGAGATGATGATCGGGTGCCTCGTAAGGGTGCATCCTTTTTGCCCGTCCAGTGGGCTGCTTAAAGGCGGAGGTTCCCACTGGGCCGTCTGGGCTTTCCAGGCGCTTTCCATTGCGCAGTACTTCTGTACTATATGTGCCAAATCTGCAAAGTGCAGTATTTGGCGGCGGTTGAGGGCATTGAGGATTCCCTCGTCCGTACAGTTGTGGCAGAAAACTGAAACCACGTCCTCGTCGCAGCAATCTTTAATCTTGTTTTTAAGAAGGAGGAATCTGGCCCAGAAGTGATGGACCATTTCTTGAGGTTGTTGTCGTACATACATTAGGTCACATACGTCTGGAGGACCTGAATTGCTTGGGGAATATTGCTTGTGGTGGGTGGGTGGGCTAAAATCCGAACCCCAACGCGCTGTCGGATTCGGAATTTGAAGAATCTCTGAGGTCACTGGTCTAGGATCAGGAGGGCCCTGGTGACTTTCGGGCTTAACGCCAGATTCTATGTTCGGAGGACCTGCGGTCTCTTCCCGATGATGGGTATCCGGCTCGCAGGGCTCGGAAATCCGAACATAGTTTGTTACCAACTTAGGAGGAGAAGTATTCTCGGCTTGTTCCTCCATGACCGATACCAGATGGGTGATCGTCGGGGACTTGATTTCCCTCTGATCGGGTTTAAGCCCAATCCGATCATAGTCTGTTGCAACCCCCAAGGCGGCGATGCGATCTAGCAATTCGTTCAAGGACGAGACATCTACCGAATCCATCTTTTCGGAGTGTTCGAGGCCGATGCGGAGATGATGTTTGGCAATTTGGGGGGCCGCCTTTGGCTCAACACCCGAGCGGGCGCCCATGGTAAAACCGCCGAGTTGGAGGATCTGTCCCGGAGCTAGGGCTCCTCCAAAGGTGATGTTGTCATTGATGACAAGGCGAGCCATCGGTCCTTCCGTCGACGACACAGAGGAACTCTCAATGAAAGCACCAATGTCGGTGTCAAAACCGGCCGATCTCGGGTAGGGGGTCCCGAACTGTGCGTCTGAGGATTGAAGGTAATCAAGGGACAAAGGGAACACGATGTTTACCCAGGTTCGGGCCCTCTTAATGGAGGTAAAACCCTACGTCCTGCTTGATTGTATTTGATGAGTATGGGGGTTACAAGAGTTGATCTACCTCGAGATCGTAATAGCTAAACCCTAGATGTCTAGCCTATGGGTATTATGATAGCCTCTATGGACTAACCCTCTGGTTTATATAGATACCAGAGGGGGCTAGGGTTTGTATAGAATCGGTTTACAGGAAGGAAATTACACAACCGGACGCCAATCTTGCCGTCCACGAAAGGAAGAGTCCCATCCAGACACGGGGAAAGGCCTTCTACTTTATATCTTCACGGACCATCAGTCCGGCCCATGTCACATAGCCCGGACGCCTGAGGACCCCTTAATCCAGGACTCCCTCAACCTTGTCCTCTGACTCCCCGAGAAATAGAAGAATAAACTATCACCTAAATGGGAGGGACCATACATCATCGATGAAACACTCATAGGAGGAGCATATCGTCTTCGCCGCCCGTCCGATGACGGTCTGGAGCCAAATTAGTGGAATGCAGCAAGGCTGCGGCGTTTCTACGCCTGAGCTCGACATCCATCTCCACCTTTTCTTAATTTTATTTTCCCTTTATCTCTCTTTTCGACATGCTGCTAGTTCGGCTAAATCGAACCATACCAAGCTCATTTTATATACATCACCGAATGTAACACCCAGCTGTGCATGGGGGCTCCCTTAGAAGAGCCGAATAAATGTATAAATCGCATTCGTACGGATTGCATCCTTCCCACACATGTCAAGCCAACATATGCACTTGTTCGACTTAAGATCTTTGCCAAGCTGGGTTGCCTGGCTCCTGTGCTTACCCCTACATTTCCGATTGTTCGGCTAGGGCGTAAAGGGAGTACCTCTGCGATTGTTACGACCGGGTCATCCGGGATCGTACCCCAGACGGGTGAAGCCGAAAGCTAGCGTTCTTACAGAATACAACAAGTCAGCCTAAGGGAAGTGAATATAGCCTTGAGCTTACTACCAGGGTTCTTTTTTAAAGCCATTGGTGTCCGTTGACCCTACGTCTCCGGAATATAATTTTACCCAATGAAAGGAACTCTTGGAGGAACTATTTTCATTGGAAGATGTTTCTTACGTTAAACAGTAATATAACATCACTCTCCGCATATGCTTCGTCTGTTTAAACCAGAGGGCCGGATTGCCTGGTTCCTGAATTGTTGCCTTGTTTCCCATGGCACACAGTACGGAACACTCCCTGATCTCTTATCGGAGAGGCAGAAGCTGATGGCCGGTTAAGACAACATTCTTTCAAAAATAACAATAAGAACGCAGATTGAGCACGCTCAACGTAAAGTACAGGGATACATAGAATTGACAAGATTACTCATTCTCGACATTGTCTATCAATTGTTCTGAAGCACAATCCTTTTGAGAATAGCGAGCGGCTGGCATCACCTCATCGTGCACCAAGCTCAGTGGTATCTCTTAGCCGTCAGGACCCACGGGACCAACCCGGGCCATATGCATCAGGTCTAGCTTGGTGAAACGGGTCTTTACCATAGCCCATGCCTCGCGTGCTCCTTCTCGACAGGCCGAGATCTTCCATAATTCGAACCTTCGCCGAGCCCCTTTAAAGTGATTGGCCAGTTCAGCCATACTCTCTGGCGGTGCATCAGATGGCCATAATGCCTTTGCCATGCTCTCCATGGCCTTCCGGGCCCTTTCATAGGTCTTCGATAGCTCCTTCAAAAGGTTCCCATCATAGGCGCTGACTTCTTCCTCGGGCCGCCGAGTCAGGAGACCTATCAAGCAGGTGTTGCATATCGTCATTATAACGCCCAAAACACTGGACTACAATACTGGTCAGAGCAGTGCTTACCAAATGTGCCACCTTTTAGCTTTTGGTTCTCCTCCAAGGCTTGCGCCAGCTAGGTTCTTAAGCTTTCAATTTCCTCGGTTTTTTGCCAGTTCTCTTCCTTGAGCTCATTTTTCTCCTCCTGACTTCGCGTTAGCACCCGTTTGCTAGCCTCTAGCTCCCTTCGTAGCTTGCTTGCAGCTCCCGCGGCTATACGGAGAAAGCGGTGTTAATGCATAAAATAAAACATATAACTACGCAGCAAGTCTTTTCTACTTACCGGACAATTCGCTGCTGGCTTTTCGAGCCGCATCTAGTTCGGCCTTGGTTTCGGCCAATTGTGTCCGACTCACTTCAAGATCCTCGGACAAATTTTCGTTCTGCTCTCTTGCGGCCTACAAAAATAATATCATTAGAGATCCTTAACTCGGCTGTCCCGCCCAAATTAAGTCTTGTGGGCTAGGTGATTAGGGAACATAATCTGATTTCAAGCTATATACCTGCACCTTGGCAGCAAAAAGATCGGCGATCCCTTCAAGACCTCTCCGGGCCACTCCAAGGTACGCATCCACCGAATTAAAAGCACTAAATTCCTGTTCGGCAAAGGCAGCATGACGTAACATCTCCCTCCGGCGGCGATGATTCATTACGCTATCGACTTCGGAGTTGGTGACTGAAACATCATCGGAGTCCGCTGGAGGCGCGCTGGTCGCCGTGTGTTCGGGGGAGGCTCGAACTTGTGCCAAAGTCTTGGGACCGGAGCTGCGATTCGGCACACCCGGGGAATCTTTGGATTGGTGTAGAGGCATACGCCTTCTGCAAAAATTGAGCAAGTTTTAGTAAAAGAGTGCTAAAATCAATCCTCGCTGCAATTCCGAAATACAATACCGCTGGGCCGAGGGGGCAAGTGCTTCCGCTTCGGCGGAGGCTTTCCGCTTTGATCTCCCGTTAAGGGCTGAAGTTGGCATGGTCCGCACTCCTCCCAAAATGGTCTTACACGTAGTACGGCGACCCTTGGGAGCAGAAGTCAGCACATGGGGAATAGCGTGAGATGTGCGCCCTGTTCGGGTAAGGGTCTTCTTTTCACTTACTGTGGAAGAGGGAAGAGCCCCGGGGTGGTCGACTGTCACAGCATCTTTGACGCTGTCAAGGCTCTCCTGATAGAAAACCCCGTCTTCAAAATCGATCAATGTCTCTGGGTCGTCATGATACCCCGGATCGTCATCACGGGAATGATTCTCCGGTTGAGGAGGAGGGCAATTAATGGACGCAACCTGACGCCTCCAGCCCTGTTAAAATACAACCAGTCAGAGTTCGGGTGTAATCTGTGAGCTCAAGACAGTGGATCGTGGCTTACCTAGTTGGCCAGATTGTATCCGGAGCAGCCCTCCCGAATACTCATGCGAGCGAACTCTGCCTCCTCTCCCTTGAAGAGATCGGCCAATATTTTGGCCAAAGCCGCCTTGTTGTCTGGCCCTTGTCATTGGTAACGGGTTACGTCATTGGTCCCGTTATAGCACCATAAAGGATGACCCCGCTGTTGGAGGGGTTGCACGCATCGGGTTATGGCGATGGCCATTACTTCGACTACGGTCAGTTTGCTGCTAGCTAGCAGCCTGATCTTGGCCGACAGCGCTCGCACCTCTTCACTCTCCTGATGGGAAGGACCTCTGGGTCACCAGCTGTACCACTTTATAGGTGGGTCATTTGAATATTCGGGTAACCCTTGCCGAATTGGATCGGTGAGGGGAATGTCTTCAATATAGAACCACTCTGAAGTCCATCCTTCGGGATCTTTCTGTGGGGTCCCGACTGGGTAACCTGTCCCAGCTATTCGCCATACTTTAGCGCCGCCTACCTCAAATATGGATCCCTCTTGGAGGCGAGGGACAAGACCGAAACACTTCCTCCACAAGTCAAAGTGGGGCTCACAGCTCAAAAATATCTCGCACAAGGCTACAGAGCTAGAAATATGCAATATGGACCCCGGGTGAGGTTGTGGAGTTGGATCCCGTAGAACTCCAACAGGCCCCGTAGAAAGGGGTGAATAGGAAAACCCAAACCTCTTAAAAGGAAGGGCACGAGACATACCCTCTCCTCCTTGCTTGGGGTGGGGGAGTTCTCGGCAAGGACGCAGCCATCAACGGAAATGAGACCGACGCGAACTGGAACCAAATCAGCCAGAGGGAGGAAGCACTACATCTGCAAGCGACTCAATTGGAGGTGCAAGACTAAACAGCTCGACCAATCGCCTGGGAGCGGGCTGTGAGGGCGTGAGGATGAACCTGGGAGGTCGGCCATGGCGTTGGAGAATTTCTTTGGTGTCGTTCTTGGTGAAGGGGGGAGGTAACTGTTCTCAGCGCCTTTTGGATCTATAAATAAGCGTCTTATCATGAAGCCGAAAGGATGGGAGCGTGGAAGGACGGCGTTGGGCCACGCGCCCTCTAGAAAGGTGTGTGAAGCCCTTGCCCCGAGGAACGGCATTAAACTCTGGTGGTCCCAGCTCGATCTTGAGATGTCTTCGGATCCCAGAATCTTGAAACTGTCCAGACCCGAGTATATTAGAGCGGGTTCCAGATAGTGTTCGGTAAAATTGATACAGCTTTAAATAGAATGAAGGAGCATAAGAACTCGTCTCGCAAGCCGATGATGTGAATATTCCAGAGGACAATCCCCGGCGTTTGAGGCAAGCTCGGGGGCTATTGAGGGAGTCATGGACTAGGGGGTCCTTGGGGCAACAGCCCATTGGACTTGGGCCGGACTGGTGGAGCCGTATAATGGCAGGAGATCTATGAAGCTGTGGTGTGCCCTCCAAGACAAGAAGGCGCAGGATCTCTTTAAACCCTTATTGTAATCTATCTTCGGTAACCCTAACCCTACCGGTGTCTATATAAACCAAGGGTTTTTAGTCTTTAGGGCTAGAGCTACATTCATCACCTCATCGCCTTAGGGTTTAGCTCATACGGATCTCGAGGTAGATCTACTCTGTAAACCACATCATACATCCAATACAAATCAAGCAGGACGTAGGGTTTTACCTCTTCGAGAGGGCCCGAACCTGGGTAAATACTGTGTTCGTCATCCCTTGTTCCCCATTGATCCTAGATCCACAGCTCGGGACCCCCTACCCCGAGGTCTGCCGGTTTTGACACCGACAGTTGGTTCCTCTTTCCTCTCTCCCTTTGTTGTCGACGACATCACGGCCTTGGGCATAAAAAGTCACGCTGGCGCAGACAGCCCTGCCGGAGCGTACTTGCCGGGGCGTCAATCAACGGATTTGCACCAGCGCTTCCCTCAGGACTTCCCCTTGGTGGGGTAAGTGTTGAACCGAGTTCCGCGTGGGCTCCTTGACGTTGGAAATGTCGCCCGCTGGGCAGCTCTGTCGTCGATGAGCAAAAACGAGGGAGGAGGAGGAGGAGACCATACCATGCTTTCCGCCCGCCTTGGTGATTCTCTCAGTCACGTAACATGCTTGGCGGGAACCCGGCAGGGGGACAGCGTCGCCGCGTGCATCGCTCTTCTCCTTTGGACAGGGGCAGTGCGGAGGCCACGCCGCCTGGGTGGCTCAGGACCGTCGCACCGCCGCTACCTCCATGTCCCACCGTCGTCTCGGCTTTGGTGGGCATGGGCGACGGGGTCCAGAAAAGGCAGAATGAGGGGGTGGCGTCGCCTCTTTCCTCAGGAGCCGCTGATGATGTGAGCGTCGTTGCTGATGTCGGCGTAGCTTGACACGCTGTTTACGTCCTCAGGTTCGCACAAGCGCTCCCCCTACCTGGCGCGCCAAAGATGTCGTTGTTCGACACGATCACCTATGGGGCCATCGGCCCCTTGTGGTTCGGCAAGGGGGAAGGGCATGTTGCACAAAGAGCGGAGGCCGTAGGGCAGAACGACAATGGTGACGCGGGTGGTTTTTACCCAGGTTCGGGCCGCCGCGAGGCATAAAACCCTACTCCTGCTTTGGTGGATTGGATGGAGGACCATGATGAACGCGCAGCGCTCAACCCAGGCAAGGTCGCCTCGGGGAGAGCAGCTACGCGCGTATGAGTGTACAAGGGTCCAAATCCTTTCTAAGGTTGCCTCGGCCCTCCTTTTATAGGTCAAGGGGTTACCACAATGGCAGAACAGTCATTTACCTAGTGATTAGATAGCCACAGTGCTATCATACCTAACTCTGCAGACAGGACAAGGTGCATTAAATGCACCGCTTAGTGTCACGCCGTGGATGTAGCCTGGCAAGCCTTGTCGTGCCATTCAACCACCTTCCCGTCTGCCTGCGTGACACGTCCCTGGACGGGTGACATTTAGGGGTGATCTTCCTCAGAAATGGCTGCCACATGCCAAATGACAGCCACTTAATCACTTGGGGGCTCGACACCACACCGATAAGTGACTTGCGTTGCTGTGAGGCGGAGTGGTGGAGCCTTGGCGGGGAAGCAGGCCATCGGCGCCCCGGCAACCCTTGTCATGGAGGTCTTGGGACTTGCCCTTGGTGTGACCTCGACCTGACCAGCCTCGCCTGCCCGGTAAGGGAGGTTTTTCCCTTAGTGATATCTTGTTCCTTTGGCTTGTCTTTGTCTTCTTGATCCGCCCTTTGGTTTCTCAAAGAGCTATTTCTTCTGCTTGGCCTTGCCTTGGATACTTGGTGCAGCTTGCTTCGTTGTTGCCGCGCCGGAGACTTGCCTATCCGTGCACAAGTCAGGGGGAAACATACACCCCTGTTTGTGTACCTCGACAGAGCAGAAGCCAAACTGTCCTATTGAAATGCACCCTCCTATGATTCCTCCCTTCATCATGCTTGGAAAAAGAAATGAAAACATCTCCGAATTCATGAGGTCTATCAAGAACAAGCTTGACCCTATCTCTGACGCACATGAGGTGCACATACGCTTCACCAAAGGGACATCTCTGCACATCCCGAAGACCCAGGCGCTTATGAACGACAACAAAGTCCTCAAGCACTTCTCTTACATTGGGGAATGGAGCGTCGACCGGAATCAGGTGAATGGAGGCGATGGCCCAGTCTTCGTGGCGGCGCTGACAATGAGGAAGAACCACCTGAGCCACTGCATTGCGCCCCTCCACTTGCTAGATTTCATACCCATGAGGCACAAATGGACATGGGTCAATTGGAATGTTTGCCATGGAAGCAGAAACCCTGGGAGCCATGACCGATGACGACCTTGACGATGCGAGAGCGGTGTTGGAGCAGTGTGGAGAAGGAGCAGAGCTGGGTGCTGGAGAAGCCGAGGAGGCAAGTGCCAATCTAGGCTAAAAATTAGGAAAAGCCCCCAAACAAAGCTCTCTGAAATTGGAAACCACTGGGACCTCGTGGGCCGGGCCAATCGAGTAGAACCAGTCATTCACCGCACCAGGGGCCCAGGCCTCCTCTGGTGGGCTGCTGAAGGAGTTAAACCAAAGAAATGGGTAAAGCAAGTGAGTCTTTTCTCGGCGCGCACTTTGGCATAGTGACCGACACAACCACAAGCATAGCATTGTACCAAACCATTTGAACTTGACCAGTTGGCGCACGCGTGTGTTATATCCGGAATGGCGCCCGCCGAGGAATTATCAGCATTAAACATCTCATTAGTAGTTGTGGCATTATTCTCTAAGGCACAATTACTGCTTGATTCCGGACGATCAGCCAGGCGCAAAAAAACAGATGCTCGGCGGTGATCACCGGAAGATACACGTGAGCATGATCCACCGCGATCAACCAGAGTCCATGAGGCACATCCTCCTCTTTCTAAAACATGAACTCCTCTCTACGCCAATTCGGTCCACCTGCACCCCAAAGCAAGAAAACTATTTCAGAATCTTTCTCAGCAATACGACCTTGGTTATAGATTTCAAAACCTACTGCTTTGGATGCCACAGAGAACCTAAAGGACTTATCCTTAAGATGATGAACTCTAAACCCTTGTGGATAACCACCAAAGCAAGATTGGAGAGCGATGCTGACCGTATGAAAATCCAACCAGAAACAAGCACGGGAAAAGGAGGCAACCAAAACAAATTCTTTTTGGCAAAATCCCGGTGAAAACACAACCGGGTGACCAAACTTCTTTCTCATAGAGAGTTGAAACTCTTTACCTCGGGCAAAGTTGAGTGATGGTGGATCCATATCCATCTCCCCATTCTCTCCACAATGGGCCTAGAAGCGTGGCTGCCACCGCCAGAGTGGCAGGTGGCATAGTGGAGGTGTCCGCCGGGGCCGGAGTTCCTTCCTATAGGATAAATTATACCTGCCTCCAGAAGCTTTAATATTTCAGTTCTTACCACATCCTTCATTTTAGGATTCAGACGGCGCTGATGATCAACAACTGGCTTAGCATCAGGCTCCATATTAATCTTGTGACATAGAGTGGGACTGATGTCCTTAAGATCATCCAGAGTCTATCCAATAGCATCATAGTGCTTCCTCGGAGTTTTAAGTAATCTCTTTTCTTCATGCTCTGAAATGTCAGCATTGATAATACCAGGATATATCTTCTTTTCATCAAGATAAGCATATTTTAGTGTATCAGGTAATTTGTTTAATTCAAATATAGGATCACTCTTAGGTGGAAGAGGGTCTCCAAGAGTTTAAACAGGTAAATTATGTCTAAGGATAGGTGTTTGTTTAAAAAATACCTCATCTATTTCATTTCTTTCATTCATATGCATATCATTTTCATGGTCTAGCAAATATTGTTTTAAAGGATTGGTAGGAGGAACAGCAATAGAAGCAAAACCAATAATTTCATCCTTACTATACAATTCCTTCTCATGTGGTTGCCTACGAAACTTAGAGAAATTAATTCATGAAATACAGCACTAAACTCAACTCTAACCTTTTCTTCAACACAATCAATTTCAGCATTAATGATATTCAATAAAGGCCTGCCAAATATAATGGGACAAAAATTATCTTGTTTTGAAGCGAGTACTAAGAAATCAGTAGAGTATTTGATCTTACCGCACAAGACTTCAACATCTCGAATAATCCCAAGTGGTGAAATAGTATCTCTATTTGCAAGCCTAATAGTAACATCAATATCTTCAATCTCAGCAGGTGCAATGTCATTCATAACTTCTTGGTATAAAGAAAATGGAATAGCACTCACACTAGCACACATATCACGTAAACCATGATAGCAATGATCTCCAGTTTTAACAAAAACAATAGGCATGCCAGCTACAGGATTTTTCTTATCTCACATATCTTGTTCATTTCTAGCAGGTTTAGCAATTCTAGCAGCCTCATTGCAAAAGTAAATAACATGACCATCAATATTATCAACCAAGAGATCCTTAACCATTGCAATATTAGGTTCCACTTTAATTTGTTCAGAGGGCCTAGGTGTTCTAATATTACTTTTATTAACCATAGTTGTAGCTTTAGCATGTTCCTTGAAACTAACAGGGGAAGGAGGTTTCTCAATGTAAGGAGTAGGCATCGGTTTCCATAAAAGATTTAACACAATCAAACATAAGATTTATAACTGACTCTTTACCTTTGTCGAATTCCCAATCTTCATAGTTGCGTTTAATTCTTTCCAAAATTGTCCATTTGAATTCAATAGTTCTCTTCATAAAGGAACCAGTAGAAGAAGTATCAATCATGGATTGATCATTATAAGAAAGTCGAGCATAAAAGTTATGAATAATTATTTCTCTTGAGAGCTCATGATTGGGGCATGTGTGCATCATGTACTTAAGCCTCCCCCAATCATGAGAGATACTTTCTCCTTCACGAGACTAAAAATTATATACATAATTCCGATCAAGATGAACCAAATGCATAAGATAAAACTACTGGTGAATTTCCAGCTTTAACCGGTTCCAATCCCATGTTCCAGTATCATCCAATAGCCTATACCATGTCAATGCATTTCCCTCCAAAGATAAAGGGAATACATTCTTCTTAACTTCATCCTCTGATAAACCTGCAAGCTTAAACAATCCACAAATTTCATCTATATATCAAGTGCATATCAGGATGTACCTTCCCATCTCCTGCATAAGGATTAGCTAGAAGTTTCTCTACCATACCCGAAGGAATGTCATAATAAATATTTTTAGTAGGTTCTGTAGGTTAAGGAGCAACTCTTATTGCTTCCGGTCGAGGTGAAGATACCCCGAACAAGCCACTCAAAGGATTATTTTCCATAGTGACAAGTGACAATAAATTTCAGCATGTAATATAAATGTTTCCTTATAAATTTCCACTTACCAAAGGCGCTTCACTCCCCGGCAACGGCGCCAGAAAAGAGTCTTGATGACCCAAAAGTATAGGGGGTCAATAGTTGTCCTTTCGATAAATAAGAGTGTCAAACCCAACGAGGAGCTTAAGGAAATGATAAGTGGTTTTCAACTAGGTATTCTCTGCAAGTACTGAAAGTAGCGGTAACAGGTTGTTTGATAGCAAGATAATTTGTAACAAATAACAAGTAGCAATAGTAAAAAAAGGTGCAGCAAGATGGCCCAATCCTTTTTATAGCAATAGTAGCAATACTAAAAAATGTTGTACTAGTACTAGAGTACTCCTATCCCATGGCTTATTAGAGGCAACTATGGAGGCAACAAATGCTCACACTGTGGCCAACCTCTTGACGTGCTCCTAGGTAAAATGAGTAAATGAGAGGAAAGAGAAAGAGAGACAGTGAAAATTATCACTAGCCTTAGAGCCAACCCTATTGTATGAGCGAATGATATTGGTAGCTCTTGATGACATGGCAATCTTATATAGTCAGCTGCTCTAATATGTTCCCTTCTTTTGCAGATAAAAAAAGACCCAAAAATGAAAAATGTGCTGCAATATAACAATCTCATCGAATGCCTTGATCTCCATCTTACAAAAATTGATTTCATCCACTAGCGAGGCACCACATCCGAGATTAAATTGGCCAGGTTCTTTGTTCTGAAGGCAAGTGTGCTCAAGGTAATGAGGTTTGACATTCTCTGGCACAAGAATGAATGGTGTGCTGATCACCACAAGCTTCTAAAGCTGAATGACAAAGGCTCTGCAAAAGCTGATTTTTTTTAAAGATCAAGTGACGAGAGAATCACAAGTTTATTTGGCCATAAGTGACTTGTTAGGGTGATGAATTATATATTGTATGATAATGCTACATCCACCTAAAGTAACGTAACTTCTTAAGTAAACTTCCTAATAATTCCCTTTTCGTAGGTGCAGCGTTACTCCTAGCATTTGTAATATTAGTTTGAACCTTGTAATATTACAACTATCCAGCACGTGGTACTAGGTTATGAATAATGTTCGTGTGCATAGGTGCGGCAATGACGTAACTAATATACCCATTACAATATTAATTATAACTCGTGGCAATGCATGGGAAATTATCTAGAACACAACTAGTTGTAAGCAAGTTAGCTCTACAGCCCTGATGATAGTGACTGCACACGGTGGGGATGACTTTGGTAACCCAAACACGCCGCCTACACTCTGGTGTCATCTCTGGTGCAGGGTCTTGTCACTGCACGGTGAGGAGTAGCATGTAATAGTTTAACCAATGGGTAGTACGTACTACAAGTACTACCAGTAGTAGTACTACTAACACCGTCTGGATTTAGTACTAGTACCACCTTCGTCTGGATTTAGTATTGACTAGCAATATGTAGTAATTTATGTCATGAAAAATATACTACTCGCTCCATAAATAAATACATGGAGTATTATTTTATTCATATTTGAATGTAGCTTCCGATGATATTATACACTCTCCCTTCCGGTTGAGGGATCAAATCTGAAATCTCGTTAACCACATTACCGACGAGTAGATGGCCAATGCACACGTGAATGCAACGCAGTCTGCACTTCTCATAGAAAGGCTCCCCACCAGTCCAATCCATCTATGAAATCCTACGCACCTACGCAACCTAACCAAGGGTAAGAGTGATCGCACTCCAGTCACAAGATCAATTGACCAGAAGCTAGACCCATGGAGGCGATGAGCGCGAGCATGAGCCGGCCGTGCTAGATGGTCCACGACACCGGCCTGCAGACCGGCATCAAGGACCGTCTCCACGTCATGCTTGAGGCCGACAGGGTGAGAGGCCTCCTGGATGACAGCTTCGTTCCCTTGTTCGATGAGGCCCTCATCTACTTCCTCGACAAGTTCACCATCGTTAAGAAGCTCGTGACGTCCTTTATGTATACCTCCATCCCAAGCGCCCAGGCTCTGTGATGCCCGTCACCCTCACCGGCCACTATGGTGACAACCTCTTCGATGCACTGGTGGCCCTGCGACTGCCCACCGTCGCGCCAGAGAATGTCCACCTCGAGGTCGTGCTCGCCATGCAGCGCCTTGCCCAGGAAGGCACCATCGACATAATCACCCTTGCCTATGAGCAAATCATCCACAAGGACCACTACGTGCCAGAGAAGGATACACAACAAAGGTGTGAATATGCCATGTCATCCTGTTTTTCGTACATAATCCATCCTTGTATCATGTGTTTGCCTTACATCAAAGTACTGTTCATTAGTATCATGCATGAATGAGTTCTGAAGAGTGAATTATATTCCTTTTCTTGTTGGTTTGACTTGACAATGCAAAATCAATAAAGTGGAAGGAAATTAGTAAGGCAGTGGATGATGGTGGTCCTTCCGAGCAACCGAAACAGAGGTTCTTGTGGGTTTGAATTGACATGGTAAAAAAGAGGAAGGAAAGAGTATGGTAGGGTGGTAGGGATGGTGTTAGTCGTCTGGACAGACGGAAACAGAACATCTCTGCAGATTCTTCTAGTACTGATTATGCAATAGAAGGTCGAAGTCCACCAGATAAATCTACAAACACAGTATCCCTTACTCCACGAGCTACAACACGTACCAAACGCCAATGAACAGTTGCCACCAAACAAGCAACGACAACCCTAGTGGTTGCAGCACCTTCTTCCATAGTAGCAATGTTTGAACGAGTTACTCATTTGAAAGCTCTGCAATCGGCATGTTCCCAAGCTCCCTTCCCACCTGACACTACTTCTGAAGCACTCTTGGTACAAGATTTCATGGCAAGATCATATGAACCTTGTGAGCTTCAACACCAAGAAGGTACTTGATCGAGTCAAGTTATAGTTGCATGTTTCTTTATATGTAGTGTCACAGTTCTATGTACACTAACTCTTCCCATGTTCGTTGTTGAACTAGATCCTAGGCGCAAGATGAAATAGACATCAGGGATAATGCTCGATAGGTTAACTAAATCTAAAGGAGGAAGAATGGAGATCCATTTTGAGGCAGGTTTAAAAAGGCCACGTGATGTAATTCGTAACAAGTAACAAGTAGCAATAGTAACTAAGGTGTAGCAAGGTGGCCCAATCCTTTTTATAGCAAAGGACAAGCCAAGACATTCTCTTATATTAAGAAAAGTGTTTTCTAGGACACATGGGAACTATCGTCTATCACTTTCATTATGTTTAACTGATTCACATTCGCTACTTTGATAATTATATATGTGGGTGGACTGATGCTTTTGGGTGTTGTTCTTACATGAACAAGCATCCCACTTATGTTTACCCCCTCTCGCAAGCATCTGCAACTACGAAAGAAGAATTAAGATAAATCTAACCATAGCATGAAACATATGGCCCCTTGCGGAATAACACATAAACTAGGGTTTAAGCTTCTGTCACTCTAGCAACCCATCATCTACTTATTACTCCACAATGCCTTCCCTTAGGCCCAAGTATGGTGAAGTGTCATGTAGTCAACATTCACATGACACCACTAAAGGAAGTAACATCATACATATCATCAAAATATCGAACGAATACCAAATTCACATGATTACTTATAACAAGACATCTCCCATGTCCTCAAGAACAAAAGTAACTACTCACAAATCATATTCATGTTCAAGATCAAAGGGTTATTGAATATCATTAAGGATCTGAACATATAATCTTCCACCAAATAAGCTAACTAGCATCAACTACAAGATGTATTCAACACTACTAGTAACCCACATGTACCAATCCGAGGTTTTGAGACAAAGATTGAATACAAGAGATGAATTGGGCTCTGAGATGAGATGGTGTTGGTGAATATGTTGATGAAGATTGCCCCCCCCCCCATGATGAGAGGATCATTGGTGATGTAGATGGCATCAATTTCCCCCTCCCGGAGGGAAGTTTCCCCCGCGGAGGCTTCCGAATTTCCAGACTTCTCACGTAAGGCTGAGAACCCAGTAAAGATCAGATCGCCCCGGATGTCGGCGACATACTCCAGGTTGCCGAACCGGATCTCCTGTCCGGGGGCGAAACTATCGATCTGGTCAAGGTGATCGGCCAAGTTGGCATGCAGAACGATGCCGCCGAACGCGAAGCACTGGTCGGGTACTGTTGGTGCAATGATAGGCCCCTTATGTTTTGGAGTTTGTTGACATAAACAGTATGGGACTTATGTGTTTGCTAGTGCACACAGAGTAACAGGTCCCTGAGATCACGAGGAGTTAGATGCAAATGATGAAGATAAGCTCCCTACGGTGCAGCGAAGGTTATCACTGAAGATTACGATAACAAGAGTGACCCCTCACAAATTGCTGAAGGGAAGCAATTGGTTCGGTGTCTGTCCGAGGAAAATGACAGCGTTCGAGGAGATTGAAGACGGTGTGAAGACGTAGCATTTATTTCATTTTTCTTCGTCTCTTTATTGAGTCATAGGACCACCGTACTATTAAGAAGGGTGTAGCGTTCGAAACTTTGATTCTCTGATGCTAAACCCAAATCCTATGAAAGTTGCGAGAGACATCTCTTTGTGTTACGAGCAAATACTTGCCAGCAAGAGATTGAGATCTTCTTTGCTGCAAGAGATTTGTCTCAGACCGAGGAGTTAGCATTACTTGTCCCTCAAGTAATGTTACCGTGTCGGTTGGCCATTGGCAGGACCGCGTGTCCAAAATGGTCATTTCCCATCCGGGAAGGCTGCGGCTATAAATAGCCACCCCGCGCCGGCTTTGTCCGGTGGCTGCTCTATTTGATTCTGAGAAGATTGTTGAGCAACCCCCTCTCTGAGCGATTTGAGTTTAAAATCCACCGAGAGAAAACCCCTAGAGCCGAAGAATTAGATAATGGTTTAGCATCACTCGAATCTAAGTACAGTATGCTCCGCCTATTACTCTTGAGAGCTGCAAACTCTCTAGATGGTTAGGTGTCAATTTCTTCAGAGACCAAGAGTGATCGGCATTGGTTGACGAACCAATTGTCGAGGAGAATAGGGTGAAGAGAGTTTATCTTCCGTGTTAAGTCACAACCCCTCCAACCAGACGTAGTCCTTGTGCAGAAGGACAAACTAGTCGAACAAATACCCTGTCGCCATCGAGCACCACTGGTTACCTCGGCTACCCATGTTTACATTTGATCTATTTTCCGTCATGTAATTTGTCTCGATGCATGCTTTAGTTTCCATTTGGTACTTAGTTTTAGCTTGTTGTAGTTTGTTTTTCATTTGCTCTGCTGCTGGGTTCTGAGAGTTTTGAGATTTCCGAAGAAATTTAAAAACCTCCATTCACCCCCCCTCCTCTGGTAGACATACTTCGTTCCTACAATTGGTATCAGAGCAAGGTACTCCTTGACTCTGCTCATTTTGGTCTAACAACCTTGGAGTTTAAGTATGTCTTCAGTGAGCTACAAGTCGCATCTCAAGATTCCTATATTTGATGGGACGGACTACCCCTTCTGGAAGGAGAAGATGAAGATCCGTCTCCGAGCAATAGATGATGATATGTGTAATGTGGTGCAGTTCGAGTTCTCGGTTGCAATACCTCAAGCCCCCACTGACGAGGAGAAGAAACTCAATCAGATCGATGCTCAAGCCAAAGATGAAATTGGTGGCCATCTCTCTTGTGCGCAATTTCTTCGCTATCGCCAGTGTGAAACTGCGAAGGATTTGTGGGATGTCATCGAGAAGATAAATGAAGGTGTTTCAACTCAGAAAGAAGCTCGAATTGATACTCTTCGAGCAAAATTCAATCGATTCAAGCGCATTAGAAATGAAAGCTGTCAGTAAACTTTCCATCGTCTGAGTGACATAGCAAATGAGCTTCAAGGTCTCGGCACCAAAGACATCACTGACCAAGAAGTTGTGAAGAAACTCCTTCGACCTCTTGACAGTTCATTCGACACACTTGTTCTGATGATTCATGAACGAGCTAATTTCATAACCCTCGACTCTGCTGATATCATGGAAAGACTGAACACCCACGAGGAACGAGAAAAAGAGAAAAGAGATCTATATGGCTCAAGTCAGCGCAAAAATCATGCTCTCGAGGTTGTGGCTGATTCTTCCTCCGATGGAAATGCCGAAGAAGATTCAGATGACCCAGAAAGGCTCAGCAAAGATCTTGCCTTAATCGCAAAGAGATTCCAATACCTTCACAGGAAGAGCCAGTTCCAGAAGAAAGGTTTGAGCAACTCTGGCGGTTCAAAATCTTCATCAAAACCTACGAGAGAATATACCTGCTTGAAGTGCAAAAAGCCTGGACACTTCATCTCGGGCTACCCTCTCTGGGAAGCTGAAATCCATGCTAGTGGAAGATATGATTATGGCAACTATCGAGGCAAAAGCAAGAGCAAGAACTACAACTCCGATGATGAGAAGAAATTGAAGAAATTCTTCAAGAAGAAGGACAACTCCACTTCAAAATCTTCATCAAGATCTTCATCAAGGAACCCTTCCAAGTCCTCCTCCAAACACAAGAATAACTCTCTCAAGGCCAAGGTGTACATCAGCAAGGAAATGGATTCTGATGAAGAAGAATCGTCAGACTCCAAAGAAGCTGATGAATCCGATGAGGATTCCGACTCTGGCATGGCTAGCATAGCATGTGCCTCTTCCCCTGCAACAAACTTCTTCACGAATCCGTCAAGCGATGATGAATCTCCTGCCTACTGCTTCATGGCCAAAGCCTTGAAGGAAAAGGTATCGTCCGAACACCACAAGGTTCACTCCAGTGATCAATATTCTTCTGATGAGGATGACCATGCTAAATTGATCAAAATTGCCAATATTCAACAAAACACTCTTGAGAAAATTGAGAAAACCCTCAGGAAGTCTAAAGGGTTGTTGGTTGAGGAGATGGAGAAAAATCAGTCATTGAACGAATAGTATTCCACTCTCAAGTCACGAATGGAAGAACTGTCAAATCGTCATGATTTTCTCTCGGCCGACCATAAAAGATTAACCTATGATTACCTTAAAAGGAAACAGGAACTCGAGGCACTGAGAGAGGCTCATGAGGATTTGATCAGGGAAAATTCTCTTCTCGCCCAACAACTTAAGAGAAACCTGAAGTGTTTGAGCCACCCTGTTGAAAATGCCTTGACCGAACCAATGCTGAATCAAATGTTGAATCATCTATAAATGCTAACCCCTCGGTCGAAGAAAATGGTTTTGTTTCTGATGAAAATGCTAGGTTGAAGGACCTTCTTCAGAAAGGAATGTTCAAGTCTCTCAAAGGGCATCAAACCCTTTGTGACGTTCTGAAGAAATCTATTCTTCACAAAAATCCCAGGAAGGAAGGTATCGGTTTTGAAAGGAAACTAAATGAAAATGGTTCATATTGGGAACCTCATCAATATCCTCACACTGTGTGGGTGCCTGCCAAGAGCAAAATGCTCAATCCAGCATTACTTTCGGGATATAACTCTCCCATCCCTGAATACCCTGATAATGATTCTCTGGACAACTATAAGTTGTTCAAAAACCAATATGGTGAGGTTGTTGCTTGCTATGTTAGACCAAACAGCAGGAATGGCCCCCCAAAGAAAGCTATATGGGTGCCTAAGAAAGCTATTGAAGCATTACCTATTACCATGTTACTAACCATGCAGGCTCAAAATGCTCGTCACTTCCTTGAAAAAGTTTGACAAAATGAGTACATGCATACCTCATTCAATCATTATGCTCATTCATCTGGAAGGAATTTCAATGCTTATTCTTTCGATTATGCTCACACTTCCTCGAGCAACAATTATGTTTACTGAAAGAAATCATATCCTGCTTGCTCTACTATTTTGAAGCCACCTGCAAAGATGTGGGTGGTTAGGAAAGCCTAATTCTTCTGCAGGACTATGTCTCCGGGTGTACCGAATGGATAATGGATAGTGGATGCACTAGTCATATGACCGGAGACAAGTCGTTGTTTTTCAGCCCCAACTTAATTGCTTCTCCTCTGAAGTATATCACTTTTGGCGACAACAACAAAGGAAAGGTAATTGGGCTAGGTAAAATTTCTATATCCAGAGACAAGTCCACTGATGATGTTTTACTTGTTGAGTCTCTTGGATTCAATCTTATGTCAGTTGGCAAGCTATGTGATTTAGGCATGCTAGTTCTATTTTCTATATCCAAATGAATTGTCTTCATGGCCTCTGACAATTCCTTCATATTCGAGGGAATTAGAAAAGGTGACCTATATATTGTGGATTTCTCTAAGGGTCCCTCAGTCCAAACTTGCTAGCTTGCAAAAGCAACTGAAGGTTGGCTGTGGCACCGAAGGCTTGGTCATGCAGGTATGAGAAATTTGTAGACCCTAGTGAAGAGAAATCATCTTCATGGCATTCCTGATGTAAAATTTGACAAGGATCGTCTTTGTGCTGCATGTGAGGCTGGTAAATTGGCTAAGAAGCATCATTCATCAAAGACTGTTATGACCACAACAAGACCTCTGGAAATTCTTCATATGGATTTATTCGGCCCTCAAAACTATGCAAGTTTCGGTGGCAGTCATTATGGTATGGTTATTGTTGATGATTTCTCTCAATACACTTGGGTATTCTTTCACGAAAACAAAACCTGCACCCAAGACATCTTCAAAAGCTTCGCTAAGAAGGCCCAGAATGAATATGATGTGCGAATTAAGCACGTCAGAAGTGACAATGGAACTGAGATAAAAAATACTCATATCGATGAATTTCTCGACAAAAATGGTATTACTCATGAGTTCTCTGCCGCATACACTCCCCACCAAAATGGAGTTGTTGAACGAAAGAATAAAACTCTCATCGAAATGGCGAGAACAATGCTCTGTGAGTATAAAACTCCTATTCGCTTCTGGCTGATGCTATTAACACTGCCTATCATGTTATCAATCGTCTTTATCTTCACAAGTTCCTTAAGAAAACTTCATATGAACTTATCACTGGCAAGAAACCGAATGTTTCTTATTTACATGTTTTTGGTGCACCTTGCTACATTCTTGATATGAATCTTTCTTCCAGGTTTGCACCTAAGGCTCATGAAGGTTTTCTTCTTGGTTATGGCTCGAACTCGCATAGTTATCGTGTCTATAACTCTCACCATGGGAAAGTTATGGAAACGGTAAATGTGCGGTTTGATGAATCTAATGGCTCCCAAAAGGAGCACCTGCCAAATGTGATAGATGAACCACCGATTTCTGATGCTATTCGGCAAATGGCTATTGGGAGCGTCAAGCCTGTTGACGGAAATGCACCCGAGTCCTCTGATGATGATGCCCCCATGACTCGAAGCAGAACTCGTCGAGCCACTGCCGAAGCAAATGTCACTCCGAATGCAAATGGCAATCAAATTCCAAATGCTGATCAAAATGGCAATCCCGAAGGGAATGGTGATACAAATGCTAATGCTGATGAAAATGATAATGATCATCAAGATGAAAATCCTCATCCACGAGTGGCTAATCGAGTTGATCCTTCATTAATTCTGGATTAACTCAAGAATCTAGGTTATCCACCCACAACTCGTTCACGCACTCGTCTAGCTAACTACTGTGGCAGTTTCTCGTTTGTGTCATTGGCAGAACCTACCAAGTATGAAGAAGCCATGAATGATCCAGATTGGATGAATGCCATGTAAGAGGAGTTGGTGCAATTCTAACTGAATGATGTATGGGAATTGGTTGACAAACTGAATCCTAAGAAGCACAATATCATCGGCACAAAGTGGATTTTTCGCAATAAGCAAGATGAAAATGGCATTGTGGTGAGAAACAAAGCATGTCTTGTTGCTCAAGGGTACACACAGGTAGAAGGTATTGATTTCGGTGAAACTTATGCCCCTGTTGCATGCCTTGAGGCAATCCGCATTCTTCTCGCTTATGCAAATTATAATGATATCCTGCTTTATCAAATGGATGTGAAAAGTGCTTTCCTCAATGGTGAAATTGATGAGGAAGTATATGTTAGACAGCCACCTGGCTTTGAACACCCTGAGTTTCCTAACAAAGTTTTTAGGTTGAAGAAGGCTTTATATGGGCTGATGCATGCACCTCGAGCTTGGTATGACACCTTGAAGAAGTTTTTGCTTGATAAAGGGTTCAAGCCAGGATCCACTTATCCCACACTTTTCACTCATGCTATTGATAATGATCTATTCATATGTCAAATCTATGTGGATGATATTATCTTCAGCTGTACTAACAATGCTTGCAGCTTAGAGTTCGGGAAAATGATGTCCAAGAAATATCAAATGTCTATTATGGGTGAACTTAAGTTCTTTCTCGGACTGTAAATACGTCAACAGGCAAATGGAATTTTCATATCTCGGGAGAAATATCTTAAGGAATGCCTGAAGAAGTTCAAAATGCAAGATTCCAAAATTAAGGGCTACAAAACACCTATGCCCACGAATGGTAAGCTGGATGCAGATGTGTACGGTAAGGATTACAATCAGAAGGCTTATCGTTCGATGATTGGTTCTCTTCTTTGCCTATGTGCATCCAGAACTGACATTATGTTGAGTGTTTGCATGTGTGCCCGCTATCAAGCTGCACCGAAAGAAAAGGCTGCTCAGTTTGCTCCCACCTTGACACAACCATTGGCTTCTATGCCTCCAACTGAGCAAGTTACAGTTCAACCTGCTCTTGTTGCACAGTCTGAGGTCCGATCTGATTCTCCTCATTATTTCAATCATGAATTCATCATGGAGCAGCTTGACAAATTTGTGGAAAACCTATTCGATGGTGAAGTGGCATCTCTGCCAATCCCTCCTAAAGTCGTTTCACAAGCTTCTGATCTTGTTCGTGATATGAGAGAAGAATCTGTTGAAATCAATTCCCTCACTGCCGAACTCAATGACCTTGACAATCGCATGAAAGCTACATCTTCCAAGTTTGTCATTAAGCAACTTGAAGAATCATACATGGATGTCAATCAGGCTTTGACTATCCTTCGCAACAGAAGATTGGGCTTTCACTCTGATCTGGATAATATCGTTCGCAAGATTTGCATCAAGCTTCAAGCCCAAGTTACTTGTTATAATGATTTAGTCAAAGGGCATGTTGACCCAACAGCTCAGAAGAAGAGGCGAAAGAAAATTTTGACGAAAAATGCTCCTCCTACGACTACAAAGTCTCCTAATCATTCTGATGCTCAGCCTGCGAAAGAGAACTCCCCTGAGCCAGCAATTCCCTCGCCAAGGCCAATTGAACCAGTGCTTGTGGCCTCCCCTGTTCAAGATGATATTCCATCTCAGCCGCATGTTTCAGAAGAAGGCGAAATTCCTCAGTCTGAACCTCAACCTCTCCTGCTCATGAAGAACTAAAAGTTTCGGCTCCTCCCTCTGCACAACAACCAAATTCTGAAGAACAACCTACTCCTGCTCCAGTCCCTGGTTCAAGCTTAGTGCCCACTAAAAAAGAATCTGCTCCAACCATTGTGCCATCAGCTCCCTTTCAACTGCGGATTTCCATCGACACAGTGTAAAGAATTTGTGAAGATGGTTCGTCTGGACATAAATCTATCTTTGCTCGTCATACTGACTCTGTAGTATATGGTGATGAAGTGATCTCAGTCGAGGATGAACTCAAATATCCATTTCCTCGTGAAGAACTGCCGTTGTTCTCGACTGGTGCTGGTGCCAAAGGACCACTATTAAATCAAAATATGCACCCTCAATTCTTTCAAGAAATTCCTTATAATTGGCCACGCACATCTGAATCGCCTTGTTTCTGGACCCAAGAACAAGCCATCTATTATTCTCGGATTCTCTATGATAGCAAGAAGATATTCCCTCATGAATTTCCGGATATCACTGCTATGAAGAGTATTGGTTGCTTTGATCAGCCACTGCAAGATTTGGAAGATTTCTGCCTCACTAGTGTGTTTGCATTCGAACATCCTTGGAACCGAGAGATTATTCTTTAGTTCTATGCGATGTTATACATCTCTAGTGATGTATCTGATAGTTCCAAATGGATCATGGAGTGGATGACTGAAGGCAAACGCATCAAGTGCACCTCCAGAGATTTTGTTTCGCACTTTCATTTCCCTCGGTTTGAGCATGGTAAAACTGAAATCCGAGTGCACAACATTGACGCTATTTTAGATGACATGTTTCGATGCACCATGGACAAGGAAAAGATTCATGACTACAATGGTCCTCCCAAGCCAAAGCACTTAACCTACGAGAATCAAACTCTCTATCATATCTGCCCTCTGGCTGGGATGAATACTAATGGTACAATCTCAGATGTTCTTTGAAATGCCATCTATGCCATCTACGAGAAATATGTCTTTGATGTTGAGGATATGTTTCTGCAAATATTGAAAGATTCTGCTCAGTATCCGAATACACTCAAAGTATATGCACCATGGATTCAGAAAGTCGTTGATTATTCCATGAAAACCAAGTATTTGGCAAAGGCAGGCCATAAAAGCTTTATTCCTCCTGTTCGGGACACCCTGCAAGTCATGCAAGATATTTCTTCGGGTAAATCGCCTGAGTCAAGCCCTCAAGATTATCACAAGCAATTCGATGGGCCACGTCTGCCTTGGCGCGACTGAATGATTACTCATCAACCTCCATCACAGCTTGAAGTCAGTTTGCGCATGCAACAACTGTTGCTAAAACACACTGCTGAAGGTCGCCAAGAGAAAGAACACCTTGCAGCCGAGCTGAATGCTATCAACAACCGAACAAGAATCACGCATCTGATTGCTGATGAGAACAAGAAAAGGCTCTAGAAACTAGTTCGCAAGTTCTTCACCAAGAAACAACTCCTAGATGATGATCTCAAAGAGCTTTATGAATACATTGACAAAGGCCTGTAAGTTGAAGATTATCAACCTTGCAGTGCTCCTCCACTACCTGCTCAAGCGCCAACTACTGATCTTCTACATATTAAGCTTCGCAAGATAATCGAAGAATTTGAAGCCACCCCACCAACCGAAAAACCAGCCGAAGGAAATGTGCTATCACGGACGACTCAAGTGGCTAATCCCAATGTGCCTTCATCGTCTCAGCCTCAAGCTGCCATTCCTGAAGGAAAATCTGCTACTCTTGATGATGAAGACCTTCCAGTCACTTCCGAATCAGAAACCTCTTCGGACAATTCCTCTGGCGATGCCACCGAGTGAATCAAGTTCACCGCTTCTGCACTCATGTTATTCGTCACCTTTTTTACACTAGTTGACAAAAAGGGGGAGAATTACATCAAGTTTTGATAGATTTTCCTTTTGTGTTCCGTTGGTTTGGTTTCGCGTGAAATTTGAAACTTATGCTTCAAAGACTATATATGCTATGATGTAAAACTTCTGTGTTGTAATGTTAATAACCCCGCCTGCTGCACCATTTCTTTCGAAGCATTTGTTTTGCAGGTGGAATATATTTGTTTTGCAAGACTATCTATGCTATCTCATATCTATAACCCTGCATACATCTAGGGGGACTATATTTTATCATCGAGCCAAGTAACGCTAATTCACTCTTGTTCGAATTACTTTTCACTTATCTATCTTCACTTAGATGATTATCTGTTTTGTCAACAACTGTCCAAAAAGGGGGAGATTGTTGGTGCAATGATAGGCCCCTTATGTTTTGGAGTTTGTTGACATAAAAAGTATGGGACTTATGTGTTTGCTAGTGCACAAAGAGTAACAGGTCCCTGAGATCATGAGGAGTTTGATGCAAACGACGAAGATAATCTCTCTGCTGTCCAGCGAAGGTTATCATGAAGATTACGATAACAAGAGTGACCCCTCAAAAATTGCTGAAGTGAAGCAATTGGTTTGGTGTCTGTTTGAGGAAAATGACAGCGTTCGAGGAGATTGAAGGCGGAGTGAAGACGTAGCATTTATTCCATTATTCTTCTTCTCTTTATTGAGTCATAGGACCACCGTACTATTAAGAGGGGTGTAGCATTTGAAACTTCAATTCTCTGATGCTAAACTCAAATCCTATGAAAGTTGCGAGAGAAATCTCTTTGTGTTCCGAGCAAATACTTGCCAGCAAGAGACTGAGATCTTCTTCGCTGCGAGAGATTTGTCTCAGACCGAGGAGTTAGCATTACTTGTCCCTCAAGTAACATTACTGTTGCTCCAAAATCCAACCGTTGTGAGCGTGTCGGTTGGCCATTGGCTGGACCGCGTGTCCAAAATGGTGATTTCCCATCCGGGAAGGCTGCGGCTATAAATAGCCACCCCGCGCCGGCTTTGTTCGGTGGCTGCTCCGTTTGATTCTGAGAAGATTGTTGAGCAACCCCCTCTCTGAGCGATTTGAGTTTAAAATCCATCGAGAAAGAACCCCTAGAGTCGAAGAATTAGATAGTGGTTCAGCATCACTCGAATCTAAGTCCAGTACACTCCGCCTATTACTCTTGAGAGCTGCAAACTCTCTAGATGGTTAGGTTCTCGAAGAAGAAGTCTGTAAAGGTTCAGAGATTGCCTCAAGTATCTACCATGAGTGATCGGCATTGGTTGACGAACCAATTGTCGAGGAGAAGAGGGTGAAGAGAGTTTATCTTCCGTGTTAAGTCACAACCCCTCCAACCAGACGTAGTCCTTGTGCAGAAGGACGAACTGGTCGAACAAATACCCTGTCGCCATCGAGCACCACTGGTTACCTCAGCAACCCATGTTTACATTCGATCCGTTTTCCTTCATGTAATTTGTCTCAATGCATGCTTTGGTTTCCATTCGGAACATAGTTGTAGCTCGCTGTAGTTTGTTTTTCATTCGCTCCGCTGCTGGGTTCCGAGAGTTTTGAGATTTCTGAAGAAATTTTAAAACTCCCATTCCCCCCCCCTCTGGTAGACATACTTCATTCTTACAGATACGAAGTCATCCCCGGTGTGGATGTCATCGTTGATGACCAAGTGATCCATCAATCCTTTAACGATCCCACAACGAAACTCCCAATGAAAACACCAATGTCTGTATCAAAACCGACGGATCTCGGGTAGGGGGTCCCGAGCTATGGATCTTGGATCAATGGGTAACAAAGAATGCAGAGATAGTATTTACCCAGGTTTGGGCCCTCTCGAAGAGGTGAAACCCTACATCCTGCTTGATTATATTGATGTGTGTATATGATGATTACAGAGTTGATCTACCACGAGATCGGATGAACTAAACCCTAGATGAGTAAGATGATGGTTCTCCTTCTCTACGAACTAAACCCTCTGGTTTATATAGACACCAGGGGTACCTAGGTTTACATATGTCGGTTACCACCAAGGGATAAGCACACGAGCTACGCCAAGTCTCCGGAGGTTTCCTTCTAGAGCACGGTATTGTTCGAAGTGTGGTCTACTCCTGACGATTAGTAAGCAGCCCACTAGTCCGACACACAAGAACAGGCTGGCAGCCCAAGGACCCCTTAGTCCAGGACTCCCTCAGTAACCCCCGAACTAGTCTTTGAAGCTGAGGTATATGCGAGAATCATAGGCCGTGTGGACCAGTTCCTTCATTCCATGGTGCTTACACCAAGTTCTTAGTAACACCTAGCCAAACCCTTAAAGGTTGCTTGATCATGCCCGGCCACATGCCATCCGGATTATGCCGGGACTTCTGAAGTGTATGCACTACTTAGCCTCGAAGGCCAGCCGCCCTAGTGTGAATAGTGGTTTCGTCTGGCAACTTTTATCGAAAGGCCACGACCCGACATAACCTCTAGCCGGTTTACGCGGTTCGAGGCGGTTTTTGATTGGCACGTCCCATCAAGATGGATATCGTGCCCTGTTTTTAAGGGATATGATCAATGATTCACATTGCCCCATGCGCGCACAACGGTATGATTATATCGGGAAGACGCGAGGTCCGCGGCGAAGTAAAAGGGCTCTTGGTATTACAGCAGCTTATAAAAGGGGAACATCCACCATTTTCACTGTACGCCCTCACTTCCCCCCTTGCCATTGCTCTCCCAAACCTCTGAGCTCCAGCGCCCAGATCTATCCATCCTTCCAAAAGACTTCTCCGGCCATTTCCTCGATCGGCCATGGCCGGCTCGGGCTCCAAGGGCAAGTGGGAGGCCTCCAGCGTCACCGAAGACACCATCCTGGAGCTGAAAAGTGCCGGTTAATTACCGGCCAATGTTTCTCATTGTGTTCTAGAGGAGGGCCAAGTCATCCCCACACCAAGACCGGGCGAGAGGATGGTGTTCATTCCCCACTTCATCTGGGGACTAGGGTTCCCCCTCCACCCCTTTGTTAGGGGATTGATGTTCTTCTACGGGTTAAATTTCCATGATCTTGCCCCGAACTCCTTCCTGCACATCTCGACCTTCATCATCATTTGCGAGGCCTTCCTGCGAGTCCGGCCACACTTCGGCTTGTGGCTCAAAGTCTTCAACATCAAACCCAAGATTGTTCACGACCAACAGGCGGACTGTGGGGGCGATGGTCAGCAAACTCCATAGAGTGGAGTAGCCGGAAGGCACCTTCATAGAGACCGTCAAGATCTGGCAGAAGGAGTGGTTCTACATCACGGAGCCGCGGGGCATGGATTGGGTGGAGATCCCTGCTTTCAAATCTGGACCCCCTACGAGGCTGGTCTCGTGGACCAAGAAAGGCCTCGACTGGGGTCTACCATGGAAGTAGAGTTGCTGCAGCGTCGGATATCCTAGATTATAGAGCAGGGGACCAAACTGACCAACGTGTTTCAGATCATGCTCTACTGCCGCCTCCTACCCTTTCAAGACCAGGCCTCCCCCATGTAGGCGTACAGGCCCAAGGACCACGCCACCATGATCGATTTCTTTCGCACCTACCATGCCAAGCTGTGGAAGGTGCTCTTCAAGCCGCAGAAGGAGTGGCCAGACAAGGCGGACGATATCGGCCTCGATGCCACCAACCCCCCTCGCGAGGTACAATAAGCCATATTTATGTTCGGATAATCCTTTTTGACAAAGTAGTTAACTCCTTTGCCCTCCATCTTCAGAGGTGGCTGAAGAAAGCCGAGAAGATCGACAGCCCAGTGCCGCTGCTCGAGGGCCCGAGGATGGCCTTGCTGACAGAGATGCTGGCCGTGGCACCGTACAAGGTGCCGGAGAAGAAGAAAGGAGAGAAGAGGGCGGCCTGAGAAGGCCTCCGCTCAAGAGGACCCCCGGACACTAAGTCTGGGGAAACCCAAGCCCCCTCCGCTCATGATGGAGAGCAGGGAGAGGAAGGGGAGGAGAGTGACTCCTCCCGAACAAGGAAAAGGGCGGCGTCAGATGACGCTGAGGAGGATCAGCCTCCCCCCACCCCGAAGAGGCAATGCAAGGCCAAGGTGGCCCTGTCTGACGACAGTTCGGACTCCGCCAAAGTGTCCGAGTCTTCCAAAGAGGTTCCTCAAAGGAACACCAGGATCAAGCCTCGGGCCCAAAGGTATGTATCCGAGGACGCACCCGTGCATTCTTGACAGGGCTAAATTCATTTTTGATCATGAGCTTGCCTTTAATATCGTAGCCCACCGCGCGACCTCTCCACCGATCGGATCTCAGAGGGGGACTCTCCGCCCACCGAGCTAGAGGAGAGCAGGACCGCATCGCACAACACACCTCCTTCGGTCGTCGAGGAGACCGTGGAGGTCTTGTCCAGGAAAACCTCTCCTGGGCCGAACACGGGGGGAGGAGGTGACGATGTTATGGCCGAGGTCAATACCTCGACCGCCGAAGACCAGGAGAGGAGGACCCTCCAGGAGAGCAAAGAGGGGGAGCTCGGCCAATCCGAGCTCTCCCCAAAGACAGCTTCGAAGCCGCCGACGCGCCAGGAGCCGATCATCTAGGCTCCCACCAAGGGGAGGGCCGAGGTGCCCCCGCCACCCCCACTTGCCAGAGAGCAGGCCACGACTGGGTGGTCGGGCATGATGGAGGAGGCTTTAAGTAGCTCCTCCATTGCTGAGGAACACCGCGCCCTGATGGGCGCGGTTCTGCAAAGTCTTCGGTCCATGGACAACGGACTGAAGGAAGCTTTCAGTGGCTTCTAACAGGCTTCAAGGTAAACCAAGCAATGCCATTTTGCTAACAAAATTTACTTCATATGGTTAAGCACCCTCGAATGTAATAGCCCCCGAGCCCTGAGTGAGTTTGAGGAACTCATTCGGGGGTCGAATAACTAGGAGATATAGATGTTAACAAAAGTGAGCCGTAGCCCCCTAGACTCTGGCTGGATTAAAGAGGACTGGTAGAGGAACTAAAATTGACAATCGGGAATCTGACGGGCATGATATATTGTGTAGGCCTCGTCTTTGGCAGCAGCCGCCAACGCCGAGGAGTTGGCCGAGCTAAATCGGAAGCTCAACAGCTCCGATGATGAGCTCGATCTGCTGAATAAGCGGTTTGACAAAGCGCAAGGCCAGTCTGCGCTGAACTATTTAATACAGATTTTATTAATGAAGAATTTGAGGGTAATTCTAAATGAAATATGCCTGGTTTTAATGTAGTTGTCGCCGCGGAGGTCGAAAACCTCAAGGCCAAGCTGCGAAAGGCTCAACAGGAGGTCGTGAAGTAGAAGGCGGCAGCCGAAGAAGCGGCCGCTGAACTAACTATAGTGCAAATTGCTACCCAACGGCACAATGCCAGGGTGGCCGAGGTGCAACAAGAGCTCAAGGATGCCGTCACGAAGTGTGAGGACCTTGAGCAGAACAGCAAGGATCAAGCCACCAAGCTAAACTCATTGAGGTCGGCGATCCAGGAAGCGCGAGGCCACCAGGAGGAGCTCTGCCAAGTCAAGCTTATTGTGGATGGTACGCCGTACTTACTGCAAAGTGTCTTTGGTGGTAATAGGTTCGCATTGCTCACAAGAGTATGGCGTTCCCCAGGCGCTTTTGCAGACCTCCCGAAGTGTGTCTGATGCCGCTAAGTACTCTGCGTCCCATGAGGGTCGTGCCGAGCAGAGGCTGTTTTGGGTGCAGTTCCTAGCCCCCGAGCATCTCCCCTCCTCAACAACTAGCTAAAACCGTTGATGGATTTGCACCAGATGGCGGAGCCAGTGATGAAGGACCTTTCCGTCAAGTTGTGGCCTTCGGATCCGCTGTCGAGTAGCTACTTTGGCCTGGTGTAGAGGCTGTGCGACGCCGCGCCCCGGGTTGATGTCTGGAAACCCTCCGTGTGCATTGAGGGAGCTCGGATGGCCTTCGGCAAGACCATTGTGCACTGGCCGAAGATCAAGCCAGCTCAGATGGCCACCGGGCCGCCACCTCCTGGGAAGGAGCATAGGCGCCCCGAGCAATACTTTCCCATCGTTGTGGATGGTGCTCGGGCGATAGAGGCCCAGTGTTTGAAAGATGTAATTTATGAGTGAAGCTTGTGTTCTATTGTCCGAAGATGTTTGAAACTTTTGTGCTGTATTTATGCGACTGGTTGGCTCTATATATGGAATGCCTTGTTTAATTATTTTGACTCCTGTGCGACCATTTTTTAATCTAAAAGTTACCAGTCATCGGCTTCAACCCCTTCGCAGATACTGCAAAGGGTGTTTCTTCCTTAACACTTTGACCCTTAGCCAACGTCTCGGTGCCTGGAGGCGGTTGTGTATAAGAGAAATGAGGCAATCGGACTATACGGATTTAGCGCTTTCACTTAGCCATAGGAGCTTGACTGCGGAAGCTAGTGACTAGCCCCCAGTGTTTTGTGATGTTCAGCTTTGCCAAAATATTATCACTTAGTTTCTGTGACAGAAAACCCTTCGTATGACACGGACTAACCTCCATCGATTTTTAGTTTGACACTTGTCATCGGATCGCCGACCGGGTCTCGCTTATTATGACAGTCAGTTTTCGGCTTTCTCCACTGAGGTACTTAACCAGATGAGCTAGAAGTACAATCGCAGTGGTTCTCCCTTTACCCTCTTAGCCAAACAATGCGGAACATAAGAGGGCAAGCACAGGAGCCGGGCAGCCCAACTATTGACCAAAGACATAATTTGGACCAGATTCATATAATGCAATATCCGAGACGCCGAGCACCTGAGCTGAAAGTGGTGCCGGGGATGATGCTTGGGGCAGGTTTAATAGCCGAGCCCCCGGTTATTTTGCCGGTTGCATCTAAAGAAGGCATATACTGAACTAGATTTTGTTTCAACGAGACAAGGCAGAAAGAAATATGCAACATCAATGACTGCAATGGGACCGTAAAACATGGTCTTTATTTCCGGCGAACTCGTTACGTCCAACCATACAATTTGAACTGCCGAAGCAACTGTTATAGATATTTTAAAATAAACCTAATAGAGGAAAGGTTTACACAGGGACTTCATGAGTGGTTTGACGTCCCTGCTGCGCACTGCTGCACGTCTGCGCCTTTTCTCTTTGAGAGGGTTCCGTAGACAGGAAGAGGTAGTGATCGGCGGGCGTGCCCTTGAGAGATGGTCTTGAGAAGTCATCGCGGTGTGTCAGCTTTACGCTAGTCAGGCCCTAGATGGTACCTGGTAAATGTTCGAAGACATATTTGGCCATAGTTTGGTCGAGCCGAATACTTGACCCTTCCATTTTTTGCCCCCACAGCTACCCATGTAATTTTAAGTGCGAAATGGTGTACCCAAGGTACGTATTTTGCGGCTAGAGAAATCATGTTGTGGGGAGCGTATCCCTATTTAGGGTGAGCCCTTGAAGGCTTTGGAGGTCGTGCGGCAGCTTGAGCTTGTTTGTATGTGTCTAGCGCCTTGATGTGAGCCTGGGTTTTCGATGCCCCTTTGCCGATCTGTACTTCGGCTGCCAGAGCTGCTGTGTGCTCCTCAGTTCGGAGCGAGTGCTCGGTGTTACCGTTAGCGGTGATGACACCCTTAGGTCCAAGAATCTTGAGCTTTCGATATGCGTAGTGGGGGACGGCGTTAAAGCGAGCGAACATTGTACGGTCGAGGAGTGTGTGGTAACCGCTGCGGAAAAGGACGATGTCGAAGATCAAGTCTTTGCTTCGAAAGTTGTTAGGTGAGCCGAAAACTACTTCCAGGGTAACGGTGTCCGAGCAGTGTGGCTCGACTCCTGGGATTACCCATTAAAGGTGGTGTTGCTAGGTTTGATCCTTGACGGATTGATTCCCATCTTCGTTATTGTATCTGAGTAAATCAGGTTGAGGCTGCTGCCTCCGTCCATGAGGACTCTAGTAAGGTGGTATCCGTCCATGATGGGGTCGAGCACCAGAGCCGTTGTTCCTCCATGACGGATACTGGTCGGATGGTCTCTTTGGTCAAAAGTGATCAGGCAAGCCGACCATGGGTTGTATTTCGGGGCCACCGGCTCTACGGCATAGACATCCCGAAGTGCGCGCTTCCGCTCCTTCTTAGGTATGTGTGTGACATAAATCTTGTTCACGGTTTTTAACTCAGGAAGGAACTACTTCTGGCCTCCATTATTCGGCCCGCAAGGTTCATCATCGTCCTCGCTGCAGGGGCCCTTGCCTTGCTCCTCGGATGTGAGCTTGCCGGTCTGTTTAATCACCCAACAGTTACCATTGGTGTGGTTGGCAGGCTTATCTGGGGTACCGTGGATCTGGCAAGGTCTATCCAAGATCTTGTCCAACACGGTTGGGCCGTCCCGGTTCCCTTTAGAGGGCTTCTTCCGTGGTCCTGATTTGGAGTTGCTGAATCCGGCATTTACTGCCATGTCATTAGCTTCACCACTGTTGTGCCGGCGCTTGTTCTTGTTGCGCCGTGGTTTTTCGTTTCCGTCCGGGACTTCTGAGCTGTCGGGTTTGTCCGGGTGGTTGCTCCTACGAGCTAACCAGCTGTCTTCGCCCACACAAAAGAGGGTCATGAGAGAGGTAAGTGCCGACATTGTCTTCAGCTTATCTTGGCCGAGCTGGCGAGCAAGCCATTCGTCCCAATTACTGTGCCTAAAAGTGGCTATTGCCTCAACATCTGGATAGTCGATGATCTGATTTTGCTTCGTCAAGAACCGATTCAAAAATTGCAGGGCTGACTCTCCGGGCTGTTGGACAACATGGCTCAAGTCATCGGCATCCGGTGGTCGAACATAGGTCCCTTGAAAGTTAGCTCGGAAGGCGTCTTCAAGCTCTTCGCAGCTTTCGATGGAGTTCTCGGGGAGGCTGTTCAACTAGTGCCTTGCCGGTCCTTTCAGCTTTAGTGGCATGTATTTGATGGCGTGGAGGTCATCTCCTCGAACCATATGAATGTGGAGAAGGAAATCTTCGATCCACACGGCTGGGTCCATAGTCCCGTCGTATTGTTCAATATTTACGGGTTAAAACCCTTCGGGGAACTGGTGCTGCATCACCTCATCAGTGAAGCACATTGGGTGTGCGGCGCCTCTAACCCAGGCCACATCATGCCGGAGATCGGTTGTCATCCGAGCACGGTGCTGCTCCCGGGCTCTGTCATTTCTGTCGCGCCAAGCTTGGTATCTGTCTCGTCCAGCGGGAGCGTGCCCTCTAGATCCGTAGATGGATCTTGTTTGTCCTGCTCTAGCGGTTAGGTCCTGCTGCTGGTCATATGGATCCTCAGGCTGTATAGGCTCCTTGCCTCTCCGACAAGGGAATGCAGGTGGTTTTTTGGCTTATCCAGCCATCCTGTCCCATCCTCGAGGAGGGCGGTCTAGCTGGTTGGCTTGAGTGTATCTGGGGGGTATGGGCTCAAGGGCCTCATCATCAAACTGTGGCAGCAAGTGCCACTTTGGCTAGCTTTTGGTTTGGTCCTGCTGCTGATCGCCGAAGCCTTCTTCGGCTTCTAGGACCATCGTCCACCTGTCATTTAGGGTGTTCTGGACAGCCTTTAGCTGTTGCTGCTTCATTTTCAGGCTTCGGCCGGTGGCTATGAGCTGCCGCTTGAACTTTTCCTGCTCTAGAGGGTCTTGAGGGACAATGAAGTCTTCGGCTCCAAGGCTATCCTCATCTTCGGAAGGAGGGAGGTAGTTGTTGTCCTCGAAATCGTCGGGGTTCTTAGGATCACCATGATAGTTGTGACCCGTAGGAGCGGCTAAGTGATGTACGGGAGTGGCGTTGTTGTCGTGCTCCTCCATGGTGTCCGGAGCAGCCTCATCCCCGGTGCCGTTTGTGTCTGTATTCAAGTTGTCTTCCTTGGCCCTTCCATGTCCCCTGGAGCGCTTTCATTGGCGTCGGCGTTTGGATGACTCCCTGGCGGGATCCTTGCCGTCCTCCTTGGGGGTGTCAACCATGTAGACATCATAGGTGGAAGTGGCGGTCCACTTTCCCGTGCTAGGAGTGGTTGGGGACGTTGCCGCATGGGTCATGGTGTCGGCATCCTCGTCCATGTCCTCGGCCTCCTCGGAGGCGTAGTCCAACATATCGGTTAAATCTTCAATAGTGGCTACTAAGTGGGTGGTGGGTGGGACGTAAAATTCCCGTGGCCTGCCTCAAGTCCGATCTGATCGTCGATCGAGGATGGGCCATCCGAAATATTCATTGCCTGGATCTGATCTAACATCTCGTTTAACAACAAGAGGTCGGTCGGGTTCATCTTCTGGCGTCTTTCGGAGTTAAACTCTGGTAGACTAGTACGGGAGGTGTGTTTGGCCATGCTTGACCCGTGGTCCGAAGTTGAAGTTGGATCCGAGCTCAAAGCCAGATCTGAGATAGAGGCCGGCCCGAAGATAGGGTCGGGGATAAGGTCTGTAGTTGAGGCTTCCGAATTTCCAGACATCTCAGGTAAGGCTGAAAACCCACTAAAGATCAGATCGTCTCGGACGTCTGCAGCATACTCCAGGTTGCCAAACCGGATTTCCTGTCCGAGAGCAAAACAATCAATCTGGTCAAGGTGACCGGTCGAGTTAGTGTGCAGAACGATGCGGCCGAACGTGAAGAGCTGGCCGGGTATGAAGTCGTCCCCGGTGCGGATATCATCGCTGATGACCAAGCGAGCCATTGATCCTTTGATGATCCCACAGTGGAACTCTCTATGAAAGCACCAATGTCAGTGTCAAAATCGGCGGATCTCGGATAGGGGGTTCCGAGTTGTGGATCTTGGATCAATGGGTAACAAAGAATGTAGAGACATTATTTACCCAAGTTCGGGCCCTCTCAAAGAGGTAAAACCCTACGGCCTGCTTGATTATATTGATGTGTGTATATGATGATTACAGAGTTGATCTACCACGAGATCGGATGAACTAAACCCTAGATGAGTAAGATGATGGTTCTCCTTCTCTACGGACTAAACCCTCTGGTTTATATAGACACCAGGGGTACCTAGGGTTGCATATATTGGTTACCACCAAGGGATTAGCACACGAGCTATGCCAGGCAAGACTTGGAGTATATGCCAAGTCTCCGGAGGTTTTCTTCTAGAGCATGGTATTTTCCGAAGTCCGGCCTGCTCCTGACGATCGGTAAGCAGCCCACCAGTCCGGCCCACAAGAAAAGGCTGGCAGCCCAAGGACCCCTTAGTCTAGGACTCCCTCAGTCGGATCCGACTCCATGAGTCAGGTGTGATCCTACTCGGACACGGATCCAGGCTGAACAGACATTGGGCTTTAGGGTCCATGAGAGGCCCAAGTGTTGAGCCCGTGACAGATGCCTATATAAAGTGGAGGTGCGGCACACTCATTCGTTTGATTGTTTCGGCGCTGTCACAGGGCTTTGCATGTGTTGCAAGTAGCCACCTCGACTCACCACCGATTGTGTGATTAGACCTAGCAGTCCGCCGCACGGTGTTCCTCCTGCACGTGCGGATATCGTTAGAGGTGGTGCACTTGCGCCGGTCCGGCGAACCAATACATGGGATCCGACAACCGGTTGTTCGAGGGAGATTGGACGAGTAGGAGATGACTCCGGAGACGCGCTGCCCCAACTCTACTTCAGCTGCACAACACTACGCGTCTAGTGGTAATGATTCGTGATCCATCTCTCGTAGCATGTTTCTAGATGGATCCCAACAAATAGCAGTAGGAAAACATGATGCAAAATGGACATATCATGATGTTGTAGAGTCAGCCAAGTTAGTATCAGAGGCAGCCGTTGTCGTTAGGTATCATGTACGTATCCTCCCAACATGGATTCAATACATGAATTACGACGAAACCCAGTTTAACACCTTCCTCAACTATTTATCTGTAAGTATTGTTATTTATGGAAATTAGTAATATCGTCTTGCTCTGTGCCATACTTTCTTGCTTGATGGTAATGAGACTCCCATAATTTCCAACAGATGTGGTTCAAGTTGGATCGGCAAGATGATGCCACCAAACAAGCATGCACTCATGTTTTCAAGTCTGCTTTGCGACAGTATCGGTATAACCTGAGGAAAACTCACTTTGAAGCAAGGCTAACAATGAAATTTCTCAAACATCTCCAGTGGAAAATATAACGGACGAAGACTGGACAGCCCTTGTCAAACATGGTCTGATCCGAAGTACCAGGGACTGCCGTGTGCGTAGCGCCTTCTATTTCGTACACGATCACTCAAACCGGTAGAATGCGATTCTATGCGTAACTTTGTATTGCAGGTTTGATGTGAATAGTATGGCTCATGTGTATGTGATGCATGTGTGTAAATTATACAAGGCCTATGTGTCAGGATTTGTTAGCCGGCAGGAGCCAAAGAGCTGTCATTATAATGTATAACGACCTGTGTGTTGATTTGTGATTCTCTGTAAAATTCATTACTATTTGTAGTAGTTGGAAGATAGAGATCAAGTTGGTGGCTTAGCATCCTGACGTGACAAACAAGATGGAGTTCCTGGATGGTCATCGGAGTCTGAGCCGACCTGGAAGAACGTCCATGAAGGAGCCATACTATTTCACAATATATGTTTATTTGTGATTGTTATGCTTCTTAATATCATGCGAATTGCCATCCCCGATGTTGCACCTTCGCACGTCAAGTACGTCTAGTGGTGGGTTCATAAAATTGAGGTGCTACTAGGTGTCCTTGAACTAAAGGGTTCGGGTCGGACACGGACATGCACTACATCAGGTTATCTTGACAAGGCTATCAAAATGTTTTTGGGCCTTGTCGCAAAGAAGGTTGGGGCCCGGGGTATGAGATACCTTCTCGACCGACATGAGTCTTATAGATATATGATTAGAAAGGAGTTGCTTACCGGATTGGCATGTTGGCTAGCAGTGATGCTAAAGCTCACTAGTCGGATGCGCTAGTCGGATCCTAAATCACTGAGAGTTTGCAGAGGGATGGTGACTTCAGTGGGAGTATTTCTATTTAAGGCTTGAATTACTCTACATAAACACATTGCTTAGTGTTTGCATATTTTTCTGTCGTAGATCAATGGCACCACCTGCTCAACCCAACTTTGCATTGAAATCAATTCTGGAAAAGGATAAACTGAATGGAACAAATTTTACCACTTGGTATAGAAATTTGAGAATTGTTATCAAGCATGATAAAAAGGAACATGTTCTAGAGGATCCACTTCCAGAGGAACCAGCTGATAATTCTAATGCCACAACCAAGAATGCCTACTAGAAACTCGTTGATGAATCAAACGAGATCAGCTGTCTCATGCTGGCTTGTATGGAGCCCGATTTGCAGCAGCATTTCGAAGATGTTGGGGCTTTTGATATGATCGAGAGTCTCAAGAGCATGTTTCAGGTATAGACTAGGACCGAAAGGTTCAACGTCTGGCGATCCTTAATGGATTGCAAGCTGAAGGACGGTGATCCACTGAGCCCGCATGTGATCAAGATGATCGGATACGTGCAAGCTTTGGATCGGTTAGGCTTCCCACTTTTGGATGAGCTGGCTACCGATGCACTTCTGGGTTCTCTTCCACCTAGCTATGGGACGTTCATCTCGAACTATCATATGCACGGCATGGATAAGAAGCTCACTGAATTGCATGGGATGCTTAAGGTGGCAGAGCAAGATATTAAGAAAGGCACACATCAAGTGTTGATGGTGCAGAACTCGGCTAAGTTCAAGAAGAGTTGGTCCAAGAAGAAGGCTAAGGCAAAGGGCACGGAGACGGTAACCTCCACCGCTGAGCCGAAGTTGGGACCGAACTCGAAGACTATTTGCTATCATTGCAACGAAACTGGTCACTGGAAGAGGAACTCTAGCAAGTGGCTTGCTGAGCATGGCAAGAAGGCTGGAAATGCTTCTTCAAGCAAAGGTACACTTGTTATATATGTTATAGACATTTACCTTGCTCACATGCCTAGTAGCTCTTGGGTATTTGATACCAGATCGGTTGTTCATATTTGCAACTCGATGCAGGGGCTGGTAAGAACTAGGCGTGTGGCACAAGGGGAGATTGACATCAGGGTCGGCAACATGCTGCATTGGAGGTCGGCACGATGCAGCTCCAGCTTCCTTCTGGATTTATTTTGGAATTAAATAATTGTTATGACATTCCTACACTTAGTCGAAACATTAATTCTGCCTCATGCTTGATGAGTCAGGGTTATGAATTCAATTTAAAGGACAATGGTTGTTCGTTTTATTTGAATGGAATGTTCCACGGCTATGCACCCATTGTTGATGGGCTTTTTCTATTTAATCTAGAACATGAACCGGTCTATAACGGTAATGTCAAGAGGCATAAGCCTAATGAGATAAATCCGACATACTTCTGGCATTGCCGGCTTGGACACATTAGTCTGAAACGCATGAAGAAGCTCCATGATGATGGACTCCTAACTTCGTCCGACTTCGGGTCATTCGAGAAATGTGAATCATGCTTGCTCGACAAGATGACTAAGTATCCTTTCGCAAAGAGTTGTGAGAGGACGTCCGAGCTGTTGGAACTGATACACAGTGATATGTGTGGTCCAATTAGCACAACTGCCAGAGGTGGCTATCAGTACTTCATGACCTTTACCGATGACTTGAGTAGATATGGACATATCTATTTGATGTGGCACGAGTCGAAAACTTTTGAAAAGTTCAAAGAGTTTTAAAACGACGTTGAGAATCAGTTCAGCAAGACTATAAAGCTTCTGCGATCAGATTATGGAGGCGAGTACATGAGCCAAGAGTTTGATGATCATCTGAAAAGCTGAGGTATAGTACCTCAGCTCACACCTTCGGGTACGCCACAGAGAAATGACACGTCAGAACGGAGGAATCGTACCTTGTTAGACATGGTTCGGTCAATGATGAGAAAATCAGATTTACGCTTGTCATTCTGGGGATACGCTCTAGAACTGCAGCTTTCAAACTTAACAGGGTACCATCAAAATCCGTAGACAAGACACCACATGAGATGTGGACCAGGAAGAGTCCCAGATTGTCTTTTCTAAAGATTTGGGGTTGTGAAGCATTTGTCAAGCGACTTATATCAGACAAGCTTACACCCAAGTCAGACAAATACATATTCGTGGTATATCCAAGGGAAACCTTGGGATACAGCTTCTACAACCGGGAAGAGAACAAAGTGTTTGTTGCTCGGAACGGGGTTTTCCTTGAGAAAGAGTTTCTCAGTCGAGAAGCCAGTGGGAGGACGGTCCGACTCGAACAAATTCAAGGACCACTCGGGGACGACTCAGTTGGTGATGAGATCATACCGGAGTTGGTCGGGGAACCCGCAGTGGAAGCGACATCGGAACCACGGAGGTCAGAAAGATTGCGTAGAGTGCGCGATGTTTTGTTGCTGGAAAGCGATGAGCTGGACACGTATGTGGAAGCAATGGTGAGCCCAGATTACAAGGCATGGCTCGAGGCCATGAGGTCCGAGTTAAAGTCCATGGATGAGAATCAAGTCTGGGACTTGGTTGATCCGCCGCCTAGTGTAACAGGCATTGGTTGCAAATGGATCTCTAAGAAGAAAACCGATGTGGGTGGAAATGTTCAGATCCACAAAGCTCGGCTTGTCGCTAAAGGTTATGGACAACTTCAAGGAATTGACTACGACGAGACTTAATCGCCGGTAGCGATGCTGAAGTTGGTGAGGATCGTACTAGCTATAACTGCATATTTCGATTACGAGATATGGCAGATGGATGTCAAAATGGCTTTCCTTCATGGAAGATTAATGGATGACGTGTATATGATACAGCCCGAGGGTTTTGTCGATCTGACTAGAGCTATTAAGGTATGCAGGCTCAAGAGATCCATTATGGGTTGAGGCAAGCATCTCGGAGCTGGAATATTCGTTTTGAGGAGGTCGTTACTGGTCTCGGTTTCATCAAAAGCGAAGAGGACGCTTGTTTATACAAGCAGTTAAGTGGGAGCTCACTAGTGCTTTTGATCTTGTATGTGGATGACATACTGCTGATCGAAAATGATGTTTCGATGTTGAACTCGGTCAAGGAGTCATTGAATGACAAGTTTTCAATGAAGGACCTCGGTGAAGCAGTTTACATTGTAGGCATTAAGATCTATAGAGATAGATCGAGGAGGCTGCTCGGCTTAAGCCAGAGCACGTACATAGATAAAGTGTTGAAGCGGTTCAACATGATTGAGGCCAAGAAAGGGTTCTTGCCACTCTCACATGGTATAAGGACAAGCGAGACTCAGAGTACTTTGACATCTGATGAGCGAAGCAAGATGAGTAGGATTCTGTATGCCTCGGCAATCGGATCCATCATGTATGCCATGATATGTACTCGGCCTGATGTTTCCTTTGTAATAAGCTTAACAAGAAGATATCAGGCCAACCCAGGTGAGAGTCACTGGGCAGCGGTGAAGAATTTTTTGAAGTACCTGAAAAGGACTAAGGAAATGTTTTTAGTTTATGGAGGTGAGGAAGAGCTCTGTGTAAAGGGTTACGCCAATGCTAGTTTCCAAACCGACAGAGATGATTGTTGATCACAGTCCGAATTTGTGTATGTCATGAACGGAGGAGCAGTGAGCTGGACGAGCTCCAAGCAAGATACAGTGGCTGATTCTACCATATAAGCCGAATACATTGCGACTTGTGAAGCTGCAAAGGAAGGTGTTTGGATCCGAAACTTTCTGGATGATCTTGGTATTTTCCTAGCCTCGGTAAAACCGTTGGACCTTTATTGTGATAATTCTGGTGCCATCGCACAAGCCAAGGAGCCAAGGAACCACCACAAGACCAGACACATAGATCGAAAATATCACCTGATATGAAAGATCGTAAAGAGTGGTGATATAGACAGTTATGGAAAATTCACACGGAGGCAAATGTTGCAGATCCATTGACTAAGCCGCTTCCACAACCCAAGCATGAGGGGCACGTTAGAGCTATGGGCATATGATGTCTATTTGATCGACTCTAGTGCAAGTGGGAGACTGTTGGACATATGCCCTAGAGGCAATCATGTATGATGATACTTCCTATGTGTTTATGAATAAAGATAGTCCTTGGACATTATCAATGATGAGTATCAGCAAGTACGTGACTTGTTTGTGGGACTATGCATTGTATGATGACTGTCCTAAAAGGTCCCTAGTCGAAAGGGCAGTGTGGACGTGTAGCCGACTAGACTAGCATATGACACGGTGGATGGCTCGGTCTCACTAGCCATGGATCATTGGATGCTAACCGGATAATATGGACTCGAAAGGATCTGGTCGGATTCGATGTAGTCGGACAGACCCGATTATGAGATGCAGCGATATATCATTTGTGAGTCTCTAGTACAACATATATTCAATGTCCTAAGACCTGAGCTGGCACATGTACTCGGGATGGTGACAGACTTGCTTTGGGCCAACCAAACACTACTCCATAACTGGGTAGTTACAAAGCTGGGTTTCGGGCTTGTCCAGACCCATGCTGCGAGACATGGTCGAGCAAGATGGGATTTGCCCCTCCTATCAGGAGAGATATACTCTAGGCCCCTCGTGTGATCCGACCAAGATAAGCATGGCCATGCGACAAGGATTATGAGATTATCCGTTTTGTGGTCGGCATCACTGGAACGAGAAAGAGGTCGGGCTAGCACAAGGATGACGGACTCGCCTTGAGCCCGACAACATATATCGTGTGGCAAAGGGAAGAGAAGTGTGATGTACATGTTCACCTAACCAGCTTCATCAGACACTTGGAGTTAGCACGCTTTGCTAGAGGCCACTACCGACTAGCCGAGCTAGATGTGATCTAACTCGCGACCAAGTGAATGAGAACCTAAGGGGTCGCGCACTTAAGGGAAGGAACTTATGAAGTCGGATCCGACTCCACGAGTCAGGTGTGATCCTACTCGGACTTGGATCTAGGCCAAATACACATTGGGCTTTAGGGTCCGTGCGAGGCCTAAGTGTTGAGCCCACGACGGATGCCTATATAAAGTGGAGGTGTGGCACACTCATTTGTTTGATCGCTTCAGCGCCGTCACTAGGGCTTTGCATGTGTTACAAGTAGCCACCTCCACTCGCCGCCGACTGTGTGATCAGAACTAGCAGGCCGCCGCACGGTGTTCCTCCTACATGCACGGATACCGTTAGAGGCGGTGCACTTGCTCCGCTCTAGTGAACCAGTACGTGGGATCCGACGACCGGTTGTTCGAGGGAGATCGGATGAGAAGGAGACGACTCCGGAGACGCGCTGCCCCAACTCTACTTCCACTGCACGGCACTACGCGTCTAGTGGTAACTCTACTTCCGTGATCAATCTCTCCTAGCATGTTCCTGGATGGATCCCAACAAATAGCAGTAGGAAAACATGATGCAAAATGGACGTATCATGATGCTGCAGAGTCAGCCAAGTTAGTATCAGAGGCAGTCGTTAGGTATCATGTACGTATCCTCCCAACATGGATTCAGTACATGAATGACGACGAAACCCAGTTTAACACCTTCATCGGCCATTTATCTGTAAGTATTGTTATTTATGGAAATTAGTTATATAGTCTTGCTCTGTGCTATACTTTCTTGCTTGATGGTAATGAGACTCCCATAATTTCTAATAGATGAGGTTCAAGTTGGATCGGCAAGATGATGCCACCAGACAAGCAGGCACTCATGTTTTCAAGTCTACTTTGCGACAGTATCGGTATAACCTGAGAAAAACTCACTTTTGAAGCAAGGCTAACAATGAAATTGCCCAAACATCTCCAGTGGAAAATATAACAGATGAAGACTGGACATCCCTTATCAAACATGGTTTGATTCGAAGTATCAGTTATGTTATATATATGTGATCAAATCACATGTTGAACTCCTATTTATGCATGAGCCTTACAAATCTATCTTCTTCTAGGTGAACTATTCAAAGAACAAGGCCAATCGTACAAAAGTCAAATTCCAACACACGACAGGATCTCATAGCTATATCACACACTACGAGACTTTTGTAACTAGTTGTTGTTTCACTCTTTTAGTTGTGCTATATTATCATATCTATATTAACTTGTTCCAAATGAGAGGAAATCCCGTAAGGACAAAAAAGAATCTGAACCAAATGCGGTGGAAATCTTCAAGGACTGTCACAACAGTAAGACTAAGGGCATGACTACACCAGTCAAAGCCGTTGTTCTTAGTCCTTAATCCTCAAGCCTTTGTACTACTGGTTACTCTGACTTGTGCATTGAACTACATGGTTTGCAACCAATGTGTGTTACTCTTTTCAATTTTATACACTAGTGTCTTAACATATCATTGCACCTTACAAGGTTTAAAAGAAAGGAATGATGTTCTTTTGTTCTTGATCTGTAATCTAGTTGCATGCTGGACTTGCCCACACAATGTAACAATTGCGTGTTTGTATGATCTTAGTTGTTTTGTGATATCAATGATGTCATACTACTCTCATCGTATTATAAACTTTGTCTCTTTATCCTTAGATGTTAATACAATGTGAAGAAATAGACAACACATTAGCCATGCTACATGGACATGGACATATATTTGGAACCAGGTTTTATTATGTACTTTGCAGTAAAATACAACTAATAATTACGCTGGTTCACCAAAACTAGGTGTTGTATATATGCCAAAGCTATTCTATTTTTTTGCGTCATTAATATCTTGTTTTCTGCTACTACTAATGTACAATTCAACTTTTCAGCAAGCTATGGAACAAATTGTATAACTGCCACAACCTCCTGAAGGTGACAAGGCAACCACAACCACAATGTCACCTCTTGCTGAAGTGGGTCAATAGCTCTCCATTAACAATGCCAAAAGCACCTTCCTGTGTAATACAAGGCTAGTTGGTAAGGCAACCTGGTCTAAACTGCCTCATGAACAAGATCTTCAAGCTAGACAGAATGATATATCTGCACTCCAGACACAAGTCCAATCCCTAACAAAGACCCTTTGTGAAACAAGAATAGCCATTGTGAGATGTCGTGAAGATATGCATGGTTTTGAAGCCAGACTATCAGACATTAGCTTCTTTGTTTAGGAGCCTAGGAGAAATTAAGGCGAAGTTTAGGGTGCTCCATAAGATACTATAGCATGAAAACATACCATTGAGTTCAAATGACCTGAGCTTCTGAACTTTTGATGTTCCATTTACCTGCCGGGCAGTAAACTTTTGTGCCAACCATCCTGTTGTTATATGGTTGTAGTTTATTTTATTGTGATACAACATTTGTTCTTAACGGGCAGCCAACGGCTGTAGAAAATAGCAAGACATTTTTTATAATGTAGGTTTATTGTTAGTTAATGTATTTGGTTTCATCGGTCTACTTGTAGGCGGAAAGCACCGTAGGAGGCCAACAGGCCAAGTCACGTGAAGTAGGCGAGAGGCATAATGGGCCATAATTGGGCTAGCCCAGAACTGCTAGTTGACATTTCGAATGCCACTCAAAAAATTATGGTCACTAATGGGCCAATAGCCCACTGAAATAACTGGACAAAATCAATGAAGGCCCAAAATATCTGGCCATAAACATCATGGGCCATAACGTGGGCCCATAGTAACAATGGGCCGTTAACATGACAAAATAAGATACATGACTTATTTGGCCAATATAGGCCACGGGTCGTTAGCAGTCTGAAACTCAACTCGGGCCTTAATGGGCCATAAGATACCCAGCGCTTTTAGCAAGACAAAACGAAGCTTGGGCCTGAAATGTGCCAGAGAGCCCATGGGCCATCAGCAGGCTAAACCCTGCCTTAGGCTAGTGCCGGCCCAATTACATGTTGGGCTGTCAACACACTGAATGCCAGCTCAGGCCATAAATGCGCCGAGGTACTACACGAGCGTTTAACAGGCCGAGAGTGAGGGCGGGCCGATATTGTGACCTTTAGAACATGGGTCGTTAATAGGCTGAATGTCACATCGGACTACAAATAGCCTAAGTGTACTGTTAACCGTTAACAGGCTGAAAGTTACACATGTCAGGAAAAGGGCCAACTCTTTAGCGGGCCGATAAAAGGCCCAAATATAACCTGACAGAAAACGGCCCAATTCGAGCATGGGTGGTCAACATGCCGAAAAGACACCGGGCCATAATTGGTCCCATATACATTGTAGACTCTTAATGGGCCAGAAGTGCCGATAGGCCGCAATGATATCAAATGAACAATGGGTCGGTAATGGGCCAAATTGATACCCTTCTTATGGATCATGGCTATAAATGGGCTATGTGCAAGCAGGCCATTATTGGGCCGGCCTTTCTATACTAAATGGGCCACTTTTTGGGCCGTGTCACATGTTGATGTATCATAGGCGCCTCTCATCCATTGGATGTATGACATCTGTCGCAATGCAGAGCTGACACGTGGTTTCGGTGGCGAATGAGAAATTGACATGTGGAAAATTGTCATTGGTCAGGGAAAATAAAGGGGTATAGGATCCAAAACCGTCACCCGATAATTTAACGGCGACCCATTACGGTGGGTGCCATGTGTCGCTTACCCTTGACGAAATCACTTCCATGAAGCGCGATTTATCATCACGGAATTGGATACTTCTGTGACAGTAAATGGGGTATTGTCATGGAACACTTCCGCGACAACACAAGTATGATTATCTTGCTTCTGCCATAAAATCGTCACATATGTACATGTGTGATAGAAAACATGACCTACTATGACAAACGCATATCATCACGGAAGTGGTTTTTTCTAGTGTTTAGTACGGTAACATTGATCCTATCTCTAGGGATTCAAGGGGTGTAGTCATCAAACATCCGGTGTTTTTTCTGATTATTGCTATCTTCATTACCAAAGCAACCCCAGCCGGTGGATAGGGCCTTCGGTTTGACAATTGACTCTTGATGCAGGACACATGTCGCTCAAGACGTAATTTGGACACATCCCCCACTTCAATATGTAGCACGCACATCTCGATGGATGACTTCATGAGCACAAATTAAGATCATAATGATCCCAACACAAATATATGGTTGTCAGCATAAGTCCTAATACCCATGCCTATTTTTATTATAAGTGTTTCTAGTGTCAATTTGATTCTGATAAGGTCAAAAGATGGAATTTAGTTCTCTTGCAAAAGCTTATTAGAAACCCTTGCTTAAAGGGCATTGTCCTGTCGTGGGTTCGATAACTTAGGGTCACCTCTGGAAAAAGGCCAAGAATCCTTTTTGCCCCTTTACCGGATCACTAAATGTACTAATCACATCGTCATTCACAAACCTTCGGTGACCATCATCTTCATTCCCATGAACGTCCTTACTCGATATTATATACTGCAGAGCCTCCTTCATCTTGTTGAATAAGAATGTATTATGGCATGCAACATGAGATGCTTCTGTATATAAGATGACCAACTCATCGTACCTAGCTCTCTCCCCAGTACATGCCCAACCCCGGGCAAACAGATTGCTAGTGCGCTTCACGGGTAATCCGGCTCCAGCATTTTTTGAGGACCTTTGCATGACACAACACTTAGGTATCTCTGGTAAGTTGAGTCGATTCAAAACATGGAGAATATGCTTGAAAGGAAGACCTTTGCGAGACGTACTTTGGCAACTACACTTTATGATTTCTTCAGAGTTACCAGGTGTATAGTCCACATTAAATCTGTGATCTTTGTTATTCTTCCACGCCACTATAAATCTCAGAGTGTTTGTTCTTCTCAATATTTCACGGACCTCAAGCTCCCCTACCTTCTTTATATTTTGTTGCAAGATATAAAAGTTCACCGGAGAGAATGCACGGGCAGCGGCCAACTCAATGTCCCTACACTCAGTGACTTCTACTGGGTCAGTCGATGCTGTCGTCTTGCGCCTCGTTTTCATGGAGGCGAACGATATAGTTCTCGTATGGCACAATCATGTCAATAATGGTCATATCGAAGTCGAGATGAAGGTGAAGGCATGAGTTAGACTCTCACTCCTCTGGTTACTCCACATACCAAGGAAAAACCCACCTGGCAGATATGATGGGGCCCAAAGCCTCTTCTTCCTGTACATCCTACGCAGCCATGTTTTGGTTTTCTCCGACCGCCATCTATGCACAAATGTGACCCATCTCTCCTCAAAGACAGCATGTGTAGTGGCATAGTACAGTAGTGACCTGAACTCCTTCAATGAATTGTGGTACATGTGTTTCTGCATATTGTTTTCAATATGTCATGCACAAAGATTATGCCACGCATCAGGAAGGACCTTCCTGATGTCCCTTATCATCACTGCATCTCCATTAGTAATAACGGACCTGGGCTTCTTCTGACAGTGAGCTTTCGTGAATGTCTCAAGCAGCCAAACATACATACTTTTCCTCTTATCTAACATAATAGCGCAACCAAATACTATAGTACAACAGTGGTTGTTCAGACCAACAAAAGGGATGAATGGCATTCCTTACATATTCATCGTGTATGTATTGTCGAAGACGGTCACATCACCATAGTCAAGATAGTTCCGATGTGACTGTGAATCACACTAGAATAGGTTTTTGAGCCTTCCTTGAGCGTCAACAATGTGCTCTAAGAAAAAAGCTGGATCCTTGTCCTTCTTGGTCATCATGATTCCAATGGCAGTGTCAACATTACCATGTGCAAGCAGTTTCATCTTCTCCCTATAGCACATATATACAACTTCCTCCTCCGAAACCCTACCTTAGCATACCACCCATACCTGCTGATGAAGTTGTCCATAATAATGTGTTTTCTGATCCCAGCTCCTGCCATAGCTATCCTTGATCTGATTATGAGCCTGGAGAAATGGGACTTCGTCCAGTCTAGCAAGAACATGGATGTGATCATCGACAAAACTACTGACATAACAAATTGTATGCTTTTTATCAAGCTCAATAGTTAAATGGTCTTCGTAGAAGCATCGAAACATCGTTCTAAGCCTATGGGTCCGTCCTTCCATGGTACAAAACCTGGCCTGTCATTTTCCAGCCCTAGAATAGAGATACCTCCTTAGGTGGATACTTCCCGTGGGACCTTTTCCCCGTTTCAACATGTCCCTCCTAATGCTGAACCCATGTTACTTCGTGTATTGGTTGTAGAACACGTACGCCTCCCCTTCTAAGCTAAACGTCTTGGCCATCACCTTCCAATACCTATCCAGTGACTCTCACGGATATTCATCAAAGCCAATGCCCATTTCAAACTCAAAATCATCGGCATGCTCATCGTGCTCGCTAGGACCACCAACATACGCCTGCAAAATAAGAAATATACCCATGCAAGTCACTCAAATGTTATATCATTACTTTCCACACAAAATTTTAAAAACTTGCTTGTCTCGTGCTCTCATCACAATATGCATCAACGTCGCTCAGCTCACTGGCATAATCGACATTATTCCGCTCATTGTCACCATCGACATCTATCTGTGCAGACTTAAAGTAAGACATGTAAGTAGTAATGCAGTTGTTATGTCATTCATTGCCCCACATATTTCTAAACGTACCTAACTTGCGCTTTCAACATAAGATTCATCGATATCGTACTCCTCGTTGTCACCATCGACATGTACCTATACACATTAAAAAAGGACATGTAAGTGTCAATGCAACTATTTGTGTTTGATGTTTTTGTCAATGTTCATGTCATTTACATTACGACAGTATGATTCATCCTGACTCATATAGTTGTCCTCAGGAGGTTGGTTCACATTCAATGATAAGGATTCGTTCTCGCTACCGGAATCATCGCCAGCATAACTGGTTTCCTGCTTCATCTATACACTTTTGAACAAAGTCTCGAATCAATCCAAACAATGCATAACATCATCACGAACATAATCAGTTCATTAATAGTGAACGACTTTGTGTGATGCATAAAAAAATCATGTGCAAAAGCCAAGTGCTTCATAGTAATTCACATGAATTTAAAGCTGTAGTGGGGCATTGCCCTACTGTGTGTATAGTCAAAAAAATTGCACAATTTATTCATAGTCATTAAGATGTGAATGAAACTACTATCTAATTATTCGGGTAAGGAGTGATTTTTTTTTTCATCCCATTCTCAATGTGTAACAAATTGTAGAGTCAAAAAATTCAAAACAAAAACCTACCGGGTGTCGACGCCAATGTGGTGGTGCCTTCCACATCGTCGATGGTGTGGGGGAGGGGAGGACAGTCGACTCCGAATGGATGGTGCTTTCCATCGTGCACCACAACATGTAGGTTACGGGGTGTTGTTATCGGCGGATGACGGGGTGCTGGCGCCGGGAAGGGCGGCGCCCATGGTGTGCTAGTGTCAGGGAGAGAGGGACCAACACGGTGGTGCATGCTATGTTGGGCAAATACTATGGCGACCACGGTGGCGTGTGTCATGGCGGCGGCCAATCATAACAAGTTAGGTTTTCGGCTATGCGGGGTGCACGTACGGCGATTTTTTCGCATGACGTACCATTTTTCCCACCGACGTACTGGCATGACCTACGGCGTACGCAGGCAGGTGGGTGTGTAGCCATACACGATCGGGCAGGTATACACGGGCAAGCGGATATACGTATGGATGTGGGTAAAGACGATAGTACCCTTTATGCATTTAGTGGGGGTGTACTGAAGTGAGTCTATTCAGTCAAAACACCCGAGTTAGCTAAAGGTTGCTCAAAACAGGAAGGGCGGCCGCTCCTCCTACCTACTCAACAGTGGATGTTGTTTAGATGGCGAACGGGCATGCCTCCCTACTCTCGGGAAAGGTCGGCGCGCATGGGAATAGCCGAGGAGAACACGCTCCTAGCCATGCCGCCGTCGGCAAGCACCCTTGGGGGTTGCGTTTCTCATCAATCGCGCCATTGGGTGCCTCGTGTAAGGTCGGGAGACCGTGGGCGGCTAGTTTTGGGATCTGACCTCTTCTGCAGGTGCTTCTGACGTCGAATCCGAGCCAGGTCTGGAAGGTCGCCCCAATTGTAAGCGTGCGGGGGCAATGGTTAGGTCACTTGGGGATTTCTTTTACGCCTGGTGGGAGAGGTGGCCGGTGTGCAGACTCCTTATGAGCGGCAAGGTTGGCTTCGCGGAGTTCGGCATCCCAGCTTGCGTCACGGCCACTGGCGCTTTGATACGTCTCCAACATATCTATAATTTTTATTGTTCCATGCTATTATAGTATCAATCTTGGATGTTTTATATGCACTTGTACATCATTTTTTGGACTAACCTATTAACCCAGTGCCAAGTGCTAGTTGATGTTTTTTTGCCTGTTTTTGGTTTTCCAAGAAATTAGTACCAAACAAAATCTAAACTGCTACGAAACTTGTTAACGATTTTTTTCTAGACGAGACCCTAGAAGCGTCGGGAGGAGACCAGACGGCAACCGAGAAGACGGCAAGTCAACAGGGCGCTCCCAGGAGGTAGGCGCACCCTGTTACCTTGTGGTCCCCATGGGGATCCGTCAGACCTAATTCGACCTCTCTAAATTCTCTAAAATCGGGAAACCAACAGAGAGCCACCCAAAATACTTTTTCCACCATCGCAAGTCTCTCTGCGATCCCATCTGGAGGCCTTTTCCGGTACTCTGACAGAGGGGAAATCGATCACGGAGGGATTCTACATCAACTTGTTGCCCTTTCGATGATGTGTGAGTAGTTTACCACATACCTACGAGTCCATAGCTAGTAGCTAGATGGCTTCTCTCTCTTTGATCCTCAATACAATGTTCTCCTCGATGTTCTTAGAGTTCTATCCAATGTAATCTTCTTTTCCGTTGTCTTAGTTGTGATCCGATGAATTGTGGGTTTATGATCAGATTATTCATGAGAAAATTTTGAGACTTTTCTGAATTCTTTTATGCATGATTATTTGTATTTCTCTCCAATCTATCTGTTTAGTTTGGCCAACTAAATTGATTATTTTGCAATGGGATAGGTGCTTTGTAATGAGTTCAATCTTGCGGTGCTCTATATCCCAATGACAAAGTAGGGGACAAGACACGTATTTGTATTGTTGCAATTAAGGGGGAAACGACGGGGTTTATTCATATTAATTGAGTTTACTTTGTCTACATCATGTCATCTTGCTTAAGGCGTTACTCTGTTCTTTATGAACTTAATACTCTAGATGCATGCTCGATAGTGGTCGATGTGTGGAGTAATAGTAGTAGATGAAGGCAGGAGTCGGTTTACTTGTCTTGGACATGATGCCTATATACATTATCATTGCCTTGGATGTCGTCACGATTATTTACTTTTCTATCAATTGCCCAACAGTAATTTGTTTACCCGCCGTATGCTATCTTCAAGAGAGAAGCCTCTAGTGAAAACTATGGCCCCCGGGTCTATTTTAATCATATATTGAAATCCAAAAATACCTTGCTGCAATTTTATTTACTTTATTTTATTTTGTGTTTTTATTTATCTATCCACCACTATAAAATTTGATCCTTACAATTAACCGCCAAGGGATTGACAACCCCCTGTTTGCGTTGGGTGCAAGTATTTGTTATTTTGTGTGTAGGTGCTGCTAACGAGTTGTTGCATGATTCACCTATTGGATTGATAACCTTGGTTTCTAACTAAGGGAAATACTTACCTCTACTGTACTGCATCATCCTCTCCTCTACGGGGAAATCCCAACGCAGCTCACAAGTAGCAGGAAGAATTTCTGGCGCCGTTGCCGGGGAGACATCATCAACATCTATCAAGTACTTAAGCATAAATTTCCATCTCCTTGCATTTACTTTATTTGCCTTTGCCTCACGTTTTCATCTCCCCCACTTCTAAAATGTTTATACAACAACACAAAAATATTTTCTGTTTGCCCTTTTCCTGCTTGTTTGTTTGCTTGCTTGTTATCTTGTTTGCCTAGTCATGATGTTTCAAGAAAAATTATCATAACATCTCTTACCATAAAATGTTGGCCAAAAGCAAGAAAAATATTAAAGACTTCATGCTAACGCAATTTGAGCACAATAACTTCTTTTCTGAAGAGTTTAAAGAACACTCTACCTTATTAGTTGCTATTGGTAAACAACTTGATGATGTTAACAAAGAAGTCGCCAATCTTCAGTCTCAGTTTATTCTTACTCAAAATTTTCTAGGAAAAGTTTCTGATGCATAAACTACACTAGTAAACAAAATAGCAGCTAAGCCAGAATCTTTTGTTCAAGATGAAGATATTAAAATGATTGGTGTTACACCTATTGAATCTTTGTTTAGTAATATAAAACTTGATGATAATGGGACTGAAGAAGAGTCAACTTTAGCTAGAAGGTGTCCCAATTGTTCGGATAATGATGATCTTAGCGAAAAAATTGATAAAAGTGGGTTTGGAGAGGTCAAAACTTTAAATAGTGATGTGCCCCCTACTTTGGATTTCAAGGACTTTAATTATAAAAGTTGTTATTTAATTGAATGTATTTCCTTTTTGCAATCCATGCTAAATTCACCAAATGCATACGAACAAAATAAGGCTTTTACTGAACGTATTATAGAAGCAATGATGAAAGCTTTAGAAGAAAAGTGAGAATTAGAAGTTTCAATACCTAGAAAATCATATGATGAGTGGTAACCTACCATTAAAGTTAAGATTAAAAATTATGAGTGCAATGCTTTATATGATTTGGGTGCTAGCATTTCCACAATACCATAATCACTATGTGATGTGCTAGGTTCTACCAATATGGATGAATGTTCTCCTAATTTGCACTTAGCGGATTCCACCATCAATAAACCTTTGGGTAGTATTAATGATGTTATTATTCTTGCAAATAGGAATTATGTACCCGCTGATTTTATTGTGCTTGATATTGATTGCAATCCATCTTGCCCCACAATACTTGGTAGACCGTTCTTACGTACCATAGGTGCTATCATTGATATGAAAGAAGGGAATATAAATTTTCAATTTCCGTTAAAAAAGGGTATGGAACACTTCCCTAGAAAGAAAATTAATCCACCATATGAATCCATTATGAGGGCCACCTATGAAATTAACCTTAAAGATGACAACATTTGAAACTATGCATTACGCCTAGCTAGGGGCGTAAAACAATAGCGCTAGTTGGGAGGCAACCCAATAGTTATCTTAATTTTCTTGTTTATTTTTCCTGTTTCTTGGTGTGCACACAATTATGCTACTTTTATGGTTGTGTTCTTGTGTTTAAATTAGTGTTTGTGCCAAGTAGAGCCTTTGGGATGATTTGGATGATAGTTGATTTGATTCAGTGAAAAAACAGAAACTTTTGCGCCTAGTAGCAGAATTTTGTAAATTCACTGGAATGTGATTTTGCTCTGAATTTTTACACATAAGTTATATAAAAATTGCCCATGTTTTCCTAATGTTTCAGAATTTTTAGAGTTACAGAAGTATGGCAATTGTTCAGATTACTACAGACTGTTCTGTTTTGACAAATTTTGTTTTCGTTGCATTGTTTGCTTGTTTTGATGAAACTATGGATTGTATCGGGGGGTATAAGCCATGTAGAAGTTAGAATACAGTAGTTATAATGCAATAATAAAATATTAATGGGTTTACATTAGTACCTGAAGTGGTGATTTGCTTTGTTATACTAACGGATCTCACGAAGGTTATTGTTGAGTTTTGTGTGCTGAAGTTTTCAAGTTTTGAGTGAGATCGCGATGGATGAAGGAATAAGGAGTGGCAAAAGCCTAAGCTTGGTGATGCCCAAGGCACCCCAAGGTAATATTCAAGGACTCCCAAGCATCTAAGCTTGGGGATGCCCCGGAAGGCATCCCCTCTTTCTTCTACCAACTATCGGTAATATTACTTGGAGCTATATTTTTATTCATCACATGGTATGAGTTTTGCTTGGAGCGTCGTGTATTTTATGAGTCTTTGCTTTGTTTGCTTTTTAGTTTGTCACAATCATCTTTGCTGGACACACCAATTTGAGAGAGACACACATTCATCAAGATTTATTAGAATACTCTATGTGCTTCACTTATATCTTTTGAGCTACGCAGTTGCTCTAGTACTTCAATTATATCTTTTTGAGCAAGGTGGTGATTATATTTTGAAGAAATACTTGCACTCTCATGTTTCACTAATATTATTTTGAGAGTTGATAATAGTAATGGTAATTTGCACAAGATATGAATTTGGTCTCAATGTGATAGATATTCAAGAAGGATATAATAAAAAAATCATGTAGATAATTGAATATGATATGTTTGATTCCTTGCAATAGTTCTGCAATATGAAGATGATTATATGTGGGTTATGCTAGTGAGTAATTGTGGTTTAGTAAGAATATTGGTGTTAAGGTTTGTGATTCCCTACGCGTGCACGTAAAGTCAATAGTTATGCAACAAAGGTATATCCTAGTTATGGTGCATTATTCAGTGTTAGTTATTCTCAATGCATGTTTATGACCGTTTTTGTTTTCTGGTTGGTCGCTTCCCATTCTATTTGCTAGCCTTCATTTGTACTAAGCGGGAATGTTGCTTTTGCATCCAATTCCTTAAACCTAAAGTTGTGCCAAATGAGTCCACCATACCTACCTATATGCGGTATTTACATGTCGTTCCAAGTAAATTTGCATGTGCCAACTCTAATCCTTCAAATAATTATCTATTCTGTGTGCCCGTACTGCTCATCGAGCAATAGGGGGTGGTCAATATCTTTCATGCTAGATGGGATATTCTCATGATGAGTGTTTATTCACTTGTCATTGCACGAGAAAGTGGCAGGTAATAGGGATGCCCAGTCCCGAAATGAATTAAAAAAATAAACTCACCTTGGAAAGTTGAAAGTTTGGAAGGCGCCCGTGGATACGGCTAGCCATAGATTGTGAAAGAATGGTGGAGGGGATTAAATTTTATTTTCTGTTTGGGAACCGCCTATAATGTGTCTAGCATGGGAGATATTGGAAACTTTTGGTCGTGATGTTGACAGGAAAAGCATGCCTCTCAAAATAATGTTATCTCTGTTTTAAGCTTTGACCTCTGACACCTCTCCAAATCTTTGCTTCCCTCTGCGAAGGGCCTATCTATTTTACTTTTATGCATTTTTGCTTCTATTTTGAGTCTCCAACTTCTCTTATAAGCACCAACCAGGGAGCACTATTGTCATACTTGTGCATTGGGTGTAGTTAATATTAAGTGTGTTTCATGAATGGGTCAATGATTGAGCATAATGGGCTAGGGATAACTTTCTTTAGCGTTGATATTTTGAAAGACATGGTTGCTTGTTAGTATGCTTGAGTATTTATGTCTTCATGTCAAATTAAAGACTATTGCTTTGAATCGCTCGAGTCTCAATATTCATGCCACAAAATAGATATTACATGATGAATATGATAGGTAGCATTCCACATCAAAAAAATCTGTTTTATCATTTACCTACTCGAGGACGAGCAGGAATTAAGATTGGGGATGCTTGATACGTCTCCAACGTATCTATAATTTTTTATTGTTCCATGCTATTATAGTATCAATCTTGGATGTTTTATATGCAATTATATATCATTTTTTTGGACTAACCTATTAACTTAGTGCCAAGTGCCAGTTGCTATTTTTTGCCTATTTTTGGTTTCCAGAATATCATTACCAAACGAATTCCAATTGCCATGAAACTTTTTGGAGATTTTTTCTGGACAAAAGAGACCCTGGAAGCGTCAGGAGAGGCCCAAAATTTGAAGAAAGATCCCACGGGGCACCAGGGCATGCCCATGGGGGTAGGCGCGCCCTGGTGGCTTGTGGGGCCCATGTTCACTCATTTGATCTAATTCCGCCTCTATAAATTCTCTCAAATCGGGAAACAAACAGAGAGCCACCCGAAACCCTTTTTCCGCCGCCTCAAGTTCCTATTCTCGAGAGATCCCTCTGGAGGCTTTTTCCGGCACTCCGCCGGAGGGAGAATCAATCACGGAGGGGCTCTATATCAACCTTGTTGCCCTTCCAATGATGTGTGAGTAGTTCACCACAGACCTACGGGTCCGTAGTTAGTAGCTAGATGGCTTCTTCTCTCTATTTGGTCTTCAATACAATGTTCTCCTCGATGTTCTTGGAGTTCTGTTCGATGTAATACTTTTTTGCGGTGTGTTTGTTGGGATCCGATGAATTGTGAGTTTATGATCAGATCATCCATGAATATTATTTGAGTCTTCTTTGAACTCTTTTATGCATGATTATTATAGCTTTGTATTTCTCTCAGATCTATCCGTTTGGTTTGGCCAACTAGATTGATTTATCTTGCAATGGGAGAGGTGCTTCGTGATGGGTTCGATCTTGCGGTGCTCAATCCCAGTGACAAAAAGGGACATGACACTGCTACTTCTTGAGCTTGCGTTGATTTTTCCCTTGAAGAGGAAAGGGTGATGCATCAAAGTAGAGATAAGTATTTCCCTCAGTTAAGAACCAAGGTATCAATCCAGTAGGAAGCACAAGCAAGTCTCCAATATATGCACCTGCACAAACTAACAAACACTTGCACACAACGCGAAAAAGGGGTTGTCAATCCCTTCACGGTCACGAACAAGAGTGAGATCTAATAGAGATAGCTATAAAAGATAAATAAAAGAGCAAACTAAAGTAAATATAAATAAATTGCAGCAAGGTATTTTTGGGTTTTGGGGTTTATAGATCTGAAACTATATGATGGAAAATAGACCCGGGGGCCATAGGTTTCACTAGATGCTTCTCTCTTGAAAGAAAACATACGGTGGGTAAACAAATTACTGTTGAGCAATTGATAGAAATGCGCAAAGTTATGACGATATCTAAAGTAATGATCATGAATATAGGCATCATGTCCATGACAAGTAGACCGACTCCTGCCTGCATCTACTACTATTACTCCACACATCGACCGCTATCCAGCATGCATCTAGAGTATTAAGTTCATAAGAACGGAGTAACGCCTTAAGTAAGATGACATGATGTAGAGGGATAAACTCAAGCAATATGATGAAAACCCCATCTTTTTATCCTTGATGGCAACAATACAATACGTGCCTCGCTACCCCTACTATGTCACTGGGTGAGGACACCGCAAGATTGAACCCAAAACTAAGCACCTCTCCCATTGCAAAATCTAGTTGGCCAAACCAAACCGATAGTTCGACGAGAAATACAAAGATATCTTAATCATGCATAAAAGAGTTCAGAGAAGACTCAAATAATATTCATATATAATCTTATCATAAATCCACAATTCATCGGATCTCAACAAATGCACCGCAAAAGAGTATTACACCGGATAGAACTCCAAGAACATCGAGGAGAACATTGTATTGAAGATCAAAGAGAGAGAAGAAGCCATCTAGCTACTAGCTATGGACCTGTAGGTCTGTGGTGAACTACTCACACTTCATCGAAAGGGCAGCAAGGTTGATGTAGAGGCCCTCCGTGATCGAATCCCCCTCCGGCAGGGTGCCAGAAAAGGCCCCAAGGTGGGATCTCACGGGAACAGAGGCTTAGGACGGCAGAAAAGTATTTTGGTGGACGCTTCTGATGTTTAGGGAATATTTGAGAATATATAGAAGTGGTTTTAGTGTTGGAGGACTCCCGAGAGGCCCACAAGCCCTTGGGGCGCGCCCCTGAAGCTTGTGGCCTCCTCGGGGATCTTCTGGCCCTCTCTCCAAGTTACGTGGGTGTCTTGTGGTCCAAGAAAAATCATCGTAAAGTTTTATTCCGTTTGGACTCCATTTGAAATTCCTTTTCTGTAAAAGTCAAAAACAAGGAAAAAATAGAAACTGGCACTAGGCTCAAGGATAATAGGTTAGTCCCAAAAATAATATAAAATAGCATATTAATGCATATAAAACATCCAAAACAGATAATATAATAGCATGGAACAATCAAAAATTATAGATACGTTGGAGACGTATCAAGCATCCCCAAGCTTAATTCCTGCTTGTCCTCGAGTAGGTAAATGATAAAAACAGAATTTTTGATGTGGAATGCTACCTAACATATTTATCAATGCAATCTTATTTATTGTGGCAAGAATACTCAGATCCATAAGGTTCAAAACAAAAGTTTAATATTGACATAAAAACAATAATACTTCAAGCATACTAATAAAGCAATTATGTCTTCTCAAAATAACATGGCCAAACAAAGTTATCCCTACAAAATCATATAGCCTGGCTATGCTCCATCTTCATCACACAAAGTATTTCATCATGCACAACCCCGATGACAAGCCAAGCAATTGTTTCATACTTTTGATGTTCTCAAACTTTTTCAACTTTCACCCAATACATGAGCGTGAGCCATGGATACAACACTATAGGTGGAATAGAATATGGTAGTTGTGGAGAAGACAAAAAGAAGGAGAAAGTCTCACATCAACTAGGCAAATTAATAGGCTATGGAGATGCCCATCAATCGATATCGATGCAAGTGAGTAGGGATTTCCATGCAACGGATGCACTAGAGCTATAAGTGTATGAAAGCTCAAAAAGAAACTAAGTGGGCGTGCATCCAACTTGCTTGCTTATGAAGACCTAGGGCAATTTGAGGAAGCCCATCATTGGAATATAAAATCCAAGTTCTATAATGAAAAATTCCCACTAGTATATGAAAGTGACAAAATAGGAGACTCTATATCATGAAGAACATGGTGCTATTTCAAAGCACAACTGTGGAAAAAGGATAGTAACATTGTCCCTTCTCTCTTTTTCTCTCATTTTTTTTGTTTGGGCTTCTTTGGCCTCTTTGTTTTTATTTGGGCTTCTTTGGCCTCTTTTATTTTTATTAAAGTCTGGAGACTCATCCCAACTTGTGAGGGAATCATAGCTTCCATCATCCTTTCCTCACATGGGACAATGCTCTAATAATGATGATCATCACACTTTTATTCACTTACAACTCAAGAATTACAACTCGATACTAGAACAAAATATGACTCTATATGAATGCCTCAAGCATATGAGAACAGTATGACAATGATGGTATGTGTCATAATAAAATGGAACAGTGGAAGTTGCATGGCAATATATCTCGGAATGAGGAAATGCCATAATAGGTAGGTATGGTGGCTGTTTTGAGGAAGGTGTATGGTGGGTTCGATGCACCGGCAAAAGTTGCGTGGCACTAGAGAGGCTAGCAATGGTGGAAGGGTGAGAGTGCGTATAATCCATGGACTCAACATTAGTCATAAAGAACTCACATACTTATTGCAAAAATTTAGTAGCCATCAAAACGAAGTACTACACGCATGCTCCTAGGGGGATAGATTGGTAGGAAAAGACCATCGCTCGTCCCCGACCGCCACTCATAAGGAAGACAATCAAAGAATAAATCATGCTCCGACTTCATCACATAACGGTTCACCATACGTGCATGCTACGGGAATCACAAACTTTTAACACAAGTATTTCTACCAATCCACAATTACTCACTAGCATGACTCTAATACCACCATCTTTATATCTCAAAACAATATGCAAGCAATCATACTTCTCATATATTCAATGCTCTTTATATGAAAGTTTTTATTATATCCCTCTTGGATGCCCATCATATTAGGACTAAATTCATAACCTAAGCAAATTACCATGCTGTTTAAAGACTCTCAAAATAATATAAGTGAAGCATGAGAGTTCAACAATTTCTATAAAATAAAGCCACTGCCGTGCTCTAAAAAGATATAAGTGAAGCACTAGAGCAAACTGCCTAGCTCAAAAGATATAAGTGAAGCACATAGAGTATTCTAATAAATTCATGATTAAAGTGTGTCCCTCTCAAAAGGTGTGTACAGCAAGGATGATTGTGGAAAACTAAAAAGCAAAGAATCATATCATACAAGACGCTCCAAGCAAAACACATATCATGTGGTGAATAAAAATATAGCCTCAAGTAAATTTACCGATGGATTGAAGACGAAAGAGGGGATGCCATCCGGGGCATCCCCAAGCTTAGATGCTTGGTTGTCCTTGAATATTACCTTGGGGTGCCTTGTTCATCCCCAAGCTTAGGCTCTTGTCACTCCTTATTCCGTTGTCCATCAAATCTTTACCCAAAACTTGAAAACTTCACAACACAAAACTCAACAGAAAGCTCATAAGATCCGTTAGTATAATAAAATAAATCACCACTTTAGGTACTGTTGTGAACTCATTATTAATTTATATTGGTGTTATATCTACTGTATTCCAACTTCTCCATTGTTCATACCCCCCGATACTACCCATAGATTCATCAAAATAAGCAAACAACAAATAGGAAACAGAATCTGTCAAAAACAGAACAGTCTGTAGTAATCTGAATTTTAGTCATACTTCTGTACCTCCAAAAATTCTTAAAAAATAGGAAAAAATAGGAAATTCGTATATCAATCTTGTGTAAAAAATCAAAAAAATTCCACGATCCAGCAAGCCAGATCAATTTTGTTACCGGTCGCAAAAGTTTCTGTTTTTCAGCAAAACCAAATCAACGATATACCAAAGCATCCCAAAGGTCTTGCTTGGCTCAAACACTAATTAAAACACCAAAACACAATTACTACAGAGGTAATAATTTGTATGCTCATGAAAACAGAAAATAAAAATATTGGGTTGTCTCCCAACAAGCGCTTTTCTTTAAAGCCTTTTAGCCAGGCGTTGATACTTTTAATAATGCTCACATGAAAAATAGCAATTGAAACACGAAGAGAGCATCATGTGGCATGTGAAAAACAAGTTTAAGTCTAACATACTTCCAATGCATAGGCATTTTATAAGCAAACAAATTATCAAGACAATCAAAAACTAGCATATGCAAGGAAGAAGAAAGAAACAATAGCAATCTCAACATAACGAGAGGTAATTTAGTAACATGAAAATTTCTACAACCATATTTTCCTCTCTCATAATAATTACATGTGGGATCATATTAAAATTTAACAATATATCTATCACATAACATATTCTCTACATGATCCACATGCATGAAAAGTTGACACTCTTCCAAAATAGTGGGATTAACATTAACTAAAGTCATGACCTCTTCAAACCCACTTTTATCAAAAAAATCATAAGATTGAACACTCTCCAAATATGTGGGATTATTTTTACCTAGAGTTGACACTCTTCCGAACCCACTTTCAATATTATCGCAAACATATTCATCATGAGGCTTAAATAAATTTTCAAGATCATAAGAAGCATTATCACCCCAATCATGATCATTGCAACAAGTAGTGGACATAGCAACATTAGCATTCCCAAGCTTGGGGTTTTGCATATTCTTAACACAATTGAAATTAATAGAATTTATAATAAAATCATTGCAATCATGCTTTTCATTCAAGGAGCTATCGCGAATCACTTTATAAATTTCTTCTTTTAGCACTTTATCACAATATTCAGATTCATGAGTTTCAAGCAAAACTTCATAAAGATAATCTAGTGCACTCAACTCACTAGCAATTGGTTCATCATAGTTGGATCTTTTAAAAAGATTAGCAAGTGGATGAGGATCCATAAACTTTTTACTTCCTGATTTTCAATAAACAGACAATTATACCAAGCGAACGAGCAAACAAACCAAGTAAGACATAAAGGCAAACGAAAGACGAACGAAAGAAGGCGAATAAAAAGGCAAATATTTTTGTATTTTTCTGAAAACGTTTTAGAAGTGGGGGAGAGCAAAACGAGAGGCAAATGGCAAATAACGTAAGTGTAAGATATGAGAGTTTATGATGGGTACTTGGTAGGCTTGATATAGAACCTCCCCGGCTACGGCGCCAGAAATTCTTCCTGCTACTTCTTGAGCTTGCGTTGATTTTTCCCTTGAAGAGGAAAGGGTGATGCAGCAAAGTAGAGATAAGTATTTCCCTCAGTTAAGAACCAAGGTATTAATCCAATAGGAGGCACAAGCAAGTCTCCAATATATGCACCTGCACAAACTAACAAACACTTGCACACAACGCGAAAAAGAGGTTGTCAATCCCTTCACGATCACGAACAAGAGTGAGATCTAATAGAGATAGCTATAAAAGATAAATAAAAGAGCAAACTAAAGTAAATATAAATAAATGGCATCAAGGTATTTTTGGGTTTTTTGGTTTATAGATCTGAAAATATAAGATGGAAAATAGACCCGGGGGCCATAGGTTTCACTAGAGGCTTCTCTGTTGAAAGAAAACATACGGTGGGTAAACAAATTACTGTTGAGCAATTGATAGAAAAGCGCAAAGTTATGACAATATCTAAGGTAATGATCATGAATATAGGCATCACGTCCGTGACAAGTAGACCGACTCCTGCCTGCATCTACTACTATTACTCCACACATCGACCGCTATCCAGCATGCATCTAGAGTATTAAGTTCATAAGAACCGAGTAACGCCTTAAGTAAGATGACATGATGTAGAGGGATAAACTCAAGCAATATGATGAAAACCCCATCTTTTTATCCTTGATGGCAACAATACAATATGTGCCTCGCTACCCCTACTATGTCACTGGGCGAGGACACCGCAAGATTGAACCCAAAACTAAGCATCTCTCCCATTGCAAGAAAAACCAATCTAGTTGGCCAAACCAAACCGATAGTTCGAAGAGAAATACAAAGATATCTTAATCATGCATAAAAGAGTTCAAAGAAGACTCAAATAATATTCATAGATAATCTGATCATAAATCCACAATTCATCGGATCTCAACAAACACACCGCAAAAAAGTATTACATCGGATAGAACTCCAAGAACATCGAGGAGAACATTGTATTGAAGATCAAAGAGAGAGAAGAAGCCATCTAGATACTAGCTATGGACCCGTAGGTCTGTGGTAAATTACTCACGCTTCATCCGAAGGGCAGCAACGTTGATGTAGAGGCCCTCCGTGATCGAATCCCCCTCCGGTAGGGTGCCAGAAAAGGCCCCAAGATGGGATCTCACGGGAAGAGTGGCTTGCGGCGGTGGAAAAGTATTTTGGTGGACGCTTCTGATGTTTGAGGAATATTTGAGAATATATACAAGTTGTTTTAGGGTTGGAGGACTCCCGAGGGGCCCACAAGCCCTCAGGGCGCCCCCCCAGGGCGCGCCCCTGAGGCCTGTGGCCTCCTCGGGGATCTTCTGGCCCTCTCTCCAAGTTACGTGGGTGTCTTCTGGTCCAAAAAAATCATCGTAAAGTTTTATTCCGTTTGGACTCCGTTTGATATTCCTTTTCTGTAAAAGTCAAAAACAAGGAAAAAAATAGAAACTGGCACTGGGCTCTAGGTTAATAGGTTAGTCCCAAAAATAATATAAAATAGCTTATTAATGCATATAAAACATCCAAAACAGATAATATAATAGCATGGAACAATCAAAAATTATAGATACGTTGGAGACGTATCAGACACGTATTTGTATCGTTGCCATTAAGGGTAGAACGATGGGGTTTATGTTGGGAAACGTTACATGGAAAACAAAAAAAAATTACGCACACGCAAGATCTATCCATGGAGATGTATAGCTATGAGAGGGAAGAGCATCTTCATACCCTTGAAGATCACTAAGCGGAAGCGTTTATCAACACGGTTGATGTAGTCGTACACCTTCACGATCCGTCCCGATCAAGTACCGAACGTACGGCACCTCCGTGTTCAGCACACGTTCAGCTCGATGACGTCCTCGCCTTCTTGATCCAGCAAGAGGGGTGAAGTAGTAGATGAGTTCCGATAGCACGACGGCGTGGTGATGGTGTTGGTGAAGAACAATCTCCGCAGGACTTCGCCAAGCACAATGGAAACTATGACGGAGGATAAACTAGAGGGGACGGGGTTGCCGGCACACGGCTTGGTGAATCTTGATGTGTCTTGGGTGCTAGCCCTGCCCCTCTATTTATATGTTGAGCCCTGGGGTCGAAACTTGGAGTAAAAGCCTCCTCAAAGTCGGTTTTGCCCGAAAGGCAAGAGTCCTTCTCGGACTCCAGGGCTAGACGCCAGGGTTCCCGGCGTCTACCCCCCAGACGCCAGGGTTCCTGGCGTCTGGCCCCTGGCCTCCACAAAACTTCCTTTTGCACTTTCCAAAACCCTCGTGGGCTTTACCCCTTGGCCCAAATAAAGTGTTCTCATGCCCAAACATTTTGGGAAACATCCGAAATCCCTTCCAGTGAATTCCGGAACCTTTCCGAAGACTAAAACACTATTATCCCCTATATCAATCTTTACCTCCGGACCATTCCGGAGCTCCTCGTCATGTCCGTGATCTCATCCGAGACACCGAACAACATTCGATCACCAACATACATAACTCATATAATACTATATCGTCAACGAACGTTAAGCGTGCGGACCCTACGGGTTCGAGAACTATGTAGACATGACCGAGATGCCTCTCCGGTCAATAACCAATAGCGGAACCTAGATGCCCATATTGGCTCCTACATATTCTACAAAGATCTTTATCGGTCGAACCTTATGACAACATACGTAATTCCCTTTGTCCATCGGTATGTTACTTGCCCGAGATTCGATCGTCGGTATCTTCATACCTAGTTCAATCTCGTTACCGGCAAGTCTCTTTACTCGTTCCATAATACATCACCTCGTGACTAACTCCCTAGTCATTTGCTTGCAAGCTTATGATGTGTATTACCGAGAGGGCCCAGAGATACCTCTCCGATACTCGGAGTGACAAATCCTAATCTCGATCTATGCCAACTCAACAAACACCTTCGGAGATACCTGTAGAGCATCTTTATGATCACCCAGTTACGTTGTGATGTTTGATAGCACACAAGGTATTCCTCCGATATCCGGGAGTTGCATAATCTCATAGTCGAAGGAATAAGTATTTGACATGAAGAAAGCAATAGCAATAAAACTGAACGATCATTATGCTAAGCTAACGGATGGGTCTTGTCCATCACATCATTCTCCTAATGATGTGATCCCATTATCAAATGACAACATATGTCCACGGTTAGGAAACCTTAACCATCTTTGATCAACGAGCTAGTCTAGTAGAGGCTCACTAGGGACACGGTATTTGTTTATGTATTCACACATGTATTTAAGTTTCCGATCAATACAATTCTAGCATGAATAATAAACCTTATCATGAATAAGGAAATATAAAATAACAACTTTATTATTGCCTCTAGGGCATATTTCCTTCAGTCTCCCACTTGCACTAGAGTCAATAATCTAGTTCACATCACCATGTGATTTAACACCCATAGTTCACATCATCATGTGACCAATACCCAAAGAGTTTACTAGAGTCAATAATCTAGTTCACATCGCCATGTGATTAACACCCAAAGAGTACTAAGGTGTGTTCATGTTTTGCTTGTGTGAGAAGTTTAGTCAACGGGTCTGCCACATTCAGATCCGTATGTATTTTGCAAATTTCTATGTCTACAATGCTCTGCATGGAGCTACTCTAGCTGATTGCTCCCACTTTCAATATGTATCCAGATTGAGACTCAGAGTCATCCGGATCGGTGTTAAAGCTTGCATCAACGTAACCCTTTACGACGAACTCTTTATCACCTCCATAACCGAGAAACATTTCCTTAGTCCTCTTTAAGGCATCTAAGGATAATTTTGACCGCTGTCCAGTGATCTACTCCTGGATCACTATTGTACCTCCTTGCCAAACTCATGGCAAGGTACACAACAGGTATGGTACACAGCATGGCATACTTTATAGAACCTATGGCTGAGGCATAGGGAATGACTTTCATTCTCTCTCTATCTTCTGCCGTGGTCGGGTTTTGAGTCTTACTCAACTTCACACCTTGCAACACAGGCAAGAACCCTTTCTTTGACTGATCTATTTTGAACTTCTTCAAAACTTTGTCAAGGTATGTGCTTTGTGAAAGTCCTATTAAACGTCTCGATCTATCCATATAGATCTTGATGCTCAATATGTAAATAGCTTCACCGAGGTCTTTCATTGAAAAATTCTTATTCAAATATCCTTTTATGCTATCTAGAAATTCTATATCATTTCCAATTAGCAATATGTCATCCACATATAATATTAGAAATGCTACAGAGCTCCCACTCACTTTCTTGTAAATACAGGATTCACTGTAAGTCTGTATAAAACCATATGCTTTGATCACCTCATCAAAGCATATATTCCAACTCCGAGATGCTTGCACCAGTCCATAGATGGATCGCTGGAGCTTGCATACTTTGTTAGCACCTTTAGGATCGACAAAACCTTCTGGTTGTATCATATACAACTCTTCATTAAGAAATCCATTAAGGAATGTAGTTTTGACGTCCATTTGCCAGATTTCATAATCATAAAATGCGAAAATTGCTAACATGATTCGGAGGGACTTAAGCATCTCTACGGGTGAGATAGTCTCATCGTAGTCAACCCCTTGAACTTGTTGAAAACCTTTTGTGACAAGTCGAGCTTTGTAGATAGTGACATTACTATCAGCGTTAGTCTTCTTCTTGAAGATCCATTTATTCTCAATGGCTTGCAGATCATCGGGCAAGTCCACCAAAGTCCACACTTTGTTCTCATACATGGATCCTATCTTAGATTTCATGGCCTCAAGCCATCTGTTGGAATCTGGGCTTATCATAGCTTCTTCATAGTTCTTAGGTTCGCCATGGTCTTATAACATCACTTCTAGGACAGGATTAACGTACCACTCTGGTGCGGAATGTGTTCTGGTCGACCTACGAAGTTCTGTAGTAACTTGATCTGAAGTTTCATGATCATCATCATTAGCTTCCACTCTGGTTGGTGTAGGCATCACGGGAACTATTTTCTGTGATATGCTACTCTCCAATTCGAGAGAAGGTACAATTACCTCATCAAGTTCTACTTTCCTCCCACTCACTTCTTTCGAGAGAAACTCCTTCTCTAGAAAGGACCCAAACTTAGCAACAAAGACCTTGCCTTCGGATCTGTGGTAGAAGGTGTACCCAATAATTTCTTTAGGGTATCCTATGAAGACGCACTTCTCCGATTTGGGTTCGAGCTTATCTGGCTGAAGCCTATTGACAAAAGCATCGCATCCCCAAACTTTAAGAAACGACAGCTTAGGTTTCTTACCAAACCAAAGTTCATACGGTGTCATCTCAACGGATTTAGACGGTGCCCTATTTAACGTGAATGCGGCTGTCTCTAATGCATAACCCCAAAATGATAGTGGTAAATCGGTAAGAGACATCATAGATCACACCATATCTAATAAAGTACGGTTACGACATTCGGACACACCATTACGCTGTGGTGTTCCAGGTGGCATGAGTTGTGAAGCAATTCCACATTGTTTTAAATGAAGGCCAAACTCGTAACTCAAATATTCGCCTCCGCGATCAGATCGTAGAAACTTTATTTTCTTGTTACGATGATTCTCCACTTCACTCTGAAATTCTTTGAACTTTTCAAATGTTTCAGACTTGTGTTTCATTAAGTAGATATACCCATATCTACTCAAATCATCTGTGCAGGTCAGAAAATAACGATACCCGCCGCGTGCTTCAACACTCATTGGACCGCATACATCGGTATGTATTATTTCCAATAAGTCGTTAGCTCGCTCCATTGTTCCGAAGAACGGAGTTTAAGTCATCTTGCCCATGAGGCATGGTTCACAAGTATCAAATGATTCATAATCAAGTTATTCCAAAAGCCCATCTGCATGGAGTTTCTTCATGCGCTTTACACCAATATGACCTAAACGGCAGTGCCACAAGTATGTTGCACTATCATTATCAACTTTGCATCTTTTGGCATCAATATTATGAATATGTGTATCACTACGATCAAGATTCAATAAACCATTCACATTGGGTGTATGACCATAGAAGGATTTATTCATGTAAATAGAACAACAATTATTCTCTGACTTAAATGAATAACCATATTGGAATAAACATGATCATCATATTCATGCTCAACGCAAACACCAAATAACATTTATTTAGGTTCAAGACTAATCCCGAAGGTAGAGGGAGTGTGCGATGGTGATCGTATCAACCTTGGAATCACTTCCAACACACATCGTCACCTCGCCCTTAACTAGTCTTTGTTTATTCTGCAACTCCTGATTCGAGTTACTAATCTTAGCAACTGAACCGGTATCAAATACCCAGGGGCTACTATGAATACTAGCAAGGAACACATCAATAACATGTATATCAAATATACCTTTGTTCACTTTGCCATCCTTCTTATCCGCCAAGTATTTGGGGCAGTTCTGCTTCTAGTGACCATTTCCTTTGCAGTAGAGGCCCTCAGTTTCAGGCTTGGGTCCAGCTTTGGGCTTCTTCATGGGAGCGGCAACTTGCTTGCCATTCTTCTTGAAGTTCCCTTTCTTTCCCTTGCCCTTTTTCTTGAAACTAGTGGTCTTGTTAACCATCAACACTTGATGCTCTTTCTTGATTTCTACCATCGCTGATTTCAGCATCGCGAAGAGCTCGAGAATCATTTTCGTCATCCCTCGCATATTATAGTTCATCACGAAGTTCTAGTAGCTTGGTGATAGTGAATAGAGAACTTTGTCAATCACTATCTTATCTGGAAGATTAACTCTCACTTGATTCAAGCGATTGCAGTACCCAGACATTCTAAGCACATGCTCACTGGTTGAGCTATTCTCCTCCATCTTGTAGGCAAAATACTTGTCAGAGGTCTCATACTTCTCAACACGGGCATGAGTCTGAAATAGCAATTTCAGCTCTTGGAACATCTCATATGCTCTGTGGCGTTCAAAACGTTTTTGAAGTCCCGGTTCTAAGCCGTAAAGCATGGCGCACTAAACTATTAAGTAGTCATCATATCGAGTTTGCCAAACGTTCATAACGTCTGCATCTGCTCCTGCAATAGGTCTGTCACCTAGCGGTGCATAAAGGACATAATTCTTCTATGCAGCAATGAGGATAATCCTCAGATCACGGACCCAGTCCGCATCCTTGCTACTATCATCTTTCAACTTAGTTTTCTCTAGGAACATATCAAAATAAAATAGGGGAGCTATACGCGAGCTATTGATCTACAACATAGATATGCAAAAACTATCAAGACTAAGTTCATGATAAATTAAGTTCAATTAATCAAATTACTAATGAACTCCCACTTAAATCAACATCCCTCAAGTTGTCTAAGTGATACATGATCCATATCAACTAAACCAAGTCCGATCATCACGTGAGATGGAGTAGTCTTCAATGGTGAACATCTTCATGTTGATCATATCTACTATATGACTCATGTTCGACCTTTCGGTCTCCAGTGTTTCGAGACCATGTCTGTACATGCTAGGCTCGTCAAGTTTAACCCAAGTATTCTGCATGTGCAAAACTGTCTTACACCCATTGTATGTGAGCGTAGAGTCTATCACACCCGATCATCACGTGGTGTCTCGAAACGATGAACTGTAGCAACGGTGCATACTCAAGGAGAACACTTTTACATTGAAATTTAGTGAAGGGATCATCTTATAATGCTACCGCCGTACTGAGCAAAATAAGATGTATAAAAGATAAATATCACATGCAATCAAAATATGTGACATGAAATGGCCATCATCATCTTGTGCTTTTGATCTCCATCTCCAAAGCATTATTATGATCTCCATCGTTCTCATTGTTCTTCCAAAACTCTCTTCTTTATTGTACTTTTATTTAAACAACAACTAACTTTTATTATCTTGCAAAACTATCTTTTTTATTCTTGCAAAGTAGTTTTATTTCTTGTTCTAGGTAAAGCAAGCGTTAGCGTGCGTAGAGTTTTATCAGTGGTCAATAGAACTTGAGAGCATATTAATTCTAACTTTATCCCTCATTGGGTTCGACACTCTTTTTTATGGAAAGGGCTACAACTAATCCCCTGTACTTGACGGTTATCATGGCGGTGGCATTCCGTGATTCAATTTGTTTGTCGTGCTCCACTTCCTCCTCCACTCTCGCTCTCGTTTACATAGGCGGTCATTAGGAGAAGCGCAGGAAAAACAAATCTGGTAAGCGCCACTTTGATGAAGGTGTTTCCGAGGAAGACCAGGGAGGCCTAACTTCGCAATAAGTTGCACTGGGAGGCTGCTCGACGGCGGGTTCCAACCCCTATGTCGAGAGGGCGGGCGGTGAGCCTTGGGAGGTTAGATATGGAGATGGTTATCGCGGTGGTGACCCATCTAACCTTGCCAGAGACAACTACGGTGGATCTGGGTTCACTAACGGAAGCAACTACGGTGGGGGTAACAGTGACCCTAGAAACTACCGAAGAAACAACGGTGGCTTCAATAACAACTAGGGCAAAAGGTCATTCCAGAAGCAGGTTGCCTTGGATCCGAGCAAAGCGGTGTCCTGCTCCAATGCTGCTTCCGATTTCTTCAAGTGTGGGCGTGCAGGGCATTTCCAAGCGGATTGCCTTAACCCTCCGCTATGCTTCCTTTGCAAAGTGGAGGGCCAATCTACTGAATGTGCAGCCAAGGCCGACGCCCAAGGGCTCAAGATCTTGGGGCGTGGTTTCAAGGCGACGAGTTCTTCTATATTGAGCACCCTGATGTCAAGGAGGCGGGCCAGAGTGGATTTGTGTTAGCCTTGGGTAATCTTTGTTGCCACGTTGGTTTAGTTTTTTTGCTTTCTGTTAATAGTGCATGGTCGCCTGTGACACATGCACGTAGTTAGGCTAGGCATGTTGCATGCTTGCGCATGATCCCATGTAGTCGGAGTCCTCCCAATCTGCAGAATGCAGTGAGAAGAGGTCATGCGATGGCACGGTAGAATCAGATCATGGCAGGTGGATCGGGAGTTTGTTAGCTAGCTCAATTGTCCCACTATGTAACTGATATAGAGAGAAGAAGTAATAAAAAAGATGCACAAGTTCTTTTTTGAAAGGGAGGATTATCCCAGGCCTCTGTATCAATTGATGCACATAGCCATATATTAAGCAAAGTCTCCACAACACCGCACAAGTTTAGCAGTGCAAAACCCCTCTGTGTTCATCTCCTATGAACTATCTTTTTCTCTTCATGTGTTCGATCCACTGGTGGCCTGTCACAACCATCTCACTGCCATGCCCTCCTCAATCTGCCACCTCCGTCAAACTGTTGTTGTCCAAGTCATCCCTTTAGATATTCTCCCACCACTCATATTCTCTAGTGTCGACAAACGATCCCTCAACTCGATCTCCATTCTCATTGGACATTTTGACTTAGTAGCTATGTGATTTTTCACTTTGATCCACGTACTTTATTTCTTCTTTCACTACTTCCTTTCATCTCTCTTCTTCGGGCTCTGTATAGGGAACCATTCTTTTCCCTGTTCCCATTAGAATAACATTCCTTTCATTCTGCCAACCAACCACATCTATTATCCCTAGCTCGGCTCTTTTAGAACCAATTTCCATCTTTCCACTGTCAACCTTCAAGTCTTATGCACCAGTGACGTTGCGGCCAACCACGGCGTCCCTGCCTCCAGATTGCTCATGGCTCGGCGTCTCTAGGGACGTCGTGATGAGCAATATAGTCCCCTTACGGCTGCATCTCGCCTTCTTTCTCTACCCGTTGACTTGATCACGCCAAGTTACATTTTCAGGCACTTTGAAGATATAAAACACGTAAAATATCATAGTTTACACGGGTTCAAGAGATCTAGAGGTAACTCAAGCAATGGAGATTAGTAAGATGGACCTGAACAACTCTATAAGAGCATCTCTAGCAGATCCCACAAATCGGGTCGTCTATTATAATAACCGTCGGTTTGCGGGATCCATCCCGTATCCCCTGCCCGAACAGATATTCTAAATCCGTCCTTTCTCGTATTTTTTTGTGGGATCCTGGATCCGCGAGCCCAATTCCTCCATATGTGTGGGATTTCGCTCGTATTTGGAGGCTCCCCTTTACATTGGTGCGAACCACTTCCGCCGGCTTCATTTCCGCCTCCACTCCCTGCCGCCTTCACCGGCTTCATTTCCCGCTTCCACTCCCCGCCGCCTCCGCCGCCGCACATCCTCACCCCTTGGTGTTGCCCCTGTGATGTAGGGTGGAACCCCAGGGGCCGATCTTTCACGATTTGGAGGGGGATTCCTGACGTGGCTTGAGACTGCGTCAGTATTTCCCCAAAGAGGAAGGGATGATGCATCACAGCTACGGTAAGTATTTCCCTCAGTTATGAAACCAAGGTTATCAATCCAGTAGAAGAACCAAGCAACACTATGTAAACGGTTCCTGCACACAAAGAACAAATACTTGCAACCCGACGCGTAGGAGCGGTTGTCAATCCCTCGTCGGTAAAAAGATAGATTAAATTGTATGAGATTGGAAAAATAGATCTAGCAAGAACGCAAAATAAAATAAGTAAAGAAAAAGTGCAGCAAGGTATTTTTGGCTTTTTGGAATAATAGATCTGAAAACAATATGATAAAAGATAGACCCGGGGGCCGTAGATTTCACTAGTGGCTTCTCTCGAGAAAATAGCATACGGTGGGTAAACAAATTACTGTTGGGCAATTGATAGAAGAGCAAATAATTATGACGATATCCAAGGCAATGATCATGTATATAGGCATCACGTCCAAGATTAGTAGACCGAATCCTGCCTGCATCTACTACTATTACTCCACACATCGACCGCTATCCAACATGCATCTAGTGTATTAAATTCATGGAGAAATGGAGTAATGCAATAAGAACGATGGCCTGATGTAGACAAGATCTATTCATGTAGGAATAGACCCCATCTTTTTATCCTTAATAGCAACGATACATGTGTGCCTTGCTACCCCTTCTGTCACTGGGTGAGGACACCGCAAGATCGAACCCATCACAAAGCACCTCTTCCCATTGCAAGAAAAATCTATCTAGTTGGCCTAACTAAACCAAAGATTCGGAGAAGAAATATGAGGCTATAACAATCATGCATATAAGAGATCAAAGAAAACTCAAATAATATTCATAGATAGATCTGATCATAAACTCGCACTTCATCGGATCCCAACAAACACACCGCAAAAATTCATTACATCAAATAGATCTCCAAATACAACGAGGAGAACATTGTATTGAAAATCAAAAAGAGAGAAGAAGCCATCTAGCTACTGCCTACGGACCCGTAGGTCTATGGTGAACTACTCACGCATCATCGGAGGAGCACCAATGAGGATGATGAACCCCTCTGTGATAGTGTTCCCCTCCGGCAGAGTGCCAGAATAGGGCTCTAGATTGGATCTCGTGGTTCTGGAACTTCCGGTGGCTGGAATTGTGTTTCGATCGCTCCCCTAGGGTTTCTGGAATATCTGAGGATTTATAGAGCTAAGAGGCGGTGGAGGAGACCTCCATGGGCCCCACCACCCATTAGGGCGAGCCAGGGGCCTCTGGCGCGCACTGGTGGGTGGTGGGCCCCATGCCCCCCCCCCAGGTGCTTCCTTGGCTCCCAAGTTGTCTTCTGGTCCAAAAAAATCTCCAAAAAGTTTCACTGCGTTTGGACTCCGTTTGATAGGGATATTCTGCGAACTAAAAAACAAGCAAAAAATAGCAACTGGCACTGGGCACTATGTCAATAGGTTAATCCCAAAAAATGATATAAAGTTGCTATAAAATGAAGCTAAAACATCCAAGAATGATAATATAACAGCATGGAACAATCAAAAATTATAGATACGTTGGAGACGTATCAATTCCCGAAGAAAACGAAGAACACACGAGAGAAAACACTCAAATCAACGAGATCTAATCACACATGTGCTAGATTCACATACATATATAAAGAGGTAGCAAAGGTCCAAATTCAACAAAGGGGGATACAAAGGGTAGCTAGTTCATCACAATCCTTGGAGGAGTTGAGGTCTTGAATCCTAGATGGATCTTCCCATGACTGGGTTTTGAATCCACTTGGGGGATCTTCTCCTAGGAGGCCTTGATCTCCAAAGGAGCAGGGGTACAAGTGGATGAGCAAGGCTCTATCTCCAAAATGAGCTATCACAATGCTAACCCTAAAATGGTGGTGGTGGAGTATATATAGTCTAGGGGGGTGAAGGGGTACATGGGCTTCGGCCCAACTTATGCACGCAGGCACTGTCCGGATGATCGAGATGTTGGTCCGGATGATCCGGGCTTCGGATGTCCGGATGATTCGGGTCGGTGTCTGGATGGTCCATACGCATCGTGGGGCTGCGGGAGGTCCAGTTCTCTGGGTCCTAGTCCATCCGGATGATCCGGCTGGGGTCTGGATGATTTGGCTTCGTCCGGGGGCAGTCTGTCCCCTTTTGCGCATGGTAGCCGAATCGTGCGGGTCGGGGTCCGGATCGTCTGGGCAGGCTCTGTCTTGCCCTTTTCCTTCTCCGTCTTCGCAATTGCTTTCCTCCCTCGATCGGACTTGCTCCTTAGCTTCTCCATGACTAGTTCCTTGGTACCTGAGTATGCAAAGTATCTCCGCTTGAGGTATTATCCATGTCTCATGTGATTCAAAAGGGAGTTGTGAGAGGAGAGACGTCACCTCATTCTTGAGAGTACTTGCACGTGCACGTGTCATCGGTCCACTTGGTGCTTGGGGAGACGAAGATAGGTCCATGGGGATGACCTTTGGATTCTCCGCATCATCTCCCCCCCCCCCCTCCCCCTCCTGGGAAAGATCCAACCTCAGATCGAAATCCTCATCACCATGGAAGGGAGAGAGGTCTGTGACGTTGAAGATGTCACTAATGTTGTACTTGCCGCGTGGGATGTTGATCTTGTATGCATTGTTTTTGTAGCGTGCTAGCACCTTGAAGGGTCCGTTGGCTCGAGTTAGTAACTTGGACTTGGGTTCGCTGGGGAAGCGGTCCTTGCGAAGGTGTAACCACTAACCACACAAGATCTCCAATGTTGAATACCATGGGTTGCTAGTTGATGTTGAACTTGGTCGCGAGTCGTTGTACTTGGCGTTCGATTGTTTGCTTTGTATCTTCATGCACCTTCTTGAGATAGCTTGCTCACGCGCTCACGTCCATGTTGATGCGCTCTTGTAGAGGTAGCGGTAGGATGTCCAATGGGGACAACGAGTTGAATCCGTAGATGACCTCGAAGGGGGACTTGCCGGTAGTAGAGTGTCTTGCTCGATTGTAGGTGTACTCGACGATGGGTAAACATTCCTCCCACTCCTTGATGTTATGCTTGATCAACACGCGAATGAGAGTGGATAGCGTCCGGTTCGTGACCTCCGTTTGGCCGTCGGTTTGTGGATGGTATGCCGAAGAGAATAGGATCTTGATTCCAAGCTTGGCGCATAGCGTCTCTGAAAAGTAGCTAGGGAACTTGACGTCGCGGTCCAAAACAATAGTCTTTGGCACTCCATGTAGACGCAAAATTTCCCTACAAAAGAGATTGACAACATGTGAAGCATCGTCTATCTTGTTGCATGGAATAAAATGTGCCATCTTAGAGAAATGGTCCACAACAACAAATACCGAATCTTTTCCATTTTGAGTTCTAGGCAAACCAAGCACAAAGTCCATACTAATATCTTCCCATGGGTGATATGGAATAGGAAGTGGCATATAGAGACCATGGGATTGAGCTTTAGACTTAGCTGTGCGATATGTAGAGCGTCAGTTAGTGTAGCGGGAGACATCGCGAAACATCTTGGGCCAAAAGTAGTTCTTGGAGAGCGTGGCAAAGGTCTTGTCGCGTCCGAAGTGTCCCATAAGTCCTCCACGGTGAGCCTCTTGCAAAAGAAACAAACGAAGAGAAGACTTGGGGATACAAAGCTTGTTAGCTCTCATTAGATAATCATCCTTGATATAATATTGCTCCCAAGTTTTATGCGTAAGACATTTTGCATATGGAATGGCAAATGAAACATCATGCGCATACAAGTCTTTGATGTGCTGAAATCCTATGACATTCAATTCAAGTTGAGTTACAAGCATGCATTTGCGGGATAAAGTGTCTGCCACAGCATTTTCCTTACCCTTGATATACTTGATAACATAAGGAAATGACTCAATGAACTCACTCCATTTGGCATGTTGCTTATTCAATTTAGTTTGACCCTTAAGGTATTTAAGCGTCTCATGGTCCGTATGGATGACAAATTCACAAGGACGAAGATAATGCTCCCCCACACGCAATACTTGCACTAAGGCATATAGCTCCTTGTCATAAATGGGGTAATTAAGTTGTGCTCCGGAAAGTTTCTCACTAAAATAAGCAATTGGGCGCTTCTCTTGCATTAACACGCCTCCTATGCCATTACCACTAGCGTCGCAATGTACTTCAAAAGTTTTATCAAAATTGGGCAAGGCAAGCAATGGAGCATGTGTAAGCAAATTCTTAAACTCATTGAATGCGGTGTCTTGGGATGGTCCCCAAACAAAGGATGCATTCTTTTTGCTCAATGCATGCAATGGTGATGCAATAGTGCTAAAGTCCTTAACAAATCGATGATAGAACCTGGCTAAGCCAAGGAAACTACGCACTTGTTGTAAGTTTGTTGGTTGTGGCCAAGTTTTAATAGCGTCAATCTTATTCTCATCAACGTGAACACCCTTAGAGGACACAACAAATCCCAAGAAAACAAGCTTGTCAATGCCAATAGTGCACTTCTCCATGTTAGCATAAAGTCACTCGTTTCTAAGAACTTGCAAAACATCCCTAAGATGCACGACATGATCTTCAAGAGATTCGCTAAACACAAGAATATCATCGAAGTATACCACAACACATATGCCAATGTATTTGCGAAGAACATAATGCATCACACGCATGAAAGTGATAGGTGCTTCGGATAATCCCATAGGCATGAGTAACCGCTCATACAAGCCAAATTTGGTTTTGAAAGCAGCTTTCCATTCATCACGCTTTTGGATGCATATTTGATAGTAGCCACTTTAAGATCAATTTTTTAGAAAATGGTGGCTCCACTAAGATCATATAGCATATTATCAAGGTGTGTAATGGGGTATCAATAACGAATGGTGATAGCATTGATGGGACGACAATCGGAACACATGCAAAAACTACCATCTTTCTTAGGCACAAGAATAACCGGGACGACACAAGGGCTTAGGCTTTCACATACACGTCCATTGTCAATGAGGTGTTGTACTTGCCTTTGGATTTCTTTTGTCTCGTCCGGGTTGACGTGGTATGATGCCTTGTTCGATAGGGGTGCACTGGGAATGAGGTCGATGCGGTGTTCAATGCCACGTACTGGAGGTAGACCCGGAGGTAGCTCATTGGGGAAGACGTCCGTGAATTCCTATAAAAGCGAGACAACACTAAAGGTAGATGGTGAGAATTGTTAGTCCGTGCCGCTTCATCCTTGCATACTAGTACATAGTGTATGACATTAGATGGGTTCTCACACACTTCTGTCATCTCTCGTTTGGTGGCTAAGAGAACTAAGTTTTTCTTGTCTCTCATCATCGAGGCACTCAATTTTGGCTTGTGGCGCTCACTCTCTTTTTGGTGGTTCACTCTCTCACTATTCTCTCCATGATGGGTAGATGCTTGCTTGTCGGCAATCACTTGACTTGGCGACATGGGTTGTAGCACGTACTCCTTCCCCTTCATCTTGAAGCTATATTGATTGGTTCTCCCGTTGTGGATGACGCCGCGGTCGAATTACCAAGGTCGTCCAAGTAGGAGGTGGAAAACGGACATGGGAACCACATCACACTCCAAGGTGTCTTCATATGCGCCAATCTTTAAGGAGACGTGAACGGTATGCTCCACTTGAATGGTGCCGAAGTCGCTAAGCCATTGGACCTTGTAGGGGCGAGGATGCTTCATCTTGACCAATTGTAGCTTGGAACATAGCTCTTCACTTGCCAAGTTGTGAGAACTTCCTCCATCGATGATGACCTTCACGGAACGACCATTGATGCCCGCTTTGGTGTGGAAGATGTGGCAACGTTGGTCTTCCTCTTGTTGGTCTTGAAGAGCCAAGACCTTGGAGACAACAAGAGCGGGGCTCGAATCATTGTCACAAAAGACTTGATTGTCTTCATCTTCATTCACTTGCCGGTGCATGGCCACGTGCTCAAGGGCTTCCATTTCTTCTTCACTCATGGAGTCATAGGTGTCATCATCATTGGCAATCATGGTGCGCCGATTGGTACATTGGTATGTCTTGTGGCCTCGGCCTCCACATGTGAAGCATTTGATGGAACTTGTCTTGACGGGATCAGCCGTTGGAGTAGATGATGAAGCTCTCGGCTTGGAGTTGCTTGTAGTAGGAGGACGACTTGAAGGTGTCGAAGATGACGAAGTTTTCTTGTAACTTGACTTGTCGTCATTGCTTGGTGAAGCTTTTGTCGAGGAAGAAGGTGTCTTAGTCGTTGAAGCTTGATTGTAGGAGACATAGGTCTTGGAAGAGTACTTGGTGTACTTGTAATCATCTTGCACTTGTCGCTCCGCCTTGGTAGCTTGGTGCACTAGCTCGTGGAGGTTTGAGTAAGGTTGGAAGTCGATGATCTTCTTGATAGGATGATTAAGTCCATGCAAGAAACGTGCCATGGTTTTCTCCTCATCTTCCGTGACATTGGCTGTTATCATGGCAATCTACATTTCCTTGTAATACTCTTCAACGGACTTGGTGCCTTTCTTGATAAGTTGCCATTTCTTGAAGAGGTCTCGCTATAGTATGTAGGCACAAAATGAGCTCTCATGACATCCTTCATTTGATTCCAAGTGGTGATGGGTGGTTTGCATTTCTCTCGGCGTTGCTTGATAACTTGCTCCCACCAAATGAGGACATAGTCTTGGAACTCAAGAGATTCCATGGCAATCTTCTTTTCCCCTTCATAGTTGTGTAGATGGAATATCTTGTCGACCTTCAATGCTCATGAAAGGTAGCCTTCAGGGTCGGTGCCACCGGAGAACTTAGGCATGGTGAACTTGAGCTTCGTAGCGTTACTCTTCAATGCGTGTAGGTCAATTGTGATGACACTCTTTCCGTGGTTGAGGGTCTTCAACCTCCAGTCGGTTAGCTTGACAGGGAGGGTTTGGAATTCTTGCACGATTCCTCATCTCTTGGCGCTCCTCGAGTTGTGCGGCTTCTTCTTGTTGTTCTCGTCGGAGGGCCTCGTCTTGTTCAAGGTTGCATTGTCATACGGCTTGTGTTGATGCACGTAGATCATGTTGGGCTTCAAGGGCTTGTTCCTCACGGCGTTGTTGCTCTTGTCGAAGGGCATCGCCATCTCGATGTTCTTGTTGACCTTGGCGTATTGGAGCTTGCTCTTGGACCGTAGGATCATTAGCTTGGCGACGTAGTCGTTCATGTTCCCGGAGGCGGTCTTGTAAACCATTGCCATGAAATGGGTTTTGTGGAGCTTGATGATCTTCATGGTCTTGGAGATGATGCGGACGAGCTCATGGAGGACTTGCATTCGAAGACGTGTCCGAAGAGTATCGACTTGAATGGCGCCGTTTTGATGATGACGAAGTTGTAGAAGAGAGATTGACCATCATGGCTCGTATGTCTTCCTTGAGAGATGCCATCGATGTGTCGAAGTAGTCTCTTGTACGTTGCTTGGATTGTCGCAAGTCGGTGGCAAGTTGATCAATGCGGTCGCCAATGCTTCATTTTCTTGATGCAAAGCTCTTTGTGCACCGAATAGTTGAGTCTTGGTGACGTAGTTGTTCGGTTCCTCTTCTTGCTCGATGAAGATTGGACTCGAAGAAGTGGTTGGCCTATCCATCATGCAAGCAAATATTGTAGGAGATATGCCCTAGAAGCAATAATAAATGTTATTATTTATCTCCATGTTCGTAATTATGTTTATGTTCCATGCTATAACTGCTATGGTTCTCGAGTCTGCAATAACCATGAGGCTCGGAGGAAGACTCATATGCACGTGTGGAATAATAAACGGTAAAATATATTCCTAGTCTAGCCTCTAAGACTAGCTCAAGTGTTGCATGATGGTTCTGTTTTCCTGATCATGGGCATGTCTATGCCAGCAACTTTGAGGGCACAATGTTAGAGGAACATTTATGTTGAATCGACCCGAATTGATGTCATGCTATGAGATACATTCATCACAAGTTAATGGTTAATAACACAGATATGGTTAACGTTTGCATGATTCCTTAGACCATGAGAGTATCGAGTTTCTTCATGCTTAATTCATGAACTTTGGGGTTTGTTAAACGTCATCCGTAACTGGATGGCTATTACGGCAGCTTACGGGTTCATGGGAAAGTATGTCAAGTAACTTGATAGCTAAAGATTGGGATTTGCTCCTCCGACGATGGAGAGATATCTCTGGGCCCTCTCGGTGTTACGGTGTCCATCATCGTCTGGCCAGACACAATGTGATTTGATCACAGGGATGCCGGAACACGACAACGAGAAAAGAGAACAATACCGGTAATGAGGTAACTGGCATAGTGGACAAGTTGTTGATCCACGGGGATGCAAGTAAATCTCACCTCGGGTATTTGTAACATATCGTGAAGCAACAGGAATAGCACACGGCAACTGGAGGTTCATTCGAATATTCATTCGTGTGGGTATAGGGGTCAATATGGGTGTCCACGGCTCCGATGTTGATCATTGATCGGAAAGGGTTCCGGTCATGTCTATACTTCACCGAACATATAGGGTCACACGCTTAAGGGTCATCTATCTGCTGAATACTAGACAAGGAGTCCGAGAGAAAGTCACTGGAAAAGTTTCGGAGACAACGGAAAAGTTTCGGAGACAACGGAAAAGTTCCGGAGAGAACACCGAAAAAGTTTCGGTAAAACCGCAAAGTTGTTTCGGATAAAACCATTGATCCAAAAAGGTTTCGGCAAGCACCGGGAATGTTTTGGAGGTTGCCAGATTGGTCTGGTAATTTCTGGAATTTTTCTGGAGAAAAAACCGAAAACAAGTTTTCGGAGCTGCCGGAATTGTTTACCGGGTAACCGAAGATGGTTTTAAATTAAACCACCATACCGGAAATGTTCCAGAGCGCGTCCAGATAATTTTAGAGGGTGCCAAAAATGTTCTCGGACCTTCCAGAATTTTTCAGAAGTAATAGTCGCGGAAAACATCTTGTCCCAGCGTGAGGGGACAAGATCCCACGACTCGTGGGGGCTGTTTTGGGGCGCCTCCCCTTGGGGGGCAGCCCCTTGTGGCTGGACAAAAGGTGTTGGGGGGCCCTCCCATGGTGGGGGGCAGCCTCCACAAATGGTGGGAAGTGTTGGGAGGTGGTGGGGCCCCATGTTGGAGCACCATGGACAAGGGAACATGTTTTTCCCTTGTTTGGTGGGAACATGTTCTCCTTGTTTTGTGGGAACATGTTTTCCCCATGTTTAGTGGGCTGAAATTTCAGCCCCCTCCACCCCTTCCACGACTATATAAGGAGGAGGAGAGGTGCTCTCCAACTTCACTCCAACTCTCTCACACAAGCCATGCATGATCTGGCATTCTCTCTCCCTCCCAAGAAATAGTTTCGTAGTGCCGAAAGGCTGTCTGGGTTCCGATGGGAACTAGTTCTGGATGGCGAAGCCCTACCGGATACACGACACCGTATGTGTGCAACCCCGTAGAGAGGTCGTAGTTTCATCCTTTTGCCCGAGGGGTTGTTCGAGTGTCCTCCCGAAGGGCTGTCCGAGTAACCGTCCGATTTTTGAGGGTCCTCCCGAAGGGCTGTCCGTGACACTGTCCGAGGGACTGTCCGACCGCCTCTCGGACAGGGATGGCACCCGCAGGGTATGGGTACGGGTAGAGCCACCCCATACCCTTACCCATCCCCCTCGAGCTTACCCATAACCCTTACCCATACCCATTAATGGGTACAATTTTTTCCCATACCCGTTACCCTACAGGGTAGAAGGGTACCCGTGGGTAAAATTACCCATGTTTGCAAAGCGTCAATTTGAACAACTCATAGTCATAAACAACAACATATAATCGTAGTTTACAACAATATAGATTATAACAACAACACATTTAATAAACCACGTCACATTCTCGTAAACAACAAACATAAAAAAAACATAACATAGTCATAAACAACGACACATAGTCATACGTTTTGAGTTCACAAATTCATGACAAATTGTAGACTATAGAGATAATTTTGAGTTCACATACATTTTATATGGGTACCTGGGTATGTGGGTATGGGTTATATGATCCCATACCCGTACCCACTCTACCCGATGGGTTTCAAATTTCTCTATTTACATACCCATGGGTAATTTTTTGTCCCATACCCTTACCCTAATAGGGTTTTTACCCGCAGGGTACGTGGGTAATGGGTACCCATTGCCATCCCTACTCTCGGAGGGCTGTCCGAGGGGCAGATGAGGAAGTACATCCTCGCGGTTGGGAGGTTGTAAATCCTAGCTGCGGGGATCTGCACCGCCGATCGTCATCAACTCTACATCCGCTGCGCTACGAGTCGGTAACAAAAATGATCAAACCTTGTATGCAGTCTCCATAGTGGTCCTGGGCTGGTGCGTAGGTCGGAAATTTTTTGTTTTCTGCTGCGTTACCCAACAAATATGTGAGTGGAAGAAAGGAAAGAACTAGACCAAATGTACATTATCCGATGTTGAAGATGGATCAATGATCACTCGATAATGTATTATGGAAATAGCACAATTGGTACCGAATCTTGTCAATTCTCACACCTACACAAATAAGGCCTTTGGAGTAGCTTGGTGAGGATGGTGGCACAAAATTTATGCAATTGTTAGCAAGAGTCAATAATGTTGAAAGAGATTCACAAATTCGCAAGTGAAATAAGTAGACCAAGAGCAAAATTGTACATGGAAACACACACACGGATAGATAAATGGGGTCGTGCAACCAAGGAACGAGCTCAAAATGTGGAATCCATGGAAAATGCTCTTGTTGCACAACGCTAGGGAGACGCTACCACGGTTGCTCAATAGGCAAGATACGAGACTTGTGCACAACCTACAAAGCAAAAATGCAACAACTTCTATCCCAAGTATGCTATATGTATGATGTTCCGGTGAGTCTTCTCATGATGATCCAAGATGATCGGGTATGCTATGGCTATTGCTTACAAGCTCTTTGTTTCTCTTTGCTTAGAAGCTTTTTCTCTCTCTTTTCTTTGTATGGCCACTTATGCGAAATGCACAAACCAAGCTAGCAATGTTGTATATGCGGGAACAACCTTTTGACACAAGAGATGACATGATGATACCACAATGCGGATACCAAGGTGATATGGTATGTATGCAATGGAAGGTGCGGGTCGAGTATCACTAAAGTGCACAAGTACCGTTGCCGGAAATACTCAATGGCTAGGCTCGATAGGCAAGTTACGCAAAATGGGCTAGGGGTTAACAATGCAATGGCAAGGGGGGATATAGAAAGATGTCGTCGAAGTTACCATCCCTTGCTTATGGTTGATGGTGTCAAAATGGTGAAGTGGTCATTGTCGATGTCGAAGAGGAGCAGCGGTGATGTCAGTGATGTACCATCCCTAAGTAGCCGAAACACGTTAGGAAACGGAAACAACAACTCAGTTTCTCGAAGCAAATGTCAAAAAGTGGTAGCAGAAAGCGGTGGAATGCCTAGGCTATGTCAAAGGGTTGCATAACTGGAGTGGCGGTGATCGAAGATGGGTATGCGGGAAAAAATGACGGTGGCTGAAATTTCCTGCAGAAAATGCACTTTCATCAGTCAAAGCCGGATGATCCGGGTGGGGATCCCGCTAATCCGGGCTGGTCTAGATGATCCGGGTCTCTGTCCGGATGATCTGGGCAGGTCAACAGCTTGGGCAAAGGGGCTCGGGATGAACACGAAAATGTGGAGAAAAATAAAAATTGTGGCGATTTTGGGTGGATTTCGTGGTGGAGATGGTGGGGAATAGGTAGATCCACTTGCAACACAACGAATCCACGGATCAAAGTCAATAAAACATCATCAAACCAACAAATCACAAAAAAAATTGGCATGGCTCTTTTTGTGGGGATTTTCGAAATTGGACAAAAACACACAAAATTAGGCTAGAAAGTGGGGGTAGGGACTCCAAATTCATGATCAACCGTGGCTCGTGATACCAAGATGATGTAGGGTGGAACCCCAGAGGCCGATCTTTCACGATTTGGAGGGGGGTTCCCGAAGAACACACGAGAGAAAACACTCAAATCAACGAGATCCAATCACACATGTGCTAGATTCACATACATAAAGAGGTAGAAAAGGTCCAAATCCAACAAAGGGGGATACAAAGGGTACCTAGTTCATCTCAATCCTTGGAGGAGTTGAGGTCTTGAATCCTAGATGAATCATCCCATGAAGGGGTCTTGAATCCACTTGGGGGATCTTCTCCTAGGAGGCCTTGATCTCCAAAGGAGCAGGGGTACAAGTGGATGAGCAAGGCTCTATCTCCAAAATGAGCTATCACAATGCTAACCCTAAAATGGTGGAGGAGGAGTATATATAGTCTAGGGGGCGAAGGGGTACATGGGCTTCGGCCCAACTTATGCACACAGGCACTGCCCGGATGATCCGGGATTAGCATGTCCGGATGATCCGGGTCGGCGTCCGGATGGTCCGGACGTGTCGTGGGGCTGCGGGAGTTCCGGTTGTCCGGGTCCTTGTCCGGACGTCCGGGTCCGTCCGGATGATCCGGCTTCGTCCGGGGGCTTTCTGTCCTCTTTTGCGTGCGGTAGCCGGATCATGCGGGCTGGGGTCCGGATCGTCCAGGATGGGGCCGGATCATCCGGACGGCGGTCCGGATCGTCCGGGCAGGCTCTGTCTTGCCCTTTTCCTTCTTCATCTTCGCAATTGCTTTCCTCCCTCGATCAGACTTGCTCCTTAGCTTCTCCATGACTAGTCCCTTGGTACCTAAGTATGTAAAGTGTCTCCACTTGAGGTAGTAGCCATGTCTCATGTGATTCGAAAGGGAGTTGCGAGAGGAGAGATGACACCTCGGTCTCGAGAGTTCTTGCATGTGCACGTGTCATCGGTCCACTTGGTGCTTGGGGAGACGAAAGTAGGTCCATGGGGATGACCTTGGGATGCTCCGCATCACCCTTGCTGCCCCCGCGCTGCCCGAAAGCTCTGCCGCCCCACGCCGCATCCACTCCACCTACTCTCAGCAGCGGGGGTGACCATTTGCGTCCGCGGCTCGCGTCCGCCACCGGCGTCATGGATCCGCCCGGGAGCTCGGTGCTCGGGCTCGTAGCTTGTGGATCCGGCTGGTTCCGGTTCCTGTGAGCGGTGAGCCTCGGGGGCAGAGGGCGGCGCGGCGCTGCTTTGGTTGGCATGGAGAAGAAAGAGGTGGCGCGGCTTCGCTTCGGCCGACGGGGAGAAGAAAGGGGCGGTGCAACGCGGCTTTGCTTGGGCGAGATATCTCCAAATCCTGCTGTTCATGCTCGATTTTGGGCCGGAGTAGGTTCGGGTGAAACTCATGGTGTTTTGTGTGCATTTTGTAGATGGATTGGAGTTCGTCCTCGTCGTCTTCGTCCGATGATTCGGACATATAAGATTTGATCCTCGACGATGATGACGACAACCTAGTGTTGTGGCATCTCATCGACGAATTTGAGGCGGGGCCGACGAAAAAGCTGCGGGGATCAACGGTCGGCCGGCTATGCATCCCCCGCAACCGAGCTCTCAGCGACAAGATGCTCTTGAAGGACTACTTCGCCAAGGTACCGACATATCCGGCTCACCTCTTTCGTAGGCGATATCGAATGTGTGCATCACTTTTCATCCACATCGTCGAGGCTTGCGAGAAAAAATGCCGTTTCTTCACCCGGCGTAGGAATGCCGCCGGTTTGATTGGCTTTAGTGCATATCAAAAAATATCGGCGGCGACGAGAGTGATTGCATATGGTGTTCCGGCAGACTATGCAGATGAATATCTTCGCACTGGTGAATATACCACCATCAAATGTGTCCTTGTCATTGCAAAGACAATAATGCATATTTTTGGCCCAGAGTACCTTCGAGCTCTAAACGAAGAAGACACAAAGAAGCTCATGGCAATGAACGAAGCAAGGGGATGGCCGGGCATGCTAGGTAGTATTGATTGCATGCATTGGAGGTGGAAAAACTGCCCGGTGGCTTGGGCAGGGCAATACACCGACCACAAACGTAAACCCACCATCGTGCTTGAAGCCGTGGCTTCACATGATCTATGGATTAGGCATTGCTTCTTTGGTTTGCCGGGGTCTCTCAATGATATCAATGTTTTGCAGCGATCTCATTTATTTGCTCAGCTAGCTAGTGGCAAAGCTTCGGCTTGGAACTATACCGTTAATGGACATGACTATACCATGGGGTACTATCTTGCCAACGGTATTTATCCTTCATGGTCAACATTTGTGAAGACCACTAGCGACCCCAAAATCAAGAAGCACAAATTTTTTGCCGAAGCACAAGAAGCTTACTAAAAGGATATTGAGAGTGCATTTGGTGTGTTGCAAGCTCAGGTTACCATTGTTCGAGGTCATGCTCGCTTCTGGGATAAAAAAAAACCTCAGAAACATCATGTCTTCTTGTGTAATTTTGCACAACATGATCGTCGAGGATGAGAGGGAATTAGACTTGGAGTACAACTATGACAATGTTGGTAGCCGTGTGAAGTCTGCCAGGGACGTAGATGTGATCAGTGCATTTCTTGAGACCTACCGAAAGATCGAGAACCGTGATTCGCACAGCCAGCTCCAGCATGATCTTATTGAGCATTGGTGGCAGCTCTATGGGGGGAGATAGATCCCCATTTGTATGCATTTCTATTCGTGTGAGATTTAAACAATTTGGTTTTGTAATAATTATTTAAATTTAAACATTTATTGTAATGATGACTATTGTTGTATTGTGAGTTGCTTTTCAGACCATTCATATATTCGTTTGTTGAATTTATATTATAATTTCATTCGGTTGATATCATTTAAATGTGTAATCTGTAATTTGTTTGATGCTATACAAAATATTTGCGAGACGCTAGCCGCATCATAAAAAGGTTTTACGGGAGCCCTTATACGCGTTTTGCGGGGCGCGTGGTTTTGAGATCTGCCGGACTTGCTCTGAGACTGTTCCTCGTCTCCCTATCCCGTGGCGCGTCGGCCGGGTGGACAGACGTGCAGTTCAGACTTGTTCGCCCGCTACGGCCACGCCTACCGGTACGTGCATGTCACATCCTTCTCGGACGATCCATCCGCGACGGACGGCCATGGCCGCGGCTTTCGGCGCGCTCGAATGTATTGATCTGCACTTGGGCCCCTGCGGCGCCCGCTGCGACGTGGCCACCCCGCGCGCTGCCCGTCCGGTCCTTCATACTTTTGACTCCCTGCCTTTTGTTGTTATCAATCATGGAGCCGGTAGTTTGCTTTGCGCATCGCCGCACGCACGTAATCCTTTTCACCAACCCTGGCAGGCTGCTACTGTTAGGCCCGGCACACGAACTGCGCGTACCGTGGCAAGAATGAAATACGCATATGAACAGAACAGTACAGCAGATATAAAGGAATTCTCCGAGGTTACGAACGATACGTATATATTCCTTTAGCAATCGAATGTTACCCTGCATTAGACGGATATTAAGAGCTTTAACAATACTATTTTTTTACATGGTAATGTGCATCTCATTCATATTATAAAGATCAAAGTACAAGTCACGTAAGGACCAACATGATAAAACTGAAAAGATAGCAGAACATCTCCGAGCTTGACACCAACGTCCGTCACCTGCCTCCGGCACCACCATAGCAGCCAGCGAATAAAAGAATAACGGATCACCTCCTCACCCGAGCTCGACGCGGCTCCATCACTGATAAACAGCTTTGCGGACCTCCAAGGTGGCTCACCAAAAGTGAAACCTTTGCCGTTGAACGAATCAGACCGGGGCAACACCCGGGACACGCCATCGAACTTCAGATCTGGCACCCCACCACGACTAAGACGCCGAAGGAGGAAACCATACCTTCCATCCACGAACCACGAACCCAGCACACGTTCCGTCTTCCAGATGTCGTCGATGCAGATCACAATCTGCATCCGCTCCTGGACTACCTCCCAAACTCCGCGTCGACGCTGGAGCAAATGTCGTCTTAACGGCGGAGCCCGAGGACAAAGGTCCACCACGAGGATGTCGCCACCGCCACGCCATCCTTACTTGAATAGACTGGTTTCCAAATTCATCCCCAAACATAGGACCGATGACCTCGTCAGGGATGGATCCGAAGAATCTTTATTCAGCGCCGTCATCGTCGTCACCGAAGTCAAGACGATGAAACAGCCTAAAAAACTAGACTACGAGAGAGTAAAAACGATCCACGCGCGTGGATCCGGCGACCCCCTCACCACCGACGACCGAGGTCACCGACGGAGGGGAGCCGCCGGAGGACGGTGCTAGAAGAATGGCCTCCTCGCGGCGGCTAGGGTTCCAGCCGCCAGGACGAGAGGAAAAACCCTAACGTCGTTGCGACTCGGCCCTTTGTAGCTTTAACAATATTATATTAGGACGGAGCACGTGTGAACAAAGTATCTAGTACGTGACGGAAGACTTACTAGTCTCACAAATCACAAGGCCTATCACAAGTTCACAACTCACTAGATCTCTTTGTAAACCACACCGAGCCGATCGCATCCTAGTTGTTGTTTTCGGCCTACCCCGATCAAGGTTCGTCCTCCTGTTACCGAGGGCAGCAAATTTTGAACGTAATTCCAAATCAGTTTTTCTACTGACTGAGCGATATAATAAAGTAGTACCCAACCAAAATAATAATAATAATAAAGTAATCCCACCTAAACCACCATCCACGTGCTTTGAGGAATTGTTATTTTGGTCAACATGCGGAAGCCATTTCTTATCCAGTGGCCAATTGCACCATGATAGCGCTGGATTTTGAAATCTCGTCCAAGCCCCGGAATAAAGAAGCCGTGAAGGCTCCTTCCTTTTGACAAATTTTGATCTCGAACTCTCGAAGTGACAGCAGGCATATGCACGCACCAAATCTTGTTTGCAACGGGTATTATTCTCATGATCATTGCGTCATTGAGTGGAGGAAAAACCAATCCCAGCGCTTTGTCTCAGGAGCTGATTCAGCCCCCAGCGCAAGTTCCAGCTAGGTTCCAGGCCAGCCATGCATCCCGTTTTTCGTGGTACGGCTGCCGAATTATAGAACTTGTGTCCGATCTCGATGGTGGTTACTCTGAATCTGGATTGCTTCCTCCTGACAGCTGCTTCCCTATATGGCTGGAGGAGAAGAAGACGATTAGTCCGTTGTCAAATCATGTGCTCCACATTTTTCCTTGTCAGGGATATGAATCAAGAGCTACATCAGGAGGGGGCAATTTGTCCTACAGGCATTATGTAATTTATTATTGTGATAATTGCATTGCGATGTCAGTTATCGGTTATATATAGAGGCGCTGACTGCAGAAGGAGAAGTGACCCAAAAAAATTTATGTCAAACTTTTTTTCTTCAAAGGTTTCTTCGAATACTACCTAGTTCTTCTTTTTTTCTTTGCGGGGTACCTAGTTCTTTTATAAACGCTCTAGTTTTAAATACTTTGTGTGTTTGGTTCTGTTTGCCTCTGTTTAGGTAATAACTATTTCCGTAACCCTACAAGGGCAGCGCTCTTCAGCAAGTCAAGTCGCTCGGGTAAAAAGAAAAGTCAAGTCGCTGAAATTGAAGCTAGCTCTTCGACTTTGTGGTGGCCAGCTGCGGTGAACCGGCGCGCGTGGGCCTGGGGCGTTCCCTGTGATGATCGGTGTGTTGGTGTTTCTCGATAGTGAAGTTGGAGTCGTCGAGTCTCGAGGTTAGGAGATGATGACTATGACGTGTGGATAACTACGACAAGCCATAATTCTTCTCATCTACGGGTGTCAAGTTTTTGTGTCCGTGACCATGTAGGCTGGTGGTGCTGCGGCAATGTAGCGGGTCGAACGCCAAACAAAACTCAGCGGTAACTTCAAACACCTTTCCGTAGTAAGAAGAACCCCAGAGACCATGCCGAGAAGGAAGAGGAAATGCTACGCTGGGGTGAATACTCCTTACCGCAAGCAAAGCTCGAGTGAATGCAAAGGAGCGAGTAGAAGATTTGGGTTGACCCATCACAAGTGGTCGCGTCCCCAAATCCAAATGCAAGCAAAGCCCGGGTGGTGGAACGATCATTAACCAACCCCAATCAACACTTGGGCCTCAGACAAACAAGAGATCCACGTCAACAGGAGAAGGGTGAGACGTTGCCATCAGAGATCAGACCCAACCGTGCGCGCAAGACGTGCGGGTCACCGCAACCCCACGCAGACGCAGCCTGGCAGCCACCCACCGCCCACATGGCCGGATTTGACCGCTGGCCGGTTGCCATGCCCATGCCGAGCACCGGATCCTCGCCGTGCCTGCCGCGCGCGACTTGCCACGCCCAACGTGCGCTACACCGCGCACGTACTAGTACGTTGCTGTTGCGTTTGTGCCGCTTGACTGACGTGAGAGCGGTGTGCGCCTTTGGCCGCTTGTTCACTTGAGAGGGGGCGGTGGTCGCCATCAGATCAGCTGGCTGGCTAGCTCGCCCGTGCGGGGAACGACGGGATTTGGGGGGCGCTACAGGCCAACGGGGTTTTAATGCCACGCCCGTGCGCACCCCCGTTCCGTTCCGTCCAAGTGGGGCTTGCCTTGCTTGTGTCTGCTGCCCCCGTGATAATATCGGTGAAACCGGGATCCCGGCGGGTTCTCCTCTCATGCATGCATGCATGCAGTGCTGCAGGTATGTTGTGCAGCTGACTTTTCACGGGTCTCAATTTTGCTCAGAATTTTTCTTACGGCCAATGTACAGAAGATCGTAGATTCTCGAGCGACGGGGACATGTCTCGTGCAGTCGCGCTAGAGTAGATGCTACGGGAAGTGGACAACGTACACGCAGCAGCGGCGGCAGCAGCATAAATTCTTGGCTTCAGGTGGTGCTCTGCCAATGCAAGCTGACATGATGAGTGAGAGTGTGGGGTCGCCTCTGTCCAACCTTCATCTATCAGATGCGACTAGACAACGAGCCTAGTTGTACTCCCAAACGCAGCAAAAGGCCACTTCATTTTCTTCTTCTTAAAAACAACAACTTCATTCCCCTTAATTAACATGCATAATCACGCCTGCGTAGGGCATATAGTACTATAAGCAATCGTTAAGATGCAATACATGTTCTCGAATCTAAGCCCCCCCAATCCATTTTCTTTGCGAGCATCTAGCTCAAATTATCCGTGTCTAGTGGAGAACTCGACGCGGTACGTCCAATTTTCCTTCGCGGCTACGTCCAATCTTTGTTACCAATAATACTACAAAATGGAGTATATATCATGTGAAGACAGAGTAGTGCCCCCTATATAGTGCTAGATATATCCATTTAATAAACAAGCTTGGGACAAACTTTTTCGAACGAAAGAAATATCAAGGACAGATTACGTAATACGGAAAAAACAAGAAAAAGTTACGGGCTGACAAAATAGAATCGAAGGGAGTACTACTCCTATTTCTGAAAGAAAGTCCGATCCACTAATATGATTGACTGCATGATTAAATGTCGGCCCTCAAGAAATTATAAAGTAATGCAGCTTCTTTAATAATAATCATATCCGTATGGAACCATTCTTGAATTGTAATCGTGTCACCTGCCCTTGCTTTTTGTTCTCTTTTCTGGAGAGGGGACCCTAGCTTCTTTTGTGAGTGGGAGCGAGGTGCTTATGAAATTCAGTCACAAGAGACAAACAGGCATGGGCTAAGTGTGGGGGGCAATAGGTTACACGCAAGATGACAATAGCCAATATTTAAGCATCAAAATGTTTCTTTTCCCTTTTCCCTTAAGTGCATTTGGAACTTTTCACCATCACAGGCCATGATTAGGTCCTACTATATTCTATCTCATGTTTCTCCGGAAATTAGTGGTGGTTGTAGCAAAGGTAATCATACCGTTCGTGTGGATTCTTTCAACTACTCGTAGTTAATCTACCTTGGCGTTGCACGATTGGTCCTCGACTGTTTGGATTAGAATTCCTGCCAAATATCCGCGTTTTGCCGGGTTAATTCCCCGACAGCAAACTGAAAGCTCGAAAGTTTTGGAATTCCTGATGAAAGGTTGCCCTAGATCGTGGTCCGACAAGAACAAGAAACATCGTGGACCAAACTCACCCGGAAGCACAGAAACATCGATGTAGGGACATTTTCGTGGTACGAGGCCCTGATGAATCGTGCGGCCATGCATCCATCGAGCAACATAACCAGGATGGCGATCACGCGCGAATTCACAACGGATGCGCGTACATACACATGATAGACCATAGACAATACGTAACCGTTCAATCAAGTAAGCTTGGATTCTTGACAAGAAACAGAGAAGATTCTTGCGTGCGTCTGTGCTGCTGCTTTACATCACGGTCACGTATAGTTGGGACGGAGCAATCCACGTCGCCGTCGGGGCCGCGCTCGGGAGAGAGCAGGGAGGGCGCACGCGGCCCCGGCGGAAAGCGCCGCTGCCGCCGTGTCCCGGCGCAGAGGTCGCCGTCGACCGCGCACATTGCGCGGACAGCGGTGTGGCCGGAGCAATCAGAGCGCGATCAGGTCACTGCTCACGGCGACCCGCTGCAGGGGCGAGCGACCTGTGCCCACTGCCCAGCCTTGCGCGCGCGTGGGCGGGTGCAAGGGTGTGACCGCCAGGACAAAATCATTATCATGGCCACTGATTCAATTGGTTATTGTTGGCGTCGTTCGGAATTGAAGACGCTCGTGCGCACGCATGCACGCCCGTCCGTGGTTAGTAGCAGTCCCTCTCGCGGCGGTACGAGGGATGGAGGCCAGAATGAAACAAGGCGGGCATGCATGCAGCTGCGTGATGATGGACAGCTTAATTGACGTACAGCGCGGCAGGTGACGAGCTTTGAGCGCGCCCACCCCCATCTCCTATCAAGTTTTCTCTTCTCTCGGGGATGGATGGATGGATGGATGGATGGGTTGGTGGACGGAGTGGCTGCTTTGGCAGGCATCTGTTGATGCTAGTTGTGAGGTCAAATCAAGTGGCATGTTTTTTTTTTTAAACAGGGAAAGGCACCGACAGGTGCCAAATACATTAAGCTCTCAACAAGATACATCAGTTAATACAAAGGCTGGAAAGAGAATAGGAGAGGGAAAGTACAGCCATAAGCAGAGAGCTTAAATCTGAAAGGATGTACAGCAGTACAATCCTTGTGAACTACAGCAGAAAATGTAGAGAAAAAGATTATAGATCTAACAACTGAAACTGGGAAGAAAAAGAAAGGAAGCCCAGCTCTGTAGCAGCACACATCTGGGAAATTTTTCAGAAGAAATCAGCCACAATTGCCGCTGCCACATTTGTCTTTGTGCATAGCATCACTAGTCCTGAGAAGCAGAATGAAGAAAGCACCAAGATAATCTCTTATTGAATCCACCTCTGAAACTTCATGCAGAGAAACAGATTTTAGAAGCAATGCACAGCTTGTAATGTAAATCCCAAGAACTGAGAATTAGATAGCTGAGAGATAATTGGGCAGGTAATGTTTTTGTGAGCAAAAGCCAGGCCTATAGGGTTGCTTAGCCACATTGTGAGCAACACCATTAATCTCCCTAGAGATATGGAATACTTGGGAATTAAGATCAGTAGTGAGAAGAATATAATCTGCAAGCATTTTCCTTAAAGCCCAAGGAACAGATACATCCATCACATTACGCAAAGCAGTTATCGATGCCAACTTAAGACAATCAGTAAGTAGAACTGGGTGGCTAATATGAAAATGATTCACCAAGTGAGCGGCGAGGAGGAGAGCCTTTGCTTCAACTTGCAAGGGGGTGTCCGTAGCCGAAGCTGAAGCTTGAACCTGAATATTCACCTCCAGACCTTGGAATGGTATTCTCAAGTAAATACCAATGCCAGTACCTACCTCACCTGGAGCCAAACCATAAATTTTTTTGCATCTGAAAGCAGCGTCAGAGTAAATCTTTGGTCCAGACAGCATAAAATCAGATTTTTAAGTGGTGCCTTGCACAAGAGTACTGTCTGTAGAATCAGCATTATGAGGGACAGTAGGAGCAAGAGAAGCTTGAATTTGATCAGTAAAAACATTAGTCATAGCTAAAGCTGTTGTATGAACATGAAAAGGCTTAGCTTTCTTCCTATTAAAAAGATAATCATTTCTAGCTTTCCAAAGAGACCAAGGGAAATTGAGAACATTAGGAAGAGAAGCATAAGGATGGTTCATGACAATTAAAGCATGGAGCATACTAGAGATAGAAGGATTTTCACTAACAAGAGCATCCATTCTAATGCACCAAGGAGAAGCAAACCAGGCAGCTCTAGAGAAATCACAAAGGAAGAATAAGTGCATCTCATCCTCTTGCTTACCACATCTACAACACAGCTGAGAAATGTGAGTATAGAAGCGACCAACTCTTAAACCTGTGGGAAGAGCCTTCCTAAGTAATCTCCAAGCAAAAGTCTTGACCCTAGGAATGATCAGTTTCTGTTTCCAAATGACTCGAAGCAAATTTTTTGTTTGCCCTGAAACTTGGTGCGTCGTGGACTCTGTAGTAATGTTTTTCTTCTTCTAATCAAAGCCCTAAGAATGTTTAGCCACTGCTACTGTTTCCCCCTAACCTTAACAGTTGCGCAATTGCTGGTTTCCGTACTTTTTGGCCTTTTTGAGTCGCCATCAAGCATGCATGACCAGTTCCCAAAGTGACCGGCAATTATTTTAGTTCCCTCTTGGAAAGCTCCATCAACAATTTTTTTTTACTAGCTTGCTTTCGGCGAGCGTGAAGTTTCTTCGCCAGCCCGTGGTATAACGGGCCCACACCAAAGATACTAGCTCGGGGGTCGTTGGTTATTTCCAGTTCCACACGTTGGAGCCTGCCTGCATCGCAGGCGCCTGCACGCAAGCTATAGCCCATCCGTGCCGTACATGCGGAAGCTAGATCCTACTGCCCCGGACGGTAGACACATTAAAGCTACCATCTGATTCCCATGAATGAACAACGGGAGATTCCAAGAAGATAACGGGGTATTGGAACAAGCCCAGGCAGCCCGGACCGGGCGCCTCAGACTCCGCACCGTCACATGACCTGTCTCTCCACATAGTCGTCGCATCCATCTCCCATCTCGGGCCACTCCACTAGTCTATTGCCAACTCGCGCGCACGCAGCTGTACGCGTGCGCGTGCACTGAGCCTCGCCTCGATCTGCCTGCGGTTCAGCGTGGCCTTCCGAGACCTGCATGCAACTTTCTAAAATTCTCGCCATTGCCGGTGTCAGTGACGACTAGGATATCTCTTCTTCAGGCTTCAGCTCATATGTTTAATACAGATCTCACAAGTGCTTCCATAGATTTTTAATAGAACGGGCTGCTCGAATCTGCCGATGCGTGACTCTGACACGTCTCCGGACTATAATTTTCGAGCTGGTTTTCTGCGCGCTTATGCGCATGTGACATGACACATAGTAGAATTTGTCCAGCTCCAGCTAGCTCAAGCATGTGTGCAAGCATGGAACAAACTAACGCCACGTACTAGCAAGCTGGCACGGTATAACATATCTCAACTTCCCAATGCATGGATCAGGATGATCGAGGGTTAGTAGTATAGTAGGAGTACTATGAACCTGTGTAAGACTAGCCATAGCCATAGTGAAGAGTAACTAGTAACATACACATATTTCTAGACTATGTTACTACTACACCTTCACAGTGGGTATAATAACATAAATGTGGTGTCATGCAAAACTTCATTTATTAGGTTATATACACTCGTATTGCATTGAGACATATGATGTTACGGTAATAGCTAAATTACTCAAATAGCCTCTCTCTTTATTAACTCATTGCCACATAGGCAAATTTGCTGAGTTGAACTCAATGTTATTGCTGAAATTACTTCCACTGTGACTAGTCTGGTTGCCAATTGGCGTGTGAAAAGCAATTGTGCCCGTACAGTAACAAGATATGATCGCTGCTTGGCTTTTCAGTCAAATGGCCTCGAGAGCCGGTAAACCATTTTAACCTTATCCTTTGTGTCCGGCGTGCCATTGTTTTTCTTGCTCCAAAAAATGGTGACAGGACAAGATGCATGAAACCAGCACTATATTGGACTACTAGCCGTGCGAGGCCGTACGGACCATTTCAACAGATCTAGCATCCATACAGCTTGACCGTACGCTCCAAGTACATCGTACGTTGTACACATGAAATGAACCGAACGGATGCATGCATCAGCAGGTTCCTTTGCACAGTAACTTTTTTGTTGTTGATTGATGCTAGCAGCAAGTTTCAGCGAAGGCACGACGAAGGCATATCGTGCCCTCGTGCCCTCGTGCGTGCAGCGAGTCCGAGGGGACGTTGTCATCCCATTAGGAGGGAGGATTTGGACTTTGGAGCAAACGATGGAATGAGATGTGTTCACGTTAATTCATGGCTCGGGATTCTGGCTGCCTGAAAGAGGCAACTCCTACCGTCGTTTTGATGTTGGGCTACAACTACAACGGCAGTGACACCTGATCTGGTTTGCTGTCTGAATCATGCTGTACGTATGTATGAAGTGCATGCATGGCAGGAGTACATACTAGGCGATCGAATGTTTTTCCGGCGTGATGCTCATGAAGTTAAGAATGGAGAGAATCCGTGCTTCCCACGGCTCAAAAGCCAAGCTGATCCTGGCATATGATATCGATCGCGCAACGACCAGTAGGTAGGACCGCTACCTGATTTACGATCGACGGGACGGAGCAGCTATATACTACAGTAGTAGTATGAGAAAAAACGGTTGCGTCGTAAAAGACTGAAAATGTGTAACCCCGTGGCCGTGGGTGGGTGCGATGGAGAGGTAATGGACGCACGGAACAATCTGCAGTCCTGCACGACGAAGGTGGTCACGGCCTTTCCATGGTACTCCTAGCAGCAGAAGCAGGCAGCACTCGGTACACGGCTATTGAATCATAATCGGCACATGCACCACCTGCCCTCCGTAGCTTTGATCATCTGGTCAAACCCTGCAACAGCTCACAGCCAACTGACAACCAGGAGGAGAGAGGAGGCAAGATGAGATCCACCCCAATGACAGACACCACAGTCCACAGTATGTTATCTCAACTAATGCAAACGGGGATGCCTGATTTGTTGGTGTTATTAAACATTTAAACTACTTAGAGGTGGCAGCCCAACTAGATGAAGGCGTGTATTTCTTTTTGTCATTTTTAGGACCGTTAGATGCTCGATTTGTTTAACACTCCTATGAGGTGGCCATGGCCAATGAACGCTCTCCCGGTCAAAAGGAAGAACAACTCCCGTTAGATGCATGATGATTTTTGTCATATTGGAGTCGTACAAGTGGGAAGAGTACCGTGCCGTGCATGCATAATAATGCTTTCTGCGACAAGACGAGCATCAATCTGCATATAAAAGAAGAAGATTAGCTTTGTCCTCTCATCGACCCTTTAGCTGCCGCGCGCAGTTCCCTCTTAGCTAGATCGGGGTTTGATCGATTTGATTTGATGACACCTGGGTCACACGCGATTACTTGTACGTACCGATTAGTTAGGGTTTCATATCATCAAGCCGCAACAGCCGGGCCTCCCACCGACAGCTAACCTGGCATCGCACGTGCAGGGCGGGACATGCGCCATGACTGGGTGTACGTACGTGCGTGGGAGGGGGGTTCCACACGTGTGTGCACGGATCGGATGATGATGATCGATGCACGCACGCACCCGCGCTGATTGGAATCTTGCGACCGGCCGTGGTGGCGTGCGTGCGTGCTTGCATCGGTGCTGCATGCGTCGCAGCGCACCCCCAAGGCCCAAGGCGATGCATCATTGCCTCGAATGGACGGACACATGCAAGCAAGCTGGCGCCGTATTTGACTCGAACAAGGTCAGATTATTAACCCACCCACCAGCCGCGAATGCGTGCGTGGCGAGTGTCTGTCTGTCACTCTGCACGTCTACATGGCTTGTGCACAGCCACCTCAGGAGGTGACAGTACGCATGGATATGTGCACTATGCTCGGCGCATGGTGGGCATGCGTCATCAACCCGCGCGCTTGCGCTTGCTTGGGCGGTGGATGCATCACGCTCATGCACGCGTAGGAGCAGTAGTACGTTCCTGGGCGCCGAAGAGTGGCCAGGCCAAACCTGAGGAGGAACAGAGCTCGTCGCAGGCACGCGTAGCAGAAAACAGTAACAGTACAAAGTGGCGTGCCGTGTGATACAATGTTAGTAAAAAAAAAAATTGGGCATCAATGTTAGTATATTTGCCTCGTATGAAACGACTTTGCACTGGTTAAGTTACTTTGCAGGGTGCTACTTTCACTACGAGCTCTCTGTTCGCCAAAGGTGCGCGAGATGCTGCGTCTCGGCGAGGAGCTAATTTTCACCTACGGCAGATGCTGCGTGGCTTAATTGGTTTGACACCAATATTTAGCATGTCAACTGCTGGTAAGTGTGCTAAAAACAACTGTTGGCAAGTCTAAAATATTGGGTATTAATTGGTTGGCTTCCAATTGATGCATGCTGAACAGTTGTCAAATGCACATTGAACATTTTCTTAAATTCACGGTGAACTTTTTTTTAATACATGGCGAACATTTTTGTATGTCACAAACATTTTTCAAAAATTGTATGAACAAATTTTTTGGATTTCATGAACATTTCTTAAATAGACGGTGAACTTTTTTATTTGTCATGAACATTTTTAAAAGTTGCAAAAACAGATTCTTTAGATATATAAACATTTTTTAATATTGTTGTGAACAGTTTTTTCTTCACATGTGAACATTTCTTTAAATATCATGAACATTCTTTTTGAATGGTATGAACAATTTCTTTAAAAGTCAAAACAAAATTTTAAAAATCTGAACATTTATTTAAGTACTTTGTAAAAAAATATAAATATATTTTTATCACCTTTCTTAAAAAAATAGTGAAAAAGAAAAAAAGACTGTAAGAAGAAAAAACTCCAAAAAAGTTGATGTTGTACCGAACTAGCTACTGTCGCTCTGGGCCTGACACAATATAGCGCTCGCTGCAGGCAACGCTGGCCTCTGCCTTGCTAAAAGAGAGACATACTGCGTCTATGAGAGTGAAAATAGCATTTTGGCACAGTTCAAAATATAGGGCTCCCGGGTTTCAAAGTGACTTTTTGTGCGTGCCCCTACTTCATGGAGCCTGCAATAATTTATGGAAAACGATTCTGATCAGCCGGATGATTACAGCGCGCGCGTCATCCGCCTTCCTCAGTCGCCATGTGGCCATGGTCCCAGCTCCCACAACACTCACCACCGAGCCTTCGCGATTTTTGCCTGAGCGCCTGCTGCACAGCGTCCCAGGGCTTTGCTCGCGTGGTCCCCTACGTGGTTCATGGCTTGATTTGACTACTGCATGTACTCCCAGCTCCACGTCACACGTACTCGATTCCAGGGCTTGCACGAGTATATGCGTATTCTAGATTCTAGTGCTACCAGCTACAAGAAACACGGTTGATATTACGGCTGGCGTTGACTCAACACATGATGGCACAATGTATTTTGATTTTTTTCAAAAAAAATTGCTACAACAAAATGGGGTTTAGCTGCATAGAAAAATGATTAAAAGCATCAGATTGAACCACAAGTAGCGTCGGTGTTGCAAGTCAAATGTGTTCCTCTGTAAGGCCGGACACCGACACGCTGCATGCTGGATGCCATTTTTTATGTTGCAAAGCCGGACGAGGACGCTGCGACGCCAATTGACGGCGCTGCAAACCCGGTAGAGGACGCTGCAACTCAAACCGACAACATTGCAAACCTGATGCGCAGCGCTGCAAGCTAGGACGAGGACGCTGCAACATGCACCGACAGCGCTGCAAACTAGGTGTGTGACGTTGCAAGCCTGGACGAGCGATGTTGCAACACCGCCTGACAACGCTGCAAGCCGAGACTAGGACGCTGCAACGCCAACCACGTCGGGACGAGCGATGCTACAATGCCAACGATGCTGCAAACCAGACGCGCGGTGCTGGAAGCCGGGATGCGTGAGTGACGCTGCAATGTCAGGGGACACCGCTGCAAACCGGATGCACCATGCTACAAAGCTCATTGTCGGTTTTTTGTTGCAAAAGTAGGACCATCATGTATGAAGCACGCCGATGTTGCAAACCGGCTGTCGATGTTTTTTTGCTACAAAGTCAAACAAACATGTTGCAAAGCTGGCCACTTATGCTGCAAGCTAGGATGTGCAATGCTGCAAGGCCGGACGTCACTGTTTTACCGGACGTGGGAAGATGTAAGGATGGGCGTGGCTGTTTTATTCTTTGTTGCCCTGAAGCCAGACCTCCATGTTACAAAATTAGTCGCTGCAAATAATGGTTTCACGGAACAAAACAAAAATTGTTTTTTCTATTTTTGTTGTTGCGAACCATTTAAAATACAAATGTTGTTCGACTTTACTGATTCTATTACAACAGTCTAGCTTGTTTTTCGTAAAAAATTGAATTGTCTTGTATAGTTTTTTTTTGCAATAGATTATGGATTTTCACTGCAAAGCCAATGGAGCTTTTTTCTCTCTTCACTCTCTCTAAAGGATCCATAGAAGCATGCCCGTGACTTCCACTGCAAAAGTGATGAAGTAGAGAAGGACGTGAGGCAGTCAGTAACAAAGGAATTTAGGTAGGGCCCAACCATCACAGTTTTTTTTGGAGAAGAACCATCACAGTTACTAGTACTACTACACTCGCGCTGCAACGATGCGTCAAGTCACAGCAGTCATGCGGGCCCCAACATCCATGTGTTGGGTGAGAGCAAAATCCAAGTGTTCAACACCGACGAGATGGAAGATCGAACTGCTCAGGATGCTTTGGCCGATTCAATCGCACGGCTCACAACGCGGCTGATTTTCTGTAGTATACATCCGGATGGCGCCTAGTGCCCGCCATAATTTATTTATTTATTGCAAAAAAGGATCAGATCTAGTGTGAAGATTTACCGAAAATACAAAGCACCTCAAACATAATAAAAATTACATCGAGATTCATGGATCACTGAAACTAGGGGGTACTAACCTAGTTGGCCCATGCTCCTCGGGTTGGGCTGATGGGCCCTCATTCTTCTCAAGATGGACTCTGGAGACTAGACGCTGGAGGCAAGATCGAGGTTGTATCTACCGAAGACTTGCCATTGTGGCGCCCCCGACTCAATCGTACACTAATCATACACGCAAACGTGTACGATCAAGCACAGGGACTCACGGGAAGATATCACAACACAACTCTAACACAATTTAAACGGAGGTCCTCAATATTACAGACCAGGGATCCGAAGATCCGAATACATAAGTCAGTCATACAAATATTATCTGAGTACAGACATAGTTAGACAAGTTTTGCCTTAAGAAGGCTAGCACAAACAGCGACACTAGATCGAAAGGCGTTGGCCTCCTGCCTGGTAGCCTCCGATCCTACTCCTGGTCGGCTGGCTCAATCCAGTAGTAAGTACCCTCTGGACCCTCCTGGTAGTAAGCTCCGGTGGTGGCATCTGGCTCCTGGACTCCATCGTCTGATGTATCATCAATGTGGGGTATATGGGGAAAAGAGAAAGTAAACCAACCGTGAGTACTCATCCGAAGTACTCAGCAAGCAAGGATCTATACTACATATGCAACATTATCAATGGAGAAAGGCTGTATAAGTGGACTGGGCTGCAGAAATGCCGGAATAGAGAGAAGGCCTAGTCCTATCGAAGACTAGCATCTTCAAACATCTTCACAAGGCCATCATCTTGCAGCAGTAGAAGAGAATAGAATAGCATTTTATTTAGCAAACATGTTGAAGTACAGCTTAAAGATCCTTCCTCGACTCCCAAGCGAGAAAGCGATCCCGAAGCTTCAATTAAGTAACAAGTATCCAGTTTAAGTAGTAGATCGGGATACACAAACTGAGCGTCCTTTACCGTAGGACCGGCTATCGATAGAAGATTCATCCCTGCAGGGGGTGCACTACTGTTACCCAACACGCTCGATCAACTCTGGCCGGACACACTTGCTGGGTAATGCCCGTCCTCGGAAGATCAACACGAAGCAGCGCTCTACCTAGGCTCGGCAGAGAGGTCAGCACGCCGGACTAACCTATGCACCCAGAGGTCTCGGGCCATCGCCCTGGGCACCCTGCGCGTTGCAAGACTGGCCGGGGTGCAGGCGCGACACTGAGCTCGTCAGTGAAGTATCCAGCCCAATCCCGACAATCAGCCCGCACGGTGAATCGTGACGTCAGACAAGCTTTCGGGAGAAACGTACTTCGCAGAGGGTCCCATAACCATTATCCCGCGTGGTGGTAGTGCGTATAGGGCACGTCGACCCACTCAGATCACACACCCAAATCCAATAGGCTCAATTAGTATCACGCGGAGACAATCAGAGTCTCTGATGCTCCGCCACAATGTCACACTCGAGTGCCCTTCCGGCACACCCGAAAATCATAGATCCCCAGCGGGTACCCACCAGGGTGGACCCGCCTGTAACAGAGGTCAAGTAATCGTGTGGTCATAACATCAAGGGGGAAACCCGAGGAATCACCCTCGGCGGATTCCACTCGACGAAATCATCAGGGTGAACGTATGAGGTATCACCCTCGAGGTTCACACTGAGGGGTCGCACGACAGAGTCGTATCGGAAGTGGAGAAGGAGGAATCACCCTCGATGACCACGACCGAACAGCTACACTGCAGAGTATTCATCGGGAGTGCGTTACGAGATATCACCCTCGGCACTCGATAGTAACTATGCAGAGTCGTACAACTAAGGGGGTGTGAAGTGAGGTGTCGGTCTCTGGTCGACGATCACGTTGATCGAGTCGTCGATGATCAAGCAGGGGCAACAAGGGTAAGGTGGTGGGGTCACTGATGGTTCATTCCAACCTAAACTAAACAGTTTATCATAGGCAGGTAAGGTAGCAATGAACAGGTTTACAACACGCAGGCTATGCATCAGAATAGAGCATACATTAACATTAGCAAAATCTAATGCAAGCAGGAGAATAGAATGGCGTATCTGGAATGCTCAAGGGGGGGGGGGGGGCTTGCCTGTTTGCTCTGGCAAGAAGGAGAGGTCGTCAACGGGCTGCTCGTTGGTAGTATAGTCGTATCCTGGTGCAGCGTCGTCGGCTCACAGCGTCTATCGAGAGAGAAGGAGGTGGAGAGAAACAATAAATTCACGGCAATAATGCAAACAATATGTATGACATGCCTAAATGATATGCCGGGGTGTTCTACTACCTAACTAAATGATTTAGTTAATTTAGGAATTTATTTGGATTTATTTAATTAAAGTTGGGCACTATTCATTTACTGAAAATGGTCTAAAAGTTCAATGTTCTTATAGCTAGAGGCATCTGATGGGAATACGGAGGGCGTATTCGGGTTCGTATCGGAATTCTGAGCAAGTTTCATGTATAAAGTATTTTCATCGGAGTTACGGATTATTTAATATGATTTTCTAAAGTTTTTATTAATTTCTAGAATTTAATTAATTATTTAAATCAACATTATCCGAAACAGTGCTACGATGACATCAGCATGACATCATGCTGACGTCAGCAGCCATCTGACAGGGTGGGTCCCACCTGTCATAGACTGTTAGGTTAATTAGGATTAACTAATTAAATTACTGTTTAATTAACACTAACTACTTAATTAGATTAACCTAATCAGGATTAATTAACTAATTAATTAATTATTTTAATTACTTTTTTTATTTTTATTTTCTTTTTCTCTAAACATTTTTCGAGCGGGGCCCGTTTGTCAGTGTCACTGGGCACTGGGCCCCACCTGTCGGTGGCCCAGGGCCACGGACGCGGGCGCGGGCGCGCGCAGGGGCGCGACCAGTGGAGGCAGGGCAGCGGCAGCAGAGCGGCAGCGCGCGCGCGAGGTGGGCGAGGCGCGCGAGCTGCGGCGAGGCAGGAACGCGGGCGAGCGAGGCGAGCGGGAGGAGGCCACGGGCGGCGAGGAGCTGGAGCGGGCGAGGTGCGGGGCCGAGCGCGGGCGCGAGGCAGCGCGCGAGCGGCAGCGGGGAGGCGGGGCCAGCGGGTGCGGGGCGACGGCGGCGACAGAGAGAGAGGGAGGGCGTGGCCCTCACCGCGGGTGCAGGGTCAGGGCAATGGGCTCGAGGAAGCGGCCGGGGATGACGGCGACGGGGTCCGGCGAGGCGTCGGCGACGAGGCGGAGACGGGGCGCGGTCGGGCGCGTCGGGGCGCGGTCGGCGCGGTTGGGGCGAGCGCGCGGGGCTCGGGGAGGAAGACGGGGAGGCGGCGGTGTTGCAGCGTGGTCTGACGAGGGGGAGGCGGCGACGGGGCGGCGGCGACGGGGGCGAGGCGGCGGGCGCTGCGAGCCCCGATCCGATCTGGATCAGGGGAGGGGGAGGAGTGGGACGAGTGGGGGGGGGGGGGGGAAGTGGCGATGGGGGTTAGGGTTTCGGTCTCCAGGGGGAGGCCATATAGGGGGAGCTGGGCCGGGAGCTGGGCCGGTCCAGTTGGGCCGGGGGAATTTTTCCTTTCTTTTTCTTTTCTCTTTTTCTGTTTTCGTTTACCTTTTTCTTTTATTTATTTCCTTTGTCTCAGTTTAGCAAATTGGTAGGCCACATTTTGAATTTTGTAAAACATAGGAATTGCTCCAACAAATACTAGGCATTACCTACCACTACCAAAAATTGGTTTGGAGTCAACTTGAGTTCACATAATTTTTATAATAATTAAAATGCATTATTCCTTACTGTTTTAATTATGTTCGTGCCACCTAATTATTTTATTATTTGTTGGTTACAATTTTAGACTAGCCTCTGCAATATTTGTTATTTATCGAACATTTTAGTTTTTATGTTAGACAACTTTTATTTTTCACTTTCAATTAACTTTGAATTTTGAGTTAGGAGTTGAAATGCAATATGATGCTAATGATGATCATGCACTATTAAGCTTGCTGACATGTCATTATCAAAAGTGATTACTGTGGCTAATGACAGGGGGTGTTACAGCCATATACTCCAAGACTTCTCGTGCCGCCTCCGAGCCAAGATACCGACCTTGTAACCGTAGATACCCTACCTAGCGTGTATATAAGCTGTAGGGTTTAGCCCGTCAGGGGGACATCAACGCAATCTCATTCACCTAGCCCTAGAGTTAGAACACATCCGACGATCTCGAGGTAGATCAACTTTGTACTCGATACATCTATATCAATATAAACAAGAGTAGGATGTAGGGTTTACGTCCATCAAGAGGGCCCGAACCTGGGTAAACATCGTCCCCTTGTTCCTGTTACCATGTGTCCGAGATCCACAGCTCGGGACCCCCTACTCCGAGGTCTGCCGGTTTTTACACCGACACTCGTGCTTTCATTGAGAGTTTCGCTGTGAGATTGACAGAAGGATCGATGGCTCATCTGCAGATTAACTGCGGAACTACAACGGGAACATTTATGTCCCCGGCCAACTTTTCGTGATCGGCAGCATGATCTTCTGCGCCGACTCGGCCGGCCATCTGGCCTTCGTCGATAACTACGCCCCTGGTCAGATCGTGACCTTTGAAGGCCTGGAGTACACCGCGGATTCCCGCAGAGAACTCATCCTGTTAGGCTAGACGCCCGCCCGGGTGGAGGAGATGCCCGGCAACGGAGGATCGACTCCGGAACCGATCTCCTTTGAGGATGTCGGGCCAGAATCCTTGACGTCGCCAGAGAACCCCGACGTAACGACTCTGGGCGATCTCCCCTCAAACCCCGGGGCGGACTCAAGTCCGGCCCCTACCTCTGAAGCTACGTCAGATTTTGAGCCAACCCTGACGCAGGATCTATAATCACTCTCGGATCCTCTCCGCGCCGAAAACACGCCGAGCTATACGCCGGGCACACTTTGAGTCAGTCCTGCTTATAGCCATGCCATGAACTCCGAAGAACTATCTCACCTGAACGAGATGCTTGACCGTATCCAGAGCATGTCTATCTCAGATGGCAGGACTTCGGTTTACGACAAGATCGGACTTAAAGCCGACGATCGGGAAATTTACGTCCCACCCACCACCCACCTACTCGTCACGGTCGATGACTTAACCGACGTGCTAGACTATGATGAGGCAACGGACATGGATAAAGATGTCGATGGCCCCACAAAACAATGGCAAGTGGACTGCAACATCCACCTATGATGTCTATATGGTTGACACCCCCAGATCCCCTTTAAGACTTCGGCGCAGACGCAGAAGGGGCAACAACGGGGAACCCAGCGGCAACAACGCCACCGCCGATAAAAGTGAGGCAATCGCCGGCGACGCCGATAACACTGGAGAGGACCTTCAAGCCTCCCCAGTACAGAACGACGGTCCTGAAGGAAATCCCAAGGACCTGGATCCCGACGACCTCTTTGAAGGGGCCGACGACAACTACATGCTGGAGTCCAAAGAAGACGAGAGCCTCGGCACCAAGGACTATATCGTCCCCGAAGACCCCTTCGAACAAGAGCGCTTCCGGCGGCGCCTCGTCGCCACTGCTCGAAGTATGAAACGCAAGCAGCAGCTTCTACAAGCGAATATAGATGCGCTGAATGAAAAGTGGGTCGAAGTACTTGTTGGGAAACGTTGCATGGAAAACAAAAAAAATTCTACGCACACGCAAGATCTATCCATGGATATGCATAGCAACGAGGGGGAGAGTGTGTCTACGTACCCTCGTAGACCGTAAGCGGAAGCGTTTAGTAACACCGTTGATGTAGTCGAACTTCTTCGCGATCCAACCGATCGAGTACCGAACGTACGGCACCTCCGCGATTAGCACACGTTCAGCTCGGTGACGTCCTCGCCTTCTTGATCCAGCAAGATGGTGAAGTAGTGGATGAGTTCTGGCAGCACGACGGCGTGGTGACGGTGGTGGTGATGCTATCTCCGCAGGGCTTCGCCTAAGCACTACGAAAATATGATCGAGGGACGAAACTGTGGAGAGGGGCACCGCACACGGCTTAGAGATTGTCGTCGTTATGTGTGGCGCCCCCTCCCACATATATATAGGTGGGGGGGGAGAGGGGAGCAGCCAGGAGGTGCCCCAAGGAGGGCCGAATCCTACTTGGGCTCTTGCCCTGGCCGCGCCCCCCTTACCATATATGCCGGAGGGGGAAAGGAAAGGGGGAGAGGGAAGGAAGGGGGAGGCCGAATCCCCCTCCTTCCTTTCTCCCATATGCCGGCTGCCATAGGGGGGTGCGCCAGCCCCTTGTGGGCTGGTGCGCTGCCCTCTAATGGCTCAATAGGCCCATCATCCTCCCGGGTGTGTCCGGAACCCCTTCCGGCGATTTGATGACTGCCCGGTGCACTCCGAAACTCTTCCGGTGTCCGAATTGTATCGTCCTATATATCAATCTTTACCTCCGGACCATTCCGGAGCTCCTCGTAATGTCTTTGATCTCATCCGGGACTCCGAACAACATTCGGTCACCAAATCATATAACTCATATAACACTATATCGTCAACAAACGTTAAGCGTGCGGACCCTACGGGTTCGAGAACTATGTAGACATGACCGAGACACCTCTCCGGTCAATAACCAATAGCGGAACCTGTATGCCCATATTGGTTCTTGCATATTCTACGAAGATCTTTATTAGTCGAACCATTATGACAACATACGTAATTCCCTTTGTCTGTCGGTATGTTACTTGCCCGAGATTCGATCGTCGATATCTTCATACCTAGTTCAATCTCGTTACCAGCAAGTCTCTTTACTCGTTCCGTAATACATCATCTCGTGACTAACTCCTTAGTCATTTGCTTGCAAGCTTATTATGATGTGTATTACCGAGAGGGCCCAGAGATACCTCTCCGATACACGGAGTGACAAATCCTAATCTCGATCTATGCCAACTCGACAAACACCTTCGGAGATACCTGTAGAGCATCTTCATGATCACCCAGTTACATTGTGACATTTGATAGCACACAAGGTATTCCTCCGGTATCCGGGAGTTGCATAATCTCATAGTCGAAGGAATATGTATTTGACATTAAGAAAGCAATAGCAATAAACTTGAATGATCAAATGCTAATCTAACGAATGGGTCTTGTCCATCACATCATTATCTTAATGATGTGATCCCGTTATCAAGTGACAACACATGTCTATGGCTAGGAATCCCTAACCATCATTGATCAACGAACTAGTCAAGTAGAGGCTCACTAGGGACACGGTATTTGTTTATGTATCCACACATGTATTTCAGTTTCCAATCAATACAATTCTAGCATGAATAATAAACCTTTATCATGAATAAGGAAATATAAAATAACAACTTTATTATTGCCTCTAGGGCATATTTCCTTCAGTCTCCCACTTGCACTAGAGTCAATAATCTAGATTACATTAAAATGAATCTAACACCCATGGTGTCTTGGTGCTGATCATGTTTTTCTCGTGGAAGAGGCTTAGTCAATGGGTCTGCTACATTCAGATCTGTATGTATTTTGCAAATCTCTATGTCTCCATCCTTGACCTTTTCACGAATGGAGTTGAAGCATCTCTTGATGTGTTTGGTTCTCTTGTGAAACCTGGATTCCTTCGCTAAGGCAATTGCTCCAGTTATGTCACAAAAGATTTTCATTGGCCCCGATGCACTGGGTATTACACCCAGATTGGATATGAACTCCTTCATCCAGACTCCTTCATGCACTGCTTTCAAAGCAGCTATGTACTCCGCTTCACACGTAGATCCCGCCACGACGCTCTGCTTGGAACTCCACCAGCTAACTGCTCCACCATTCAATATAAATACGTATCCGGTTTGTGACTTAGAGTCATCCGGATCTGTGTCGAAGCTAGCATCGACGTAACCATTCACGACGAGCTCTTCGTCACCTCCATAAACGAGAAACATATTCTTGGTCCTTTTCAGGTACTTCAGGATGTTCTTGACCGCTGTCCAGTGATCCACTTCTAGATTACTTTGGTACCTCCCTGCCAAACTTATGGCAAGGCACACATCAGATCTGGTACACATCATAGCATACATGATAGAACTTATGGCTGAGGCATAGGGAATGACTTTCATTTTCTCTCTATCTTCTGCAGTGGTCGGGCTTTGAGTCTAACTCAATTTCACATCTTGTAACACACGCAAGAACCCTTTCTTTGACTGGTCCATTTTGAACTTCTTCAAAACTTTGTCAAGGTATGTGCTTTGTGAAAGTCCTATTAAGCGTCTCGATCTATCCCTATAGATCTTGATGCCCAATATATAAGCAGCTTCACCGAGGTCTTTCATTGAAAAATTCTTATTCAAGTATCCTTTTATGCTATCCAGAAATTCTATATCATTTTCAATCAACAATATGTCATCCACATATAATATCAGAAATGCTACAGAGCTCCCACTCACTTTCTTGTAAATACAGGCTTCACCGTAAGTCTGTATAAAACCATATGCTTTGATCACCTCATCAAAGCGTATATTCCAACTCCGAGATGCTTGCACCAGTCCATAGATGGATCGCTGGAGCTTGCACACTTTGTTAGCACCTTTAGGATCGACAAAACCTTCTGGTTGCATCATTTACAACTCTTCTTTAAGAAATCCATTAAGGAATGTAGTTTTGATGTCCATTTGCCAGATTTCATAATTATGAAATGCGGCAAATGCTAACATGATCCGGACAGACTTAAGCATCACTACGGGTGAGAAAGTCTCATCGTAGTCAACCCCTTGAACTTGTCGAAAACCTTTCACGACAAGTCGAGCTTTGTAGACAGTAACATTACCATCAACGTTAGTCTTCTTCTTGAAGATCCATTTATTCTCAATGGCTTGCCGATCATCGGGCAAGTACACCAAAGTCCATACTTTGTTCTCATACATGGATCCTATCTCAGATTTCATGGCCTTAAGCCATTTATCGGAATCTGGGCTCATCATAGCTTCTTCATAGTTCGTAGGTTCGCCATGGTCTAATAACATAACTTCCAGGACAGGATTACCGTACCACTTTGGTGCGGATCGTGCTCTGGTCGACCTACGAGGTTCAGTAGTAACTTGATCTGAAGTTTTATGATCATCATCATTAGCTTCCTCTCTAGTTGGTGTAGGTATCACGGGAACGGTTTTCTGTGATGTGCTACTTTCCAATTCGAGAGAAGGTACAATTACCTCATCAACTTCTACTTTCCTCCCACTCACTTCTTTCGAGAGAAACTCCTTCTCTAGAAAGGACCCATTCTTTGCAACAAAGATCTTGCCTTCAGATCTGTGGTAGAAGCTGTACCCAATTGTTTCCTTAGGGTATCCTATGAAGACGCACTTCTCCGATTTGGGTTCGAGCTTATCAGGCTGAAGCCTTTTGACATAAGCGTCGCATCCCCAAACTTTAAGAAACGACAGCTTAGGTTTCTTGCCAAACCATAGTTCATACGGTGTCGTCTCAACGGATTTAGATGGTGCACTATTTAATGTGAATGCAGCTGTCTCTAATGCATAACCCCAAAATGATAGTGGTAAATCGGTAAGAGACATCATAGAACGCACCATATCTAATAAAGTACGGTTACGACGTTTGGACATACCATTACGTTGTGGTGCTCCAGGTGGCGTGAGTTGTGAAACAATTCCACATTGTTTTAAATGAAGGCCAAACTCGTAACTCAAATATTCACCTCCGCGATCAGATCGTAGAAACTTTATTTTCTTGTTACGATGATTTTCCACTTCACTCTGAAATTCTTTGAACTTTTAAAATGTTCCAGACTTGTGTTTCATTAAGTAGATATACCCATACCTACTCAAATCATCTGTGAAGGTCAAAAAATAACGATACCCGTCGCACGCCTCAACACTCATCGGACCGCATACATCGGTATTTATTATTTCCAATAAGTCATTAGCTCGCTCCATTGTTCCTGAGAACGGAGTTTTAGTCATCTTGCCCATGAGGCATGGTTCGCAAGTATCAAATGATTCATAATCAAGTGATTCCAAAAGTCCATCCGTATGGAGTTTCTTCATGCTCTTTACACCAATATGACCTAAACGGCAGTGCCACAAATATGTTGCACTATCATTATCAAATTTGCATCTTTTGGCATCAATATTATGAATATGTGTATCACTACGATCGAGATTCAATAAGAATAGACCATTCATCAAGGGTGCATGACCATACAAGATATTACTCATATAAATAGAACAACCATTATTCTCCGATTTAAATGAATAACCATCTCCCAATAAACAAGATCCAAATATAATGTTCATGCTCAATGCGGGCACCAAATAATAATTATTGAGGTCTAAAACTAATCCCGAAGGTAGATGTAGAGGTAGTGTGCCGTCGGCAATCACATCGACCTTGGAACCATTCCCGACGCGCATTGTCACCTCGTCCTTAGCCAATCTTCGTTTATTCCGTAGCTCCTGTTTCGAGTTACAAATATGAGCAACCAAACCAATATCAAATACCCAGGCGCTACTACGAGCATTAGTAAGGTACACATCAATAACATGTATATCAAATATACCTTTGTTCACTTTTCCATCCTTCTTATCCGCCAAGTATTTGGGGGCAGTTCTGCTTCCAGTGACCATTCCCTTTGGAGTAGAAGCACTCAGTTTCAAGCTTGGGTCAACTTTGGGTTCTTCCCGGGAGTGGCAACTTGCTTGCCATTCTTCTTGAAGTTCCCTTTCTTTCCCTTGCCCTTTTTCTTGAAACTAGTGGTCTTGTTAACAATCAACACTTGATGCTCCTTCTTGATTTCTACCTCCGCATCCTTAAGCATTGCGAAGAGCTCAGGAATCGTTTTATTCATCCCTTGCATGTTATAGTTCATCACGAAGCCTTTGTAGCTTGGTGGCAGTGATTGAAGAACTCTGTCAATAACACTATCAACTGGAAAATCAACTCCCAGCTGAGTCAAGTGGTTATGATACCCAGACATTTTGAGTATGTGTTCACTGACAGAACTGTTCTCCTCCATCTTGCAGCTATAGAACTTGTTGGAGAGTTCATATCTCTCAACCCAGGCATTTGCTTGAAATATTAACTTCAACTCTTGGAACATCTCATATGCCCCATGATGTTCAAAACGTCTTTGAAGTCCCGATTCTAAGCCGTAAAGCATGGCACACTAAACTATCGAGTAGTCATCAGACCGCGTTTGCCAGGCATTCACAACGTCTAGATTAGCGGGAGCGGGCTTGTCACCTAGCGGTGCATAAAGGACATAATTCTTCTGTGCAGCAATGAGGATAATCCTCAAGTTATGGACCCAGTCCGTGTAGTTGCTACCATCATCTTTCAACTTAGCTTTCTCTAGGAACGCATTAAAATTCAGGGGAACGGTAGCTCGGGCCCTTGATCTACAACATAGATATGCAAAACTATTAAGACTAAGTTCATGATAAATTAAATTCAATTAATCAAATTACTAATGAACTTCCACTTAAATAAACATCCCTCAATTTATCTAAGTGATACATGATCCAAATCAACTAACCCATGCCCGATCATCACGTGAGATGGGGTAGTCATCAATGGTGAACATCTCTATGTTGATCATATCTACTATATGACTCACGTTTGACCTTTCGGTCTGCAATGTTCCGAGACCATGTCTGTACATGCTAGGCTCGTCAAGTTTAACCCAAGTATTCTGCATGTGCAAAACTGTCTTACACCCGTTGTATGTGAACGTAGAGTCTATCACACCCGATCATCACGAGGTGCTTCTAAATGATGAACTTTGGCAACGGTGCATACTCGGGGAGAACACTTTTATCTTGAAATTTAGTGAAGGGATCATTGATACGTCCATTTTGCATCATGCTTTTATATTGATATTTATTGCACTATGGGCTGTTATTACCTATTTTGGTACAATACTTATGCCTTTTCTCTCTTATTTTACAAGGTTTACATGAAGAAGGGAGAATGTCGGCAGCTGGAATTCTGGACTGGAAAGGAGCAAATCCTAGAGACCTATTCTGCACAACTCCAAAACTCCTGAAAATTTATGAAGAATTATTTTGGAATATATAAAAAATATTGGGCGAAGGAAATACCAGAGGGGACCCACCAGGCAACCACAAGGGTGGGGGGCGCACCCCCTACCTTGTGGCCCACCTGGAAGGCCTCCAGTGCCCATCTTCTGCTATATGGTGTCTTTTGACCTGGAATAAATCAAGAAGAAGTTTTCGGGACGAAGCGCCACCGTCTCGAGGCGGAACCTGGGCAGAAGCAATCTAGGGCTCCGGCGGAGCTGTTCTGCCGGGGAAACTTCCCTCCCGGAGGGGGAAATAGAAGCTATCAACATCACTAACGATCCTCTCATCGAGAGGAGGTCAATCTCCATCAAGATCTTCACCAGCACCATCTCCTCTCCAAACCCTAGTTCATCTCTTGTATTCGATCTTTGTCTCAAAACCTCAGATTGGTACCTGTGGGTTGCTAGTAGTGTTGATTACTCCTTGTAGTTGATGCTAGTTGGTTTATTTGGTGGAAGATCATATGTTCAGATCCTTAATGATAATTAATACTCCTCTGATTATGAACATGAATATGCTTTGTGAGTAGTTACATTTGTTCCTGAGGACATGGGAGAAGTCTTGTTATAAGTAATCATGTGAATTTGGTATTCGTTCGATATTTTGATGAGATATATGTTGTCTTTCCTCTAGTGGTGTTATGTGAACGTCGACTACATGACACTTCACCATTGTTTGGGCCTAGGGGAAGGCATTGGGAAGTAATAAGTAGATGATGGGTTGCTAGAGTGACAGAAGCTTAAACCCTAGTTTATGCGTTGCTTCGTAAGGGGCTGATTTGGATCCATATGTTTCATGCTATGGTTAGATTTATCTTAATTCTTCTTTCGTAGTTACAGATGCTTGCGAAAGGGGTTAATCATAAGTGGGAGGCTTGTCTAAGTAAGGATAGCACCCAAGCACCGGTCCACCCACATATCAAATTATCAAAGTAACGAACGCGAATCATATGAGCATGATGAAAACTAGCTTGACAGTAATTCCCATGTGTCCTCGGGAGCGCTTTGCTTTATATAAGAGTTTGTCCAGGCTTGTCCTTTGCTACAAAAAGGATTGGGCCACCTTGCTGCACCTTTGCTACACTTGTTACTTGTTACCCGTTACGAATTATCTTATCACAAAACTATCTGTTACCGATAATTTCAGTGCTTGCAGAGAATACCTTGCCGAAAACCGCTTGTCATTTCCTTCTGCTCCTCGTTGGGTTTGTGACGCCCCCGGCTTAATCATGCACTAATCATACACACAAATGCACATGATCAAGCATAAGGACTCACTTGAGGATATCACAACACAACTCTAAAACAAAAATAAAGTCATACAAGCTTTATATTACAAGCCAGGGGCCTCGAGGGCTCGAATACATAAGCTCGCATACAAGCGTCAGCAGAAGCATCAGATATCTGAGTACAGATATGAAAAAGAAACAAAGAAGCCTTTAGAAAGGCGGGACAAAACAAAAGCTATGATCGAAAGGTGCAGGCCTCCTGCCTGGGACCCTCCGATCCTACTCCTGGTCGTCGGCAAGCTCGTAGTAGTAACCACCCTCGGGGTGGTAGTAGTAGTCGTCGGCAGGGGCAGCTGGCTCCGGGGCTCCGTCATCTGGTTGCATCAATCGGATATGGGGAAAAAGAGGAAGCAAAGCAACCGTGAGTACTCATCCGAAGTACTCAGCAAGCAAGGATCTACACTACATATGCAACATTATCAAAGAAGGGCTGTATATGTGGACTAGGCTGCAGAAATGCCAGAATAGAGAGAAGGCCTAGTCCTATCGAAGACTAGCACCTTCAATGGTCTTGCAACATTAGAAGAGTGTAGATTAGTACAACATAAAGTAGTAGTAACATTAAGTATCAACATCGGCCAGAGATCCTTTCTCGACTCCCTGCGAGAAAGCAATCCCAGAGCCCTAGTATCCATTTCTCATCACAAGTATCCAGTTCTGGTTGTATCGAGCAGGATACAACTCCGAGCGTCCGTTACCGAGGATCGGCTATGCATAGATTAGTTCTTCCCTGCAGGGGTGCACCAACTTACCCACCACGCTCGATTAACTCCGGCCGGACACACTTTCCTGGGTCATGCCCGGCCTCGGCCAAACGATACGCCACAACCCGACCTAGGCTTAACAGAAAGGTCAGCACGCCGGACTAAACCTATGCGCCCAAGGGGCTGGGCCCCTCGCCCTGAGCGCTCCTGCACGTTACGTTCACGGCCGAGAGCAGACCTAGCAACCCACATTATCAAGGCGGTTGCTTAACGCGGTCCAACACAGCGCATGCTACTCCTTGCTGACGTCCAGTAAGCTTCGGCTGATGCCAGGACGCAGAGTGCCCATAACTATTCCCACGTGATGGTTAGTGCTATCGGGCCAGAGTCCCACTCGGATCAAATATCCAAACCGTTAGTGAATTAGGAGCGCGCGATAACGAGCAGAGACTCACGATCGATGTGACCTCGTTGCCCCGTCTCGAGGACTTGCGGCAAGGGCTAAGAATGCCCGGCCACGCCTCGTAATTATCTCGCAGGTACTCTCTCTGGTCACCCGTCTACACATCAATCGCATCTTATGCTCGCGCGGGTATCCCTCAGGGCTGACCCGACTTTATCATGGTTCATGGTCAAAGTCATAGTAACTGTGTGTCCAAACATCAGGGGGAAAACCTGAGGAATCACCCTCGACGGATCCCACATGATGTAGTCGTCAAGGTGAACTTAGGAGGAATCACCCTCGAGGTTCAGACTTGAGGTGTTGCACGACGGCGTCGTTATCGGAAGTGGTGATGGAGGAATCACCCTCGATGATCACGACCGAATAGCTACTCTATAGAGTTAACATCAAAAGTGCTAAATGAGGTATCACCCTCGGCACTCGATAGTAACGATGCAGTGTCGTACAACTAAGGGGGTGATGTGCGGTGCCGGGGCCTGGTTGTTGAGTCTTCTGATGATCCAGCGGGGAAACTTGGGACAAAGTGGGGTCACTGGTGTCTCTAACTAGCCTATACTAAGCAGTTTAGGATAAGCAGGTAAGGTATCAATAGCAGGTTACAGTAAACATGCTATGCATCAGAATAGGTAAAGCAGTAGCAGCAGCAATTCTAATGCAAGCATAAGAGAGAAGAGAATAGGCGATATAGGCATGTTCAAAAAGGGGGGGGTGCTTGCCTGGAAGCTCTGCGGCAAGAGAGGGGTCGTCAGGGGCGTAGTCGATCTCCGGAGCTGCGTCGGCCTCGGGGATTACGTCGGTGTTGGGGTCTACCGAGAGAGAAGAGGGAGAGGAAACAGATAAATACACAGCAAACATAAGCAACACAGAGCATGCTATGCTAACATGCAGTGCAAGGTTGCCTAAAGACATGTCTAAATCATTTTAGTTATTTTAGGATTAAAGTTGGTTTTATTAACCGGTGTATATACACTATTCATCTACCGGAAACAGGCTAAAAGTTGCGGGTTCACCTTCGTAGAGGGTCCCGACACGGAAACAAATGGCACGATCAGATTCGTCTCGTCGTTCTGATCAACTTTCATGTAGAAAGATTTTTGATCCGAGCTACGGTTTATTTTCTACGAATTTTTAGAGATTATAAAATTTTCTGGAATTATTTATTTAACAGAAATGTATTATGACATCAGCATTACGTGGGGATGACATCAACAGTCAACAGACTCGCTGACCAGGGTCAAACCTGACAGGTGGGGCCTACCTGTCAGCCTCTCTGGGTCTAACAAAGGTTTAAACTTAAACTAACAGGGTTAATTAGTGGGGTGGGTCCCATTAGTCAGTGACTAATTAGTGATTAAATCTAATTAGCAAATTAATTAACATTTTATTTATTTATAAAATCAGCCAATTAGCGCGGGGCCCACATGTCATATGCAGGGGATGAACAGTAACCACGTTGACCAGAGTCAACATGGTCAACAGGGGCGCTGGGGCCCACTGGCAGTGTCTCTAGGTGGGCCCCATGCCCTTGCGAGGTCAGCGCGGCCGGCGGCACGTCGCCGATGGCGCAAAACGCGGCGGCGTGGCTCGGGCTTCGCCAGAAATCGGCCACAGGCCACCATTTCATGTGTTTCCGGGTGCATTCGAAAGCGCGTGCAATGCCGCATCCAACCGCGATAGTCTCACGGGCTACGCTGGATGGAAACGGCGCCGGCGATGAGCCGTGGCAGAGGCCGAAGCTCGAGCTCATCGGGTTCGGCGTTTGAGCGCACGAGCGGCTAACCTAGCTAGCTACGTGAGGTCTACGACGCGCGGGGAACACACCAGAGCGGTCGAGCGAGCTCGCAGCGGCTCGGGAGCACGACAACTACAGTAATGGCGACGGCCGGAGCACGGTTGCGGTGGCAGCCGCGCACGGGCTCGAAGGCGAGCAAGAAGAGGAGGGAGGAGAGGCGGAGCTCACCGAGTGGCACACACGGTGGCCCTTGGGGGTTTAGTAGCAGCAGAGGGCGTCGCCGGAGTCGATGAAGAACGGCGGCAGTCGGAGATGGGGACGAAGGGGATCCGGTGCTTTGGTGCCTCCCAGCTCCAGCTGAAGCCACCAGTCGAAGGAGTCGACCCCGGTGGAGCTCACCGACAGGGTCCAGGGGGAGTGGATGAGGGGGATCTTATCCCCTCAGCGTCGGTGGCCGTCGGTGGGCGTCGCGCTGTCGACGCGCGGTCCGAGCGCGCGCTCGCGACCACGGTGGCGGCGACACATAGTGAGAGAGAGAGGGAGGAGAGAGAGAGATGGGCCGGCTCAGGCACTGTGCACTTAGGCCCAGTGCACAGTGGCCTTTTTCCTTATTCTATTTTATCTCTCTGCTTTTCTTTTTCCAGAGAGGATTTGCATAATTTTGAGCCACCAAATGATTATGTAAAAATGTGAAACTTGGTCACATAAGTACATTAGAATATTCTGCATTGCCACAAAAAGTTTGGGCAATTTTGAAATTCATTTGGATTTTCCAAAAAAATGGAAATGGCATTAGTAATGCTGATTTGGCTTTGTTTTAATTTTTCTGGCCCATTTCAAGTTGATGGAGATGTTGTGTTCCTTAACAACATTGGTTTTGGAATATTTGCTAGAATATGAACATTTTTCCAGCAATTTTTGAACCACTTTATTTTGCACTTGAATTTGAATTGTTTTTCAGAGAGAAATTTGAATTGAGTTGAGCTAACACTGTGATCAAGCATTGCATAGATGATGACTTGGCATGTTTAACAGAGAGTCACAATGCTAGGTTACATAGGGGTGTTACAGGGTTCGACACTCTTACTTATCGAAAGGACTACGATAGATCCCCTATACTTGTGGGTCATCAAGACTCTTTTCTGGCGCCATTGCCGGGGAGTGAAGCGCCTTTGGTAAGTGGAATTTGGTAAGGAAACATTTATATAGTGTGCTGAAATTTACTGTCACTTGTTACTATGGAAAATAATCCTTTGAGGGGTTTGTTCGGGGTATCTTCACCCCGACCGGAAGAACAAAGAGTTTCTCCTCAACCTACTGCACCTACTGAAAATATTTATTATGAAATTCCTTCGGGTATGATAGAGAAACTGCTAGCTAATCCTTATGCAGGCGATGGAACACTACATCCTGATATGCTTCTAATCTATGTGGATGAAGTTTTTGGATTATTTAAGCTTGCAGGTTTGCCCGAGGATGAAGTCAAGAAGAAGGTCTTCCCTTTATCTTTGAAGGAGAAGGCATTGACATGGTATATGCTATGTGATGATATTGGATCATGGAACTACAACCGATTGAAATTGGAATTTCATCAGAAGTTTTATCCTATGCATCTGGTTCATCGTGATCGGAATTACATTTATAATTTTTGGCCTCGTGAAGGAGAAAGTATCGCTCAAGCTTGGGGGAGGCTTAAGTCAATGTTATGTTCATGCCCCAATCATGAGCTCTCAAGAGAAATTATTATTCAGAATTTTTATGCTCGGCTTTCTCGTAATGATCAATCCATGCTCGATACTTCTTGTACTGGTTCTTTTGTGAAGAAGACTATTGAATTCAAATGGGATTTATTGGAAAGAATTAAACGCAACTCTGAAGATTGGGAACTCGACGAAGGTAAGGAGTCATGTATAAACCTTAAGTTTGATTGTGTTAAATCTTTTGTGGATACCGATGCTTTTCGCGAATTTAGCACTAAATATGGACTTGACTCTGAGATAGTAGCTTCTTTCTGTGAATCATTTGCTACTCAGGTTGATCTCCCTAAGGAGAAGTGGTTTAAATATCATCCTCACATTGAAGTAAAAGTAGTAGAACCTATTAAAGTTGAAGAAGAAACTATTACTTATAATGTTGATCCTATTGTTCCCACTGCTTATATTGAGAAACCACCTTTCCCTATTAGGATAAAGGAACATGCAAAAGCTTCAACTGTGGTTCGTAAGAGTTATACTAGAACACCTACACCCCCTGAACAAATTAAAGTTGAACCTAGTATTGCTGTGGTTAAAGATCTCTTGGTTGATAATATTGATGGGCATGTTATTTATTTCTATAATGAAGCTGCTAGAATTGCTAAACCCGATACTAAAGATAAACATAGACCTGTTGTTGGCATGCCTGTTGTTTCTGTTAAAATAGGAGATCATTGTTATCATGGCTTATGTGATGTGGGTGCTAGTGTGAGCGCAATTCCCTTTACTTTATACCAAGAAATTATGAATGATATTGCACCTGCTGAGATAGAAGAAGTCGATGTTACTATTAAGCTTGCTAATAGAGATACTATATCACCAATTGGGATTGTTAGAGATGTTGAAGTCTTGTGTGGGAAAATAAAATACCCTACTGACTTTCTTGTTCTTGGTTCCCCACAAGATGATTTTTGTCCCATTATATTTGGTAGGCCTTTCTTGAACACTGTTAATGCTAAGATAAACTATGAGAAAGAAATTGTTACTGTAAGTTTTGGGGATGTGTCTCATGAGTTTAATTTCTCTAAATTTTGCAGACAACCCCATGACAAAGAATTGCCTAGTAAAGATGAAATTATTGGTCTTGCTTCTATTGCCGTGCCTCCTACTGATCCTTTAGAGCAATATTTACTGGATCATGAAAACGATATGTTTATGAATGAAAGAAATGAAATATATGAGATATTCTTTAAACAGACGCCTGTTTTGAAACATAACTTGCCTGTTGAGATTCTTGGGGATCCTCCTCCACCCAAGGGTGATCCCGTGTTCGAGCTTAAACAATTGCCTGATACTCTAAAATATGCTTATCTTGATGAAAAGAAGATATATCCTGTTATTATTAGTGCTAACCTTTCAGAGCATGAAGAAAACAAATTATTGAAAACTCTAAGGAAGCACCGTGCTGCTATTGGATATACTCTTGATGATCTTAAAGGCATTAGTCCCACTCTATGTCAGCACAAAATTAATATGGAGCCCGATGCTAAACCAGTTGTTGATCACCAACGACGGCTAAATCCCAAGATGAAGGAAGTGGTAAGAAATGAAATATTAAAGCTTCTGGAAGCAGGTATAATTTATCCTATTGCTGATAGTAGATGGGTAAGTCCTGTTCATTGTGTCCCTAAGAAGGGAGGTATTACTGTTGTTCCCAATGATAAAAATGAATAGATCACACAAAGAATTGTTACAGGCTATAGAATGGTAATTGATTTTAGAAAATTAAACAAAGCTACTAGGAAGGATCATTACCCGCTACCTTTTATTGATCAAATGCTAGAAAGACTATCCAAACATACACACTTTTGATTTCTAGATGGTTATTCTGGTTTTTCCCAAATACCTGTGTCAAAGGAGGATCAAGAAAAAACTACTTTTACATGCCCTTTCGGTACCTTTGCTTATAGACGTATGCCTTTTGGTTTATGTAATGCACCTCCTACCTTTCAAAGATGTATGACTGCTATATTGTCTGACTTTTGTGAAAAGATTGTTGAGGTTTTCATGGAAGATTTCTCCGTTTACGGAACTTCTTTTGATGATTGCTTAAGCAACCTTGATCGAGTTTTGCAGAGATGTGAAGAAACTAATCTTGTTTTGAATTGGGAAAAGTGCCACTTTATGGTTAATGAAGGTATTGTTTTGGGCCATAAGATCTCCGAAAGAGGTATTGAAGTTGATAAAGCTAAAGTTGATGCTATTGAAAAAATGCCGTGTCCTACGGATATCAAAGGTATAAGAAGTTTCCTAGGTCATGCTGGTTTCTATAGGAGATTTATTAAAGACTTCTCTAAAATTTCTAGGCCTCTCACTAATCTCTTGCAAAAAGATGTCCCATTTGTTTTTGATGATGATTGTGTAGAAGCATTTAAATTTTTTAAGAAAGCCTTGATTTTTGCACCTATTGTTCAACCACCTGATTGGAACCTACCCTTTGAAATTATGTGTGATGCTAGTGATTATGCTGTTGGTGTTGTTCTAGGACAAAGAATTGATAAGAAATTAAATGTTATCCATTATGCTAGTAAAACTCTAGACAATGCTCAAAGGAACTATGCTACTACTGAAAAAGAATTTCTAGCAGTTGTGTTTGCTTGTGACAAGTTCAGATCTTATATTGTTGATTCCAAAGTAACTGTCCACACCGATCATGCTGCTATTAAATACCTTATGGAGAAGAAAGATGCTAAACCTAGACTTATTAGATGGGTTCTTTTGCTACAAGAATTTGATTTGCATATTATTGATAGAAAGGGGGCTGAGAACCCCATAGCAGATAACTTGTCTAGGCTAGAAAATGTCCTTGATGACCCCTACCTATTGGTGATAGCTTTCCTGATGAACAACTAGCTGTCATAAATGCTTCACGTAATGCTCCATGGTATGCTGATTATGCTAATTACATTGTTGCTAAATTTATACCACCTAGCTTCACATACCAACAAAAGAAAAAGTTTTTCTATGATTTAAGACATTACTTTTGGGATGATCCACACCTTTATAAAGGAGTAGATGGTGTTGTTATACGTTGTGTACCTGAGCATGAACAGGAACAGATCCTATGCAAGTGTCACTCCGAAGCTTATGGAGGACACCATGCTGGAGATAGAGCTGCACACAAGGTATTACAATCTGGTTTTTATTGGCCTACTCTCTTCAAGGATGCTCGTAAGTTTGTCTTGTCTTGTGATGAATGTCAAAGAATTGGTAATATTAGTATACGTCAGGAAATGCCTATGAATTATTCACTTGTTATTGAACCATTTGATGTTTGGGGTTTTGATTATATGGGACCTTTTCCTTCCTCTAATGGGTATACACATATTTTAGTTGCGGTTGATTACGTTACTAAGTGGGTAGAAGCTATTCCAACTAGTAGTGTTGATCACAACACTTCTATTAAAATGCTTAAAGAAGTTATTTTCCCGAGGTTTGGAGTCCCTAGATATTTAATGACTGATGGTGGTTCACATTTTATTCATGGTGCTTTCCTTAAATTGCTTGCTAAGTATGATGTCAACCATAGAATTGCATCTCCGTATCATCCTCAGTCTAGTGGTCAAGTAGAATTGAGCAATAGAGAAATTAAATTAATCTTGCAAAAGACTGTTAATAGATCTAGAAAGAATTGGTCTAAGAAACTTGATGATGCATTATGGGCTTATAGAACTGCTTATAAGAACCCTATGTGTATGTCTCCGTATAAAATGGTTTATGGAGAAGCATGTCACTTACCTCTAGAACTTGAACATAAAGCCTATTGGGCAATTAAACAGCTCAACTATGATTTCAAACTTGCTGGTGAAAAGAGGTTATTTGACATTAGCTCACTTGATGAATGGAGAACCCAAGCCTATGAGAATGCCAAGTTGTTTAAAGAAAAAGTTAAAAGATGGCATGATAAAAGAATACAAAAACGTGAATTCAATGTAGGTGATCATGTCTTGCTATACAACTCTCGTTTAAGATTTTTTGCAGGAAAACTCCTCTCTAAGTGGGAAGGCCCTTACATTATTGCGGAAGTTTACCGTTCCGGTGCCATCAAAATCAACAACACCTAAGGCACTAACCCGAAGGTGGTAAACGGTCAAAGAATCAAACATTACATCTCAGGTACTCCCATAAATGTTGAAACCAATATTATTAATACCATAACCCCGGAGGAGTACATAAGGGAGAATTACCAGAACGTTTCAGACTCTGAAAAGGAATAGGTATGTGGTACGGTAAGTAAACTGACTCCAAAACTTTTCCAATAGCAATTTTTCTCCGTTTTGGAATATTTAAAAAATTAGGAAAATTAAAAGTAGTCCGGAGAGTGCACGAGGAAGCAGCAAGGTAGGGGGGCGCGCCCCTGTGCCTTGTGACCACCTCGTGTACCCTCCGGACTCCGTTTTCTTGTGGGATACTCCTTTTGGTCAGTAAAAAATCATTATATAATCTCCCGAAGGATTTGACCACCGTACCACGGCAATATCTCCTGTTTTCGTTTTGAGTTGTTTCTGCAGCAGATTTAGAGCAAGATGTCTTCGCAGGAGTCGGTCGGGGAGAGTCGTGTCTCTCATCCGACACTGGGCCCAAGGGCAAATAGCGAAGCTGACCACTTCGGGCAATCAACGGAGGAAGAGATGGAGGCCGATTTGAAAAGGATGGATGCCATGGAGGAGGACCAAGAAGCTACCTCTCGCCTCCAACCTGGAGCCATGCTGGAGGAACTTCAGAGCTCAGCAATACCGAATTCGGTCATCCCTCCCAATGCTAGATTTTTCTCTTATGAAAAAGAGTGTTGCTTTTTCCCCCGCAACTATGAAACATCCATGGGTGATTGGAGCTCTAGCAGCCACGGGTAAACTTCGCAAGGAAATAATGGATCTTAAGCAGCAAAATAATAAGCTCGAGGAGGAGAATCGCATCCTAAGGGGCATCATCGCCAAGAGTATCACATCACCACCTCCGAAGAAACAGATCTAAACACATGGGTATGGGCACTCCCCTTGGCTTGTGCCAAGCTTGGGGGAGGTGCCCCGGTATCGTATCACCATCACATCTTTACCTTTATCATTTTTTCTTAGTTCGATCCTTTTGGTTATATCTCGGTTTAGTAGAATAAAGTTTTTAGTATGATCTAGCATTGAGTTTTGCTTTATGTTCCCTCTATGTAATCAAGTCCGAGAGTTATATAATAAAGAGTAGTTTTGAGATGAGGGCTTTGCCTTCTTGCTATGATCTTGAGAAAAAGAAATAAAGAAAAAGCATGGAATAAAAGAAATAAAAAGACTATATAATGATTCTTATGGAGAGCGATGACTTCACATATAAAGAGTGTGATGAATAAAATTTGTTGAGAGTTGACAAACATAGTTTTGGTCATTGTTGCAATTAATAAGAAGTAATAAAGAAAGAGAGGTCTCACATATAAATATACTATCTTGGGTATCTTTTGTGATTGTGAGCACTCATTAAAATATTATATGCTAAAAGGTTGATATTGGACAAGGAAGACAATATAATGGGTTATGTTTCTTTATATCCGAATAGAAGTTATATTATTATGGATCCTCCAACATGTTGAGCTTGTTTTTCCCCATCACGCTAGCCAAATCCTTCGCACCAGGTAGAGATACTACTTGTGCATCCAAACATCCCTAAACCCAGTTTTGCCATGTGAGTCCACCATACCTACCTATGGATTGAGTAAGATCCTTCAAGTAAGTTGTCATCGGTGCAAGCAATAAAAATTGCTCTCTAAATATGTATGATCTATTAGTGTGGGGAAAATAAGCTTTATACGAACTTGTGATGTGGAAGAAATAAAAGTGACGGACTGCATAATAAAGTTCTTTATCACAAGGGGCAATATAAAGTGACGTTCTTTCGCATTAAGATTTTGTGCATCCAACCATAGAAGCGCATGACAACCTCTGCTTCCCTCTGTGAAGGGCCTATCTTTTACTTTTACTTTCTACCCTTATACAAGAGTCATGGTGATTTTCACCTTTTCCTTTCTACACTTTTTCTTTTTGGCAAGCACTTTATGTTGGGGAAAGATCCATATATATATATCCACTCGGATGTAGATATTCATAAGTTATTATTATTGACATTACCCTTGAGGTAAAAGGTTGGGAGGCGAAACCATAAGCCCCTATCTTTCTTTGTGTCCAATTGAAACTTTGATCTCATAAGCATCACGCGAGTGTTAGCAATTGTGAAAGACTAAATGATAGTTGAGTATGTGAACTTGCTGAAAAGCTCTCTTATTGACTCTTTCCTACGTTATGATAAATTGCAATTGCTTCAATGACTGAGATCATAGTTTGTTAGTTTTCAATAAAGTTTCTGATTCATACTTCATTTTGTGAATGAATTGTCACTTTAGCATGAGAAGTTATATGTCAATATATGTTGCTGTTCTAAAGATGATCATGATGCCCTCATGTCCGTATTTTATTTTTTCGACACCTCTATATCTAAACATGTGGACATATTTTTTTGATTTTGGCTTTCGCTTGAGGACAAGCGAGGTCTAAGCTTGGGGGAGTTGATACGTCCATTTTGCATCATGCTTTTATATTGATATTTATTACACTATGGGCTGTTATTACCTATTTTGGTACAATACTTATGCCTTCTCTCTCTTATTTTACAAGGTTTACATGAAGAAGGGAGAATGCCGACAGCTAGAATTCTGGACTGGAAAGGAGCAAATCCTAGAGACCTATTATGCACAACTCCAAAAGTCCTGAAAATTTACGGAGAATTATTTTGGAATATATAAAAAATATTGGGCGAAGAAAATACCAGAGGGGACCCACCAGGCAACCACAAGGGTGGGGGGCGCACCCTCCTACCTTGTGGCCCACCTGGAAGGCCCCCGGTGCCCTTCTTCTGCTATATGGTGTCTTTTGACCTGGAAAAAATTAAGAAGAAGTTTCCTGGATGAAGCGCCACCGTCTCGAGGTGGAACCTGGGCAGAAGCAATCTAGGGCTCCGGCGGAGCTGTTCTGCCGGGGAAACTTCCCTCCCAGAGGGGGAAATCGAAGCCATCGTCATCACCAACAATCCTCTCATCGAGAGGGGGTCAATCTCCATCAACATCTTCACCAGCACCATCTCCTCTCTAAACCCTAGTTCATCTCTTGTATCCGATCTTTGTCTCAAAACCTCAGATTGGTACCTGTGGGTTGCTAGTAGTGTTGATTACTCCTTGTAGTTGATGCTAGTTGGTTTATTTGGTGGAAGATCATATGTTCAGATCCTTAATGATAATTAATACTCCTCTGATTATGAACATGAATATGCTTTGTGAGTGGTTACGTTTGTTCCTGAGGACATGGGAGAAGTCTTGTTATAAGTAATCATGTGAATTTGGTATTCGTTCGATATTTTGATGAGATGTATGTTGTCTTTCCTCTAGTGGTGTTATGTGGACGGCGACTACATGACACTTCACCATTGTTTGGGCCTAGGGGAAGGCATTGGGAAGTAATAAGTAGATGATGGGTTGCTAGAGTGACAGAAGCTTAAACCCTAGTTTATGCGTTGCTTCGTAAGGGGCTGATTTGGATCCATATGTTTCATGCTATGGTTAGATTTATCTTAATTCTTCTTTCGTAGTTGCGGATGCTTGCAAGAGGGGTTAATCATAAGTGGGAGGCCTGTCCAAGTAAGGACACCACCCAAGCACCGGTCCACCCACATATCAATCATCTTATAATGCTACCGCCGTTCTAATCAAAATAAGATGCATAAAGGATAAACATCACATGCAATCAAAATATGTGACATGATATGGCCATCATCATCTTGTGCTTTTGATCTTCATCTCCAAAGCATCGTCATGATCTCCATCGTCACCGGCTCGACACCTTGATCTCCATTGTTGCGTCGGGGTCATCTCGCCAACTATTGCTTCTACAACTATTGCTGACGCATAGCGATAAAGTAAAGCAATTACACGGCGTTTGCATTTCATACAATAATTAAGAGACAACCCTAAGGCTCCTGCCGGTTGTCGATATTACAAAACATGATCATCTCATACATCAACATATATCACATCATATCTTGACCATATCACGTCACAACATGCCCTGCAAAAACAAGTTAGACGCCCTCTACTTTGTTGTTGCAAGTTTTACGTGGCTGCTACGGGCTTCTAGCAAGAACCGTTCTTACCTACGCAAAAACCACAACGGTGATTTATCAAGTTTGCTGTTTTAACCTTCTTCAAGGACCGGCCGTAGTCAAATTCGATTCAACTAAAGTAGGAGAAACAGACACCCGCCAGCCACCTTTATGCAAAACTAGTTGCATGTCAGTCGGTGGAACCGGTCTCATGTGCGTGGACATGTAAGGTTGGTTCGGGCCGCTTCATCCCACAATACTGCCGAATCAAAATAAGACGTTGGTGGTAAGCAGTATGACTATCACCGCCCACAACTCTTTGTGTTCTACTCGTGCATATCATCTACGCATAAACCTGGCTCGGATGCCACTGTTGGGAAACGTTGCATGGAAAAAAAAATCTATGCACACGCAAGATCTATCCATGGAGATGCATAGCAACGAGGGGGAGAGTGTGTCTACATACCCTCGTAGACTGTAAGCAGAAGCGTTTAGTAACGCGATTGATGTTGTCAAACTTCTTCATGATCCAACCGATCGAGTACCGAACGTATGACACCTCCGCATTCAGCACACGTTCAGCTCGGTGATGTCCTCGCCTTCTTGATCCAGCAAGACGATGAAGTAGTGGATGAGTTCCTGCAGCACAACAGCGTGGTGACGGTGGTGGTGATGCTATCTCTGCAGGGCTTCGCCTAAGCACTACGAAAATATGACCGAGGGACGAAACTGTGGAGAGGTGCGCCGCACACGGCTAAGAGATTGTCGTCGTTATGTGTGGCGCCCCCCTCCCACATATATATAGGTGGGGAGAGAGGGGAGCAGCCAGGAGGCGCCCCAAGTAGGGCCGAATCCTACTTGGGCTCCTGCCCTGGCCGTGCCCCCCTTACCATATATGCCGGAGGGGGAAAGGAAAGGGGGGAGAGGCAAGGAAGGGGGAGGCCGAATTCCCCTCCTTCCTTTCTCCCATAGGCCGGCTGCCATAGGGGAGTGCACCAGCCCCTTGTGGGCTGGTGTGCTCCCCTCTAATGGCCCAATAGGTCCATGATCCTCCCGGGGGTGTCCGGAACCCCTTCCGGCGATGCGATGACTACCTGGTGCACTCCGAAACTCTTCCGGTGTCCGAATTGTATCGTCCTATATATCAATCTTTACCTCCGGACCATTCCGGAGCTCCTTGTCATGTCCGTGATCTCATCCAGGACTCCGAACAACATTCGGTCACCAAATCATATAACTCATATAGCACTATATCGTCAACGAACGTTAAGCGTGCGGACCCTACGGGTTTGGGAACTATGTAGACATGACCGAGACACCTCTCCGGTCAATAACCAATAGTGGAACTTGGATGCCCATATTGGTTCCTACATATTCTACGAAGATCTTTATCGGTCGAACCATTATGACAACATACGTAATTCCCTTTGTCTGTCGGTATGTTACTTGTCCGAGATTCGATCGTCGGTATCTTCATACCTAGTTCAATCTCGTTACCGACAAGTCTCTTTACTCGTTCCGTAATACATCATCTCGTGACTAACTCCTTAGTCATTTGCTTGCAGGCTTATTATGATGTGTATTACTGAGAGGGCCCAGAGATACCTCTCCGATACACGGAGTGACAAATCCTAATCTCGATTTATGCCAACTAAACAAACACCTTCAGAGATACCTGTAGAGCATCTTTATGATCACCCAGTTACGTTGTGACGTTTGATAGCACACAAGGTATTCCTCCGGTATCCGGGAGTTTCATAATCTCAGAGTCGAAGGAATATGTATTTGACATTAAGAAAGCAATAGCAATAAACTTGAACGATCAAATGCTAAGCTAACGGATGGGTCTTGTCGATCACATCATTCTCCTAATGATGTGATCCCGTTATCAGGTGACAACACATGTCTATGGCTAGGAAACCTTAACCATCATTGATCAACGAACTAGTCAAGTAGAGGCTCACTAGGGACACGGTACTTGTTTATGTATCCACACATGTATTTCAGTTTCCAATCAATACAATTCTAGCATGAATAATAAACCTTTATCATGAATAAGGAAATATAAAATAACAACTTTATTATTGCCTATAGGGCATATTTCCTTCAGTACTCTCGGCCGAACAAGACCTCGAAGATCGACTCCATAGCGCGCCCAAATCATATCCTCGCAGACGTTTGCTACCGGAGTTCGATGATGAATTAGCCGCCGATGCGCCTGACCGACCCCCTAGAGGTCGGGATAGGCCAGTGCGGGAAAACCTCAATACCCGACCGGCTCCATGCCATTATAGCAAGGACCCTATGGATTACCTAGACCCTCACGAGGTTCAACGTCACATTGAGGCAAACCAAGCGCCTCCTCGGTCCATCTACGGGTCAAGAGGACGCGCGCCCGCCGGGCCCGATGGCTATGACGCCTAGTTAGACAGGAACGGCCGCGCCCGAGATCAAGCCTGCGCACGGCTCTCCCCCGACCTCCAACGGGATACTACCCAGTTCTGAGGTCCTACCCACCCAATCTGCTTTATAGACAGGGTAATGGAACATCAATTTGGAGAAGGATTTAAGTCCATCAATATAGAATCATACGATGGCACTACAGACCCAGCAGTGTGGATCGAAGATTTCCTTCTCCGCATACACATGGATAACGGAGATGACCTCCATGCCATCAAGTATTTGCCGCTCAAGTTAAAGGGGTTGGCTAGTCACTGGCTTAACAACCTGCCTCCTCATTCTATTGGTAGCTGGGAAGCCCTTGAGGATGCCTTTCGGGCAAATTTCCAAGGCACTTACATCCAACCTCCGGACGTTGACGACCTCAGCCGTGTCACCCAACAACCAGGTGAATTAGCTCGGAAGTTCTAGAACAGGTTCCTTACTAAAAAGAACAAGATCATAGACTGCTCCGACGCCGAAGCCATCACCACATTCACGAATAATATCCGAGATGAATGGCTTGCCCGCCAGCTCGGCCAAGAAAAGCCGAGGACCATGGCAGCCCTTACTTCGCTAATGACCCGCTTTTGCCGGGAGAAGATAGCTGGTTTGCCCGAAGTACCCATAATGGTGAGGCAGGCACCTCAGAAACACGCGACGCTAGTGGAAAGCCTCGACGTAATAAAAACAAGCGCATGCATAAAAATGGCGGGAGTGACACTGAGGACACCACAGTCAATGCAGGGTTCGCCGGACCTAGATCCAGAAAGAAAAGAAAACCCTTTAAAGGGAACAAGGATGGAACTAGCCAGCCAGACAAGATCCTGGATTGACCATGCTAAATCCATGGCACTCAGGACAAACCAGCAACCCACACTAACAGGAACTGCTGGGTCTTCAAACAAGCTGGCAAGGTAGCGACGGAGGGTCAAAATAAAACCCAAAATCGCAGTGAAGATGAGGATGAACCTCGGCGGCCCAACAATGGAGGCCAAAAGAAGTTTCCTAATAAGGTAGCAGAAGTAAATATGATCTATGTTACCCACATCCCTAAAAGGGAGAGGAAGCACGCACTTCGGGACATCTACGCGCTAGAGCCAGTCGCCCCGAAGTTCAACCCGTGGTCGGCTTACGCAATCACATTCGACAAGCATGACCATTCGACCAGCATCGGGCATGGCGGATCGACTACACTCGTCCCAGACCCAATCGTTGATGGTTTCCATCTGACACGCATCCTTATGGACGGAGGAAAGCAGCCTCAACTTAATCTATGAGGACACGGTTAGGAAGATGGGCATCAACTCATTTCGGATCAAGCCGAGCAGCACTACCTTTAAAGGTGTCATACCAGGTGTTGAGGCTCGTTGCACCGGAACCGTGTCATTGGAGGTTGTCTTTGAGTCACCCAAGAACATCATAAGCGAAGAGTTAATCTTCCACATTGTCCCCTTCCGAAGTGGATACCACACGCTCCTAGGGCGCACTATGTTTGCTCGCTTCAACGCAGTCCCGCATTACGCTTACCTCAAGCTCAAAATGCCAGGACCCAATTGCGTTATCACAGTCAATGGTAACACGGAACGCTCCCTCCGGGCAGAGGAGCAGACCGGGGGCTTCGCAGTCGAGGTGCAGGCGTCCGAGGAGGCGTCCCGTGGTGGTAAACACACCTCTAGCTTTTCGAAGCGTACGTGGGCCATGCCAGTCGACCTCAAACACATACCCCCACACCCTAAATAGGGGTACGGGCTCTTTGCGCGCTCCCCTTGGAAGGGGCACTACGTCCCCAAGGTGCACAATTTCGCACTAAAAATCCCTTGGGCCGCCGAGGAGCCAAATTTATGGAAACGCCGGATCGGCTAGACCGAGGAGCGACTAAGCTTCACGCTTCCACATCGGAAAGGTTCTGTCAAAGAGCTAGCCAGCAAAAAAATATCCACGTGGCCTCAACCACGCAACGGACATCTGCAGACCTCTTTCAAAGGACTCGACCAGCGAATGCTTCAAGCACATGCAGGGCCGAGGTGACACACAGTCTGTCTTAGTCTTCGCAATCAACGAGGATGAGCTGGTCAATAGCATGGAGACAAAGACATGCGGCAGGAAGCGGCCCGGGCTCATAAACCCGATGTCAAGATCCGCACTGTTTTTTTGCTCCTTCCTTTACCTTTAATTTGCATTGTATCTTTTTAGTTTCTCTCATTACAGCTCAACATGTAAAGCTTGAACTCATAAAATAAAGAAATCATGCCTTTCAAGGTCCTTAATGTATTTCTATACAAGCACTGCCGGTAAGCTACAAGAACATCTTTAAAATACAACAGCTAAAGGGCCTAGTTTCCCCTTCCTAATACACAAGTCTGAAGTACTCGGTGTCTCGGATGTTGCATTATATGCATTAGTTTCGAACCTGGATTCTGGTCAATAGTTTGGTTGCTCAGTTCCTAGTTGTACCCCTTACGTTCCTGACAAATTCTTCTAAGGGTGTAACGGGAGAACCACTGCGATAGTGCCGCCAGTTTAATTGGTAGATCGCCTCATTGGAGAAAGCTGAAAACTGACTATCTAGGTACGCGAAAACTGGTCAGCAATCTGAAGACCTCATTAAGCGACGTGCCGTTAGAGATCACCTGTGTTAAACGAATGGCTTATTCATAGTATAAGCCGAAGTGGGCAATGGCGTAGACCTCGGCTGCTTAAACCGACCACTTCACACACCCGGGGCCCGTCATCAGCCCCCACCGCCAAACTCCTATGACTAAGTGAAAGTTATAAAGTTGTATAGTCCGATTGCTTAGTTCCTACGAGCATAGACCGCCTCCGGGTACCGAGACATCGGCTAAGGGTCGTAAACTACCTCAAGGAGCACCCTCTCTATATTCTACACTGGGGTTGAAGCCGACGACTGGCCACTTTCAGTTCAAAACGGTCCAAGAGGAGGAATATTAAGCAAATAATAACATGAGGGAATTTAACGCCATACTCATTAAAACAAAAGATAGTTTTTTAGATCCCATGTCCTTCGGCATTCTGAAGTACTAAAACTGATACAAAGTGTCTTTCGGACACATGGCCTTGGTAGCCCGGGTGCCTTCTTCCACCTCGGTGAGGAACTGCTCCGCGGTACGCTGCTTCCCTTCGGGGGGTCCCGCAACAATGATCGCCGCATCAACCTTTCGGAAGTGCATCTTCATGCAGGTGTACGCCCATCGTGCTCCCTCGAGGCACGCAGATCACTTCCAGCAATCCACCTGCGGGGCAGCAACTCGCAACCGACCCAGGAGGCTAAAGAAGCTGGTCTGCAGGGCTTCAGCGGGCCACAACTTGATGCAGAGATCCTGGAGCGCCGGCCTTCCCACACAGAATAGCTCTGCCAGCTGCTTCATTCGATGGTTCAGCAGCTGTGACGACGGCGACTCCGGAAAATGCCGCCAGAATGCCTTCTCCGCCTCATGGCCCTCCAATTGGCCGAAGTGCTAGATGACGTCCGTCACATTCTTAGGAAGATCCGTGAGGACCTCTGCGGAACGCCACAACTGGGTGAGCTCGACGCACCCTTTGCTGCCAAACACACACTGCAATAAATATGGCTTACCCGTGGCTATTTGCTCCACTTGCTAGAACACCTCGCGGTCAGCCAGGGCCGTGGTCTGGAGCTTGGAGTGCGCAAGCTGGAGCTTCTTGAGCTCTTCTTTCGCCTGCTTCTCCTCGCCTGAAGTTTATCACGTGCTTCGAACACGACCTTCAAGGTCTCCTCGACTGGTCCTTCTCCCTAGCCACCTTCTCGACAGCTCAGGCCTTCTCCGCCTTCGCGGTCACAAACTTTTGCTGCTCCACCTCCTGCCGAGCCTTCTTGAGCTCGGCCAAGGCCGCTGTCATTTAAACAGGTTGGCATTAGCTCCTAATTCAAAAACAAACAAAAAAATATAGCATGCCTTTTGTGTTCAAAGTAACATTCAAGGGCACGAAGTACTGGTCGCTTACCTTGAAACTGCTCGAACCGTTGGTTCATAAGGTCAAGGTCCTTCTCGGACCTCTCGAGCTTCCGGTTCATCTCCGCAACCTTCTCGGAGACGGAGCTCGGAGCCGAGGTAGAAACCTGCATACAAGCATTTTACGAACAAGCCCCATGATCAATTTATTGATACTCCAGACAAGAACCCTATAACATTGGGTAGAGTCATGGGGGCTACCCATTACACTCCTACTTTTATTCGATCCCAACGCCGATTCCTCGAAACCAGCCTTGGGCTCGGTGGCTACTCACTGACCATGCCATTTTAGAAGGTCATGAGAAAATGTCCTCGGACACATACATGGATTTGCAAACTAAACTCAAACAAAGAAATTATTTTCGGACAGGGACAGAAGAGTACCTCGAAGCTCATAATAAGGCCCTTGAAGGCCTCTCGCAGCCCGGCCTCCGCGGACCAGAAGCCCTGGGGCGCCGCGCCTACCAAGGCACGATGCTCTTCCTTGAGGGAGGAGCCCGTTAGGGCTGCCTCCGTTTCTTCAGTCCGCCCCATGCTAGTCCACCCTTGGGCAGAAGGCGGGGGTTGAACCCCGGAGCCCGGCACCGGAGTGCTGGGCACTAGGGTCTCCAGTTGTGGCGGTGGAGCCAGAGCGGATTTCAGCTGGGCCGATGATTGGCCCAGCCCCTCTATGACAACCTCGGGGATCTTGTCCCCTTGGCCCCGCGGGACCGAGGTCTCAACCTCGGTCATGATGGTCGACTCTCCGGCCCCCGTTGTGTCAACGTGGGGGGGGGGGGGGAGTAGATGTTGCCTCCCCCAGCCGGTCTTGATCTGGCGGAGGAGTAGCGGGGTCCGGGGTCCCGCTGGCGGATGGCAACCCACTCGAAGAGTCGCTTGGGCGCACCTTCGGCGGACTGCATAAAGATGCTCGGGTGAGTTTTCTCCTACTAAAAGGACTCATTGTAGCATAAACATAAATAATAGATAATATAACATCGGGGTGCCGGTTTCTTCCTCCCCATGGCGAGGGGATCATCCTCTGACTCGTCGGGGAGCTCGATCTTCTCCGACATCTTGCCGACGGCCCCGGCCGAGGTCCTCCTCAACCTCTTTTGGCCCTTGGGCCGTGTTCCAGTTTCAGCGTCCTCCGACACCGCCCTCTTCCCTTTGAGGGGAGGGTTCTCCTTCTCCTCGTCCTCCCGCACGTCATCTTCATGGACGGAGGATGCGTGGGTCTCCTCGGACCAGGTGACTGATGTCTCCCGAGTCCAAGCACTTGCCTTGCCCTAATGGGACTTTGTTCCTTTGGGGATCACCACGTGCGTCTCCTCGACTAGGAGCGCCGTGAGCAGGGGGTTCTCGCCTCCTCTGGCAATGGGACCGGGCACTGCATTTGCTGCAACCTGGTTGACCATTTCTGCAAATATAAAGCAAGATGATTCATCAATATCTGTCTCATCATGCAGGAAAAGAAGAAGATAAACGTGTGTGTTAGAACACTTACCGGTGGGGCTTCATAGCCGACCTCGAAGCCGAGGTCCTTCCCCTTCTTAGGGATCTTGTCCTTGGCCAACTTGAAGAGCCGCGTCCACATGCCGGCCAGGTTGGAGCGGAAGAAGTTGAGGACGGCCCCGCCTCCTCGGATTTGTGCTCCCACATCGGGGTGGCCCGGAATTGGAGCGGGAGAATGCGGCAGTTAAGCATGACGTTGACCATGTCGGGGAGCTGAAGGTCCTTCTTGGTAGACCACCACTTGATCTTCTTGATCAGTGTCTCCACCTCTTCTGGGTTCCCCCAGACGATGCCCTTCTCCCTCGATGACTTGAGTTTCCTTGAGGGCCCACCCGAAAAGGCTGGGACCTCGGTTTGGCAGGGGGCGAGCGGCTCAGTGATATAAAACCACTCGCACCGCATTCCTTCACCGTCTCAATGAAGGTGCCTTTGAACCAGTCGGCATTCTGGTTCTTGCTGACCATTGCCCCTCTACACTCCGCCAGGTCGAAGCCGCTGGACTTCGGCTTGACGCCAAAAGTCTTCAGCCACAGGCCAAAGTGCGGCTCGATGCAGAGGAAGGCCTCGCAAACCGTAATGAAGGAGGCGAGGTGGAGAATGGATTTTGGGGCATGTGGTGGAAGTCGAGCCTGTAGTAGAACATCATCCCGTGCACGAATAGGTGCACCGGAAACTCCAGGCCTCGGATGAGGTGGGGAACGAAGACTACCCGCTCCCCTGGGTTGGGAGCGGGCACTTGCTGGTCGGCGCCGGGAGCGCGGGCGGCGATGTTGGTAGAAAGGTATCCCACACCACGCAGCTCCAGGATGGTGTTGTCTAGCATGGTGGAACCATCCCAATGCCCTTTGAGGGTAACAGCCATGGCTGGTTGGGGGAGCTTGGATTCGCTGAGGAAGGAGAGGGCAAGATTGGATCTGGGCGCTGGAGCTCGACGAAGCAGCAGGCGGGGGAAACGAGAGCGTGATTGCTTGCACTATTCTCTTTTTACTCTTATAGGGTGCTGAAAGGCCAAGAGTCCCCCTTGCCGCGCCGGTAAAAACGCCACTCCCCCGCGAAAGATGCCGTTATGCGCATAGGGAGAAACAAAATCTTGATGATATCCCTTAGAAAATGGGCACGATCTCTACCTCGATGGGACGCGCCAGTAAAAAGAGTTCCTCGAGACACGATTTGGGGTAAGCAGTAACTGCCTGACCCGTCGTGGGATGCGTCGCTTCGATAAAGTTGTCAGACTGGGTGACACTATTCACACCTACGTGGTCAACCTTCGAGGCTAAGTTACCCCGCCTCTTCGGGTGAGGTGTGAGGTCGGCTAGGTCTTATTTAAAAGACACCACTCCTTTTGAGAGCGGTTCGGGAGTTTTGAAGTCTTAAAGGGGAACTCGTCTATCAAGCCAAGGACTTTAGATCCGAGGTTATCTTCATCAAGGGAATCATCCTCGGTGTAGAAGACCAGTTCGGGGGCTACTGATGGTGTCCTGGACTAGGGGGTACTAACCTAGTTGGCCCATGCTCCTCGGGTTGGGCTGATGGGCCCTCATTCTTCTCAAGATGCACTCTGGAGACTAGACGTTGGAGGCAAGATCGAGGCTCTATCTACCGAAGACTTGCCGTATACTCCAAGACTTCTCCTGCCGCCTCCGAGCCAAGATACCGACCTTGTAACCGTGTATATAAGGCGTAGGGTTTAGCCCGTAGGGGGACATCAACGCAATCTCATTCATCACCTAGCCCTAGAGTTAGAACACATCTGACGATCTCGAGGTAGATCAACTCTGTATTCGATACATCTATATCAATATAAACAAGAGCAGGACGTAGGGTTTTACCTCCATCAAGAGGGCCCGAACCTGTTACCATCTGTCCGAAATCCACAGCCCGGGACCCCTTACCCCGAGGTCTGCCGGTTTGGTTTTCATACTGACACCACCGCCTGAATGAGCCACCGACAAGCCGCTGTCTTTTTGGGTCATTTGTTGTCATCAGCTGGAGGATCTCCCACTTGAAGCAAGATAGCATAAGCACAAGTATACTTTTTTTAGGAAATAATTTCTCCATTCTCGTAGCATTTATTTGCTATGGAAAATCATAAAAATAAATAAAGAAGAGGTGCTTAAACAATAAATATGAGTTTTTTTTATTTTAGCAGGAAAAGGAAATGAGTTAAAGATGGTGCTAGGATGGAGTTGAGAGCCCTTAGGGATGCGCTTGCCTCTCCTTGTAGGTTTTTAGCCGTGTGCCCCCATTGATGAGCAATATGCTGGGTTTGGAAACAAAATTATGCAAAACAAGGGCACACATATGTCTCGCCTATACAAAAACTAGCACGCAAAAAAAACTATGTCTCGCTTGACGCGAGACGTAGGGCAGCCTTGGCTGAGGGAGCGCGAGACTGGGCCGGCATAGCTCGTGGGACGCTACAACCTAGTTTTTTTTCCTATTCTTTCTCACTTTTTTGTTTTTGTTTTTTGCTTTATTTTCTTTATGTTTGTTCATACTTCCAAATATTCTAAATATATATTATAAAAAATATACATAAAACATTTGAAAAATATTAATTACCATTTCTAAAATCTTAAATATGTATAGAACATAAAAGTTTTTCGTGTATCCGAAAAACGTATACAAAAAATAGACAACATCAATGAAAAAAATAATCCCGTATTTTAGAAATGTTAATCGAGCATTTGGAAAAAAAAATCAAGTATTTAAAAAATATAAAATGCATATGAAAAGAAATTACTCTTCAAATACAAAAATGTGAAAAAACGTTAAGCATCTATTTAAAAAATATTAAAGGTGTATAAAAAATATTCCTGATGTATATAAAAAAAGTAGAGTCTGTATTAAGAAAATTGAACGTAGAAAGAAAATTTTAATAAAAATGTTAACCATGTATCATGATTTTTTTTAACCATGTATCAAGAAAATGTTAATCATATATTTAAAAAATGTTAACTGTGTTTGGAAAAATGTTGCTGACATATACCAAAAATGTACAATGTGTATGAAAAAGTAGTCATCAAACACAAATATTCGAATAAAGGTTAATCATCTATTTCAAAATGTTAAACATATAAAACAAGTGTCGGTCATGTATTAAAAAACTAAATTTCAAAAAATGTGGATCATGTATAAAAATGTCAATAATTTATAAAAAAATGTAAAACATGTTTTAAAAAAGTTCCTGATATAAACCAGAAAGTTGAATGTGTATGAGAAATTAGACATGAAACGTAATTTTTTAAATATTAAACATGTATTTGGAAAAATGGTAAACATGTATAAAATATATTCCTAATGTGTACGTAAAATGTATGAATGTGTACGAAAAATGTATTCATCTGTTCAAGAAAGAGGAAAAACAAATAAAAGCGGTAAGAATAGAAGAAAGAAATACCACAGAAATGAAGAAAAACTAAAAACCCGAAGAAAACAGTGAAAACCCATGAGACCACAAAGAAAAACAAAACCGAAGAAAGCTGATGAGAACTAAGAAAGAAACAAAAAAAATATAAAAAATAAACAAAAAATGGAAACCAAAAAAAAGTTGAAAACAGAGAAAGAAACAAAAACCAACGAATAAGGAGAAAAAAGAAAGAAAATCAAGAAAGAAACGAAAAAAATGGTGAAAAAAATGAAAATATAGAACAACTAAAAACCGGTGACGAAACAAAGAACAAAAAGAAAAGAAAATAAAAAAAACGGAAACCAAAGCAAACAACGAACCAACGGCGAGCGAGCGAGGTATGCATGAATATGGGCTGACCCAACACTGCAGCTCACAGGAAATCCTTCAGGCGAGACATGATTTCATCTCGCATTGAGCGAGTTATAGCTCTGAAGCAAAAAAACAATATCTTACCTATTGCAAGAGGTAACACCAACCAGATCGACACTATCAGTTCTTGGGCCAACCTAAGAAGGAGACATGGTGACATCATGAAAGTGAATCACAACATGCTTTTGAATTCAATCACTAGTTAAGGGATACTTTTTTTTGCGGGTGACTAGTTAAGGGATATTGATTGCAAATGTTACTCCTCATCTCCTCTGATGGCGACAAATGATGCAATGAGTCACGGCAAGCTTTTCTTTTGCTTGGGAGAGGGATGGAAGGGTTTGTATGTTTTTGTTAGATCATATTTTTACAAAAGGAAATATTCTTAGTTCATGTGTTCAAAATGTGAACCATGTTGTGTTCCTCTTGTGATCTTCAAAATATATCTCATGGTTATAGGCTTCGACGAAATATTTTCTGGCTATTAACATGTACTCCCTCAAAGCTGCGAAGTACAAGTGGCTCCATATTGTAACTTGTACTCCCATGATTTTCTAAAAGAACCCACCATATGCTAGTACACGGGAAAACCACGTAAAATTAAAAAAAAAGGAGAAAAGGGGCCCATGCCTAGTGTCTATTCGGTACAATAACGGCGACCTCTCACCTCTCCAGTGTCTTCGGCACGTGTTAGCGCACAGGCGCTCGGATGCAAGTGTAGCGGGCCACAGTAAAAAAATCATTAGCTCGCTCGCCTCACCAGGATCGCTCGCTCAGGCACGCTCTACACCAGCTGATGTTGCTACTCTGCTAGTTTTTTGACGGTTTACTAGCAAAAACATGTTTACTAGCAAAAAACTGGATTCTAAAATATATAAAAATGGTGGAATTAAAATGGTTTGCGAGTTTGGAAAGATGTTCCCGAATTTGAAAAAAATCACAAAGTGCCAATTTGTAAATAATTTTGCCAACTTGAAAAAAGTTCGTGAATTTGAAACAAGTTCACAGATTTGAAAAATGTTCACCCATTTGAAAAAACAAGAATTTAAAAAATGTTGACAATGTTCTAAAAATTTCATGAATTTGGTAAAATGTTCATGAATTTTTTAAATATTGTGATTTAAAAAAAACATGAAGTAAAAAAAGGAAAAGAAACAAAATCTATCCTTGAAAAACCAATGAAAAATGCACCAAAAAACTAGAAGGTTTCCAAAACCGTAAGAAAAGAATACCCTACATGGGCTGGTCCAAATAGGAACCTTCCAGAAGGTTCCCAAAACCATTAGAAAAGAATACCCTACATGGGCTGGCCCAAATAAGGACCATGGGCGTAAGTACTATGTCCCGATTTTATAGCAAAAACTCGTGAAAACCATATGTAACACTGCCAAGTAACTAAAATTTTAGAAGACCAAAATATAGTCTAGGGATGACTCTATTTTTTATAGCATCTCTACTCAAGCAATGACACAGTAAGTCAAACTAATTCCACTTTTAATAAGTGAACAAATATATCAACTTTGCTTGAATGTACATATTGCTCCCAAAAATTCCAAGTTGCATAAGTTATCTCTGAGCTCAGCGATGAAAAAATCGACAAAACAATCGGAAAGACATCCATCCAATAGAATAATTGCATAACTTTCACTTTAGAAAGCAAAACACAAATCAATACGTCTTAAATATGGCCTTACTCATCCATGACCAGTAAACCTGTTATTTTTAACCCGAACAAAAACATAGATGATGATGCCATTGCCAATGAAAAGCGTGACAAATGCATAAAAATGCAAAGGGTGTGAAAGCAACGGGACCAGCAAAGGAAGTTCTCGCCGAGTTATTCAGGCAACCTAATTATGCTTTGGTTGGCAACACCGTATGAACCATGGAAAGATTTGGCACTTCTCTACGTCGTAGCATGTTCAACACAAAAGAACCAAATATTTAAATCATATTCAAATAAGCCATAGCATGTAACATACATTCCCCCTTTAATATTAAACTTGTTGCGTATTCACATATTCGTTTGTTGCCTACATGTTATAGGTTGTAGGGTTTGGTTCATGGAATCAACAAATGGCACTAGTAGGATTAATGATTGATGTTGCAAATACATTGGAACTGTTATTATTGCTGCCTACCAATTGCATGTGAATAAAAATGCACTTTCTTTTTTCCAATAATAAAAATGCATTTTTGTGAATAATAAAATTACAACTTTGCAGCTCGCTGTACAAACTAAAGAAATAGTGTGTTGTGCTTGATTGTCGAGTATGGACGATATTGATCTATTTCTATATGGCCAACTCGACACGAGGAAGAATATATGTGAGGATACTACTATACTACAAATTCCTAGTTTACAACTTTTAATAGCAACGAGTTATTAGCATGAATTGCAGCATGACTCCTGCTGAGTAGAAAATGTTTACCCTCGAAGTTTATATATATACTCTATTAATAATCTTGCTAACACATAATAAAAATGATGTATATTTGGTGAATTCGAAGTAGGACTCAGATTTCCCCTCTAAAGGAACTAATTTTTGATTCGAATTTTCTTATCGTAAATTTTAAAAGCTTCACCTATTGTCTTTATCTTTCAGTGTCATATTCCATAGGTAGCTGAAAGGACCAGTATGTATAAGTCATCCATTCTACTTAGACTTCCAGCATAGTAGAAGTACAATATATAAAATCGATGAAATTTGGACTGCTCAAATTAGAGTTAAACATATCTTTACACACCTAGCAAGCCACCTTGGTGGGCAACTTGAATCATATGGCGTGACATAGCATCCTAACCTTTAGACACTGTTATAAATCAAAACTATCGTAGGTGAAAATTCACTTGCATGTTGGAAGAGGTTGGCCTCCTTACCTTGCGAAACCAAGTGCCAATCAAAAGTAGAAAACTGAAGAAAAAATGTGTTGGAACAAAATGAAAAGAGTTGCATCACCTCCGAATCAGTGGACCTACAATATCCACAAGGTGACCATTGGATTTGAACTTCCTAATAGACCCATTACGTCCATTCCCGACCCGCAGCACAAACTAGGTGTGTAGTGTGTGGCCTGCCAGCCTTGGAATTGAAAGCCTGAAGATGTGTGTGTCCAACCTTTTCTCCCCCTCGTCCGCATCCAAGTTGTGCGTGTCCTCCCATTTTGACTCCCGTGTCCACCCATAATGAAATGGCCTAATTCAATATGCACAAAAACATATCAATAACCTTGGAAGGAGAAAAAATAGGCTTGGAGTAGAAAAATAGGTCAACTAACTTGGAAGAAGACACATCATGATGCGGGCCTAGAATATCTCTTAGTGGTGAGGTTTTGTGTTGCTATTTTAGACAATAACAGTACACAACCTATCATATTTCCCTATTGGTAATGTGTGTTTATTTTTTCATTTTGAATAGTTATTGCATCTGTTACTCTTTGTATGTAATAGCTTATTTGGTTGCAGAAAATACGAATACTCTTATCAGAGGCTCTACACCATCTTTACCACCCAAGAAAATACATATATCTAAAAAATACAAAAAGTAACCATATGTAAAATACATGTTTACCTTATAAGAGGCTCTACATGTTTATTGGTGTCGTTGTATTGTAAAGGGCCATTGGACCACACAACACACACACGCACGCGCGCGAGCACACACACACACGTTATTTTTTGTTGTTGCTTGACACGATCTCAACTTCTAAAACCCATTCACCTAGACATTAGAAATACATTCCCTAGAAATTCAGTATGCGAGCTCGACTTCTAAAACCCGTTCACCTAGACATTAGAAATATATCCCCTAGAAATTCAATGTCAAGCGTTTATGACGATTCTAAACTATAATTGACATCTATTTTCACACAAGCATGATCCTGACCATAAAGCGTATACATATTTTCAGCTCTATTTGTGTTGGTGCAATGACTTGCCTCCTTGTGTTTTCAAGATTGTTCTCATAAACAGTGTGGGACTAGTATGTTTGCTAGTGCACACAAAGTGACAAGTCCCTGCAGGCATGCGGAGTTTGGAACAAATTGCGAAGGTAATCTCCTACGAGACATTGAGGATTATCACCGACTATTATGCCTGTCGAAAGTGCCCCCCCCCCCAAAAAAAAATTTGTTGACGAAAAGCAATTGGTTCTGTGTCTGCCCGAACAAGTTGATTGCACCCGAGAAGTTTGAAGATGGAGAAAAGATGTAACATTTTCTTTCGTTCTTCTTCTTCTCTTTGTGAAGTCATAGGACCACCTTACTATCAAGAGGGGTATAGTGTTCATAGCTTACAATTCTCTGATGCTAAGCCAAATCCTATGTGAGTTGAGAGAAATCTCTTTGTGTTCCAAATAGATACTTGCTAGCAAGAGGCGCAGTTCTCCTTCACTACGAGAGATTTGATTCGAACTGAGGAGTTAGCATTATGTGCTCCGCAAGTAATGTTACAGTTGTGATAAAAAATCCGACCGTTAAATATGTATCGGTTGGACATTGGCTAGTGGTCATGTTCAAAATGGTCTTTTCCTCCTCAGGAAGACCGCGGCTATAAATAACCCTCCCCATCCAACGTGCACCGTTGGTTGCTCCGTGTGATTCCGAGAAGATTGTGTGAGCACCTTCTGCTAAGTGATTTAAAAATCAACGAGAGAAAAACCCCAGAGCCAAAAAATTCGATAGCGGTTTAGCATCACTGGAATCTAAGTCAAGTACGCTCTGCCTATTACTCTTGAGAGTTGCGAACTCTCTAGACGGCTAGGTGTCAAGTTCTTCAGTGACCAAGAGTAATTGTGGTTCAAGAAGAAGAAGTCTGTGAAGATTTGGAGATCACCTCAATTATCTACTATGAGTAATCAACACTTGTTGACGAATCGGTTGAGGAGGAGAATAGGACGAAGAGTGTTTATCTTTCGTGTTCAATCACAAGTCTCTCCAACCAGACATAGTCCTTTTGCAGAAGGGCGAACTGGTCTACCAATTCCTCTGTCGCCATCGAGCATCATTGGTTACCTATGTACTCAATTTAATTTTGATCATACATTGCATGTTATGTTTTAGTCATGTGATTGTTTCTCAATGCATGCCTTAGTTTCCATTCGACAGTTGTTTATCGGTTTTAGTTCACTGTTAGTTATCGTACCATAGCAGGGTTTCGAGAGATTTGAAGTTTTCGAGAGAAATTTTAATTCTCCCATTCACCCCCTAAGGTAGACATACTTCGATCCTTCAATTTGTTGTCACGATTAGTAGATACTTATTGTCACATAACTTCTATAGTGTACACATCCTTACACTCTAGTCTGACATGAGCAATCTCCTCGTAAATTCATGGCAAAAACAATGATTAGTAAATAAACCAAGCCTTCTAAAACTAGGCGAGATCAGCAAGTACAAAATAATTCTTCATCCTTGAGGCCCTATTTTTGCTAAGAGCTACAGTTGATCTAGTCATAGAAATAGGGCACAGTAGCATACTAAGTGTCGGTACTAAAACCGGCAGACCTCGGGTAGGGGGTCCCGAGCTATGGATCTCGGATCTATGGGTAACATGAGATGAAGGGGGCAATATTTACCCAGGTTCGGGCCCTCTCGAATAGGTAATACCCTACATCCTGCTTTGATTGTATTGATGATGATGTATCTGTTGGAAAACATAGTAGAAAACAAAAAAATTTGCACCTACGATCACCCAAGATCAATATGAAGATGCATAATGGGTTGGGATCACGATTGTTACCGTCACCGAGTTGCAGCGAAAGAAGAACACATCGATGTTGGTCGTACTTGGAGTCCCCCGAACCGTCGATGAACAATCCCTCATACCGCCCACAAACAGTCCCTCGAACCGAAGACCGAAAGAACGGCCTATCTAATTGGTTGCAAGCGTACAGCCTTGATGATCTGGCAGCGCTTCCCCGTCCAGAGCTAATCATCGTCGGAGAATTAGAGGTAGGAGATTAGAACCACACTGGACTTCTAATTATGAGGACAAGAGGATTAGCCTAGCTCTAATTAGTCAACTAGGACCAACTAGAACTAGAAGAATTAGAGGAGGATCCAAAACTTGTATCAACAATAAAGCAAAAAAATCCTAGTATATATAGGTTGGAGGAGGAGGAGAGGGCAGCCACCAAGACGGGAAAGTCTCTTGGGGCGACGTCCATGGGGGAGGAGTCTCTCCTAGTCCAATTCGCCCCCCACAAGGAAATGAGGGCGCCACTTCCTTATGGGCCTATGTGGCCCATAACTCCCTCCACCTCTTGGCCTTTTAAGGTCCATTGATTTTTAAATTAAATATAAAATGTTATAAATACCTCTAGAACATTATATATATATATATATATATATATATATATATATATATATATATATATATATATATATATATATATATATATATATATATATATATATATATATATCAACATCTCTGGAAACATTTTCCACCTATATATAATATATCGGTAATACCCGGTATTACCCGATATTCACCGAAACCCTTCCGGTGACCCCGAAACGCTTCCGGATCCTCTCGGAACTATTCTGAATATTCATGAATTAATTCGACAAATATATTCTCATGACTCCTGTACTACTAAAACTCAGCATACCATTATTTCCTTAAGCTTGTGAACCTGTAGGTTCGGTAACTCATAGACAAGAACGAAACCGTCCGTTCAATGACGGACAGCGGGACCGTGGACGTCCGTATCGGTCCCTATCAGTACATGAATGATATTCGAGTGAACCTTTGGTTTTCATGTGTTGTTCCCTTTGCTTCATGATACTTCACAAAACCCAAGATGTATCGGTATCCTCCCGAGTTATCACCATGCTCTTTATACTGAAATCCTCATTACTGGTTTTGTTCTTCTTTCTCGTTAGTGTGTTTCGGCATCCCTGTGACGAAGTCATGTTTGTCTGGCAAGACGATGATCGATGCTGTCACACCTAGAGGGACCTAACATTATCTCTCCATCGTTGGAGGAGCAAATCCCACTCTCGAGCTATCCGACCACTTGTCAAACTTTTCGATGAACCCGTAAGTTGTCGTTATGACCACCATGTTACAGGTGACGTTTGAGCAACCCCAAAGCCCACCGTATGGTAAGAAGTGATCATGATACTCTTATGGTCTAAGGAGTAATATCACATGCTAACACTCCGTGTTATTACAATTGAATGCAGACGATGTTAACTCAATTCATAACAAACAAGAATGGGTCGGTTCAATATGATCGTTCTTCTAACGTCATAATCTCAATGTTGTTTTAGGATCATCGTTACACTTAACGGTATCCTAAGATACTAAAAACGTGATCACCAAAAACACTTGAGCTAGTCCTAGAGGCGAGACTAGGAACCTTTTATTTAATCATTTATCATTCCACACGTTCATACGAGTTTTCCACTGAATCACATATTCCAGGATCATAGCAGTTATAACATAGAATATAAACTCTATAATTATGAATATGGAAATATAATAATACAAATATTATTACCTCTAGGGCATATTTCCAACAGTCTCCCACTTGCACTAGAGTCAATAATCTAGTTGCATGTTTTCTTAACCCATATGGCTATCTGATGTTGCTCATGCTTTGCTAGTGGTAGAGCCTTCGTCACTAGATCTGACACTCTTCAAATCTCAATGTTATGTGTGTTGGTAACATTTGGTTTTATTGTGTAATTCATTTGCTACATTAATGGTGACAATATATCTCCATATAGTCCATTCTATAGTAACACCATATCTCCATATAGTCCCATTGCTATATTTCCATATAGTCAACATCTATTTGGAATTACATCATAATTTATCAATAAAATTTTATTGATCCACATTATATTCTATTGAAAGACTTCTCATGTCTCAAGTTATATCATTTATAGATCCACAATTTATGTTCATTTCTAAGAAACTATTTCAAAATTTATTGCCCGATAGTTTATCAGTCATGAAGTTGTCTTGTGTAATCTTTTACAACAAGTATTTTGTGTAACTTTTACAACAACCTCTTCATCTCCTCTAAAGACTAGAAGCAAAGCTTTCGTCCAACTAAGGTACTTAAAACTTTTAAGCAATTACCCTAGTGAATCTATTTGATATCACTATGGTACTTACTACTAGCAATTTATTCAAAACATATGGCTTTGTACATTTCATAACACTCATGATGAATCTTATTCATCCATACATGCTTATCAACTATTGCTTTCTTTACATTGTTATGCCTTGTGACATTTTGAGAAAACATTTTCTCCTTTTAAACTTCTTTAAAACTTTTGTCACCGTACAATTCTTAGTATAACCAGATGTTTTAATCTATCTACGTAGATTTTCATCCAATAATTCTAAGTGTTTAGAAACATGTTCTTTGTGCTAATATACTTTATATTATTTTGATCAAGTGATATGTCATACATATGTAAGATCATAAACACCATAGAGCTCCCACTAAACTTCTTGTATCCACAAGTCTTTCGATAAATTTCAAATTCTCCAATTACTTTATCAAATTTCCAGCTACTTGATATTTTATTTTAAATTCATACACATGAATAGGAGGAAGCGTTGGAGAGGTACCAAGTGACTGAAGAGGGGAACCCATCTGACCACATGTAGAGCCAGCCCATAAGTAAATTCAAGAGAATTTCTTCATCTTCCAAAGTATGTGATTTGAAATATTTATTTCATTTTTGTATTCCCAACAAAAACTTTTTGGTTGTATCTTATGTACATCCTGTTTGAAACCTCTTTCAAAATTAGTTTTGTTATTCATCTGTTATATATCAATATACAACATACACCATTGTAATCCATTTATACCTTTTAGTATTGCTACTAAAAAGAAGATTTGACAAGATCAATTCTTCCAATCCTACAAAACTCTTTTCCAAATTTTTTCTTTCAGGATCATTATCCATGAACAATCGAAGATCCATTTATACATTTTCTGAAGGTTTCTCCAAGTTCAAAACTTGCTCCTTGCATATGGTCTTCACTTTGGATTTTAAATGGTTTGAATAGTACCTATATTAGCTGGGCGCCATCACTGCTTCCTTGTAGTGCACAGGTTTCATCTTCTTCTAAGATGAAATATTCAGTAGATTCGATAATCTTTCCCGACCTTTGCATTTTGTTACAGTCTTAGCTGAAGCTTCTACATCTAATGTAGCAATTTCTTTTCTTAGTTTCACAGATAAATTATTCCAGAACATTTCTGGTTTAGTCTTGTTGTATCTTAAGCCGGAGATTAATAATCTCAATAAGCTGTATTATGCAAAACCCTTTCTCGAAAAACATTCATTCTATGAAAAATATTTTGTCCTTTTATTTTAGTGAGAGGAACACAAAGCCCTACAATGAAACCTTGGTCTACAATATTCTATAACTTTTTTATTGTTTTTATCAGACCCTTTTAGATGGTGCATCTGTTCAGTGAATATTATGTTGTTCCATTCATAAATCCCGAAAAATTTAATAAGAGCAGATCGGTAATAATAATTCCACAATTATTCAATTGCTTGCTAAACTTATGACTTATATATAGTTCTTCATGAAAGAAGGATCCTTTTATCATCTGTCATAATCATATTATATCTTCATCTTGAATTTCTTCTAAACCACTTCAAATATTCCAGTCCTTATGTTTTATCACGTAAATCATATTTACTCAAAAGATTGATGAAGTATCAATATTCACCGCGCCCTGTTATATCCATCAGACTTTATACATCTCAATGTATTCAGTCAATTCAGAAATTTATACTTCATCTCTATGAAGATCAGTTATCCGATATAACCAAGCAGTGCCACATGCAAGTGGTTTATCAGTCTTCTCATAACGTTTTAGCTTTTAATGTTATAGATCACACCCTTCAAGATTCATCATGAATAAACCATCACAAAATAGTGGTTTAATCAAAAACATATTCTCATAATAATCCAAACAACCATTATTTAAAGCTTATAAGAATATCCATCGCATAACCCATAGGATAATGCATTACATAACTCCAAAGCAAAATAACTGTTATTTCAGTTCTAAGATAAATCTTGAAGATAAACTAAAGACATGACTTTGACGGTCTCCGAGTTGCGATCCCATCACCATTCCCGACTTGTATCATGACTTCACTTCTTATCTCCTTGTGAGTTCTCTGTAGTCCCTGTATCAGTTGCAAAATGAGAGCAACCAATCATTATCAAATACTCATGACATACAGAAATTTACAGGTAGAATAACATTAACTTTGTATAACGATTATACCTTTACCGGAAGAATTGTTCTTCTTATCTACCAAATACTTTTTGGAGTTATGCTTCCAGTGTACCTTCTGTTTGCAGTAGAAACATTCAGTCTATTTAGAGGCTCCACCCTTGTTTTTCTTCTGAGACTCGGTCTTACCGACTTCAGTAGATTTCTTCTTCTTGGACTTGCCCTTCTTTTTGAAACTGGTGGTCTTGTTGACCATCAACACTGTCTTGTTCTTCTACATTCCAGCTTCCACTGTTTTGAGCATAGCAAACAACTCGTTTGCACTTTTCTCCATCCCATTCATGTTGTAATTCATGATAAAGCCATCTTAAGATGGGGGGGGGGGGGGGAGTGAAGCAAGCACAATATCTGTACCGAGTGTTGGCGGAATTCCAAATTCCAGAGAAGCCAGTCTATCAACATAGCCAGCAAGCTTTACTATAAGCTCACTCAGTGAGGAACCCTCTTTCATCTTGCATTCAATCAAGGCCTTGGTTAATTCAAAATGTTCGGTCCTTGACCGTTTCTTGTACAGAACTTCCAGTGACCCAATTATGAATTGAGTAGTGGATCATTCAAAACGCTCCTGTAGTCCAGGATCCATGCAAGTTAACATGAGGCACTGGACTGAATCATAGTCATCACTACGAGCAGCGTAAGCAGCAACTTCTTCTGGTGTTGCATCCTTTCCGGGAGCATCACCTAGGGGATGATCCAACACATACTCCTTCTTAGCACTCATGAGAATAAATCTCAGGTTTCGGATCCAATCCTCATAGTTTCCACCATTAGCAGCCAACTTTTCTTTCTCTAACATAGGGGCTAAGTCGAACATATTGCGAGCCATTGATCTACAACGGTAGACACAAAATTCATTTAGAAATTTTCATAATTAAATCTTGCACTAAGTTGTTAAATTAACAATATATAAAGTGCACTCCCACTCAAATCAATGTCTCTCATAATTGATAGTGAGTGACTCAAGATCCAAATCTAGTTCTCAGCCATTGATGTGGACATCACTGATGACAAGAATTTTGACTAGTGGGCAAACTATTGCCGATCATATCACCATATGGTTCTTGTTCATCTTTCGATGCTTTGTGCTTTGAGCTCAGAACGATTCTGCTAGAACTTCAAGACAACTGAGTGTTATCTGCCGACATGGTCTGACCAGTCCCGTCTTACAGCTCACGTCCCGTTTGTACTCATGTGGACATGATGCACTCTCGAACGCTACATGTTATAGATGGTTGCAACACTTGGAAGAGCACCTTTTAACTTGATATTAACTGCGAGAGATCACGCTAATAATTGACTATTGCGCAATCAAAGGGTGCAAACAACAAAGGGATAAACATCTCAGGCAGGTCATAAAAGCATGATATGATATAACCCTAGGCGCTGGAATCTCTGTGATCATCTTCAATCTCCTGTTGAAGCGTCGTGATGGCCAATATTTCATTGCCGTGGCAACCAGTTCAAAAACATTGCCATAGCAGCAATTTCAGAAAATGTTGCGGTGGCGATCGTTTTAGAAAATGTTGCCGTGGCACCAAATTCAAAAATTCTGCCGTGGCACGAAATTATAGCTCCTCATCTTGCGCCATGTGCACCTTCTCCTCGTCGGGGTCGTCCACGTATGGTTGCCATCGTCACCTATAACCTGTAGGCTATCTCTATGAATTTTACATTAACATGGCAATCTCGTGGCTCCAGCTATCATGCCATGACACACAGACCACTTAACATTACAACATATAACCATCTCATACATAAACTCATTATCATGACTAAGGCTATATGACATTATATGCATACCCTACAAAACCAAGTTAGACGTCCCATAATTGGTTTTAGCAAAATTTTAGTTATGTAGTTAACTAGTTTTAACAAGTAATACTAGCTACCTACATCTACAATTTAGGCGATGATTCTTGATACGAGATTAAGTTTCGGGGTGTGTGAAATAAGAGACTTAATAAAAAATCTCCAGCCCCACACTAAGCTTCGTCAATACGTGTGACCCCCTAGAAGATCATCCATCTCCGGCACCCTCTTGTGTATGCGATGGTTCACTATTCTCAACTATCATGAAGCCCAAGGAACTGTTAGCAGATCATCGACAGCCAAAGCCGATCGATTGTCAGAACCTTGGGAAAAGAGACGTCATGCCATCAATGAATTGAACCGAAGAAACACTCAAGGGAAGCATAGCAAGAACATCAAACCTCACAATCACATGTGATCTAGATCGCAACTTGGACCTACTCATATAAATGCTCATGATGCCACTGTTGGGAAATGTAGTAGAAAACAAAAAAAATCACACCTACGATCACCCAAGATCAATATGAAGATGCGTAACGGGTCGGGATCACGATCGTTACTGTTACCGAATTGCAGTGGAAGAAGAACGTGTCAGTGTAGATCGTACTTGGAGTCCCTCGTACCATCGATGAATGATCCCTCGTACCGCCCACGAATAGTCCTTTAAATCGAAGACCGAAAGCACAGCCTCTCTACGTGGTTGCAAGCGTACAACCTTGATAATCCGGCAGCGCTTCGACGTCTAGAGCTAATCGTCACCGAAGAATTAGAGGGGGGAGATTAGGACCACACTAGGCTTCTAATTATGAGGATAAGAGGATTAGCCTAGCTCTAATTAGTCAACTAGGACCAACTAGAACCAGAACTAGAAGAATTAGAGTAGGCTCCAAAACTTGTATCAACAATAGAGCAAAAAAACCTAGTATATATAGGTTTGAGGAGGAGGAGAGGGTAGCCACCAAGGGAGGAAAGTTCCCCCGTGGGGCGCCGGCCATGGGGGAGGAGTTGTACTCCTCCCCTAGTCCAATTCGGCCCCCCCCATATGGAAAAGGGGGGCACTTCCTTATGGACCTATGTGGCCCATAACTCCCTCCACCTCTTGGCCTTTTAAGGCCCATTGATATTTAAATTAAATATAAAATGTTCTAAATACCTCCAGACCATTTTATATATTTTTAACATCTCCAGAAACATTTTCCACCTATATATAATATATCGATATTACCCGGTATTACCCGATATTCACCGAAACCCTTCCGGTGACCCCGAAACGCTTCCGGAGCCTCTCGAAACTATTTCAAATATTCATGAAATAATTCCACAAATATATGCTCATGGCTGATACGTCTCCAACGTATCTATAATTTTTTATAGTTCCATGCTATTATCTGTTTTGGATGTTTTATATGCATTAATATGCTATTTTACATTATTTTTAGGACTAACCTATTAACCTAGAGCCCAGTGCTAGTTTCTGTTTTTTTCTTGTTTTTGACTTTTACAGAAATTGAATATCAAACAGAGTCCAAAAGGAATAAAACTTTACGATGATTTTTCTTGGACCAGAAGACACCTACATGATTTGGAGAGAGGGCCAGAAGAGTCCTGAGGAGGCTACAAGCCTCAAGGGCGCGCCCCAGGGGGGCGCCCTGAGGGCATGTGGGCCCCTCGGGTGTCCTCCAACCCTAATTCCACCCCTATTAATTCAGAATTATTCCCCAAACATTAGAAGCGTCCACCAAAATACTTTTCCGCCGCCGCAAGCCTCTGTTCCTGTGAGATTCCATCTTGGGGCCTTTTCCGGCACCCTGTCGGAGGGGGATTCGATCACGGAGGGCCACTACTTCAACCTTGCTACCCTTTCGATGATGCGTGAGTAGTTTACCACAGACCTACGTGTCCATAGCTAGTAGCTAGATGGCTTCTTCTCTCTCTTTGATCTTTAATACCAGGTTCTCCTCGATGTTCTTGGAGTTCTATCCGATGTAATCTTATTTTGCGGTGTGTTTGTTGAGATCCGATGAATTGTGGATTTATGATCAGATTATCTATTAATATTATTTGAGTATTCTCTGAACTCTTTTATGCATGATTAAGATATCTTTGTATTTCTCTTCGAACTATCGGTTTGGTTTGGCCAACTAGATTGGTTTTTCTTGCAATGGGAGAGGTGCTTAGTTTTGGGTTCAATCTTGTGGTGTCCTCACCCAGTGATAGAAGGGGTAGTGAGGCACGTATTGTATTGTTGCCATCAAGGATAAAAAGATGGGGTTTATGTCATATTGCTTGAGTTTATCCCTCTACATTATGTCATCTTACTTAAAGCGTTCCTCTGTTCTTATGAACTTAATACTCTCGATGCAGGTAGGAGTCGGTCGATGTGTGGAGTAATAGTAGTAGATGCAGAATCATTTTGGTCTACTTGTCATGGACATGATGCCTATATTCATGATCATTGCCTTAGATATCGTCATAACTATGCGCTTTTCTATCAATTGCTCAACAGTAATTTGTTTACCCACTGTATGTTTTCTTTCAAGAGAGAAGCCTCTAGTGAAACCTATGGCCCTGGGTCTATTTTCCATCATATATTTTCAGATCTATAAGCCAAAAAACCCAAAAATACCTTGCTGCAATTTATTTATATTTACTTTAGTTTGCTCTTTTATTTATCTTTTATACCCATCTCTATTAGATCTCACTCTTGTTCGTGACCGTGAAGGGATTGGCAACCCCTTTTTTTGTGTAGTGTGCATGTTTGTTAGTTTGTGCAGGTGCATAGATTGGAGACTTGCTTGTGCCTCCTACTGGATTGATATCTTGGTTCTTAGCTGAGGGAAATACTTATCGCTACTTTGCTGCATCACCCTTTCCTCTTCAAGGTTAAAATCATTGCAAGCTCAAGACGTAGCGGGAAGAATTTCTGGCGCTGTTGCCGGGGAGGTTCTACATCAAGCCTACCAAGTACCCATCACAAACTCTCATATCTTGCACTTACATTATTTGCCATTTGCCTCTCGTTTGCCTCTCCCCCACTTCTAAAACATTTTCAGAAGAACACAAAAATATTTGCCTTTTTATTCGCCCTTCTTTCGATCGTCTTTTCATTTGCTTGTGTGCTAGATTGGTTTCTTGCCATCATGTCTGAATCCGGGGAAGTTATTGCTGAAAATTATGAAGATCTTACTAATAGAAATCTTGAGGAAAAATTTGGATCTTGTTCTTTAGATCTTGAAACTGAAATTCCCTCTAACCTTAAGGCAAAAACTTTTCATGTGGGAGACGATAATATTATTGGGAAGAGTGTTATTCAAGAATTCTTTGATTGTACGGGAGTAATGCCAATTAATAATTGATATATTCTTCTTGATACAAATTGCTACGCGAATGCTATTGCTATGTTTGTAGTTAAATTAGAAAGAAAATTTGTGCACATTCATCCCGTTTTACAAAAGATATTTTATGAACTTCCCAATATACTCCATCCTAAGGCCAAAAAGATTGCAACGATCATTCTTATGCGAGAATTTGACTTCATAATACGAGAAGCTAGGGAAAATTTTGTTTTCTATAATAAACATATTGAGCATCCTCCAATAGAACAAATTATCCATGATAAAGAAACATTGCGTAGTCTAGAATCTAGAGATTATCATTCTTACAGTACTAATCTTAAGAGAAGAGTTCCCTATGCAGAAATTGCTCAAGCCCTTTACCTTGATACTTATGATAAGTTTGATTGGGCGACTAAGGGAATTTATGTAGGATTTAATTATGAGTGGATGGAGGAAATGTCTAGGGAACCCATTAAAGATGAGATACGTATTTTATATGAGGATATTTATGGTGATGATCCTGAGTATGGAATTATGAATGTTAAAATCACCAATCAAAGTCCTTTTCGTGATTTGAGTTCACCTACTAGGAAGGAAAGGAGAGAAAAAAGAGACTTGTTAAGAAAAGTTTTGGAAGATTTGACTAGGAAGGAATTGCATACCAAAGATGGCAATACCTAGATCAATGTTTTATGCCTAGCTAGGGGCGTTAAACAATAGCTCTTGTTGGGAGGCAACCCAATTTTATTTTTATGTTTTTTGTTTTTGTTTCTGTTTTTCAATAAATACATATTATTACCTCTGTAGTAATTGTGTTTTGGTGTTTTAATTAGTGTTTGAGCCAAGTAAGACCTTTGGGATGGTCTATGGTGATAGTTGATTTGATCTTGCTGAAAAACAGAAACTTTTACGCTCATTGCCAGAAATTTAGAAAATCAAAGAAACATGCTTTTGATCTGAATTTTTTACACAAGATTTATACGCAAATTTCCTAAAATTTCCTAATTTTTAAGAATTTTTGGAGTTGCAGAAGTATACGAAATTTCCCAGATTACTACAGACTATTCTGTTTTTGACAGATTCTGTTTTCTATGTGTTGTTTGCTTATTTTGATGAATCTATGGGTAGTATCGGGGGGTATGAACCATGGAGAAGTTAATACAGTAGATATAACACCAATATAAATTTATAATGAGTTCACAACAGTACATAAAGTGGTGATTTATTTTATTATACTAACGGATCTTATGAGTTTTCTGTTGTGAAGTTTTCAAGTTTTGGGTAAAGATTTGATGGACTATGGAATAAGGAGTGGCAAGAGCCAAAGCTTTGGGATGCCCAAGGCACCCCAAGGTAATATTCAAGGACAACCAAGCATCTAAGCTTGGGGATGCCCCGGATGGCATCCCCTCTTTTGTCTTCAATCCATTGGTAAATTTACTTGAGGCTATATTTTTATTCACCACATGATATGTGTTTTTCTCGGAGCATCTTGTATGATATGAGTCTTTGCTTTTTAGTTTGCCACAATCATCCTTGCTGTACACACCTTTTGAGAGGGACACACATTAATCATGAATTTGTTAGAATACTCTATGTGCTTCACTTATATCTTTTGAGCTAGGCAGTTTTGCTCTAGTGCTTCACTTATATCTTTTTAGAGCACGGCGGTCGCTTTAGTTTATAGAAATTGTTGAACTCTCATGATTCACTTATATTATTTTGGTAGTCTTTAAACAGCGTGGTAATTTGCTTAGGTTATGAATTTAGTCCTAATATGATGGGCATCCAAGAGGGATATAATAAAAACTTTCATATAAAGAGCATTGAATACGATGAGAAGTTTGATTCCTTGCATTGGTTTTGAGATATGAAGATGGTGATATTAGAGTCATGCTAGTGAGTAATTGTGGGTTGGTAGAAATACTTGTGTTAAAGTTTGTGATTCTCATAGCATGCACGTATGGTGAACCGTTATGTGATGAATCGGAGCATGATTTATTTTTTGATTGTCTTCCTTATGAGTGGCGGTCGGGGACGAGCGATGGTCTTTTCCCACCAATCTATCCCCCTAGGAGCATGCGTGAAGTACTTTTTTTTGATGGCTAATAATTTTTTTGCAATAAGTATGTGAGTTCTTTATGACTAATGTTGAGTCCATGGATTATACGCACTCTTACCCTTCCACCATTGCTAGCCTCTCTAGTGCCGCACAACTTTCGCCGGTGCATTCAACCCACCATATACCCTTCCTCAAAGCAGCCACCATACCTACCTATTATGGCATTTCCATAGCCATTTCGAGATATATTACCATGCAACTTCCACCGTTCCGTTTTATTATGACACGCACCATCATTGTCATATTGCTTTGCATGATCATGTAGTTGGCATAGTATTTGTCACAAGGCCACCGTTCATATTTTTTTATACATGTCACTCTTGATCATAGCACATTCCGGTACACCGCCGGAGGCATTCATATAGTCATATTTTGTTCTAAGTATCGAGTTGTAATTCTTGAGTTGTAAGTAAATAAAAGTGTGATGATCATCATTGTTAGAGCATTGTCCCATGTGAGGAAAGGATGATGGAAGCTATGATTCCCTCACAAGTTGGGATGAGTCTCCGGACTTAATAAAAAATAAAAGAGGCAAAGAAGCCCAAGCAAAAAAAATGAGAGAAAAGAGAGAAGGGATAATGTTACTATCCTTTTTCCACACTTGTGCTTCAAAGTAGCACCATGATCTTCATGATAGAGAGTCTCCTATTTTGTCACTTTGATATACTAGTGGGAATTTTTCATTATAGAACTTGGCTTGTATATTCCAATGATGGGTTTCCTCAAATTGCCCTAGGTCTTCGTGAGCAAGCAAGTTGGATGCACACCCACTTAGTTTCTTTTTGAGATTTCATACACTTATAGCTCTAGTGCATCCGTTGCATGGCAATCCCTACTCACTTGCATCGATATCAATTGATGGGCATCTCCATAGCCCATTAATTTGCCTAGTTGATGTGAGACTTTCTCCTTCTTTTTGTCTTCTCTACAACCACCATATTCTATTCCACGTATAGTGATATATCCATGGCTCACGCTCGTGTATTGCGTGTGTAACACCCCCAGTGGTTAGCCACAGTAATTCCATTTTGATAATGCCAAGTCAGCATGATTAACAGTGCATGATCATCATTTGCATCAAAATGCTTTTCAACTCCTAAGTCAAAATTCAAATTTAAAAGAAAGTGGAAACTAAAAGTTGTTCAAATTTGAAAACTAAATTGTTCATTAAATAGCAAATATTCTAGAGACTATTCTAAAATTGTAACCAACATTTAATAAATTAATTAAGTAACTCTAACAGTGCCAAAACAGCAGTAATTAAACCCCCTTTTGTTTTATAAAATTGTACATGAAATGGTATGGACTCAAAACCATTTTACGGCATTAGTAGATTATGCACTGGAGTTTTGTGACTAGTTCACATATTTTACAAAACTAATTGTGAGGCCACACGTTATTGCAAAAACAGAAAACAGAAAAGAAATAAAGCAAAAAAAAGGGGAAAGCAACCCCCCCCACCCCACTGGGCTCCGGCCCAGCAGGCCACCGGCCCAATTGGGCAAGCGCCCAACCGGCCAAGCCCACCCCCACTCCTTATCCCCTCACCCCCCCGAAACCCTAGACCCACTAACCCCACTCGCGCCCCCCCCACTCTCCCTCCCCCGATCCCCTCCTGGATCGGGATCGATCCCGGCCGCCTCGACGTCGCCCGGAGCCGCCTGGCGCACGCCGCTCGCCCCCTGCACCGCACCGTCGCCGACGCCCGTCGCCACCCTGACCTTGAGCCGACGCCCCGCCACCTCGACGCCGTCGCCCTGGGCCTCGCCGCCCCGTTCGCGACAGCGCCGTCGTCGGACCCCGCTGGACTACCCCGTCCCCGTCGCTCGCGTCCCCGACCTCCTCCTCAACCGCGGCTCCATCGAGCCTCGCCGGCGTTCCCCTGCACCAGCGGTGAGGCACCGCGCGTGCTACTCCTCTTCCCCCTGCCACTGCTTCAGCTCGCGCGCGGTACACCGCTCCGGCCGCGCCTCTGCGCGCGCGCCCGCGCTCCGCCAGTCCGCGCGTGCTCGCCTAGCCCCGCTCGCCCCTCGCTGATGCTATGCTGCTACTCCAACCGCAACCGCCGCTGTTGCCGTTGTTTCCTGCCCTCCGCCTCGCTGCGCCGCCCGCCTGCTGCCGCCTTGCTAGCTGCTGCTGCTCGATGCCGCCTGCGCCTCGCGTCGGCCGCCCACGCCCGCAGCTCGCCGCCCGCTTTCGGCCTCCCTCGCCGCGGTCCGCCTCCCCACGCTGGCCGCTCGCCGTGGTCCGCACCGCCGCGCTCGTGCGCCCATTTCCACACGGGCGCCGGCGCCCACGCCCGTTTGCCCGTGCGCCCGTGCGCCCGCAAGACCCCCTGGGCCACTGCCCAGTGGGGCCCGAGGCCTCTGTGCCGCTGACAGACGGGGCCCAGCCCCTAAAAACGTTTAATAGAAAATTAAATAAATAAATAATTAATAAAAATAATTAAATAATTAAATAATTAATTAGTGAATTAATTAATTTAATTAATCCTGATTAGGTTAATTTAATTAAGTAGTTAGTGTTAATTAAACAGTAATTTAATTAGCTAAACCCTAATTAAACCTAACAGAGTATGACAGGTGGGACCCACTGGTCCTGACGTCATGCTGACGTCAGCAAACACTGTTTCGGATAATGTTGATTTAAATAATTAAATAAATTCCAAAAAATTAATAAAAACTTTAGAAAATCATATCTTTTAATCCGTAACTCCGATTGAAAAACTTTGTACATGAAAATTGCTCAGAACGACGAGATGAATTCGGATACGAGGTCCGTTCGTCCGTCACGCGTCCCTAACTATCCGAACTTGCAACCGTTCCCCTCTTATCGTCTGTCCGATAATTCCAAAGACCTGGGAAATATCGTCAGATATTCTCCCGCTCCGTCTGATACGTGTAATGCTGCGTTAGACTACCCCTAGCACCGTGTATCGTATTTGTCATGCTCATGTTTGCTCTATATTTATACTGTTTCCTCCCCCTCTTCTCTCTCGATAGAGTCGGTACCGACACAGCTCCGGAGTTCGACGACCCCTGAAGACCTTGCCCTTGCCGCCGAGCAACCAGGCAAGCCCCCCCTTTTGATCATCCCGATATCGCCCATTCTATTTCTCATGCTTGCATTAGAATTGCTGCTGCTGCTGCTTTACCTATTCTGATGCATAGCCTGTTCATTGTAACCTGCTGTTGATAATTACCTACATATCCTAAACTGTTTAGTCTAGGCTGGGTAGAGACCTATCAGTGACCCCACTTATCCCGACTGCCGCGCTGGATCGTCAGAAGACCCGATCAACGGGATTGAAGACCAGGACCCGACACCGCACATCACCCCCCTTAGTTGTAACGACACTGCAGCGTTACTATCGAGTGCGGAGGGTGAAACCTCATGTAGCACTTCTGATGATAACTCTGTAGAGTATCTATTCGGTCGTGGTCATCGAGGGTGATTCCTCCTTCACCACTTCCGGTAACGACGCTGTCGTGCAACACATCAAGTGTGAACCCATCGAGGGTGAATCCTCTGAGTTCACTTTGACAGACACATCGAGTAGGAATCCAACGAGGGTGATACCTCGGATTCCCCTGATGTTATGAACACACGGATACTTTGACTTTACACTGTTACTTAGGAAGGCGGGTCGGTCCTGAGGGGTACCCGCGTGCGCCTGAGAGGCGAGTGTTGTGAAGACGGGTGCCAGTGTGGTGCCCGAGTGGTGAATACGAGGCGCGGCCGGGCATTCTTAACCCTTGCAGCAAGTCCTCGAGACGGGGCGACGGGGTCACATCTTTCGTGAGTCTCTGCTCGTTACCGCAAGCCCCTAGTCCAAATGATTTGGATATTTGATCCGAGCAGGCCTCTGGTCTGATAGCACTAACCATCACGTGGGCATAGTATGGGCGTTCTGCATCGTATGCATCAGCCGAAAGCTCTGTCAGACATCTAGTTCAGCATGGCGGCACGGACGGACCGGCGCCTTCCTGTAGTGTTGGTGCCTGGCTTCACCGTGTGCGCAACGACCCGGAGGGCGAGGGGCGATGGCCAACACCCCCTTGCGCTTAGGATGTAGACCGGCGGGGACCTCTCTGCTGAGCTGTAGGTAGGGTTGCGATGTGTCGTTTGACCGAGGCCGGGCATGACCCAGGAAAGTGTGTCCGGCCGGAGTTAATCGAGCGTGTTGGGTAAGTTGGTGCACCCCTGCAGGGAAGAACACTTCTATCGATAGCCGGTCCTACGGTAAAGGACACTCGGAGTTGTATCCTGATTGATACAATTTAGAACTGGATACCTGTGATGAGACCTGTATATATGGCTCTGGGATTGCTTCTCGCAGGGAGTCGAGAAGGGATCTCCGGACGAGGTTAATGACTGTATGGCTCTGGGATTGCTTTCTCGCAGGGAGTCGAGAAAGGATCTCTGGGTGAGGTTGAGACTTAATGATACTTCTACATTATATTGTACTGTGCTACTCTCTTCTATTGCTACAAGACCGCTGAAGATGCTAGTCTTCGATAGGACTAGGCCTTCTCTCTATTCTTGCATTTCTGCAGCCCAGTCCACATATACAGCCTCCCCTTGAAAATGTTGCATATGTAGTGTAGATCCTTGCTTGCTGAGTACTTCTGAGTACTCACGGTTGCTTTGTTTTCCTTTTCTCCCCATATCAGTTTGTCGTGACCAAGATGACGGAGCCCCTGAGACAGCTGCCCTGCCGACGATCGCTACTACTACTACCCAGAGGATGGATTCTGCTATGAGTTGACTGACGACCAGGAGTAGGATCGGAGGGTCCCAGGCAGGAGGCCTACGCCTTTCGATCGTAGTGTTTTATTTTGCCCCGCCTTTCTAAAGGCCTTTCTGTTTCTGTTTCATATCTGTACACAGATATCTGATGCTTCCGCTGATGCTTGTTCGCAAGCTTATGTATTCGAGCCCTCGAGGCCCCTGGCTTGTAATATAAAGCTTGTATGACTTTATTTATGTTTTAGAGTTGTGTTGTGATATCTTCCCGTGAGTCCTTAGGCTTGATCGTGTGCATTTGCGTGTATGATTAGTGCACGATCGGGCCGGGGGCGTCACAGCGTGAAAGTTGAAAATTTTGAGAACACCAAAAGTATGAAACAATTGCTTGGGTTGTAATCGGGGTTGTGCATGATGAAATACTTTGTGTGATGAAGATGGAGCATAGCCAGACTATGTGATATTGTAGGGATAACTTTCTTTGGCCATGTTATTTTGAGAAGACATGATTGCTTTATTAGTATGCTTGAAGTATTATTGTTTTTATGTCAATATTAAAATTTTGTTTTGAATCTTATGGATCTGAACTTTCTTGCCACAATAAAGAAGATTGCATTGATAAATATGTTAGGTAGCATTCCACATCAAAAATTCTGTTTTTATCATTTACCTACTCGAGGACGAGCAGGAATTAAGCTTGGGGATGCTTGATACGTCTCCAACGTATCTACACTTTTTGATAGTTCCATGCTATTATATTATCTGTTTTGGATGTTTTATATTCATTAATATGCTATTTTATATTATTTTTGGGACTAACCTATTAACCTAGAGCCCAGTGCCAGTTTCTATTTTTTCCTTATTTTTGACTTTTACAAAAAGGGAATATCAAACGGAATAAAACTTTACGATGATTTTTCTTGGACCAGAAGACACCTACGTGACTTGGAGAGAGGGCCAGAAGAGTCCCAGGGGGTGCCCTGAGGGCTTGTGGTCCCCTCGGGTGTACTCCAACCCTAATTCCACCACTATAAATTCAGAAATATTCCCCAAACATCAGAAGTGTCCACCAAAATACTTTTCCGCCGCCACAAGCCTCTGTTCCCATGAGATACCATCTTGGGGCCTTTTCCGGCACCCTGCTGGAGGGGGATTCGATCATGGAGGGTCAATAGCTAGTACCTAGATGGCCTCTTCTCTCTCTTTGATCCTCAATACCATGTTCTGCTCGATGTTCTTGGAGTTCTATCCGATGTAATCTTATTTTGCGGTGTGTTTGTTGAGATCCGTTGAATTGTAGATTTATGATCAGATTATCTATGAATATTATTTGAGTCTTCTCTGAACTCTTTTATGCATGATTAAGATATCTTTGTATTTCTCTTCGAACTATAGATTTGGTTTGGCCAACTAGATTGGTCTTTCTTGCAATGGGAGAGGTGCTTAGTTTTGGGTTCAATCTTGCGTTGTTCTCACCCAATGACAGAAGGCGTAGCGAGGCACGTATTGTATTGTTGCCATCAAGCATAAAAAGATGGGGTTTATGTCATATTGCTTGAGTTTATCCCTCTACATCATGTCATCTTACTTAAAGCGTTGCTCTGTTCTTATGAACTTAATACTCTAGATGTAGGCAGGAGTCGGTCAATGTGTGGAGTAATAGTAGTAGATACAGAATCGTTTCGGTCTACTTGTCATGGACATGATGCCTATATTCATGATCATTGCCTTAGATATCGTCATAACTATGCGCTTTTCTATCAATTGCTCAACAGTAATTTGTTTACCCACCGTATGTTTTATTTCAAGAGAGAAGCCTTTAGCGATACCTATGGCCCCCGGGTCTATTTTCCATCATATATTTTCAGATCTATGAACCAAAAAACCCAAAAATATCTTGCTGCAATTTATTTATATTTACTTTAGTTTGCTCTTTTATTTATCTTTTATACACATCTCTATTAGATCTCACTCTTATTCGTGACCGTCAAGGGATTGACAACCCCTTTTTCGCGTTTTGTGCAAGTGTTTGTTAGTTTGTGCAGGTGCATAGATTGGAGACTTGCTTGTGCCTCCTACTGGATTGATACCTTGGTTCTTAACTGAGGGAAATACTTATCTCTACTTTGCTGCATCACCCTTTCTTCTTCAAGGGAAAAATCAACGCAAGCTCAAGATGTAGCAATGATTGCCGTCCTACTAACACTCAGCAGATCATGACCGCCTTAAGCTTGTGACCCGTAGGTTCGGTAACTCATAGACATGAACGAAACCGTTCATTCAATGACTGACAGCGGGACCGTGGACGTCCGTATCGGTCCCTATGAGTACATGAATGATATTCGAGTGAAATTTTGGTTATCATGTGCTGTTCCCTTTGCTTCACGATACCTCACAAAACCCGGGATGTATCGGTATCCTTCCAAGTCCTCACCATGCTCATTATATCGAAATCCTTGTTACCAATTTTGTTCTTCTTTCTCGTTACTGTGTTCCGGCATCCCCGTGATGAAGTCATGTGTGTCTGGCCAGACGATGATCGATGCCATCACACCGAGGGAGCCCTAAGAATATCTCTCCATCGTTGGAGGAGCAAATCCCACTCTTGAGCTATCCGGCCACTTGTCAAACTTTCCGATGAACTCGTAAGTTGTCATTATGATCACCGTGTTATAGGTGACATTTGAGAAACCCTAAAGCCCACCATATGGTAAGAAGTTACCGTGATTCTCTCATGGTCTAAGGAGCAATATCACATGTTAACACTCCATGCTATTACAATTGAATGCAGGCGATGTTAACTCAATTCATAACAAACAAGATTGGGTCGGTTCAATATGATTGTTCTTCCAATGTCATAATCTCAATGTTGTTTTAGGATCATCATTACACTTAACGATATCCTAAGATCCGGAAAAAGTGACCACCAACAACACTTGAGCTAATCCTAGAGGCGAGACTATGAACCTTTTATTTAACTGTTTATCATTCCACATGTGCATATGAGTTTTCCATTGAATCACACATTCCAGGATCATAGCTGTTATAGCATAGAATATAAACTCTATAATTATGAATATGGAAATATAATAATACAAATATTATTGCCTCCAGGGCATATTTCCAACAGTATCGAGTACAAGCTTGATCTTCCTCAAGATAGTAAGTTGTGTTCTAACCCTAAGGCCAGATGGTTGTAGTTGTGACCGTGGTTTCTACGGACTAAACCCCTTAGTTTATGTAGACACTAGGGGTACCTAGGGTTACACATGGTCGGTTGCCAATCTAGGGATACACATGGCGGTGACAGATGCAGTCCTTGGAGTGCACATCAAGTCTTCAGCGAAATCCACCTCGATAACGCCGAAGTGCGAGGCTTCCGGAGTCCTTCCTTGTAGGAACGGTGGGCCATAAGCTTATCCCGTGGACTGCTACTTCTGAGCTATGTTGAGATTTCCCCGAAGAGCAGGGGATGATGCAGTACAATAGAGATAAGTATTTTCCTCAGTTATGAAACCAAGGTTATCAATCCAGTAGGAGAACCAAGCAACACTATGTAAACAACACCTGCACACAAACAACAAATACTCGCAACCCAACGCATAGAGGGGTTGTCAATCCCTCAATGGTCAAGAGAAAGATTAAATTGTATAGGTTACAAAATAAATTAAATAAAAGAAAAATGCAGCAAGGTATTTTTGGTTTTAATATATGATAGAAAATAGACCCGGGGGGCATAGTTTTCACTAGAGGCTTCTCTCGAGAAAATAGCATACGATGGGTAAATAAAGTACCGTTGGGCAATTGACTGAACAACAAATAATTATGACAATATCCAAGGCAATGATCATGTATATAGGCATCACGTCCAAAATTAGTAGACAGAAATGATTCTGCATCTACTACTATTACTCCACACATCGACCGCTATCCAGCATGCATCTAGTGTATTAAGTTCATGGAAAAATGGAGTAATGCTTTAAGCAAGATGACATGATGTAGACAAGATAAACTCACGTATTAAATAAATCCCATATTCTTACCCTTAATTGCAATGATACATGCGTGTCATGTCTCTTTCAGTCACTGATATTGAGCACCGCAAGATCGAACCCATCACAAAGCACATCTTCCCATGGCAAGATAAATCAATCTAGTTGGCCAATCCAAACCAATAAATCTGAGAAGAAATACGAGGCTATAACAATCATGCATAAAAGAGTTCAGAGAAAACCCAAATAATATTCATGGATAGATCTGATCATAAACTCAAAATTCATCAGATCCCAACAAACACACCGCAAAAAGTAATTACATCAAATAGATCTCCAAGAACATCAAGGAGAACATTGTATTGAAGATCACAAAGAGAGAAGAAGTCATCTAGCTACTAACTACCGACCTGTAGGTCTGTGGTAAACTACTCACGCATCATTGAAAAAGGCCTCTAGATTGGATCTCGTGGTTCTGGAACTTGCGGTGGCGGAAAAAGTATTTCGTCGACTCCCCTAAGGGTTTTGGGATTTTAGAGTATTTATAGAGGTGGAGGTAGGTCAAACGGAGCCACGTGGGCCGCACTACCCACTAGGGCACGCCAGAGGTCCCTAGCGCTCCCTGGTGCCTAGTGGCCCCCTGGCCCATCTTCTCGTGGCCTCTAGAAGCTTCCAGGGTCTCTTATTGCCAGAAAAAAATCTCCAAAAAGTTTCGTGGCATTTGGACTTCGTTTGGTATTGATATTCTACAAAGTAAAAAATAGACAGAAAAAGCAACTAGCACGGGGCACTAAGTTAATAGATTAGTCCCAAAAAATGATATAAAGTTGCTAGTAAATGTATATTAAACATCCAAGATTGATAATATAATAGCATGGAACAATAAAAAATTATAGATACGTTGGAGACGTATCAGCATCCCCAAGCTTAATTCCTGCTCGTCCTCGAGCAGGTAAATGATAAAAATAGAATTTTTGTTGTGGAATGCTACCTATCATGTTCATCACATATTATTTTCTTTTGTAGCATGGACATTTGGGCTTTAAATGATTCAAAGCAATAGTCTATAACTGACATGAAGACATCAATACTCAAGCATATCAACAAGCAACCATGTCTTTCAAAATATCAATGCTAAAGAAAGCTATCCATAGCCTATTATGCTCAATCATTGATCCATTCATGAAACACACTCAAATATTAGCTACATCCAATGCACAACTATGACAATAGTATTCCCTAGTTGGTGATTTATAAGAGAAGATGGACACTCAATAAAAATAAGAATTGCAAAAAAGTAAATAGATAGGTCCTTCGTAGAGGGAAGCAGGGATTTGTAGAGGTGCCAGAGATCATAGCTTAAATTGAGAGATAAAATTGTTTTGAGAGGCATGCTTTTCCTGCCAACGAAAACGACCGAGAATTCCCAATATCTTCCATGCTAGATAAATCATAGGCAGTTCCCAAACAAAAAATTAAGTTTATTTCCTTTCCACAATTCTTTCACAATCCATGGCTAGCCGTATCCACGGGTGCTTTCCATACCAACACTTCCCAAGGAATTTATTACTGACAACATATTTTTTTTCATTTCGAGACTGGGCATCCCTATTACCTGCCACACTCTCGTGCAATGACAAGTGAATAAACACTCATCTTGAGAATAAGATACCTAGCATGGAAAATATTGGCCACCCCCTGCCGCTTCATGAGCGGTACGGGCACACAAAAAGGAAATTCATTTTTAAAGTTAGAGTTGGCACATACAAATTCACTTGGAACGACGTGGAAATACCGCATATAGGTAGGTATGGTGCACTCATTTGGCACAACTTTGGGTTTAGGAGATGGATGCAAAAGCAGCATTCCCGTTTTGTACAAATGAAGGCTAGCAAATAGATTGAGAAGCGACCAACCAAAAAAATAAAATGATCATAAACAAGCATTAAACATAACTAACACTGAATAATGCACCACAAGTAGGATGTAAATTCATTGCATAACTATTGACTATCGTGCTTGCATATGGAATCACAAACCTTAACACCGATATTCTTACTAAAGCATAATTACTCACCAACATGACTCACATATTACTATCTCCATATCGCAAAACTATTGCAAGGAATCAAGTTCATAATATCCAATGATCTTCATGAAAGTTTTTATTATATCCCTCTTGAATATCTATCACTTTGGGACCAAATTCACATCTTGTGCAAATTACCATTACTATTCTTAACTCTCAAAAAGATTTAAGTGAAGCATGAGGGCATAAATATTTCTTCAAAATTTTCAACTCTCAAAATAATATAAGTGAAGCATGAGAGTGCATTTCTTCAAAATTTACTAACTCTCAAAATAATATAAGTGAAGTATGAGAGTATATTTCTTCAAAATATAACCACCACCGTGCTCAAAAAGATATAAGTGAAGTACTAGAGCAACTGCCTAGCTCAAAAAATTTAAGTGAAGCCCATAGAGTATACTAGCAAATCATGATATGCGTGGCTCTCTCAAACAAGTGTGTTCAGCAAGGATGATTGTGACAAACTAAATAGCAAACAAAGCAAAGACTCATAAAATACAAGACGCTCCAAGCAAAACTCATGATATGCGACGAATAAAATATAGCTCCAAGTAAAATTACGGATGGTCGTTAGAAGAAAGAGGGGATGCCTTCTGGGGCATCCCCAAGCTTAGTTGCTTGGGAGTCCTTGAATATTACCTTGGGGTACCTCGGGCATCCCCAAGCTTAGGCTCTTGCCACTCCTTTTTCCTTCATCCATCCTGATCTCACCCAAAACTTGAAAACCTCAATCACACAAAACTTAACAAAACCTTCGTGAGATCCGTTAGTATAAGAAAACAATTTAATACTTTAAGTACTATTTCAAACACATTCATATTTTGTTATTGCATTATACCTACTGTATTATAACTTTACCATGGCTTATACGCCCCGATACAATCCATAGATTCATCAAAATAAGCACACAATGAAACGAAAACAGAATCTGTCAAAAACAGAAGAATCTATATAAAACTGAATTAAGCTCATACTTATGTAACTCCAAACCTTCTGAAAAATTATGACAATGCGGGAAATTTGTATATAAATCATGTGTAAAAAATTCAGAAATTTTCCACATTCCAGCAAATTTTTATAATTTTGCTACTGGATGCAAAACCTTCTGTTTTCCAACAGAATCAAGTCAACTATCACCCAAACCATCATAAAGGCTTTACTTGGCACAAACACTAATTAAAACATGAAAACACAATCATAACAGTAGAATAATTGCATATTTATTAAAAAATAGCAAGGAAACAAAAAAAATTAAAAGATAACTAGTGGGTTGCCTCCCAACAAGCGTTATTGTTTTATGCCCCTAGCTAGGCATAATGCATAGTTTCAAGTATTGTCCTCTTTGGTTTTTGCTCCATAGGTTGCCCTCGTGATTGACTCATACGATTGATTAATTCTAGTTCTAGGTAATTGTTCCATACCCTTCCTTAACGGAAACAAAAATTTAATATTCCCTTCCTTCATATCAATCACGACACCTATAGTTCGTAAAAACGGTCTACCAAGTATTATGGGACAAGACGGATTACAGTCAATATCAAGCACAATAAAATCTATGGGCACAAAATTCCTATTTGCAAGAATAATAACATCATTAATTCTTCCCAAAGGTTTTTTAATAGTAGAATCCGCCTAGTGCAAATTAAGGGAACACTCCTCCAAATTGGTAAAATCTAGCACATCACATAGAGATTTCGGAATTGTGGAAACACTAGCACCCAAATCACACAGAGCATTGCACTCATAATTTTTGATCTTGACTTTAATGGTGGGTTCCCATTCATCATATAATTTTCTAGGAATTGAAATCTCTAATTCTAATTTTTCTTCTAAAGCTTTCATCATCGCTTCTACAATATGTTTAGTAAAAGCTTTATTTTGTTCATATGCATTGGGTGAATTTAGCATGGATTGCAACAAATAAATACACTCAATCAAAGAACAACTATCATAATTAAAGTCTTTATAATCCAAGAGAGTGGGCACATCACTAGTTAAAGTTTTTACCTCTCCAAACCCACTTTTAGTAATTTTTTCATCGTGATTTTCACCCTCCGAATTATGAGGACGCCTTCTAGCTAAAGTTGACTCTTCTTCAGTCCTATTATCATCAATTTTAATATTACTAAACAAGAAATCAATAGAAGAAACACCAATCATTTTAATCATTACTATGAAAAAACGGGTGGAATCGCCTTTTCTAAAACTTCCCTTTTAGCTCTTAGCATGGCGGTTCTCTTCTTACTCTCATCCATGGAGACATATAAAGCTTTAATTGATTCATTGATATCAACCTTGGGTGGCAAGATTTTAATCTTGAGATTTTCTACATCATGTGTAATTCTATCAATGCTCCTAGACATATCATCAATCTTATTCAATTTTTCTTCTATCGTAGTGTTGAAAATCTTTTGAACATTAATAAATTCTTTGATATTATTCTCAAGATTAGAGGGCATCCTATTATTATTATTATTATTATTATTATTATTATTATTATTATTATTATTATTATTATTATTATTATTATAAGAATTACCATAGGAATTGCCATAATTATTAGAGGAATTTCCAGGAAACGGCCTAGGATTAAAATTACCCCTATAAGCATTATTATTAAAATTGTTTCGCGAGACAAAATTCACATCTACGGGATCACTATTTTGCTCAATCAAAGTAGAAAAAGGCACATCATTAAGATCAATAGGAGCATTTTTACTAGCAACCAATTTCATAAGTGCATCAACTTTTTCACTCAAAGTACTAATTTCTTCAACAGAATTAACCTTTTTACTAGTAGGTGCTCTTTCGGTATGCCATTGTGAATAATTTGCCATGATATTATCAAGTAATTTAGTGGCTTCACCCAAATTAATTTCCATAAAAGTACCACCCGCGGTGGTGTCTAAAATATTTCTAGAGACAAAATTCAATCCCGCATAATTTTTTTGTATAATCATCCATAGATTTAAACCATGAGTGGGACAATTTCTTAGCATTAATTTCATTCTTTCCCAATATTGCGCAACATGTTCGTGCTCAAGTTGCTTGGAATTCATAATTTGGTTTCTTAGGGAAATAATTTTCGTAGGAGGAAAATGCTTAGTAATAAAAGCATCTTTGCACTTATCCCAAGAATCAATACTATTTTGTGGCAAAGATGAAAACCAAAATTTTGCACAATCCCGCAAAGAGAATGGGAATAATTTTAAATTCACAATATCATTGTCCACATCTTTTTTATTTTGCATATCACACAATTCTACGAAAGTGTTTAGATGTGACGCGGCATCCTCATTAGGATTACCGAAAAATTGTTCTTTGATAACAAGATTCAACAAAGTGGCATTAATATCATAAGACTCAGCACTAGCGGCGGGAGGAGCGATAGGAGTACTAATAAAATCATTATTATTAGTATTGGAAAAACCACACAATTTGGTATATTCTTGAAGACACAGTGACTACGCAAACAAGATCACAAGCAAACAAATGATCAAACAAGAAAAGGCCAAATGAAAAATATTTTTGTGATTTTTGTAAAACTTTTTAGAAGTTGGGGAGATGAAAACTAGAGGCAAAAGGCAAATAAATTAATTGCAAGGAGATGAGAGTTTATGCTTAGGTACTTGATAGATGTTGACGATGTCTCCCCGGCAATGGCGCCAGAAATTCTTCCTGCTACTTGTGAGCCGCGTTGGGATTTCCCCAGAGAGGAGGGGATGATGCAGTACAGTAGAGATAAGTATTTCCCTCTGTTATGAAACCAAGGTTATCAATCCAGAAGGAGAACAAATCAACACTATGTAAACAACACCTGCACACAAACAACAAATACTCGCAACCCAACGCGTAGAGGGGCTGTCAATCCCTCAACGGTCAAGAGAAAGATTAAATTGTATAGGTTTTGATAAATAGATCTAACAAAAACACAAAATAAAATAAATAAAAGAAAATTGCAGCAAAGTATTTTTTGGTTTTAATATATGATAGAAAATAGACCCGGGGGCCATAATTTTCACCAGAGGCTTCTCTCGAGAAAATGGCATACGGTGGGTAAATAAATTACTGTTTGGCAATTGACAGAAAAGCAAATAATTATAATGATATCCAAGGCAATGATCATGTATATAGGCATCACATCCAAGATTAGTAGACCGAAACGATTCTGCATCTACTACTATTACTCCACACATCGACTGCTATCCAACATGCATCTAGTGTATTAAGTTCATGGAAAAATGGACTAAAGCTTTAATCAAGATGACATGATGTAGACAAGATAAACTTGATACGTCTCCAACGTATCTATAATTTATGAAGTATTCATGCCATGTTTACAATAATTTTATATGGTTTTGGTATGATTGATTGGAACTAACCCGGACTCACGCTATTTTTAGCAGAACTACCATGGTGTTGTTTTTTTGTGCAGAAATGAAAGTTCTTGGAACTGGACGAAACCTTTTGGAGATTTTTTATGGAACAAATGAAGAATATTGGAGCAAAGAACCACTAGAGGGGGGGTCCCTGCTGCCCACTAGGCACCAGGGCACACCACCCCCTCTACCGCGCCCTGGTGGGTAGTGGGCCCCTCAAGGCCCATCTCAGCGTGAGACCGACCCCAAAAAATCCTATAAATACAAAACCCCCCAGAAATAACCCTAGATCGGAAGTTCCGCCACTGCAAGCCTCTGTAGCCATGAAAAACCAATCTGGACCCTGTTCCGGCACCCTGCCGGAGGGGGAAATCATCACCGGAGGCCATCTTCATCATCCCGGCGGCCACCATGATGAGGAAGGAGTAGTCCACCCTCGGGGCTGAGGGTTTGTACTAGTAGCTATGTGTTTAATCTCTCTCTCTCTCTCGTGTTCTTGAGTGGGCACGATCTTGATGTATCGCGAGCTTTGTTAATATAGTTGGATCATATGGTGTTTTTCCCTCTCAATCTTGTTCTGATGAATTGAGTTTTCCCTTTGAGATTTTGTAATTATCGGATTGAATACTTTTATGGATTTGAGAACACTTGATGTATGTCTTGCTGTGATTACCCGTGGTGACAATGGGGTATCTTATTGATTCACTTGATGTATGTTTTGGCAGTCAACTCGCAGATTCCTAAGGTGACATTGGGGGTAATCTATGCATAGGGGTTGATGCACATTTTCGTCTTTGTTTCTCTGGTAGAAATCTTGGGGCACTCTTTGAAGTTCTTTGTGTTGGATTGAGTATTATGAATCTAAAATTATTTTGGTATTATTTTAGTACGAACTCTAGGGCTGTTTGTGACACTTATAGGAATAGCTCAATGGATTGATCGGAAAGAATAGCTTTGAGGTGGTTTCGTACCCTACAAACAATTTTGTCTTATGTTCTCCACTAGATAAGAACTTTGGAGTGATTCTTTATCGCACGTTGAGGGATTGCCATATGATCTAACTATGTTAGCATTGTTGAGAGATTGCACTAGCGAAAGTATGAACCCTAGGCCTTGTTTCTAAGCATTGCAATACCGTTTGTGCTCACTTTTGTTACTTGCTACCTTGCTGTTTTTTATTGTTCCTATTACAAAAACCTATATCTACTATCAATATTACACTTGTATCACCATCTCTTCGCCGAACTAGTGCACCTATACAATTTATCATTGTATTTGGTGTGTTGGGGACACAAGAGACTCTTTTTTATTTGGTTGCAGGGTTGTTTGAGAGAGGCCATCTTCATCCTACGCCTCCCACAGTTTGATAAACCTTAGGTCATCCACTTGAGGGAAAATTGCTACTGTCCTACAAAACTCTGCACTTGGAGGCCCAACACGAGTCTACAATAATAAAGTTGCGTAGTAGACATCAAGCTCTTTTCTGGCGCCGTTGCCGGGGATGTGAGTGCTTGAAGGTATATCTTTAGATCTTGCAATTGAATCTTTTAGTTTCTTGTTTTATCACTAGTTTGATTTGTAAAAGCAAACTACAAATTTTTTTGGTATTGAGGTTGCCTCATATTATTAGTGGTTATCATGTCTTTCTTGAAAATGATGGATCAGAAAATTATGCTCAATTGATAGAAGGAGAATTTAATAAAATGTTTGGCATAAAATCTTTGAATGATGAGCATGATTGTAATGTTGCTAATGATATGCAAAGCCATAAGCTTGGGGATGCTATGTTTGATGAAGATGATATTTTTAGTCCCCCAAGTTTTGATGAGAATATTTACTATGATGAAAGCATGCCTCCTATTTATGATGATTATATTGATAAAAGTGGGTTTGAAGAGTGTCAACTTTATGTAATATTGATCCCACCATTTTGGAGGGTGTTGAATCTTATTGTAATAATTATGAAAGTGGATTTGGAGAGGTCATGACTTTATTTAATGTTGAATCCACTATTTTGGAAGAGGTTTCAATTGATTATGAAAACAAATTTGCTATCTATGATGATAATGGTGATGACATGTATGCTATAAAGAATAATGGTAACCATGAAACTTGTCATCATGATTTTAACTTTCAATTGAATTATGCCAATCAAGAATCTCATGATAGTTATTTTGTTGAGTTTGCTCCCACTACTATGAATGAGAAAAAAATTGCTTATGTGGAGAGTAACACAATTTTTATGCTTGTGGATCGTGAAAAGAATGCTTTATGTGATAGCTATATTGTTGAATTCATTCATGATGCTACTGAAAATTATTATGAGAGGGGAACATATGCTTTTACATATTGCAATAATATCAAGTTTCCTCTCTATGTGTTGATAGTTTTGAAGTTATGCTTGTTTTGCGTTTCTATGCTAGTTGATTCTTGTTCCCATGAATTATTTGCTCACAAAATCCCTATGCATAGGAAGTGGGTTAGGCTTAAATGTTCTAGTCATATGCTTCATGATGCTCTCTTTGTGTTTCAATTCTTATCTTTTATGTGAGCATCATTGAAATCATCATGCCTAGTTAAAAAGGCATTAAAGAAAAGCGCTTGTTGGGAGACAACCCAACATTTACCCCTACAGTTTTTGTGTGTTCACATTATTAGGCTACTGTAGTACTCATGTTTTATAGCTTTTGTTTCAGTAAAGTGCCAAGTAAAGCCTATGGGATAGTGTGGATGATAGTTGACTTGATTCTATGCAAAAACAGAAACTTTTGCGCCCAGTAATATAATTGTTAAAAACCACTGGAGATTCCATAAATTCTGAATATTTACAGATGATTGATATACAAATTTCCTACGTTTTACTAATTTTTTAGATTTTTTGGACTTACATAAATATAGTCATTATTCAGATCTTTACATACTGTTCTGTTTTTGACAGATTCTGTTTGCAATGCATAGTTTGCTTGTTTTATGGTTTCTATGGCTTATATTGCTTAATATAAATTGTGGAAATTATAGAGTACAGTAGGAATTATGTGTAAACAATTATGAATCTTGTCTTTGACAGTACCCAAGTGGATGATTTGTTTTACTATGCTAACCCACCTCATGAAGTTCCGTTAAGTTTTGTGTGATTGAAGTTTGCAAGTTTTGGGAGAGACATTGATATGAGGAGAATAAGGAGTGAAAATACCCTAAGCTTGGGGATTCCCAAGGCACCCCAAGGTAATATTCAAGGAAGATCCAAGTAACTAAGCTTGGGGATGCCCCAGAAGGCATCCCCTCTTTCGTCTTCAACATTATCGGTAACCTCACTTGAAGCTACATTTTTATTCATCACATGATATGCATTTTGCTTGGAGCGTCATTTTATTTTAGTTGCATTTTCTTCCTGCTATTTAGGATAATTTTTTGCATCTTTTATTTCAATGAAAGTGTAAAGGATAGCCTTTACCAAGCTTATTTTGCAAGTCTATATGTTGCTGTTTGAAAACAGAAAGTTTATTGTTATGTTTGGAATATTTGTGAATAGTGAGGACATGATAAAATCTTGAAATTTTTACACAATGCGATATGATAAATTTTCTACAGTGTGGTAATTTTTTAGAATTGTTGGAGTTAGGGAAGTATGAATATTATTGCACTCTTTATAGACTATCTTGTTTAGACAGATTGCTGTTATGTTTGCTTGTTTAATGATTCTATTTGAGGATAGGAGTATTAAATATAGATGAATTTATTATGCAATGTTAAATAATAATTTTAGCGATTTTCTATAGTTGAGAATGACAAGGTTATTGCACTGATTTATACTAATTTATCTCATGAGTTCTTGTTGAGTTTTGTGTGGATGAAGTTTTTAAGATTTAGGGAATCCGTGATATAAAAGGAATTAAGGAGACACAAAAGCTCAAGCTTGGGGATGCCCAAGGCATCCCAAGATAATATTCCAAGAAGCCTCAATCATCTAAGCTTGGGGATGCCCTAGTAGGCATCCCACCTTTCTTCATTAACAATTATCGGTTAGCCTCGGTTGAGCCTAAGTTTCGCTTCTTGACATGATGTGTGCTATTCTTGGAATGTCATTTTATTTTGTTTTGCTTGTTGTTTTAATAAAATAGTTAGATCTAAAAGTTTTTTAAATGAGAAAGAGTCCTCAAATGGCTACCCATTTACTTAACTACTCGTTTGATCTTCACTTATATCTTTTTGGAGTAGTTTGTCATTTACTCTTGTGCTTCACTTATATCCTATGAGTAAATTGTTGGATGAATTGAATATCATGAAGTTGAAATTATATTTTCATATCATACCAAGTAGTAGCTTCACATTGGGTTTAGAAAGTGAAATCTATTGAAGGTTGACAATCACAATATTGGTCATACAAGCAATTCATGAATGATTAGTATAAGGAAGAGAACTTTCACATACAAATATATTATCTTGGACATCATCTATGATTGTGAATACCCATTAATTGTTTTCAAACTTGAACAAATTAGTTGAAGTTGGACAAGGAAGACAACATAATGAGTTATGGTTGTGTATATTTGCATAGAAGTTATATTGTTATGGATCCTCCAACATGTGGTGCTTGCTTAGGATCTTTTGCTAGACAAACAATCGTACTAAGTAGAGATACTACTTGTGCATCCAAAACCCTCAAACCAAAGTTCTTGCCATGAGTGTACACCATATCTACCTATGGATTGAATAAGATCCTTCAAGTAAGTTGTCATCGGTGCATAAAGCAATAAAAATTGCTCCTAAATATGTTTGATCTTTTATTGTAAGGGAAAATAAGCATTGTACAAACTTGTGATGGCAAAGTAATAAAAGCGACAAACTACATAATAAAGGTTGCTATCATAAGGGGCAATATAACGTGACGTTCCTTTGCATTAAGAGATTGTGCATCCAAAAATAAAAAGTGCATGACAACCTCTGCTTCCCTTTGCGAAGGGCCTATCTTTTACTTTTCAATATTTACTTTTATGCAAGAGTCAATAGTATGCATTCTCATTTCAACCTCAATTATTCTCTAGTTGGCAAGCATCATGTGGTGGGGAAAGATCTAGGCACATATGGCCAGTCAAATATATAGTTGGATCATATGGTGTTTTCCCCTCTCTATCTTGTTGTGATGAATTGAGTTTTCCCTTTCAGATTTCGTAATTATCAGATTGAATACTTTTAGGGATTTGAGAACACTTGATGTATGTCTTGCTATGATTACCCGTGGTGACAATGGGGTATCATATTGATTCACCTAATGTTTGTTTTGGCACTCAAGTCGCGGATTCCTGAGGTGACATTGGGGTAATCTATGCATAGGGGTTGATGCACGTTTTCGTCTTTGTTTCTCTAGTAGAAATCTTGGGGCACTCTTTGAAGTTCTTTGTGTTGGATTGAGTATTATGAATCTGAAGTTATTTTGGTGTTATTTTAGTACGAACTCTAGGGCTGTTTGTGACACTTATAGGAATAGCTCAATGGATTGATCGAAAATAATAGCTTTGAGGTGGTTTCGTACCCTACAAACAATTTCGTCTTATGTTCTCCGCTAGATAAGAACTTTGGAGCGATTCATTATCGCACATTGAGGGATTGCCATATGATCTAACTATGTTAGCATTGTTGAGAGATTGCACTAGCGAAAGTATGAACCCTAGGCCTTGTTTCTAAGCATTGCAATACCGTTTGTGCTCGCTTTTGTTACTTGCTACCTTGCTGTTTTTATTGTTCCTATTACTAGAACCTATATCTACTATCCATATTACACTTGTATCACCATCTCTTCGCCGCACTAGTGCACCTATACAATTTACCATTGTATTTGGTGTGTTGGGGACACAAGAAACTCTTTGTTATTTGGTTGCAGGGTTGTTTGAGAGATACCATCTTCATCCTACGCCTCCCACGCTTTGATAAACCTTAGGTCATCCACTTGAGGGAAAATTGCTACTGTCCTACAAAACTCTGTGCTTGGAGGCCCAACACGAGTCAGAGGTGCCGCCCTTGCCGCCATGATAGCTGCAAGCCAACCAACTATATTCTCCCACACAAAAGCGAGTCCTTAGAGAAGTAAGGGTCACCATGGTTCTCAGCTTATCTAACTCGAGCTGTCGTGCAAGCCACTCATCCTGGATACTGTGTCGGAAGGCGGCGATTGCTTCTATGTCGGGGCAATCAATTATTTGGTTCTTTTTAGTGAAGAACCGATTCCAAAACTTCCGGGTAGACTCGCCAGACTCCTAAATGACGTGGCTGAGGTCATCAGCGTCCGGGGGTCGAACATAAGTGCCCTAGAAATTCACCCTAAAGGTGTCTTCGAGAGCCTCCTAGCTTCCGATGGAGTGAGGAGGCAGGCTATTAAGCCAGTGCCTCACCGGTCCTTTGAGTGTGAGCGGCAGATATTTGTTGGCGTGGAGGTCATCTCCGTGAGCCATGTGGATATGGAGGAGGAAATCTTTGATCCACACGGCTGGGTCGGTTGTCCAGTTGTATTGTTTAATGTTTATGGGTTTAAACCCATCCAGGAACTGATGCGGCATTACCTCATCGGTGAAACATGTCGGATGCGCGGGCCCTCGAAATCGAGACATATTATGCTGGATGTCGGGAGGGATCCGTGCGTATGCCTGTTCCCGAGCCCTGTCGTGCCTGTCTAACCAAGCCTCATAGCCGTCGAGTCTAGTTGGCACACGTCCTCTTGACCCGTAGATGGATCTCGGAGGGGCTTAGATTGCCTGTAGCCTTCTACGTGCATCGTAGGGCTCGGGGTATGATAACTCACAAGTGTAGGGGATCGCAACAGTTTTCGAGGGTAGAGTATTCAAACCAAATTTATTGATTCGACACAGGGGCATCCAAAGAATATTTGGAAGTATTCACAGGTGAGTTGTCAATTCAACCACACCTGGAGAACTAAATATCAGTAGCAAAGTGATTGGTAGCATGGTAGTATGATAGTTTGATAGCAGTGCGAACAGTAGCAACGATAACAGTAATTGTAGCTGTTTTGTAGTGATTGTAACAGCGGCAGCAGTAGTAGTAACTTAGCAAAGATCAATATGCAAAAAACGTAGGCATTGGATCAGTGATGGATATTGTCGGTGTACTAGAATAGGGGTACCCTAGTACCCCGTACTTGTGCACGGGCAGTAGTAGCATCCCGCGGCCAGGCTTGCGGGAGGACAGCCAGAGAGAAGCTCAAGATTATTAAGCCATTCAAGAACAAAGTATACAAAGCAAGAGTTAAGGCCCCGGCAAGAGGAGCTTGCCGGGAGGGACAGCTGAGGCCCAGCCTGAGGTTTGCTGTAGCAGAGTACTTGCCGCGGCAAGGTACTTGCCCCGGCAAGTCATTGGCTGCGGCTAGGTATTGGCTGCGGCAAGATAGCAGCTGCGGCAAGGTACTTGCCCCGGCAAGTTACCTTGCGCGGCAAACTATGGGTTGCGGCAAGCTGTCAGGTGCGGCAAGGTCTTGCCGCGGCAAGCGTTACTGTACCACTGTGCTACTGTGCTGCTCCGGTGCCTCTGCCAGCGTGGTGCTCTAGGTCCTTCCAAGCGTGTGTGGCAGGGCACTGTATAGACGGCGCAACACTGTAGCTAGCGGTGCAGGAGCAGGTGGGATAGGCTTTTCCCACGTCCAAGACGTCCGGGTACATGTATGTGGACAGCAAAGGCATGGGCATTTAATGCCCTTGTCCCAGGCCGTCAGTGGTAGGTAGGACATGTCATCCTGGTAATAATGGCCTTACTGTAGCAACTTTCCACCTCTACCTTTACTGTTTGCCACCTGTTGGTGACCCCTTTGTGCGTATAAAAGGAGGCCCATAGGCAATGTGGAGGGAGGAGGAGGAACAGGGAGATGGAGAACTCCAGTATTGTACGCAGCTGCTCGGTACTGTAGCGCTCCTGGAGCTAGAACAATCATACAGATAATAAACCAAAAAGCAGGAGTAGGGTTTTACGCATCCGTGCGGCCCGAACCTGGGTAAATCTCTCTCGTGCACTGTCGTGTTCTTCGCTAGATTTGCTCTTCGTGCGACCGTCTCTCCCTGCCGAACGTAAAGGGGTCCTTCCCTGGGTCCCATAGGTGATCGCGGATTCGTCCCCGACATCTTTGGCGCGCCAGGTAGGGGGAAGGAGGTTGTGTGAACCTAATCTAGCGATTTGCGCGTTAGTTTTTGGGCCATCCTCCGTCTTATGGCTCCAAAAAAGAAGACTTCAGCCATCAGTGCGTCTACGTCCAACCCGCCTGCTCCCATGCAGGAGGGTGCCGACGTGATTGCGGCTGCTGGGGGGACTGGAGAGCGAGAGCTCCTATTACCTCCACCTGTCCAAAACCGGGCCAGCAACGCCAATCTTGGCGCTGCTGGGTCTAGGAACGCAGCGCTGCTCGCTGCTGCTGGCCCTGCAAGCTCCAGAAACGGTGCTGCGCGTTCTGGAACGCCTGCGCCGGTTCAGACGCCGCGGCCTTCGCAAGAAGCCCGTGACAGGCAGCGTCCTGACGCCCCAGGTGCCAGGCGCTCCCTGGATAATGAACTTGCGCATCGATCTCGAGATGCGCGGGGTCACCATACGCAACAACACGTTGGCGGGGTCGAGGTGCGGTCGCCTGGGCGTGGAGATGCTCCTTCTAACACTGTTAGGAGTAGGAGCATCCCACAGTCCTCACGCCACTCGATACCTCCCTCACCAGCAGAAGCGTTGGCGCGTGCGCAGCTGCTCCTGAACTTCCCTCCACCAGCAGATAAGCTTGACGAGTGGAGGGCAACCATTTAGAGCCTTCTCAGCTTCGCTGATGCCGACCCGGTGCGCGCGGCCGACAAGAGAACTGGTGACAATGCTGTCACCAATAAGAACGGCGAGGGGGCAACAACCGTACACTCCCCACCCAGACGGCCTCGGTCGCCGACACGTCGAAACGACGCCCGTGGCGATGATTCCACGGCGTCGTCTGACCCGCGAGCTCGTCGTGACCAGCGCCTCGTTCTTCAGGAACGCAGAGGAGAAGACGCTCGTACCACTATCGAGCGAAGGAGAGAAGCGCATCGTCAGTCCGACAGACGCGCAGGGCCCGCTGTTGACATGCATGCGCCAGGGGATCCTGGCGACTTGCCGTACGCGGTAAGTTGTCCAACGTTCACCCGTGAGCTGCGGCAGGTCCAGTGGCCCAATCGCAAGGCTTTCAAGCCTGACGTGCCGGAGAAGTATGATGGCAAGACACACCCGTCGGAGTTCCTCAGCATTTACACCATTGCGGTGCAAGCTGCCGGGGGACGAGACGACAAGATCCTTGCTAACTACTTCCCGCTCGTGTTAAAGCGCAACGTCGTCTCATGGCTCATGCACTTGCCGGAGAACTCCATTTCTTCATGGGCGGACCTGTGCCATCAGTTTGTTGGTGCCTTTACTGGCGGTCATCAACCTCATGGCCAGGAGAGTGATCTTCATCTCATCCCCCAGAAGGAAGGAGAGCCCCTGCGCAAATACATTCAAAGGTTCAGCCGCGTACAGTACAACATCCTAGATGTTCACCCCGCTGCGGTTATTAGCGCGTTCCATCAGAACGTGCGTAACCGCAGGATGCGGGAGGAAATGGCGATGACCAAGGTCAGAGACATTGGCCAGCTATATGCTCTCGCTGACAAGTGTGCGCGCGCTGAAGAGGGAAGGAAACTTCCCGGTGAAGGTGTTGGCGCAGGGGGGAGCTCTGACAGCGAAGGTACCGCCCCGGCAAAGAAGGGCCGGCGGCGGAACAACAGGAAGAAAAAGGGCAAAGCTGTGCTTGCCGTCGAGCAGTCCAGCGGCAACGGCAGCGCCGACAAGGCCAAAGTCGAGGGCTCCGGCAAGGAGATTGCCGCCTGCGCCAACTGTCAGGCCTTGGCAGCTGCCGACAAGCAGGACGGCTCCGACAAGCAATATTGCAAGATCCACCGTACCAAGGGACACGATCTCCAGAACTGTCGACGAGTCGAGCAGCTTGTCGAACAGCAGAAAGCTGAGTATGAGAGGCGCGACAAGGAGAAGGCCCCAGAAGGTGCTGGCGGGTCCGGCAAGAAGCGCACTGCCCGAGGAGGGCGTCGCGGCAAGGCCAGGCAGCAGCAGAGAGACAGGCCTCCTCGTGGCCGCGACAAAGATGATGATGATCTAGATGATGAAGAATCCAGTGAGCACGAATTTCAGAAAGCCGCAGAAGTCTTGTGTGTTGACGGTGGTGCTTCGTTGCATTCTTCTCACCGCCAACTTAAACAGTGGGTGCGAGAGATCAATGCGGCGGAACCATCTGTTGACGCCAGAAAGCTTCTGAAGTGGTCCGACACGCCTATCGTCTTTGACATTGAGGACCACCCTGAGCGCACAACGGCGGTCGGGTGCTTGCCGATGTTGGTTTCACCAACGATCCGCAACCTCAAGGTCACGAAGATGTTAATTGATGGTGGGGCCGGCTTGAATCTGATTTCGCCCGCTGTGCTCCAGAAACTTCAAATCCCTGACGGCGAGCTTGAGGAAACTGGTACTTTCCAAGGAGTCAATCCAGGAAGGAGCAAGCCTAAAGGGAAGATCACGCTGCCAGTGACATTTGGCGGCGAGCTAAACTACCGGACCGAGAAGGTCACCTTTGACGTTGCCGATATTCCATTGCCTTATAATGGGATACTTGGCCGTCCAGCGCTCGCCAAGTTTATGGCAGCCTCTCATTTTGCCTACAACGTGTTGAAGATGCCAGGCCCAGTAAGTGTTATCACAGTTCCCTGCGACAAGAAGGATGCGCTTATTTGCGCCGACAAGATCTACCGGGAAGCAGCTGCCGCAACTGCCGCCAAGGCACTTGCCGCTGAAGCTCTCGGGGGGGAGAACAAGAGGAAGTCCGACAAGAGCTCCTGTGCCCACTCCGGCAAGCGCACCTCTTCGGAGTGCTGCGCTGCCGTCGAGGACGCACCAGAGAGCTCCACCGGCAAGTGCAAAAAGAATAAAGCCGCTCCGCCGGCGACAAAGAAGGTGCCCGCCAAGGAGGACGGCACTGGTGGTTCCTTTACCATCAGTGCCACACTTGACAACAAATAGGAAAGCGCGCTCGTTGCTTTCCTGCGGGCGAATGTCGACGTGTTTGCATGGCAACCGTCCGACATCCCCGGTGTTCCCAGGAAAGTAATTGAGCACCACCTTGCTGTTTGTCCCCACGCGAGGCCCGTCAAACAGAAAGCCAGAAAGCAAGCTGTGGAGCGGCAAGAGTTTATTGCGGAAGAAATCAAGAAGTTGGAAGCAGCAGGCCTCGTCAGAGGAGTGCTCCATCCTACGTGGTTGGCCAATCCTGTTGTCGTGCGCAAAGCGAATGGAAAATGGAGGCTTTGTATTGATTTCACTGATGTCAATAAAGCTTGTCCCAAAGACCCATTTCCTTTGCCCCGCATAGACCAGATTGTTGACTCCACGGCAGGATGTGATTTGCTTTCATTTCTTGACGCATATTCAGGGTATCACCAAATCTTCATGGCTGAGGAAGATGAGGAAAAGACCGCATTTATCACACCCTGTGGCACATACTGTTTCGTACGTATGCCATTTGGTTTGAAAAATGCTGGTTCGACATTTGCAAGAGCCGTCCAGATTGCTTTTGAGCCTCAGCTGCACAGAAATGTGGAAGCCTATATGGATGATATAGTGGTCAAAAGCAAAGACAGGGCTACTTTGGTTCAAGATCTAGAAGAAACTTTTGTAAATCTGCGCAAGATCAACCTGAAGCTCAACCCCGAGAAGTGCGTGTTTGGAGTTCCCTCCGGCAAGCTTCTCGGGTTCTTTGTGTCTCAACGTGGAATTGAAGCCAATCCTGACAAGATCAAAGCCATTGAGCAAATTGAAGCACCGAAGCGCGTCAAGGATGTACGACGACTTGCCAGCTGTGTTGCTGCCCTCAGTAGGTTTATCTCCAAGTCAGCTGAGCGCGCCCTGCCATTTTTCAAAATCTTAAAAAAGGCAGGTCCATTGAAATGGACTCCGGAGGCGGAGGCAGCGCTGCAAGACTTGAAGAGATACCTCTCCTCTCCTCCAATACTTGTCGCACCTAAACCACAAGAGAAGTTGTTGCTGTATCTAGCGGCAACCAATCAAGTGGTTAGTGCTGCGCTGGTAGCGGAGAGAGAGGTGGATGAGGAGGCAGTAACTGCGGCAAGCACGACCAGCGACAAGCTAGGGGCTCCCCCGACAAGTTTTGCTGCCGACAAGGATTCGTCTACGCAGTCAGGCGAAGTGATACAAAAGAAGAAAATGGTGCAGCGCCCGGTCTACTTTGTGAGCTCTCTTCTGCAGGGAGCTAGGTCAAGGTATTCTGGTGTGCAGAAGCTGCTTTTCGGCCTTCTCATGGCCTCGAGAAAGCTGCGCCATTACTTTCAAGCACATGAAGTTACCGTCGTCACTCGCTTCCCGCTGAAAAGGATTTTGCAAAATCCAGAAGCGACAGGCAGGATTGTCGAGTGGGCGTTGGAGTTGTCGAGCTTTGGTCTCAAGTTTGAGAGTACATCAACCATACAGAGCCGAGTTTTGGCAGAGTTTGTCGCAGAATGGACACCAACGCCAGACGAAGAAATCCCAGAGACGACTCTCCCCGGCAAGGAGACAAGCAAAGAGTGGCTTATGTACTTTGATGGGGCCTTTTCGCTGCAAGGCGCCGGTGCTGGCGTACTGCTTGTCGCACCCACCGGAGAGCACCTCAAGTACGTGGTCCAAATGCACTTTCCCAAGGAACAGGCGACGAACAATACTGCAGAATATGAGGGGTTGCTTGCCGGTCTCAGGATCGCGGCAGACCTTGGGATCAAGAAGCTTATTGTCAGGGGAGATTCGCAGCTTGTCGTCAGGCAAGTGAACAAGAACTACCAATGCCCATTGATTGAAGCTTATGTAGATGAGGTGAGGAAGTTGGAGGAACGCTTTGACGGCCTACAAATGGAGCACGTCCCACGTGCTGAGAATGACATTGCCGATGGTTTGTCAAAGCGCGCCGCACTCAAATTGCCTGTGGAACCAGGCACTTTTGTGCTCCAACTAACTCAGCCATCCGTGACGCCATCAGTAGGGCAAGGCAGGAAGAGGAAGTTGGCTTCTGGCGACTACTTCCCGGCAGAGCTCCCCGAAGCCGCCGGCAAGAAGGCTGCCAAAGCCAGCGCCAAAGATGCAGAGGGGCAACTTGCTCCGACAAGGCCTCACGCTCTTGTCATTGAAGCGGGTGCTCCTAGGCAAAAGGCAAAGGGGCAACTTGCTCCGACAAGACTTCGGGTCCTTGTTGTTGAAGCAGGCGCTCCTGATCGAAGCGCTGAGGAGCAAGATGCTCCGACGAGGCCTTGGGCTTCCGTCATTGAAGCAACTGCTCCCGACGAGCTTGTTGAAGGACAGCACGCTCCAGCAGGGCCCCAGGCTCTTGTCGTTGAAGCGGCTGTTCCCGCCAAGCTCGTCGGGGAACGGCCGGCTCTGGTAGAGTGACAAGCTCTTGCCGTAGGGCCTGATGTTCCCGCAGCAGAAGAAATGCCTTTAGTCCTCGTTGTCGAGCCACAGGCTCCAGCGTGGGCGCAGCAGATCGTCCGTTTCCTTCAGACAGGAGAACTTCCCGAAGAGCAGGAAGAAGCGGAGAAAGTAGCCCGACGGTCCAATATGTATCAATTTGTCGATGACATGCTGTGCAGAAAAAGACCAAATGGTGTGAAATTGAAGTGTATTCCCCGGGAAGAAGGACAGGAGCTGTTGGCGGAGATTCATTGAGGCATATGTGGTCACCACATAGGGTCAAGAGCCCTTGCTGGAAAGGCTTTCCAGCAAGGTTTCTTTTGGCCCACCGCCCTCCAGGATGCAACTGCAGTAGTAACCAAGTGTGAAGCGTGCCAGTTTCATTCCAAGCAGATTCATCAGCCAGCTCAAGCTCTCCAGACAATCCCTCTCTCCTGGCCATTTTCGGTCTGGGGGCTCGACATCCTCGGCCCCTTTCCCCGTGCCACCGGGGGCTTCGAGTACTTGTATGTGGCCATCGACAAGTTTACGAAGTGGCCGGAAGTGGAAGCAGTGAGGAAGGTGACAGAACAATCAGCCATCAAGTTCTTCAAGGGAATTGTTTGTCGCTTTGGTGTTCCTAACAGGATCATCACCGACAACGGTACCCAGTTCACGAGCCACGCCTTCATGCAGTATGTCGAAGACCTTGGCGCCAAGGTCTGTTTCGCTTCTGTTGCTCACCCCCGAAGCAACGGTCAAGCTGAAAGGGCAAATGCTGAAGTGCTGCGTGGGCTCAAGACGAGAACTTTCGACAGGCTGCGCAAGTGCGGCAAGAACTGGATCGAGGAGCTGCCAGTGGTTCTTTGGTCGATCAGGACGACGCCAAATCGAGCTACTGGCCAGACGCCTTTTGCTCTAGTTTATGGAGCAGAGGCAGTTCTCCCCACGCAACTCGTATACGGGTCACCTCGACTGCTCGCTTACGATGAGCTTGAGCAAGAGCAACTGCGGCAAGATGACGCTGTGCTCCTCGAGGAGGATCGTCTTCAGGCTGCTATGAGAGCTGCTCGCTACCAGCAAGCTTTGCGTCGCTACCATAGCCGCAAAGTTAATGCCAGAAGTCTCGAGGAAGGCGACCTTGTTCTTCGGCGCGTTCAGTCAGCCAAGAATTCAAACAAGTTGACGCCGAAGTGGGAAGGCCCTTATCGGGTGAAACGAGTCACCAGGCCTGGCGCTGTCCGCCTAGAGACCGAGGATGGCATTCCAGTGATCAATTCCTGGAACATTGAGCATCTTCGTAAGTTTTTTCCATAAGGCGCGGTTGCCGGGCCCTTCCCCGGCAATCACCTTTTGTACAAGTATTGCCGCTGTTGCATGTAATCCTTTGTACAAAGCCAGGCGCAGACCCTGTGCATAAATAAAGCTTTTGTATTTCGCAGTTTTTGACGATTTCATGTTTACTTTTATTTTGCATGATTATCTGACATACTGTGCAGTACAGCCTCCCCGGTAAGCATTAACGAGCCGCCAAGCTCCTATATCTTTATTTTCTCTTCTTTCTTTTTCTCAAAGAGACAGAAGCTTCCCTCGCGCACAAGTTTGCCGGGGGGGATGGGATAATGATATGGACAAGGACCAGGCGTCGTTCAAAGAAACTTTGCCTTGTCGGGAAGAAGGCAGCGGCAAGCAGACCAGGCGTCGTTCAAAGAAACTTTGCCTTGCCGGGAAGAAGGCAGCGGCAAGCAGTGACAAGACCTTGCCGCGGAGAGATCAGCGACAAAGCTAAGTGCCAAAGTTTGAACAATCAAATTATTTTTTATTTTCAAGGTTATTTTCCTTGAACGATACTACTCTTTGTATGGAAAACCTGTGCGCGACGGAACCTAAGCGTAATCGGTCGCGCCCTTACCTTGTTTCGAGTCCGCTCAACAACCTAAGTGGCTGCACTGAGCGCGACAAGGTTGCTTGCCGGCAGCGGCACCGCCAGCAGGCTGCTGAAGTCCCGCACCCAGCGCTCGCGGCGATGGTGCGCGCACCGGCAAGTTCCCTATAAGCGTAGGGCAAGTACACACAAAGAAAGAAATTGCTCAAGGGAGATGACATGCATTAACTTCAAAATATTGCAAGTTATATTACAAGATAAGTTGCCGCGGCTTAAACAGATTGTTCTTTAACATGTCTAGCGGCGGCAAGGAGGGATAAGAATGGGCTCTCTAATTGCGGTGCTCGCCTTCGACTCTCTGGATTTGGTCCACCCTCTCCACGATGGGCGCGACAAGGGCCTCTAGTGGCGCGGGGTCGTATCCCTTCGGCAAGCTTTTGAAGATGTTGCTGAAGTCGACGCCCGGGTTTCTGTATGCTATCTTCACCAACAACCTCCGGAGAACTCCCTGGCAAAGCCTGCGTGACTCGTCGGCCAGTTGAGCCTTGTGATTGACTTGGAGCTGTTGGAGTGCTTCTACTACTCCGTCGAAGAACTCGGCTAGCTTGACGCTAGTTTGCGTGTTCTTGTCGGTGGAGTACCCGAAGTCCGGCACCTTCAGGGCAGTCAGCTCCTTGTCGATGTCCTCGGCGGCGCTGGCAAGCCTGTCTGTGAAGATCCCCACATTATCCCTGAACTTCTTGTGGGTTGCAATAGCATCTTGAAGCAGACCTTTTTCCTTCTGGAGCTCTGTCATTAGAAGCCCTTCGCGCTTTCTGGTGGTGTCGAGCGTCTCCTTCAGCGTGGTCAGCTTCAGCTTCAGGTCTGCTCTGGAGTCGTTGGCGGCGGCAAGCAGATTGTTCTTCTTGGCTATGGTAACTTGCATCTCCGCCAAAGTGTGGGTCACCTTTGCCCTTTCACTTTCAAGCGTTGAGAGCTTGTCACCGTTTGCCTTAAGGGCGGCCTCTAGTCTTGCCACTTTCTCCTCCGTTTCCTTCCTGTTCACTTCTGCAGCAGCGACAGCGTTGGTGGCCTCCACCAACTTGCTGGCGTACTCTTGGGCCAAGGCTTCGATTTCCTTCTGGTGTTTTTGTGCCTGCCCCCGGGTCCGCTCTGCGACAAGTCTTGCCACCTCCTCGTCTTTCTGTCGGAGGGTTTCGGCAAGTTTCCTCTTGCGCTCGGCAAGTTCTTCTTCGTGGGCATCAAGGTCCACTTTCCGCTGGTTTAGATCACCGGCCTGAGCAGACAACTCCTTGGCGGTCTCCTCCTGTTTTTGTTCAATGTCTTGCTTCATCAGGAGGAGGGCCTGCCGTTCTTCGGCCAGCTGTGCCCGCTTGACCTCTAACGCATTAAGAGATCGTGCGCGGACGTCCGCCAAGATCTCCGCGCGCCTCAACATGTCAGCTTCGGCCTTCTCGATGAGCGCCTCCCTGGAAGCTAGCTTCTCCCGTCGGGCGCGATGAAGATTCAGCAGCTTTTGAAGCAGTTGCTCCTCTTCAGACGTGCTGCTGCTGCTGGCGCCTGGCGCATCCACAAGCTGGAGCCCGGCAGCGGCAAGGATCTCCTCATCCACAACATCCTCCTCGGTTGGCGCTCTAGAGCCCACCGTCCAGGGGAGGCTGACGTAGACGTTCTCGCCGACCCGGATGTATTTGCTTGGCGGAGGCGAGTTGGGCGCTGCCGCCTCGTCAGTGGTTGAGGGACCCGTGGTCGGAGTAGCGCCTGGCGCTCCTGTGGCCTCAGGGCCGTCAGTATGACCACCGGCTCCCTCGCCGGCCTCCTCAGCAGCCTTCTGGGCGGCCTCAGCTTCAGCAGCCTTGGCGGCTTCATCGGTGGGCGCCTTGGCGGTATTATCCTCGGTGGCCTTGTCGGCCTCTTCGGCAGCCCTGGCAGTTTCTTCGTCGGCAAGCTTGTCGGCCTTGGCAGCGGCGGCCTTGGCGGCCTCGTCGTCGACGGCCCCTGTGGTGTTCTCCTCGGCAGAAGAGTCAATGTTCATTGGCTCCACCGAGGAGGGCTCTGCCAACCCGAGAAGTAAGGCAAAAAGAGCTTCAGGAAGAAATTCAAGAAGACAAAAGAAAGAAAGCAGAAAGAGTTTTGCGGCAAGTGGGTTTACCCGTGTTGAGCTCAGGAGCTGGGGGCTCCCCTCCCCCGTCAACGTTTGTCATTGGGGTGGGGTCGCCAGCGCTGGTGCTTGGCACTTCGGCGCTTGCCGGCTCCTCTTCGTGGCTCGGCTCGCTAGTGGGAGCCCTTACCGGAGATCTTCTCCTTGGCGGTGTGGTCGAGGGGGGTGGTACTTCTGGAGCACCTTCAGATGGCTCCACTTGCTGCTCCTCTCCTACACGCCCAAAGATGTCAGTGACAAAATGCTTGTTCCTCAGCGACCGCCACCGGAAAGGTAGTTAAATACTTATGCTGGGGGCTGCGACGAGGGCTGGGCTCCGAGCTGGTCGGGATGGTCTCAGACGCTCTCCCGGTGGTTGCCGTGGGCTCATCTTCGACGACCACCACGGTCTTGCTTGTCGAGACCTTAGCTCTCTTCCTTGTCCTCTCCGCCAAGGTTTCCTCCCTGCGGAAGCAAGGCCGAGCGCGACAAGTGAGGACAGAAACAAAACCTTACAAAGTTGTAAGGTTTTGTTTCTGTCCTCACTTGTCGCGCTCCGGCCTTGCTTCCGCAGGGAGGAAACCTTGGCGGAGAGGACAAGGAAGAGAGCTAAGGTCTCGACAAGCAAGACCGTGGTGGTCGTCGAAGATGAGCCCACGGCAACCACCGGGAGAGCGTCTGAGACCATCCCGACCAGCTCGGAGCCCAGCCCTCGTCGCAGCCCCCAGCATAAGTATTTCAACTACCTTTCGGTGGCGGTCGCTGAGGAACAAGCATTTTGTCACTGACATCTTTGGGCGTGTAGGAGAGGAGCAGCAAGTGGAGCCATCTGAAGGTGCTCCAGAAGTACCACCCCCCTCGACCACACCGCCAAGGAGAAGATCTCCGGTAAGGGCTCCCACTAGCGAGCCGAGCCACGAAGAGGAGCTGGCAAGCGCCGAAGTGCCAAGCACCAGCGCTGGCGACCCCACCCCAATGACAAACGTTGACGGGGGAGGGGAGCCCCAGCTCCTGAGCTCAACACGGGTAAACCCACTTGCCGCAAAACTCTTTCTGCTTTCTTTCTTTTGTCTTCTTGAATTTCTTCCTGAAGCTCTTTTTGCCTTACTTCTCGGTTGGCAAGCCCTCCTCGGTGGAGCCAATGAACATTGACTCTTTGCCGAGGAGAACACCACAGGGGCCGTCGACAACGAGCCCGCCAGGCCGCCGCTGCCATGGCCGACAAGCTGGCAGCCGACAAGCTTGCCGACGAAGAAACTGCCAGGGCTGCCGAAGAGGCCGGCAAGGCCACCGAGGATAATACCGCCAAGGCGCCCACCGATGAAGCCGCCAAGGCTGCTGAAGCTGAGCCGCCCAGAAGGCTGCTGAGGAGGCCGGCGGAGAGCCGGTGGTCGTACTGACGGCCCTGAGCCACAGGAGTGCCAGGCGCTACTCCGACCACGGGTCCCTAACCACTGACGAGGCGGCAGCGCCCAACTCGCCTCCGCCAAGCAAATACATCCGGTCGGTGAGAACGTCTACGTCAGCCTCCCCTGGACGGTGGGCTCCAGAGTGCCAACCGAGGAGGATGTTGTGGACGAGGAGATCCTTTCCGCTGCCGGGCTCCAGCTTGTGGATGCGCCAGGCGCCAGCAGCAGCAGCACGTCTGAAGAGGAGCAACTGCTTCAAAAGCTGCTGAATCTTCATCGCGCCCGACGGGAGAAGCTAGCTTCCAGGGAGGCGCTCATCGAGAAGGCCGAAGCTGACATGTTGAGGCGCGCGGAGATCTTGGCGGACGTCCGCGCGTGATCTCTTAATGCGTTAGAGGTCAAGCGGGCACAGCTGGCCGAAGAACGGCAGGCCCTCCTCCTGATGAAGCAAGACATTGAACAAAAACAGGAGGAGACCGCCAAGGAGTTGTCTGCTCAGGCCGGTGATCTGAACCAGCGGAAAGTGGACCTTGATGCCCACGAAGAAGAACTTGCCGAGCGCAAGAGGAAACTTGCCGAAACCCTCCGACAGAAAGACGAGGAGGTGGCAAGACTTGTCGCAGAGCGGACCCGGGGGCAGGCACAAAAACACCAGAAGGAAATCGAATCCTTGGCCCAAGAGTACGCCAGCAAGTTGGTGGAGGCCACCAACGCTGTCGCTGCTGCAGAAGTGAACAGGAAGGAAACGGAGGAGAAAGTGGCAAGACTAGAGGCCGCCCTTAAGGCAAACGGTGACAAGCTCTCAACGCTTGAAAGTGAAAGGGCAAAGGTGACCCACACTTTGGCGGAGATGCAAGTTACCATAGCCAAGAAGAACAATCTGCTTGCCGCCGCCAACGACTCCAGAGCAGACCTGAAGCTGAAGCTGACCACGCTGAAGGAGACGCTCGACACCACCAGAAAGCGCGAAGGGCTTCTAATGACAGAGCTCCAGAAGGAAAAAGGTCTGCTTCAAGATGCTATTGCAACCCACAAGAAGTTCAGGGATAACGTGGGGATCTTCACAGACAGGCTTGCCAGCGCCGCCGAGGACATCGACAAGGAGCTGACTGCCCTGAAGGTGCCGGACTTCGGGTACTCCACCGACAAGAACACGCAAACTAGCGTCTAGCTAGCCGAGTTCTTCGACGGAGTAGTAGAAGCACTCCAACAGATCCAAGTCAATCACAAGGCTCAATTGGCCGACGAGTCACGCAGGCTTTGCCGGGGAGTTCTCCGGAGGTTGTTGGTGAAGATAGCATACAGAAACCCGGGCGTCGACTTCAGCAACATCTTCAAAAGCTTGCCGAAGGGATACGACCCCGCGCCACTAGAGGCCCTTGTCGCGCCCATCGTGGAGAGGGTGGACCAAATCCAGAGAGTCGAAGGCGAGCACCGCAATTAGAGAGCCCATTCTTCTCCCTCCTTGCCGCCGCTAGACATGTTAAAGAACAATCTGTTTAAGCCGCGGCAACTTATCTTGTAATATAACTTGCAATATTTTGAAGTTAATGCATGTCATCTCCCTTGAGCAATTTCTTTCTTTGTGTGTACTTGCCCTACGCTTATAGGGAACTTGCCGGTGCGTGCACCATTGCCGCGAGCGCTGGGTGCGGGACTTCAGCAGCCTGCTGGCGGTGCCGCTGCCGGCAAGCAACCTTGTCGCGTTCAGTGCAGCCACTTAGGTTGTTGAGCGGACTCGAAACAAGATAAGGGCGCGACCGATTACGCTTAGGTTCCGTCGCGCACAGGTTTTCCATACAAAGAGTAGTATCGTTCAAGGAAAATAACCTTGAAAATAAAAAAGAATTTGATTGTTCAAACTTTGGCACTTAGCTTTGTCGCTGATCTCTCCGCGGCAAGGTCTTGTCACTGCTTGCCGCTGCCTTCTTCCCGGCAAGGCAAAGTTTCTTTGAACGACGCCTGGTCTGCTTGCCGCTGCCTTCTTCCCGGCAAGGCAAAGTTTCTTTGAACGACGCCTGGTCCTGGTCCATATCATTATCCCATCCCCCCGGCAAACTTGTGCGCGAGGGAAGCTTCTGTTTCTTTGAGAAAAAGAAAGAAGAGAAAATAAAGATATAGGAGCTTGGCGGCTTGTTAATGCTTACCGGGGAGGCTGTACTGCACAGTATGTCAGATAATCATGCAAAATAAAAGTAAACATGAAATCGTCAAAAACTGCGAAATACAAAAGCTTTATTTATGCACAGGGTCTGCGCCTGGCTTTGTACAAAGGATTACATGCAACAGCGGCAATACTTGTACAAAAGGTGGTTGCCGGGGAAGGGCCCGGCAACCGCGCGTTATGGAAAAAACTTACGAAGATGCTCAATGTTCCAGGAATTGATCACTGGAATGCCATCCTCGGTCTCCAGGCGGACAGCGCCGGGCCTGGTGACTCGTTTCACCCGATAAGGGCTTTCCCACTTCGGCGTCAACTTGTTTGAATTCTTGGCCGACTAAACGCGCCGAAGAACAAGGTCGCCTTCCTCGAGACTTCTGGCATTAACTTTGCGGCTATGGTAGCGACGCAATGCTTGTTGGTACCGAGCAGCTCTCACAGCAGCCTGAAGACGATCCTCCTCGAGGAGCACAGCGTCATCTTGCCGCAGTTGCTCTTGCTCAAGCTCATCGTAAGCGAGCAGTCGAGGTGACCCGTATACGAGTTCCGTGGGGAGAACTGCCTCTGCTCCATAAACTAGAGCAAAAGGCGTCTGGCCAGTAGCTCGATTTGGCGGCGTCCTGATCGACCAAAGAACCACTGGCAGCTCCTCGATCCAGTTCTTGCCGCACTTGCGCAGCCTGTCGAAAGTTCTCGTCTTGAGCCCACGCAGCACTTCAGCATTTGCCCTTTCAGCTTGACCGTTGCTTCGGGGGTGAGCAACAGAAGCGAAACAGACCTTGGCGCCAAGGTCTTCGACATACTGCATGAAGGCGTGGCTCGTGAACTGGGTACCGTTGTCGGTGATGATCCTGTTAGGAACACCAAAGCGACAAACAATTCCCTTGAAGAACTTGATGGCTGATTGTGCTGTCACCTTCCTCACTGCTTCCACTTCCGGCCACTTCGTAAACTTGTCGATGGCCACATACAAGTACTCGAAGCCCCCGGTGGCACGGGGAAAGGGGCCGAGGATGTCGAGCCCCCAGACCGAAAATGGCCAGGAGAGAGGGATTGTCTGGAGAGCTTGAGCTGGCTGATGAATCTGCTTGGAATGAAACTGGCACGCTTCACACTTGGTTACTAGTGCAGTTGCATCCTGGAGGGCGGTGGGCCAAAAGAAACCTTGCCGGAAAGACTTTCCAGCAAGGGCTCTTGACCCTATGTGGTGACCACATATGCCTCCATGAATCTCCGCCAACAGCTCCTGTCCTTCTTCCCGAGGAATACACTTCAATTTCACACCGTTTGGTCTTTTTCTGCACAGCATGCCATCAACAAATTGAGACATATTGGACCGTCGGGCTACTTTCTCCGCTTCTGCCTGCTCTTCGGGAAGTTCTCCTGTCTGAAGGAAACGGACGATCTGCTGCGCCCACGCTGGAGCCTGTGGCTCGACAACGAGGACTAAAGGCAGTTCTTCTGCTGCGGGAACATCAGGCCCTACGGCAAGAGCTTGTCGCTCTACCAGAGCCGGCCGTTCCCCGACGAGCTTGGCGGGAACAGCCGCTTCAACGACAAGAGCCTAGGGCCCTGCTGGAGCATGCTGTCCTTCAACAAGCTCGTCGGGAGCAGTTGCTTCAATGACGGAAGCCCAAGGCCTCGTCGGAGCATCTTGCTCCTCAGCGCTTCGATCAGGAGCGCCTGCTTCAACGACAAGGACCCAAAGTCTTGTCGGAGCAAGTTGCCCCTTTGCCTTTTGCCTAGGAGCACCCGCTTCAATGACAAGAGCGTGAGGCCTTGTCGGAGCAAGTTGCCCCTCTGCATCTTTGGCGCTGGCTTTGGCAGCCTTCTTGCCGGCGGCTTCGGGGAGCTCTGCCGGGAAGTAGTCGCCAGAAGCCAACTTCCTCTTCCTGCCTTGCCCTACTGATGGCGTCACGGATGGCTGAGTTAGTTGGAGCACAAAAGTGCCTGGTTCCACAGGCAATTTGAGTGCGGCGCGCTTTGACAAACCATCGGCAATGTCATTCTCAGCACGTGGGACGTGCTCCATTTGTAGGCCGTCAAAGCGTTCCTCCAACTTCCTCACCTCATCTACATAAGCTTCAATCAATGGGCATTGGTAGTTCTTGTTCACTTGCCTGACGACAAGCTGCGAATCTCCCCTGACAATAAGCTTCTTGATCCCAAGGTCTGCCGCGATCCTGAGACCGGCAAGCAACCCCTCATATTCTGCAGTATTGTTCGTCGCCTGTTCCTTGGGAAAGTGCATTTGGACCACGTACTTGAGGTGCTCTCCGGTGGGTGCGACAAGCAGTACGCCAGCACCGGCGCCTTGCAGCGAAAAGGCCCCATCAAAGTACATAAGCCACTCTTTGCTTGTCTCCTTGCCGGGGAGAGTCGTCTCTGGGATTTCTTCGTCTGGCGTTGGTGTCCATTCTGCGACAAACTCTGCCAAAACTCGGCTCTGTATGGTTGATGTACTCTCAAACTTGAGACCAAAGCTCGACAACTCCAACGCCCACTCGACAATCCTGCCTGTCGCTTCTGGAATTTGCAAAATCCTTTTCAGCGGGAAGCGAGTGACGACGGTAACTTCATGTGCTTGAAAGTAATGGCGCAGCTTTCTCGAGGCCATGAGAAGGCCGAAAAGCAGCTTCTGCACACCAGAATACCTTGACCTAGCTCCCTGCAGAAGAGAGCTCACAAAGTAGACCGGGTGCTGCACCATTTTCTTCTTTTGTATCACTTCGCCTGACTGCGCAGACGAATCCTTGTCGGCAGCAAAACTTGTCGGGGGAGCCCCCAGCTTGTCGCTGGACGTGCTTGCCGCAGTTACTGCCTCCTCATCCACCTCTCTCTCCGCTACCAGCGCAGCACTAACCACTTGATTGGTTGCCGCTAGATACAGCAACAACTTCTCTTGTGGTTTAGGTGCGACAAGCATTGGAGGAGAGGAGAGGTATCTCTTCAAGTCTTGCAGCGCTGCCTCCACCTCCGGAGTCCATTTCAATGGACCTGCCTTTTTTAAGATTTTGAAAAATGGCAGGGCGCGCTCAGCTGACTTGGAGATAAACCTACTGAGAGCAGCAACACAGCCGGCAAGTCATCGTACATCCTTGACGCGCTTCGGTGCTTCAATTTGCTCAATGGCTTTGATCTTGTCAGGATTGGCTTCAATTCCGCGTTGAGACACAAAGAACCCGAGAAGCTTGCTGGAGGGAACTCCAAACATGCACTTCTCGGGGTTGAGCCTCAGGTTGATCTTGCGCAGATTTACAAAAGTTTCTTCTAGATCTTGAACCAAAGTAGCCCTGTCCTTGCTTTTGACCACTATATCGTCCATATAGGCTTCCACATTTCTGTGCAGCTGAGGCTCAAAAGCAATCTGGACGGCTCTTGCAAATGTTGAACCAGCATTTTTCAAACCAAATGGCATACGTACGAAACAGTATGTGCCACAGGGTGTGATAAATGCGGTCTTTTCCTCATCTTCCTCAGCCATGAAGATTTGATGATACCCTGAATATGCTTCAAGAAATGAAAGCAAATCACATCCTGCCGTGGAGTCAACAATCTGGTCTATGCGGGGCAAAGGAAATGGGTCTTTGGGACAAGCTTTATTAACATCAGTGAAATCAATACAAAGCCTCCATTTTCCATTCGCTTTGCGCACGACAACAGGATTGGCCAACCACGTAGGATGGAGCACTCCTCTGACGAGGCCTGCTGCTTCCAACTTCTTGATTTCTTCCGCAATAAACTCTTGCCGCTCCACAGCTTGCTTTCTGGCTTTCTGTTTGACGGGCCTCGCGTGGGGACAAACGGCAAGGTGGTGCTCAATTACTTTCCTGGGAACACCGGGGATGTCGGACGGTTGCCATGCAAACACGTCGACATTCGCCCGCAGGAAAGCAACGAGCGCGCTTTCCTATTTGTTGTCAAGTGTGGCACTGATGGTAAAGGAACCACCAGTGCCGTCCTCCTTGGCGGGCACCTTCTTTGTCGCCGGCGGAGCGGCTTTATTCTTTTTGCACTTGCCGGTGGAGCTCTCTGGTGCGTCCTCGATGGCAGCGCAACACTCCGAAGAGGTGCGCTTGCCGGAGTGGGCACAGGAGCTCTTGTCGGACTTCCTCTTGTTTTCCCCCCCGAGAGCTTCAGCGGCAAGTGCCTTGGCGGCAGTTGCGGCAGCTGCTTCCCGGTAGATCTTGTCGGCGCAAATAAGCGCATCCTTCTTGTCGCAGGGAACTGTGATAACACTTACTGGGCCTGGCATCTTCAACACGTTGTAGGCAAAATGAGAGGCTGCCATAAACTGGGCGAGCGCTGGACGGCCAAGTATCCCATTATAAGGCAATGGAATATCGGCAACGTCAAAGGTGACCTTCTCGGTCCGGTAGTTCAGCTCGCCGCCAAATGTCACTGGCAGCGTGATCTTCCCTTTCGGCTTGCTCCTTCCTGGATTGACTCCTTGGAAAGTACCAGTTTCCTCAAGCTCGCCGTCAGGGATTTGAAGTTTCCGGAGCACAGCGGGCGAAATCAGATTCAAGCCGGCCCCACCGTCAATTAACATCTTCGTGACCTTGAGGTTGCGGATCGTTGGTGAAACCAACATCGGCAAGCACCCGACCGCCGTTGTGCGGTCAGGGTGGTCCTCAATGTCAAAGACGATAGGCGTGTCGGACCACTTCAGAAGCTTTCTGGCGTCAACAGATGGTTCCGCCGCATTGATCTCTCGCGCCCACTGTTTAAGTTGGCGGTGAGAAGAATGCAACGAAGCACCACCGTCAACACACAAGACTTCTGCGGCTTTCTGAAATTCGTGCTCACTGGATTCTTCATCATCTAGATCATCATCATCATCATCTTTGTCGCGGCCACGAGGAGGCCTGTCTCTCTGCTGCTGCTTGGCCTTGCCGCGACGCCCTCCTCGGGCAGTGCACTTCTTGCCGGACCCGCCAGCACCTTCTGGGGCCTTCTCCTTGTCGCGCCTCTCATACTCAGCTTTCTGCTGTTCGACAAGCTGCTCGACTCGTCGACAGTTCTGGAGATCGTGTCCCTTGGTGCGGTGGATCTTGCAATATTGCTTGTCGGAGCCGTCCTGCTTGTCGGCAGCTGCCAAGGCCTGACAGTTGGCGCAGGCGGCAATCTCCTTGCCGGAGCCCTCGACTTTGGCCTTGTCGGCGCTGCCGTTGCTGCTGGACTGCTCGACGGCAAGCACAGCTTTGCCCTTTTTCTTCCTGTTGTTCCGCCGCCGGCCCTTCTTTGCCGGGGCGGTACCTTCGCTGTCAGAGCTCCCCCCTGCGCCAACACCTTCACCGGGAAGTTTCCTTCCCTCTTCAGCGCGCGCACACTTGTCGGCGAGAGCATATAGCTGGCCAATGTCTCTGACCTTGGTCATCGCCATTTCCTCCCGCATCCTGCGGTTACGCACGTTCTGATGGAACGCGCTAATAACCGCAGCGGGGTGAACATCTGGGATGTTGTACTGTACGCGGCTGAACCTTTGAATGTATTTGTGCAGGGGCTCTCCTTCCTTCTGGGGGATGAGATGAAGATCACTCTCCTGGCCATGAGGTTGATGACCGCCAGTAAAGGCACCAACAAACTGATGGCACAGGTCCGCCCATGAAGAAATGGAGTTCTCCGGCAAGTGCATGAGCCATGAGACGACGTTGCGCTTTAACACGAGCGGGAAGTAGTTAGCAAGGATCTTGTCATCTCGTCCCCCGGCAGCTTGCACCGCAATGGTGTAAATGCTGAGGAACTCCGACGGGTGTGTCTTGCCATCATACTTCTCCGGCACGTCAGGCTTGAAAGCCTTGCGATTGGGCCACTGGACCTGCCGCAGCTCACGGGTGAACGCTGGACAACTTACCGCGTACGGCAAGTCGCCAGGATCCCCTGGCGCATGCATGTCAACAGCGGGCCCTACGCGTCTGTCGGACTGACGATGCGCTTCTCTCCTTCACTCGATCTTGGCGTGGATGACCTCGACCCGGGCCAGGGCGACATCAGCGACACGGACGGCAGCTTGAGTGCTCTCGGCTGCTGCAGCTGCCCTATCAGCTACTGTAGACGCCCTCTCGGTGGATGCGGCCGCACTCAATGCGGATGCGGCGGCACTCTCGACGTAGGCGGCCGTGCTCTCGGCGCAGGCGGCAGCGCTCGGGGAGGACGCGGCCACCGTACGGGCCTTCATGAAGCGTTTCCACGGCGTCATCTTTGCAAGAAGGGGTTGCGGGAATGGGGATAGGGATTCATGGATTCGGGGGTTGCCGGCATTGGAGCAGATGAGCCGGCGAAGCTTAAGGAGGAAGACTTTAATAGACCCACGAATTTTCATCGCAAACGGTTCCTACAAAAAACTGTGTGTGTTGCTGTTGATATTTTTTATTAGCTGTGAAAGACGAATTTGGAGTAAAGTGGCAACGGATGGTGTATTAAATGTACGAGAAAATTTGTAGTACTAATACAACTGTCACGTAAAATTTTGGAAAATTTCAGGGGTCATTTGACCTTTTAAGACATTTAAGTGATTTTCTAGCCATTTAATGACCGTAATTCAAATTTGAACTACATGTACATGCAACAGCTAACCATAACGGTTTGAAAAGTCATATTTGTGTACTTGTGTGCGAGCTAATTCCATGTGAAGTAAATTGGAAGGAATTTTCAAACATATTGGTCTCACGGCTATGACACAATTAAGCATGGAGTGCCATGGCATTTAAATTCCAAAAAATTAAAAAAAGATCAGAAACACATGAAACCTTGCTAGATGTAATGTCATGCCACCAAGATGATGTGGTAAAAAAATTGGCATGTTTGACGAAAGTTTGGACACACACCCCTCACAAACCGAAGCAACTCACTAGAAGGCTCGTGGTTCCGAGAGGGAACAATGCATGTTTGATGACGAACGGGCGATAGCTTCCTCTTACGGGCTTCAAAAAATTTCTACAGTTAACCTGGACTAATACAGCTGTCGTGTCAAAATTTGGAAAATTTTAGGGGTCATTTGACCTTTTTAAGACATTTAAGTGATTTTCTAGCCATTTAATGACCGTAATCCAAATTTGAACTACATCTACATGCAACGGCTAACCATAACGGTTTGAAAAATCATATTTGTGTACTTGTGTGCGAGTTAATTCCATGTGCAGTAAATTGGAAGGAATTTTCAAACATATTGGTGTCACAGCATGGACACATGCATGAAGTGCCATGACATTTAAATTCCAAAAAATTAAAAAATAATCAGAAAAACATGAAACCTTGCTTGATGTAATGTCATGCCACCAAGATGATGCGGTAAAAAAATTGGCCTGTTTGACGAAAGTGTGGACACACACCCCTCACAAACCGGAGCAACTCACTAGAAGGCTCGTGGTTCCGAGAGGGAACAATGCATGTTTGATGACGAACATGAGATAGCTTCCTCTTATGGCCTTTAAATTTTTTTTCTACATTTAACGTGCACTACTAAGACTGCCATGTGAAAATTTGGAAAATTCTAGGGGTCATTTGACCTTTTAAAGACATTTAAGTGATTTTCTAGCCATCTAATGATCGTAATTCAAATTTGAACTACATCTAGATGCAACGGCTAACCATAACGGTTTGAAAAATCATATTTTTTGTGTACTTGTGTGCGAGTTAATTCCATGTGCAGTAAATTGGAAGGAATTTTCAAACATATTGGTGTCACGGCCTGGACACATGCATGGAGTGCCATGGCATTTAAATTCCAAAAAATTTAAAAAAGATCAGAAACACATGAAACCTTGCTTGATGTAATGTCATGCCACCAAGATGATGTGGTAAAAAAATTGGCATGTTTGACGAAAGTTTGGACACACACCCCTCACAAACCAGAGCAACTCACTAGAAGGCTCGTGGTTCCGAGAGGGAACAATGCATGTTTGATGACGAACAGGAGATAGCTTCCACTTACGGCCTTCAATTTTTTTCGACATTTAACGTGTACTAATACAACTGTCATGTGAAATTTTGGAAAATTATAGGGGTCATTTGACCTTTTAAAGACATTTAAGTGATTTTCTAGCCATTTAATGACCGTAATTCAAATTTGAACTACATTTACATGCAACAGCTAACCATAACGGTTTGAAAAATCATATTTGTGTACTTGTGTGCAAGTTAATTCCATGTGCAGTAAATTAGCAGGAATTTTCAAACATATTGGTGTCACGGCATGGACACATGCATGGAGTGCCATGGCATTTAAATTCCAAAAAATTAAAAAATTATCAGAAAAACATGAAACCTTGCTTGATGTAATGGCATGCCACCAAGATGATGTGGTAAAAAAATTGGTCTGTTTGACAAAAGTTTTGACACACACCCCTCACAAACCGGAGCAGCTCACTAGAAGGCTCGTGGTTCCGAGAGGGAACAATGCATGTTTGATGACGAACATGAGATAGCTTCCTCTTATGGCCTTCAATTTTTTTTTACATTTAACGTGCACAAATACAACTGTCATGTGAAAATTTGGAAAATTCTAGGGGTCATTTGACCTTTTAAAGACATTTAAGTGATTTTCTAGCCATTTAATGATCGTAATTCAAATTTGAACTACATCTACATGCAACGGCTAACCATAACAGTTTGAAAAATCATATTTTTGTGTACTTGTGTGCGAGTTAATTTCATGTGCAGTAAATTGGAAGGAATTTTCAAACATATTGGTGTCATGGCCTGGACACACATGCATGGAGCGCCATGCCATTCAGATTCCAAAAAGTTAAAAAAATGATCAGAAACACATGAAACCTTGCTTGACGTAATGTCATGCCACTAAGATGATGTGGTAAAAAATTGGCCTGTTTGACGAAAGTTTGGACACACACCACTCACAAACCGGAGCAACTCACTAGAAGGCTCGTGGTTTCGAGAGGGAACAATGCATGTTTGATGAAGAACGGGCGATAGCTTCCTCTTATGGGCTTCAAAAAAATTCTACAGTTAACGTGCACTAATACAACTGTCATGTCAAAAATTGGAAAATTTTAGGGGTCATTTGACCTTTTTAAGACATTTAAGTGATTTTCTAGTCATTTAATGACCGTACTCCAAGTTTGAACTACATCTACATGCAGTGGCTAACCATAACGGTTTGAAAAAAAATATGTGTGTACATGTGTGCGAGTTAATTCCATGTGAAGTAAATTGGAACGAATTTTCAAACATATTGGTGTCACGGCTTGGACACATGCATGGAGTGCCATGGCATTTAAATTCCAAAAAAATAAAAAATCATCAGACGATGTAAATATCTGGTGTTTAAAAAAGAAAATGTAAAGATCTGGCAAGACAACCGGCCCCCACATGATTGGCACTCTATTTCGCGCCTCGAGGTTTGGAAGGTGAGTGGCGCGGGTTATTAATCAGACACGGTTCTGTATTGGAAACCGTCAGCTATTAAGTTCACACACGGATTTTGCTGCGGGAATCGTGTGTAATTCAAACTACAGTACTCGTAAATTCCGGCGACCGACGTGTTTACTGTTCCCGTCGATCTAGATTCTGGCCGCCAATAAATACTACCTTCCTCACCTCGTCCCGCCTGCATTCTCATCTACATCCTCCCCTCGCTCGCCCTCTCTTTCTCTCTCTCTCTCTCTCAAATCTCTGCCATGGCGCCGCCGATCTGCCCATGCTTCGACGAGGAGGCGCCGCCCCCCAAGGACGCTCAGTCAAGGAGTAGCGACGAGGGGGACCCCTACGCGTCGCCGGACGAGGTTGCGCCGGACCCCCCAACTTTGGAGTGGTTTTGGGGCCAGTATAATCTCTGTCTGTGGAAGTAGCTGCCACCGGCTGAGAAAGCCAGGCAAGTAGCGTTCAAGAAGGAGATGGCGAAGGAGGAAGCCAGGTACCAGGCGGCCTGCAAAGCCCGTGATGCCGCCTGGAAAAAGGAGGCGGTGGAGCTTTGGGGGCGGGCGCGTCGTCATGCAGAATAGGTGTACGAAGATGGGTACTTCGCGAGGAAGGTCAAAGGCTCTAGGCGCCTCATCGCTGCTTGGAGGTGGGCCGATAAGCTCCAGCGTGCCACCGACGAGGAGCTCCGATGGGCGCCCAACGAAATGGCAAGATCGTTCGCGCTCGTCCGCCAGCAAGAGGCAGATCGGTACGTCAAGCATTGTGAGGCGGAGGAGGCGGAGTACTGCCTCCGGGCTGGGAAGACGCCGCACACCAGGGAGCTGCTGGCGAGGGGCTGCCAGAATACTGCCCCCAAGAGGGATTATTAGTTTTAGTATTGTTCATTTTCAATTTTATGCATTGTACCTAGTAGTTAAGTATCATCATGTATATGTGATGATATTATATATATTCTGTGATGAACTAATGAACAATTAATATATATTATGAATTCCATTTTCTATCTGTTTTTTATACTAATTTGTATCTAGCTATTATCATCCACATATACAGAATGGAAAGCATATATACACACATTGAAATAGAACATATAAGAACGGAAAACAGAGTACACACATTGAAACAGAGCAATATTATGATTATTGTGAATACATAGCGATCCACATCGAAACGACTCAACAAAATAAAACGCGTCCATGAGACCATGACCGGCAGCCCTTGCCTACGGTAGTTCTTGGCTCCGCCTGAACTCGTGCAGGCGTTTGTCCAAGTGGTCGACACACTCGCGGTACATCTGGAGCGCGATCTCGAGCTCCAAGTTGGCTATTTCATCGAAGATCACCAGCTCAAGGATGCGACGGCCATGTTCCTCTACTGCGCCCAGGTGGACACCTGGGCCAAGGAGGCGGTCGAGCCTACCGACCAGCGCGTTGGCATCGAGCGGGCCGCGGACAAGGCGAACAGCGCGACCCATGCGAACGGCGCGGTGGGCGTCCGGTGCAAGTACGGCAAGGCTGGCCTCTGGTGCAAGTATGGCGCAGAGGGCCTCTGCCCACTCCTGGCGAAGAATGGGGGTACTGACGGGACATGTACCCAGCTGCGACGCCCTATCGACAGAAGGCAAGCGCCGATGGATCCGCTCTTGCTGTGCGGCGCGCCATGCCTCTCGCTCTGCGGCGCTCCAACGGTCTCGCCATGCGGTGAGCCGCAGCCTATTGGCGTGGACGCGCCTAGCTTGCTCTGCGGCGCGCCATCGATCATGTTGTGCGGTGAGATGCAGCCTCTCGGCGCTGACATGCCTATCTTGATCGGCGACACTGAAGCGCCATGCGCCAAGGGTCTACTCAACCCTGGCGATGATGCGCATCACGGCGTCGTCCATCATGTTGCCGGGGAGCGCCTCGGCCTCGACGGGCCGTGGCGCCTTCTCGTTTTCCTCGTCGAGGAGGTTGATGGCAGAGGCGACGCTTTGGTGGGTTGGCATGCTTGGAAAAGATGGATGTGCTACAGGCTGCACTTGTTGCCTCCGTGCGTCGCGCGCCGCCTAGGTTTATGCGCAATATCACTGGGTGGCGGCAAACCGGTGAGGAAATGGCGGGAAACGGTGGCGTGTTCATAAAACGTCATCAATTAATGGAAACTTACCATAGAAGGAACATCGAGCTAGCACAAGAAGTACATGATGATCAGATGATCGTTTATCCTAGTTAATTATGCATGTAATAGTTTACTTTGGTGTGTGGAAATGTCATGTGTGTACTAGCCACCTATGTAATTGGATGTTTGCCGTGTATTACACACATCTTGTTTATGTGAAACGTTTCTGTTCTCTTGGCTCAACATAAACAGTTTATCGGAATGAACTGTATGCCCTCCATTGCACACACCTTGATCTGGCTGAACCGTTTCTGTTGCGTAGCCTAATCGAAAACAGTTCATCCGAGTGAACCGTATGCCGTATATCGCACACACCTTGATCTGGCTGACCATTTCTTTTGTGTTGCCTAATCACAAACAGTTCATCCGAGTGAACTGTATGTTGTATATCACACACACCTTCATCTGGCTGCCCGTTTCTGTTGTTTCGCCTCATCACAAACAGTTTATCCGAGTGAACTTTATGTCGTATATCGCACACGCCTTCATCTGGCTGCCTGTTTCTTTTGTTCTGCCTCATCGCAAACAGTTAATTCAACTGAACCGTATGCCCCGCATCGCACACACAATTAAAATCTGAACCGTGTTTGATGTATCCTTCATCGCAAAAGTTTTGCATCTTTTTTTACATGTTTTTTACATCACCATTTGCGATTAATGCATCGCACATAGTTTCGTCAAAGGGTCTCTGATCGTAGTGTCGCGTTAGCAGCATCCTGCAGTAGTGGGGTATTAAAGCTGAAGATGTTAAGATTTTACCACCTATTGAAGAAATACATGGGCTCACACCCTGACACAGGTAGTAAAGGTAAATTCTCTTATGAGATTTGATGAAGGTGATATTCCCTACAATAAATCTGCTAGTCAGTGCCTAGATGAATTTAACGTTACATTGTTAAGCAAGAACACTTTAATATGTATGTTACCAAGCAATTAAAACGTAATGCTTTCATGATTGATCGTTTGAGTGACTTAATGTTCAGAATTGCTAATGATGTTAAGGGTCTAGGTATACATGCATCCATGGTCCAAAATCAGTTAGAACAAGTTTCTAAGTCTCAAAATGATTTGCTTAATGAGATGAATAATAATATGAATGCTCATGTTGTTAGAGTAATGACTAGAGGAGGTAAAATGACTCGGGAGCCACTTTATCCTGAAGGTCATCCTAAAAGAATTGATCAAGATTCTTAGAGAATTAATACTGATGCACCTAGTTCATCTAAGAAGAAATAGAAAAAGAAAAATGATAGGACTTTGCATTCTTCTAGTGAACCTGTGGTCGAACAACCTTCTTAGAATAGTAATGATGTTTCTATTTCTGATGCTGAGACACAATCTGGTAATGAACATACACCTAGTGATAACAATAATGATAATGATGATGTCCATGTTGAAGCTCAACTAGACAATGATAAAGAACATGATAATGATGTTGAAATAGAACCTGATGTTGATCTTGATAACCCACCTCCAAAGAATAAACGATATGATAAGAGAGATTTCATTGCTAGAAAACATGTTAAATAAAGAGAACCCTGGGTTCAGAAACCCATGCCTTTTCCTACTAAGCCACCTAAAAATAAGGACGAGGAAGAATTTGAACGCTTTGCTGAGATACTTAGGCTAGTCTTTTTGCGTACTTGTTTGACTGATATTTTGAAGATGGCCCCATATGCTAAGTATATGAAAGATATTGTCACTAATAAAAGAAAGATATCTGAAGCTAAAATCTCCACCATGCTTGTAGATTATTATTTTAAGAATGGAGTACCTAAGAAACTAGGAGATCCAGGAATACCAACTATACCATGCTCTGTTAAAAGAATCTATGTGAAAACTGCTTTATGTGATTTGGGAGCCGGTGTTAGTGTTATGCCTTTCTCTGTATACAGAAGACTTGATTTGCATAAACTCACACGTGCTAAAATATCATTGCAAATGGCTAATAAATCAACTACCATAGCTATCAGTATTTGTGAGGATGTGCCTGTTGTGGTTGCAAATGTTACTATCTTGACAGACTTTGTTATACTTGATATGCTCGGGGACGATAACATGTCGATTATCCTTGGTAGACCCTTTTTTAATACTGCAAGGGCTCTTATTGATTACAACAAAAGCAAAATCACTTTTCATATCAATGGTAATGAGCATACGGTGCACTTTCTGAAGAAACAATTCCAAGTGAATGGTATCAATATTATTGAAAAGGTTTCGACAATTACTATTGGAGGTTTTCAATTCCCTCTTCCACCGGTCCAAAAGAAATATGAAACTCTTATTATTGGGGAGATGCATATCCCTGTTGAGGTAACCTATTGTTATACAAAGATTCTTCGGTTTTATGTCATTCGAAAATGGTTTGTTAATAAGACTTGATCAACCTTATTAATGGATTCTTTTTTAGGGGCATGAGGTTGATGAATTTAGTAAACTCAACTATGTACCTACTGTTTGCCCTCTGTTATTCTTAGTTAAATAAAATAAAATGCCATGATTATCCTATTTTCTGAATTATCTGTGGAATAAAAGTGACCCAAAAATAAAAGTGCTCAGAATGACGTAAACTTTTAACGTGATTTTTTTCTGGAATATATAAGAATTATTGGCACTAAACACAACCCAGGGGGTGCCCCAGGTGCTCACAAGTCACCTGGGCGCGGCCACGCCAAGGTACCTTGTGGGTCCCACAGGGACCCACTAACTTATCCCTTTAGCCCACTTCGTCTCCTACCTCCAGAAAAAAATGCTAGTTGCTCTCTCTCTCTCTCTCTCTCTCTCTCTCGTGTTCTTGCTCCCAAACCTCAGATTTTCGATCTCTTTGTCCGGAGCTCCGTTTCCGAAACTGTTTTGGGGGATTGCGCCTTGGTGTGTGACTCCTCCATTGCTCCAATTAGTTTTTGCTTTAGTGGATTATATTTTGCACAATTAGCTCCTCTTGGTGCTACTAAAAATGAGCTTCCATGTTAAATTCTTTGAGTTCCAAGTAGTTCGAATGCTTGATATAGCCTCTAGACATTCATATGAGTAGTTGTTATCAACCTTTTGAAGTTTTATTAACGTCATTTTGTGGTCCAAAAATTTCAAAAATTTGTTCTTAGGAAAATGAACTTCTTTAGGAGGAGGTCCTCGGAGGGATCCTCAATTGGGAGCTTGGTACGTCAAGCGTACGTTGAACCAAGGGCAACTTCTGCACGGATCGTTGAAGCAAAATCATGCCGGTGGTCGTGTGATGAATTCATGATAGGTGCGGGTATTAAGGAAGAATTCGATCAGTCCATTCATAATACTGAGCTCGCTTCCTTCATCGCAGATAAGTGCACCCAACAAAACAACCTTACACATTCATTCACTAAAAAGTTTGAGTATCACTCTCACAGCTCTAGAGTCTCGTTTCACTTATATGATAGATCATATGGAATGTCTCTAGAAGAATTTTGTGATGCATGCAAAATTCCATATTGGGGTTCGCTTAGCGAACCGCCTAGACCTAATTATGAGATGTTTCTTAATAGCCTTTGCAATGGTGATGATAGGGGAGTTACGCAGGCTAGAATAAAAAGTATTCATTTTCCTGATATTCGTTACTTTGCACTTTTTAATAGAAAATGCATTTCTGGTAAACAAGACTGTAGTGCACTTTGTGCCCCCGACTTGAGCAATATTCACACTGCTCTGACGGGACTTAAACCATATAATCTTGGGGCAATTTTTGCACGTAGGCTACACCACAATGCGGGTAATGGTGATTTATATGGAGGAATTTATGCCTCCCGCGTAGCTGCCAGGCTTGGGGTCTGCCCTCGGCCTAATGATCCTATATTACCTGATAAATATCTAGATTTTGAGGCAATGCAGCGCCATGATTTTATTAAGGACAACACTTACATATATGACTATAACTTGATATTTGATAAATATCATGATGTCTCTATTATTTTGCCTGCGCCTGTTCTCTTTGATTTCAGAGTAAACAAAGATATTTTCTCTGTGAGAACGAGGTGCGAGAGTATAACACGGCAGTGGAGGCTGCCTGTCTTGCTGAGGAGGCTGCATAGAGAGCCTCCATGAGCTACCACTTCGACTATTATCCAGACCAGAAGTGGTGATTACCAAGCTAAGCAAAAGCCTAAGCTTGGGGGAGTAAGTATTTGTCACCGACATTACATTCATGTTCACACATTTCATTCCAATTGTCGGTGTTCATCCTTTTTCATTGTATTATCCATGTTAATTTTTATTTCTCGCTTTCTTCATGTGTGCTTTGAAAAAACTTTGAGAAAATCCAAAAAAATTCTCGCTTCTTTTCGGTTTTTCTTTCTTGTTTCAATTAGTTTGTAGTATTAAAATAAAACCCAAAAAGATTTCTCGTTTCTTCTTTTCCTTGTTGCGAGCTTTCCCGTGTAAATAGTTTTTCTGGTTTTTTGTTTTTCCCTCGTTAATTTGCTTTCTTCAAAAAAAAACTAAAAAGTCCAAAAATATTTCAGTGTGTTTCTCTGAAATTCTTTTCTTTTTGATGAGTCATTGTAAGGAGAAGACCACGATAAAAATGTTGAGTGGCTCTCATATGCATTATTGTTGATCTAACAAAGAGCCAATATTACCTTGTCTTCTCCTTTGAATAAAATGTTTGCAGATTCCTGCTTAGTCCACGACACTCTTGCACTATTATTATTTTCATATCATTCGGTCATGCAAGTGAAAGGCAATAATTACGGTAATTTGATGAAGCGACCGTGGAAAGGAAAAGCGGGTATGAACTCAAATTGTTTTTATTTTTGTAAATATGTTTAACTCAGTATCCATGATTCAGCATGTTATGAGTAAACATGTTTGTGATGACAATTAGAGATTATAGTTGCTCATGCCATGCTTAAGTATCTAGGAGTGGATAATGATTTATTTTGGGTGTCAACATGCATTAAAATGGTTATGATGTAGTATGTCAATATTATATCCTCCTCTGAAAGTTTCAAGTGGCTTGACTTGACACATGTTCACGCATGTAGTTGATTCAAAACCACCATAGCCTCCATGGTATTTATGTTCAGGGTTGTTTATATCCTACTCATGCTAGTGTTCAATGTTAATTATTCTCAATGCATGTTTATGAATGTTGTCGCTGTCTAGTTGGTCGCTTCTCAATCTATTTGCTAGCCTTCGCCTGTACTAAGCGGGAATACTTCTTGTGCATCCAAATCCGTTAAACAAAAGTTGTTCCATATGAGTCCACTATATCTACCTATATGTGGTATTACTCTGCCGTTCCAAGTAAATTTGCATGTGCCGCCTCTAATAATTCAAATGAACATATGTTTTGTGTGCCCGTACCGCTCATGGAGCAATAGGGGGTGGTCAGTATCTTCCATGCTAAGAGGGTTATTCTCAAGATGGGGTTTTATTCACCCGTCATTGCACGAGAGAGGCTGGTAATTGGGATGCCCAGTCCTATAATCAAAATGAAAATATATATAATGAAACAAACTCCCTCGGAAAGTTGTTGGTATGGAGGACACCCATGGATACGACTAGCCATGGCTTGTGTTTGTTGGTGGAGGGGGGGGGGGTAAACTTTACCTATCTGCTTGGGAACCGGCGATGATGTGTTTAACATGGAAGATATTGAAAATTCTTGGTCGTGACGTTGACAGGAAAGGCATGCCTCTCAAAATTATATTATCTCTGATTTAATCCTCGAGCTCTAGCACCTTTGTAAATCTCTGCTTCCCTATGTGAAGGGCCTATCTATTTACTTTCATGTTATTTACTTTTATTGTTGACTCATCATCTTCTCAATCAAGTACCAGTCCTGAGAGCACTATTGTCATTCTTATGCATTGAGTATAGTTAATATTGTGTGCATCATGACTGGATCTCTTCTACCATGAATTACAATGTTTAGTCATTGCTTGAACTTTGGAGGTGCTCTGCATTTATGTTTTGCGGTCTCAGAAAGGCTAGCGAGATACCATGTTATCATATTATATCATGATTGTTTTGAAAAGTGTTGGCATTTTATTATTTGTCTCTAGTTGATTATGCCATTGATATAAGTGAGTATAATTTCTAAGTGTTATCATTTGCATGGTTAGTTATGATCTTTGCTGAAAACTTGGGTACTATTTAAGCTTATATACGGATACAAGAACAAAAGAGTTCGTAAAAGTTTTTCTTTGTCACTTTCAGTTTGTCAACTGAATTGCTTGAGGACAAGCAATGAGTTAAGCTTGGGGGAGTTGATATGTCTCAGTCGTATCTATTTTTCCAAACACTTTTGCTCTTGTTTTGGACTCTAATTTGCATGATTTGAATGAAACTAACCCGGACTGACGTTGTTTTCGTAGAACTACCATGGTGTTGTTTTTGTGCAGAAATAAAAGTTCTCAGGATTGGATGAAACTTTTTGGAGATTTTTTTATGGAATAAATAGATAATACTAGAGTGAAAATCTACCGGAGGGGGCCCACCAGCTTCCCACAAGGCACCTGGGCGCGGCCACCCCCCCAGGGCGCGCCCAGGTACCTTGTGGGGCCCACGAGGCTCCGCTGACCCTAATCTCAAGCCTATAAATTCCAATTTCCCAAGAAAAAAAGAGAAGTTTTATCGCGTTTTATGATACGGAGCCGCTGCCACCTCCTGTTCTTATCGGGAGGCCTGATCTGGAGTCCGTTCGGGGCTCCGGAGAGGGGGATTCGTCGCCATCATCATCACCAACCCTTCTTCATCACCAATTTCATGATGCTCACCACCGTGAGTGAGTAATTCCTTCATAGGCTTGCTGGACGGTGATGGGGCCGGATGAGATTTATCATGTAATCGAGTCAATTTCTTAGGGCTTGATCCCTAGTATCCACTATGTTTTGAGATTGATGTTGCTATGACATTGCAATGCTTAATGCTTGTCACTATGGCCCGAGTGCCATGACTTCAGATCTGAACCCTTTATGTTTTCATGAATATATTTGAGATCTTGATCCTATCTTGCAAGTTATATGCACCTATTACGTGTTATGATCCGCATACCCCAAGGTGACAATAATTGGGATTTTTTCCGGTGATTACCGTAGTTTGAGGAGTTCATGCATTTACTAAGTGCTAATGCTTTGTTCCGGTTCTCTATTAAAAGGAGGCCTTAATATCCCTTAGTTTCCTTATGGACCCCACTGCCAGGGGAGGGTAGGGCAAAAGATGGCATGCAAGTTCTTATCATAAGCACGTATGACTATATACGGAATACATGCCTACATTACATTGATGAATTGGAGCTAGTTCTGTGTCGCTCTAGGTTGTGACTGTTACATGATGAATGTCAGCCAACACAAATATCTGTCGGGGACGAATCCGCGATCACCTATGGGACCCAGGGAAGGACCCCTTTACGTTCGGCAGGGAGAGACGGTCGCACGAAGAGCAAATCTAGCGAAGAACACGATAGTGCACGAGAGAGATTTACCCAGGTTCGGGCCGCACAGATGCGTAAAACCCTACTCCTGCTTTTTGGTTTATTATCTGTATGATTGTTCTAGCTCCAGGAGTGCTACAGTACCGAGCAGCTGCGTACAATACTGGAGTTCTCCATCTCCCTGTTCCTCCTCCTCCCTCCACATTGCCTATGGGCCTCCTTTTATACGCACAAAGGGGTCACCAACAGGTGGCAAACAGTAAAGGTAGAGGTGGAAAGTTGCTACAGTAAGGCCATTATTACCAGGATGACATGTCCTACCTACCACTGACGGCAGGGGACAAGGGCATTAAATGCCCATGCCTTTGCTGTCCACATACATGTACCCGGACGTCTTGGACGTGGGAAAAGCCTATCCCACCTGCTCCTGCACCGCTAGCTATAGTGTACCGCCATCTATACAGTGCCGTGCCACACACGCTTGGAAGGACCCAGAGCGCCACGCTGGCAAAGGCAACGGAGCAGCACAGTAGCACAGTGGTACAGTAACGCTTGCCGCGGCAAGACCTTGCCGCACCTGACAGCTTGCCGCAACCCATAGTTTGCCGCGCAAGGTAACTTGCCGGGGCAAGTACCGACATGCCTCCTCATGGCCGCGACAAAGATGATGATGATGATGATCTAGATGATGAAGAATCCAGTGAGCACAAATTTCAGAAAGCCGCAGAAGTCTTGTGTGTTGACGGTGGTGCTTCGTTGCATTCTTCTCACCGCCAACTTAAACAGTGGGCGCGAGAGATCAATGCGGCGGAACCATCTGTTGACGCCAGAAAGCTTCTGAAGTGGTCCGACACGCCTATCGTCTTTGACATTGAGGACCACCCTGACCGCACAACGGCGGTCGGGTGCTTGTCGATGTAGGTTTCACCAACAATCCGCAACCTCAAGGTCACGAAGATGTTAATTGACGGTGGGGCCGGCTTGAATCTGATTTCGCCCGCTGTGCTCCGGAAACTTCAAATCCCTGACGGCGAGCTTGAGGAAACTGGTACTTTCCAAGGAGTCAATCCAGGAAGGAGCAAGCCGAAAGGGAAGATCACGCTGCCAGTGACATTTGGCGGCGAGCTGAACTACCGGACTGAGAAGGTCACCTTTGATGTTACCGATATTCCATTCCCTTATAATGGGATACTTGGCCGTCCAGCGCTCGCCAAGTTTATGGCAGCCTCTCATTTTGCCTACAACGTGTTGAAGATGCCAGGCCCAGTAAGTGTTATCACAGTTCCCTGCGACAAGAAGGATGCGCTCATTTGCGCCGACAAGATCTACCGGGAAGCAGCTGCCGCAACTGCCGCCAAGGCACTTGCCGCTGAAGCTCTCGGGGGGGAGAACAAGAGGAAGTCCGACAAGAGCTCCTGTGCCCACTCCGGCAAGCGCACCTCTTCGGAGTGCTGCGCTGCCGTCGAGGACGCACCAGAGAGCTCCACCGGCAAGTGCAAAAAGAATAAAGCCGCTCCGCCAGCGACAAAGAAGGTGCCCGCCAAGGAGGACGGCACTGGTGGTTCCTTTACCATCAGTGCCACACTTGACAACAAATAGGAAAGCGCGCTCGTTGCTTTCCTGCGGGCGAATGTCGACGTGTTTGCATGGCAACCGTCCGACATCCCCGGTGTTCCCAGGAAAGTAATTGAGCACCACCTTGCCGTTTATCCCCACGCGAGGCCCGTCAAACAGAAAGCCAGAAAGCAAGCTGTGGAGCGGCAAGAGTTTATTGCGGAAGAAATCAAGAAGTTGGAAGCAGCAGGCCTCGTCAGAGGAGTGCTCCATCCTACGTGGTTGGCCAATCCTGTTGTCGTGCGCAAAGCGAATGGAAAATGGAGGCTTTGTATTGATTTCACTTATGTTAATAAAGCTTGTCCCAAAGACCCATTTCCTTTGCCCCGCATAGACCAGATTGTTGACTCCACGGCAGGATGTGATTTGCTTTCATTTCTTGACGCATATTCAGGGTATCATCAAATCTTCATGGCTAAGGAAGATGAGGAAAAGACCGCATTTATCACACCCTATGGCACATACTGTTTCGTACGTATGCCATTTGGTTTGAAAAATGCTGGTTCAACATTTGCAAGAGCCGTCCAGATTGCTTTTGAGCCTCAGCTGCACAGAAATGTGGAAGCCTATATGGACGATATAGTGGTCAAAAGCAAGGACAGGGCTACTTTGGTTCAAGATCTAGAAGAAACTTTTGTAAATCTGCGCAAGATCAACCTGAAGCTCAACCCCGAGAAGTGCGTGTTTGGAGTTCCCTCCGGCAAGCTTCTCGGGTTCTTTGTGTCTCAACGCGGAATTGAAGCCAATCCTGACAAGATCAAAGCCATTGATCAAATTGAAGCACCGAAGCGCGTCAAGGATGTACGACGACTTGCCGGCTGTGTTGCTGCTCTCAGTAGGTTTATCTCCAAGTCAGCTGAGCGCGCCCTGCCATTTTTCAAAATCTTAAAAAAGGCAGGTCCATTGAAATGGACTCCGGAGGCGGAGGCAGCGCTGCAAGACTTGAAGAGATACCTCTCCTCTCCTCCAATACTTGTCGCACCTAAACCACAAGAGAAGTTGTTGCTGTATCTAGCGGCAACCAATCAAGTGGTTAGTGCTGCGCTGGTAGCGGAGAGAGAGGTGGATGAGGAGACAGTAACTGCGGCAAGCACGTCCAGCGACAAGCTGGGGGCTCCCCCGACAAGTTTTGCTGCCGACAAGGATTCGTCTGCGCAGTCAGGCGAAGTGATACAAAAGAAGAAAATGGTGCAGCACCCGGTCTACTTTGTGAGCTCTCTTTTGCAGGGAGCTAGGTCAAGGTATTCTGGTGTGCAGAAGCTGCTTTTCGGCCTTCTCATAGCCTCGAGAAAGCTGCGCCATTACTTTCAAGCACATGAAGTTACCGTCGTCACTCGCTTCCCGCTGAAAAGGATTTTGCAAAATCCAGAAGCGACAGGCAGGATTGTCGAGTGGGCGTTGGAGTTGTCGAGCTTTGGTCTCAAGTTTGAGAGTACATCAACCATACAGAGCCGAGTTTTGGCAGAGTTTGTCGCAGAATGGACACCAACGCCAGACGAAGAAATCCCAGAGACGACTCTCCCCGGTAAGGAGACAAGCAAAGAGTGGCTTATGTACTTTGATGGGGCCTTTTCGCTGCAAGGCGCCGGTGCTGGCGTACTGCTTGTCGCACCCACCGGAGAGCACCTCAAGTACGTGGTCCAAATGCACTTTCCCAAGGAACAGGCGACGAACAATACTGCAGAATATGAGGGGTTGCTTGCCGGTCTCAGGATCGCGGCAGACCTTGGGATCAAGAAGCTTATTGTCAGGGGAGATTCGCAGCTTGTCGTCAGGCAAGTGAACAAGAACTACCAATGCCCATTGATGGAAGCTTATGTAGATGAGGTGAGGAAGTTGGAGGAACGCTTTGACGGCCTACAAATGGAGCACGTCCCATGTGCTGAGAATGACATTGCCGATGGTTTGTCAAAGCGCGCCGCACTCAAATTGCCTGTGGAACCAGGCACTTTTGTGCTCCAACTAACTCAGCCATCCGTGACGCCATCAGTAGGGCAAGGCAGGAAGAGGAAGTTGGCTTCTGGCGACTACTTCCCGGCAGAGCTCCCCGAAGCCGCCGGCAAGAAGGCTACCAAAGCCAGCGCCAAAGATGCAGAGGGGCAACTTGCTCCGACAAGGCCTCACGCTCTTGTCATTGAAGCGGGTGCTCCTAGGCAAAAGGCAAAGGGGCAACTTGCTCCGACAAGACTTCGGGTCCTTGTCGTTGAAGCAGGCGCTCCTGATCGAAGCGCTGAGGAGCAAGATGCTCCGACGAGGCCTTGGGCTTCCGTCATTGAAGCAACTGCTCCCGACGAGCTTGTTGAAGGACAGCACGCTCCAGCAGGGCCCCAGGCTCTTGTCGTTGAAGCGGCTGTTCCCGCCAAGCTCGTCGGGGAACGGCCGGCTCTGGTAGAGCGACAAGCTCTTGCCGTAGGGCCTGATGTTCCCGCAGCAGAATAAATGCCTTTAGTCCTCGTTGTCGAGCCACAGGCTCCAGCGTGGGCGCAGCAGATCGTCCGTTTCCTTCAGACAGGAGAACTTCCCGAAGAGCAGGAAGAAGCGGAGAAAGTAACCCGACGGTCCAATATGTATCAATTTGTCGATGACATGCTGTGCAGAAAAAGACCAAATGGTGTGAAATTGAAGTGTATTCCCCGGGAAGAAGGACAGGAGCTGTTGGCGGAGATTCATGGAGGCATATGTGGTCACCACATAGGGTCAAGAGCCCTTGCTGGAAAGGCTTTCCGGCAAGGTTTCTTTTGGCCCACCGCCCTCCAGGATGCAACTGCACTAGTAACCAAGTGTGAAGCGTGCCAGTTTCATTCCAAGCAGATTCATCAGCCAGCTCAAGCTCTCCAGACAATCCCTCTCTCCTGGCCATTTTCGGTCTAGGGGCTCGACATCGTCGGCCCCTTTCCCCGTGCCACCGGGGGCTTCGAGTACTTGTATGTGGCCATTGACAAGTTTACGAAGTGGCCGGAAGTGGAAGCAGTGAGGAAGGTGACAGCACAATCAGCCATCAAGTTCTTCAAGGGAATTGTTTGTCGCTTTGGTGTTCCTAACAGGATCATCACCGACAACGGTACCCAGTTCACGAGCCACGCCTTCATGCAGTATGTCGAAGACCTTGGCGCCAAGGTCTGTTTCGCTTCTGTTGCTCACCCCCGAAGCAACGGTCAAGCTGAAAGGGCAAATGCTGAAGTGCTGCGTGGGCTCAAGACGAGAACTTTCGACAGGCTGCGCAAGTGCGGCAAGAACTGGATCGAGGAGCTGCCAGTGGTTCTTTGGTCGATCAGGACGACGCCAAATCGAGCTACTGGCCAGACGCCTTTTCCTCTAGTTTATGGAGCAGAGGCAGTTCTCCCCACGGAACTCGTATACGGGTCACCTCGAGTGCTCGCTTACGATGAGCTTGAGCAAGAGCAACTGCGGCAAGATGACGCTGTGCTCCTCGAGGAGGATCGTCTTCAGGCTGCTGTGAGAGCTGCTCGCTACCAACAAGCTTTGCGTCGCTACCATAGCCGCAAAGTTAATGCCAGAAGTCTCGAGGAAGGCGACCTTGTTCTTCGGCGCGTTCAGTCGGCCAAGAATTCAAACAAGTTGACGCCGAAGTGGGAAGGCCCTTATCGGGCGAAACGAGTCACCAGGCCCGGCGCTGTCCGCCTGGAGACCGAGGATGGCATTCCAGTGATCAATTCCTGGAACATTGAGCATCTTCGTAAGTTTTTTCCATAAGGCGCGGTTGCCGGGCCCTTCCCCGGCAACCACCTTTTGTACAAGTATTGCCGCTGTTGCATGTAATCCTTTGTACAAAGCCAGGCGCAGACCCTGTGCATAAATAAAGCTTTTGTATTTCGCAGTTTTTGACGATTTCATGTTTATTTTTATTTTGCATGATTATCTGACATACTGTGCAGTACAGCCTCCCCGGTAAGCATTAACGAGCCGCCAAGCTCCTATATCTTTATTTTCTCTTCTTTCTTTTTCTCAAAGAGACAGAAGCTTCCCTCGCGCACAAGTTTGCCGGGGGGGATGGGATAATGATATGGACCAGGCGTGGACCAGGCGTCGTTCAAAGAAACTTTGCCTTGCCGGGAAGAAGGCAGCGGCAAGCAGACCAGGCGTCGTTCAAAGAAACTTTGCCTTGCCGGGAAGAAGGCAGCGGCAAGGAGTGACAAGACCTTGCCGCGGAGAGATCAGCGACAAAGGTCTAGCGGCGGCAAGGAGGGAGAAGAACGGGCTCTCTAATTGCGGTGCTCGCCTTCGACTCTCTGGATTTGGTCCACCCTCTCCACGATGGGCGCGACAAGGGCCTCTAGTGGCGCGGGGTCGTATCCCTTCGGCAAGCTTTTGAAGATGTTGCTGAAGTCGACGCCCGGGTTTCTGTATGCTATCTTCACCAACAACCTCCGGAGAACTCCCCGGCAAAGCCTGCGTGACTCGTCGGCCAGTTGAGCCTTGTGATTGACTTGGAGCTGTTGGAGTGCTTCTACTACTCCGTCGAAGAACTCGGCTAGCTTGACGCTAGTTTGCGTGTTCTTGTCGGTGGAGTACCCGAAGTCCGACACCTTCAGGGCAGTCAGCTCCTTGTCGATGTCCTCGGCGGCGCTGGCAAGCCTGTCTGTGAAGATCCCCATGTTATCCCTGAACTTCTTGTGGGTTGCAATAGCATCTTGAAGCAGACCTTTTTCCTTCTGGAGCTCTGTCATTAGAAGCCCTTCGCGCTTTCTGGTGGTGTCGAGCGTCTCCTTCAGCGTGGTCAGCTTCAGCTTCAGGTCTGATCTGGAGTCGTTGGCGGCGGCAAGCAAATTGTTCTTCTTGGCTATGGTAACTTGCATCTCCGCCAAAGTGTGGGTCACCTTTGCCCTTTCACTTTCAAGCGTTGAGAGCTTGTCACCGTTTGCCTTAAGGGCGGCCTCTAGTCTTGCCACTTTCTCCTCCATTTCCTTCCTGTTCACTTCTGCAGCAGCGACAGCGTTGGTGGCCTCCACCAACTTGCTGGCGTACTCTTGGGCCAAGGATTCGATTTCCTTCTGGTGTTTTTGTGCCTGCCCCCGGGTCCGCTCTGCGACAATTCTTGCCACCTCCTCGTCTTTCTGTCGGAGGGTTTCGGCAAGTTTCCTCTTGCGCTCGGCAAGTTCTTCTTCGTGGGCATCAAGGTCCACTTTCCGCTGGTTCAGATCACCGGCCTGAGCAGACAACTCCTTGGCGGTCTCCTCCTGTTTTTGTTCAATGTCTTGCTTCATCAGGAGGAGGGCCTGCCGTTCTTCGGCCAGCTGTGCCCGCTTGACCTCTAACGCATTAAGAGATCGCGCGCGGACGTCCGCCAAGATCTCCGCGCGCCTCAACATGTCAGCTTCGGCCTTCTCGATGAGCGCCTCCCTGGAAGCTAGCTTCTCCCGTCGGGCGCGATGAAGATTCAGCAGCTTTTGAAGCAGTTGCTCCTCTTCAGACGTGCTGCTGCTGCTGGCGCCTGGCGCATCCACAAGCTGGAGCCCGGCAGCGGCAAGGATCTCCTCGTCCACAACATCCTCCTCGGTTGGCACTCTGGAGCCCACCGTCCAGGGGAGGCTGACGTAGACGTTCTCACCGACCCGGATGTATTTGCTTGGCGGAGGCGAGTTGGGCGCTGCCGCCTCGTCAGTGGTTGAGGGACCCGTGGTCGGAGTAGCGCCTGGCACTCCTGTGGCCTCAGGGCCGTCAGTACGACCACCGGCTCTCTCGCCGGCCTCCTCAGCAGCCTTCTGGGCGGCCTCAGCTTCAGCAGCCTTGGCGGCTTCATCGGTGGGCGCCTTGGCGGTATTATCCTCGGTGGCCTTGCCGGCCTCTTCGGCAGCCCTGGCAGTTTCTTCTTCTTCTCGCAAGTTTGTCGGCTGCCAGCTTGTCGGCCATGGCAGCGCGGGCCTTGGCGGCCTCGTCGTCGACGCCCCTGTGGTGTTCTCCTCGGCAGAAGAGCCAAGTTCATTGGCTCCACCGAGGAGGGCTCTGCCAACCCAGAAGTAAGGCAAAAGAGCTTAGGAAGAAATTCAAGAAGACAAAAGAAAGAAAGCAGAAAGAGTTTTGCGGCAAGTGGGTTTACCCGTGTTGGACTCAGGAGCTGGGGGCTCCCCTCCCCCGTCAACGTTTGTCATTGGGGTGGGGTCGCCAGCGCTGGTGCTTGGCATCTCGGCGCTTGCCGGCTCCTCTTCGTGGCTCGGCTCGCTAGTGGGAGCCCTTACCGGAGATTTCTCCTTGGCGTGTGGTCGAGGGGGGTGGTACTTTCTGGAGCACCTTCAGATGGCTCCACTTGCTGCTCCTCTCCTACACGCCCAAAGATGTCAGTGACAAAATGCTTGTTCCTCAGCGACCGCCAGCGAAAGGTAGTTGAAATCTACCGCTGGGGGCTGCGACGAGGCTAGGCTCCGAGCTGGTCGGGAGGGTCTCAGACGCTCTCCCGGTGGTTGCCGTGGGCTCATCTTCACGACCACCACGGTCTTGCTTGTCGAGACCTTAGTTCTCTTCCTTGTCCTCTCCGCCAAGGTTTCCTCCCTGCGGAAGCAAGGCCGGAGCGCGACAAGTGAGGACGAAACAAAACCTTACAAAGATTGAGGGTCGCGGCAGGGAACTTACTCTTCCTCGTCGTCCTCTTCGCTGAGAGCGGAAAAATCAAAGTCTGCTCCGTGTGAGGAGGGGAGGAGGGGGAGCTGGGCTCCTGGCCGCTTGCGGGGGTAGTAGCAGCGGTCTTTGATGACCTGCTCCAGTTGCCGGGGCCGCGTGAGACGCTCCCGCACACCAGCCCTGCCGCGGTCGAGCGCGTCGAACGGGCTCCGGCGGTTGTTGAACCTCTTGCCGCTCAGCCACTTTGCCAAGCCTGCGAAGGGCGTTTCCTCCTCCTCAAGGGGCTGGGGACTCTGACTGCGGTGGGCTTTCGGTGCCCCCTCGGAAGAGGAGCCCTCATCCTCCGAGCTGCCTGACTCGTCGGCAGGCTGGCTTGGCCCGACATCCTTGCCGGGTGCGGCGAGCTGCCCTTCCCGGCAAGCATCCTCTGCTCGGCAAGGATCTCCTTTTGCCTCGTCGAGCTCCGCCAAAGTATAACCAAAATCGCCAGCTTCCCTGGCGAACCTGTCCTCTTCCACTCTTCGAGCAATGAATTCTATTTCTTGCTCAGTGGTGTTCGGACGACCACTCCTCCTCCCGGACCTGCTTTTAGACCGTGGAGTCAAAGAATCGCCGCACTCTTCTTCGACGGCACGTCCCAGTTGCTCAACGCTGTGCGCATTGCAGAGCGGCATCATAGCGATGATTGCACTCAATGCGGATTGTTGCAAAGGGGCACGATTGCTTCGGCAGCGTGAACGCCTTATCGCGCTTCTCTGGATCTGTCTCTTGCTTGAACAGTTCTCGCTTGAAAAAGTCGTGCTGCAGAACTGTGACGTTGTTGATCATTCCAGGCGCCAGCCGCATGATATCGGCTGGGTTCTTCCAATCAGAGGCGGCCTTCCTCTCTGCTGCTGAGGAGCAATGCGGCGGCGGAGGAAGTCTGCGCCAACCATCCCTATGGTGAGCCCGGCCTCCCTGAGCCGTATGATCCTGGTAGCGGCAATCTCCAGCTTTTTTCCTGGGGATCCAGATCGCTCCAGTCTGTGCCACGCGCTGCTGGGGTCTTGCAAGCGCACAGTATGGTGCGGCTCGTCGTCAATGATCCAACACCATTCAGACCGGATTTCTCCCCATCTTGGGCGGAGATCCCCCTTCAGATAATGCTCCTTGGCGCCCAATCTTGAAACGAACGAGACCAGCAAGATGGGGAGAAATCCGGTCTGAATGGTGTTGGATCATTGACGATGAGGAGATCTCTGCCCAAGATGGGGAGAAATCCGGTCTGAATGGTGTTGGATCATTGACGATGAGCCGCCAGCATACTGTGCGCTTCGCAAGACCCCAACAGCGCGTGGCACAGACTGGAGCGATCTGGATCCCCAGGACAAAAAGCTGGAGATTGCCGCTACCAGGATCATACGGCTCAGGGAGGCCGGGCTCACCATAGGGATGGTTGGCGCAGACTTCCTCCGCCGCCGCATTGCTCCTCTGCAGCAGAGAGGAAGGCCGGCCTCTGATTGGAAGAACCCAGCCGATATCATGCGGCTGCGCCCTGGACTGATCAACAACGTCACAGTTCTGCAGCACGACTTTTTCATGCGAGAACTGTTCAAGCAAGAGACAGATCCAGAGAAGCGCGATAAGGCGTTCACGCTGCCGAAGCACATCGTGCCCCTTTGCAACAACTCCGCATTGAGTGCAATCATCGCTATGATGCCGCTCTGCAATGCGCACAGCGTTGAAGCAACTTGGGACGTGCCGCTCGAAGAAGACGTGCGGCGATTCTTTGACTCCACGGTCTAAAAGCAGGTCCGGGAGGAGGAGTGGCTCGTCCGCAACACCACTGAGCAAGAAATAGAATTCATTGCTCGAAGAGTGGAAGAGGACAGGTTCGCCAGGGAAGCTGGCGATTTTGGTTATACTTTGGCGGAGCTCGACGAGGCACAAAAGGAGATCCTTGCCGAGCAGAGGATGCTTGCCGGGAAGGGCGAGCTCGCCGCACCCGGCAAGGATGTCGGGCCAAGCCAGCCTGCCGACGAGTCAGGCAGCTCGGAGGATGAGGGCTCCTCTTCCGAGGAGGGCACCGAAAGCCCACCGCAGTCAGAGTCCCCAGCCCCTCTGAGGAGGAAACACCTTCGCAGGCTTGGCAAAGTGGCTGAGCGGCAAGAGGTTCAACAACCGCCGGAGCGCCGTTCGACGCGCTCGACCGCGGCAAGGGCTGGTGCTGCGGGAGCGTCTCACGCGGCCCCGGCAACTGGAGCAGGGTCATCAAAGACCGCTGCTACTACCCCCGCCAAGCGGCCAAGGAGCCCAGCTCCCCCTCCTCCCCCTCCTCACACGGACGCAGACTTTGATTTTTCCGCTCTCAGCGAAGAGGACGACGAGGAAGAGTAAGTTCCCTTGCCGCGACCCTCAATCTTTGTAAGGTTTTGTTTCTGTCCTCACTTGTCGCGCTCCGGCCTTGCTTCCGCAGGGAGGAAACCTTGGCGGAGAGGACAAGGAAGAGAACTAAGGTCTCGACAAGCAAGACCGTGGTGGTCGTCGAAGATGAGCCCACGGCAACCACCGGGAGAGCGTCTGAGACCATCCCGACCAGCTCGGAGCCCAGCCCTCGTCGCAGCCCCCAGCGTAAGTATTTCAACTACCTTTCGCTGGCGGTCGCTGAGGAACAAGCATTTTGTCACTGACATCTTTGGGCGTGTAGGAGAGGAGCAGCAAGTGGAGCCATCTGAAGGTGCTCCAGAAGTACCACCCCCCTCGACCACACCGCCAAGGAGAAGATCTCCGGTAAGGGCTCCCACTAGCGAGCCGAGCCACGAAGAGGAGCCGGCAAGCGCCGAAGTGCCAAGCACCAGCGCTGGCGACCCCACCCCAATGACAAACGTTGACGGGGGAGGGGAGCCCCCAGCTCCTGAGCTCAACGCGGGTAAACCCACTTGCCGCAAAACTCTTTCTGCTTTCTTTCTTTTGTCTTCTTGAATTTCTTCCTGAAGCTCTTTTTGCCTTACTTCTCGGGTTGGCAGAGCCCTCCTCGGTGGAGCCAATGAACATTGACTCTTCTGCCGAGGAGAACACCACAGGGGCCGTCGACGACGAGGCCGCCAAGGCCGCCGCTGCCAAGGCCGACAAGCTGGCAGCCGACAAGCTTGCCGACGAAGAAACTGCCAGGGCTGCCGAAGAGGCCGGCAAGGCCACCGAGGATAATACCGCCAAGGCGCCCACCGATGAAGCCGCCAAGGCTGCTGAAGCTGAGGCCGCCCAGAAGGCTGCTGAGGAGGCCGGCGAGGGAGCTGGTGGTCGTACTGACGGCCCTGAGGCCACAGGAGCGCCAGGCGCTACTCCGACCACGGGTCCCTCAACCACTGACGAGGCGGCAGCGCCCAACTCGCCTCCGCCAAGCAAATACATCCGGGTCGGCGAGAACGTCTACGTCAGCCTCCCCTGGACGGTGGGCTCCAGAGCGCCAACCAAGGAGGATGTTGTGGACGAGGAGATCCTTGCCGCTGCTGGGCTCCAGCTTGTGGATGCGCCAGGCGCTAGCAGCAGCAGCACGTCTGAAGAGGAGCAACTGCTTCAAAAGCTGCTGAATCTTCATCGCGCCCGACGGGAGAAGCTAGCTTCCAGGGAGGCACTCATCGAGAAGGCCGAAGCTGACATGTTGAGGCGCGCGGAGATCTTGGCGGACGTCCGCGCGCGATCTCTTAATGCGTTAGAGGTCAAGCAGGCACAGCTGGCCGAAGAACGGCAGGCCCTCCTCCTGATGAAGCAAGACATTGAACAAAAACAGGAGGAGACCGCCAAGGAGTTGTCTGCTCAGGCCGGTGATCTGAACCAGCGGAAAGTGGACCTTGATGCCCACGAAGAAGAACTTGCCGAGCGCAAGAGGAAACTTGCCGAAACCCTCCGACAGAAAGACGAGGAGGTGGCAAGACTTGTCGCAGAGCGGACCCGGGGGCAGGCACAAAAACACCAGAAGGAAATCGAAGCCTTGGCCCAAGAGTACGCCAGCAAGTTGGTGGAGGCCACCAACGCTGTTGCTGCTGCAGAAGTGAACAGGAAGGAAACGGAGGAGAAAGTGGCAAGACTAGAGGCCGCCCTTAAGGCAAACGGTGACAAGCTCTCAACGCTTGAAAGTGAAAGGGCAAATGTGACCCACACTTTGGCGGAGATGCAAGTTACCATAGCCAAGAAGAACAATCTGCTTGCCGCCGCCAACGACTCCAGAGCAGACCTGAAGCTGAAGCTGACCACGCTGAAGGAGACGCTCGACACCACCAGAAAGCGCGAAGGGCTTCTAATGACAGAGCTCCAGAAGGAAAAAGGTCTGCTTCAAGATGCTATTGCAACCCACAAGAAGTTCAGGGATAATGTGGGGATCTTCACAGACAGGCTTGCCAGCGCCGCCGAGGACATCGACAAGGAGCTGACTGCCCGGAAGGTGCCGGACTTCGGGTACTCCACCGACAAGAACACGCAAACTAGCGTCAAGCTAGCCGAGTTCTTCGACGGAGTAGTAGAAGCACTCCAACAGCTCCAAGTCAATCACAAGGCTCAACTGGCCGACGAGTCACGCAGGCTTTGCTGGGGAGTTCTCCGGAGGTTGTTGGTGAAGATAGCATACAGAAACCCGGGCGTCGACTTCAGCAACATCTTCAAAAGCTTGCCGAAGGGATACGACCCCGCGCCACTAGAGGCCCTTGTCGCGCCCATCGTGGAGAGGGTGGACCAAATCCAGAGAGTCGAAGGCGAGCACCGCAATTAGAGAGCCCATTCTTCTCCCTCCTTGCCGCCGCTAGACATGTTAAAGAACAATCTGTTTAAGCCGCGGCAACTTATCTTGTAATATAACTTGCAATATTTTGAAGTTAATGCATGTCATCTCCCTTGAGCAATTTCTTTCTTTGTGTGTACTTGCCCTACGCTTATAGGGAACTTGCCGGTGCGCGCACCATCGCCGCGAGCGCTGGGTGCGGGACTTCAGCAGCCTGCTGGCGGTGCCGCTGCCGGCAAGCAACCTTGTCGCGCTCAGTGCAGCCACTTAGGTTGTTGAGCGGACTCGAAACAAGATAAGGGCGCGACCGATTACGCTTAGGTTCCGTCGCGCACAGGTTTTCCATACAAAGAGTAGTATCGTTCAAGGAAAATAACCTTGAAAATAAAAAAGAATTTGATTGTTCAAACTTTGGCACTTAGCTTTGTCGCTGATCTCTCCGCGGCAAGGTCTTGTCACTGCTTGCCGCTGCCTTCTTCCCGGCAAGGCAAAGTTTCTTTGAACGACGCCTGGTCTGCTTGCCGCTGCCTTCTTCCCGGCAAGGCAAAGTTTCTTTGAACGACGCCTGGTCCTGGTCCATATCATTATCCCATCCCCCCCGGCAAACTTGTGCGCGAGGGAAGCTTCTGTCTCTTTGAGAAAAAGAAAGAAGAGAAAATAAAGATATAGGAGCTTGGCGGCTCGTTAATGCTTACCGGGGAGGCTGTACTGCACAGTATGTCAGATAATCATGCAAAATAAAAGTAAACATGAAATCGTCAAAAACTGCGAAATACAAAAGCTTTATTTATGCACAGGGTCTGCGCCTGGCTTTGTACAAAGGATTACATGCAACAGCAGCAATACTTGTACAAAAGGTGGTTGCCGGGGAAGGGCCCGGCAACCGCGCCTTATGGAAAAAACTTACGAAGATGCTCAATGTTCCAGGAATTGATCACTGGAATGCCATCCTCGGTCTCCAGGCGGACAGCACCGGGCCTGGTGACTCGTTTCACCCGATAAGGGCCTTCCCACTTCGGCGTCAACTTGTTTGAATTCTTGGCCGACTGAACGCGCCGAAGAACAAGGTCGCCTTCCTCGAGACTTCTGGCATTAACTTTGCGGCTATGGTAGCGACACAAAGCTTGCTGGTAGCGAGCAGCTCTCACAGCAGCCTGAAGACGATCCTCCTCGAGGAGCACAGCGTCATCTTGCCGCAGTTGCTCTTGCTCAAGCTCAACGTAAGCGAGCACTCGAGGTGACCCGTATACGAGTTCCGTGGGGAGAACTGCCTCTGCTCCATAAACTAGAGCAAAAGGCGTCTGGCCAGTAGCTCGATTTGGCGTCGTCCTGATCGACCAAAGAACCACTGGCAGCTCCTCGATCCAGTTCTTGCCGCACTTGCGCAGCCTGTTGAAAGTTCTCGTCTTGAGCCCACGCAGCACTTCAGCATTTGCCCTTTCAGCTTGACCGTTGCTTTGGGGGTGAGCAACAGAAGCGAAATAGACCTTGGCGCCAAGGTCTTCGACATACTGCATGAAGGCGTGGCTCGTGAACTGGGTACCGTTGTCGGTGATGATCCTGTTAGGAACACCAAAGCGACAAACAATTCCCTTGAAGAACTTGATGGCTGATTGTGCTGTCACCTTCCTCACTGCTTCCACTTCCGGCCACTTCGTAAACTTGTCGATGGCCACATACAAGTACTCGAAGCCCCCGGTGGCACGGGGAAATAGGCCGAGGATATCGAGCCCCCAGACCGAAAATGGCCAGGAGAGAGGGATTGTCTGGAGAGCTTGAGCTGGCTGATGAATCTGCTTGGAATGAAACTGGCACGCTTCACACTTGGTTACTAGTGCAGTTGCATCCTGGAGGGCGGTGGGCCAAAAGAAACCTTGCCGGAAAGCCTTTCCAGCAAGGGCTCTTGACCCTATGTGGTGACCACATATGCCTCCATGAATCTCCGCCAACAGCTCCTGTCCTTCTTCCCGGGGAATACACTTCAATTTCACACCGTTTGGTCTTTTTCTGCACAGCATGTCATCGACAAATTGATACATATTGGACCGTCGGGCTACTTTCTCCGCTTCTTCCTGCTCTTCGGGAAGTTCTCCTGTCTGAAGGAAACGGACGATCTGCTGCGCCCACGCTGGAGCCTGTGGCTCGACAACGAGGACTAAAGGCATTTCTTCTACTGCGGGAACATCAGGCCCTACGGCAAGAGCTTGTCGCTCTACCAGAGCCGGCCGTTCCCCGACGAGCTTGGCGGGAACAGCCGCTTCAACGACAAGAGCCTGGGGCCCTGCTGGAGCGTGCTATCCTTCAACAAGCTCGTCGGGAGCAGTTGCTTCAATGACGGAAGCCCAAGGCCTCGTCGGAGCGTCTTGCTCCTCAGCGCTTCGATCAGGAGCGCCTGCTTCAACGACAAGGACCCAAAGTCTTGTCGGAGCAAGTTGCCCCTTTGCCTTTTGCCTAGGAGCACCCGCTTCAATGACAAGAGCGTGAGGCCTTGTCGGAGCAAGTTGCCCCTCTGCATCTTTGGCGCTGGCTCTGGCAGCCTTCTTGCCGGCGGCTTCGGGGAGCTCTGCCGGGAAGTAGTCGCCAGAAGCCAACTTCCTCTTCCTGCCTTGCCCTACTGATGGCGTCACGGATGGCTGAGTTAGTTGGAGCACAAAAGTGCCTGGCTCCACAGGCAATTTGAGTGCGGCGCGCTTTGACAAACCATCGGCAATGTCATTCTCAGCACGTAGGACGTGCTCCATTTGTAGGCCGTCAAAGCGTTCCTCGAACTTCCTCACCTCATCTACATAAGCTTCCATCAATGGGCATTGGTAGTTCTTGTTCACTTGCCTGACGACAAGCTGCGAATCTCCCCTGACAATAAGCTTCTTGATCCCAAGGTCTGCCGCGATCCTGAGACCGGCAAGCAACCCCTCATATTCTGCAGTATTGTTCATCGCCTGTTCCTTGGGAAAGTGCATTTGGACCACGTACTTGAGGTGCTCTCCGGTGGGTGCGACAAGCAGTACGCCAGCACCGGTGCCTTGCAGCGAAAAGGCCCCATCAAAGTACATAAGCCACTCTTTGCTTGTCTCCTTGCCGGGGAGAGTCGTCTCTGGGATTTCTTCGTCTGGCGTTGGTGTCCATTCTGCGACAAACTCTGCCAAAACTCGGCTCTGTATGGTTGATGTACTCTCAAACTTGAGACCAAAGCTCGACAACTCCAACGCCCACTCGACAATCCTGCCTGTCGCTTCTGGATTTTGCAAAATCCTTTTCAGCGGGAAGCGAGTGACGACGGTAACTTCATGTGCTTGAAAGTAATGGCGCAGCTTTCTCGAGGCCATGAGAAGGCCGAAAAGCAGCTTCTGCACACCAGAATACCTTGACCTAGCTCCCTGCAGAAGAGAGCTCACAAAGTAGACCGGGTGCTGCACCATTTTCTTCTTTTGTATCACTTCGCCTGACTGTGCAGACGAATCCTTGTCGGCAGCAAAACTTGTCGGGGGAGCCCCCAGCTTGTCGCTGGACGTGCTTGCCGCAGTTACTGCCTCCTCATCCACCTCTCTCTCCGCTACCAGCGCAGCACTAACCACTTGATTGGTTGCCGCTAGATACAGCAACAACTTCTCTTGTGGTTTAGGTGCGACAACTATTGGAGGAGAGGAGAGGTATCTCTTCAAGTCTTGCAGCGCTGCCTCCGCCTCCGGAGTCCATTTCAATGGACCTGCCTTTTTTAAGATTTTGAAAAATGGCAGGGCGCGCTCAGCTGACTTGGAGATAAACCTACTGAGAGCAGCAACACAACCGGCAAGTCGTCGTACATCCTTGACGCGCTTCGGTGCTTCAATTTGCTCAATGGCTTTGATCTTGTCAGGATTGGCTTCAATTCCGCGTTGAGACACAAAGAACCCGAGAAGCTTGCCGGAGGGAACTCCAAACACGCACTTCTCGGGGTTGAGCCTCAGGTTGATCTTGCGCAGATTTACAAAAGTTTCTTCTAGATCTTGAACCAAAGTAGCCCTGTCCTTGCTTTTGACCACTATATCGTCCATATAGGCTTCCACATTTCTGTCCAGCTGAGGCTCAAAAGCAATCTGGATGGCTCTTGCAAATGTTGAACCAGCATTTTTCAAACCAAATGGCATACGTACGAAACAGTATGTGCCACAGGGTGTGATAAATGCGGTCTTTTCCTCATCTTCCTCAGCCATGAAGATTTGATGATACCCTGAATATGCGTCAAGAAATGAAAGCAAATCACATCCTGCCGTGGAGTCAACAATCTGGTCTATGCGGGGCAAAGGAAATGGGTCTTTGGGACAAGCTTTATTAACATCAGTGAAATCAATACAAAGCCTCCATTTTCCATTCGCTTTGCGCACGACAACAGGATTGGCCAACCATGTAGGATGGAGCACTCCTCTGACGAGGCCTGCTGCTTCCAACTTCTTGATTTCTTCCGCAATAAACTCTTGCCGCTCCACAGCTTGCTTTCTGGCTTTCTGTTTGACGGGCCTCGCGTGGGGACAAATGGCAAGGTGGTGCTCAATTACTTTCCTGGGAACACCGGGGATGTCGGACGGTTGCCATGCAAACACGTCGACATTCGCCCGCAGGAAAGCAACGAGCGCGCTTTCCTATTTGTTGTCAAGTGTGGCACTGATGGTAAAGGAACCACCAGTGCCGTCCTCCTTGGCGGGCACCTTCTTTGTCGCCGGCAGAGTGGCTTTATTCTTTTTGCACTTGCCGGTGGAGCTCTCTGGTGCGTCCTCGACGGCAGCGCAGCACTCCGAAGAGGTGCGCTTGCCGGAGTGGGCACAGGAGCTCTTGTCGGACTTCCTCTTGTTCTCCCCCCCGAGAGCTTCAGCGGCAAGTGCCTTGGCGGCAGTTGTGGCAGCTGCTTCCTGGTAGATCTTGTCGGTGCAAATGAGCGCATCCTTCTTGTCGCAGGCAACTGTGATAACACTTACTGGGCCTGGCATCTTCAACATGTTGTAGGCAAAATTAGAGGCTGCCATAAACTTGGCGAGCGCTGGACGGCCAAGTATCCCATTATAAGGCAATGGAATATCGGCAACGTCAAAGGTGACCTTCTCGGTCCGGTAGTTTAGCTCGCCGCCAAATGTCACTGGCAGCGTGATCTTCCCTTTCGGCTTGCTCCTTCCTGGATTGACTCCTTGGAAAGTACCAGTTTCCTCAAGCTCGCCGTCAGGGATTTGAAGTTTCCGGAGCACAGCGGGCGAAATCAGATTCAAGCCGGCCCCACCGTCAATTAACATCTTCGTGACCTTGAGGTTGCGGATCGTTGGTGAAACCAACATCGGCAAGCACCCGACCGCCGTTGTGCGGTCAGGGTGGTCCTCAATGTCAAAGACGATAGGCGTGTCGGACCACTTCAGAAGCTTTCTGGCATCAACAGATGGTTCCGCCGGATTGATCTCTCGCGCCCACTGTTTAAGTTGTCGGTGAGAAGAATGCAACGAAGCACCACCGTCCACCTGCTCCTGCACCGCTAGCTATAGTGTACCGCCGTCTATACAGTGCCCTGCCACCCACGCTTGGAAGGACCCAGAGCGCCACGCTGGCAGAGGCACCAGAGCAGCACAGTAGCACAGTGGTACAGTAACGCTTGCCGCGGCAAGACCTTGCCGCACCTGACAGCTTGCCGCAACCCATAGTTTGCCGCGCAAGGTAACTTGCCGGGGCAAGTACCTTGCCGCAACTGCTATCTTGCCGCAGCCAATACCTAGCCGCAGCCAATGACTTGCCGGGGCAAGTACCTTGCCTCGGCAAGTACTCTGCTACAGCAAACCTCAGGCTGGGCCTCAGCTGTCCCTCCCGGCAAGCTCCTCTTGCCGGGGCCTTAACTCTTGCTTTGTATACTTTGTTCTTGAATGGCTTAATAATCTTGAGCTTCTCTCTGGCTGTCCTCCCGCAAGCCTGGCCGCGGGATGCTACTACTGCCCGTGCACAAGTACGGGGTACTAGGGTACCCCTATTCTAGTACACCGACAGGAGCCCCCGGGCCTGGGCCACACACGGTGCCGGGCGTTGTTGGGCCAGGCCCAAACAGTGCACGGGCACGCGTGGCTGGGATAAGCCGAAACGTCCCTATGCTGTTTAATTGCACGCTCTCCCACGCGTCGCGTGTTGAATGCGGAGCGTTGGAAGCGTGCGCAGCTATCTCGAATGACGAAGGGGCGGATGGTTCCGCATCTTTCCCCATAAAAGGAGGGACCTGCAGAAGCACTCACACACCCCTCTCACCATTCTCGATCTCCAAATCTCCGCCTTCTTCTTCCTCCGCTCTAAAACAAAGCGGTTTCCCAATCCTCCGCCGCCACGCGCGTCCGCATCTCCCTCGGTCCTCAGCTCCGCCTTCGCCATGCCTCCCAAAGGAGAAAAGGGGAAGACGGGGAAGCCCTCAAGGACGGAGACCCAGGCGCAGTTGAAGAGGCAGAAGTACGCGCTCTTCGCTCCGACGCTCACGGGGGCGGATCTGAAGGCCAAGTTCCAAGGCATGTGGGCCGCGAGGACCAAGGCGCATCCGGCCACCCGCGTTCGCCCAGCCACCGACGAGAGCGAAGTGAGCAAGTACCCCTTCTTCGCTTGCTACTTTTGGTGCGGGCTCTGCCCACCGTACTCGGATTTCTTTAGCGACGTCATGTACACCTTCAATCTCCGTCTGCTGGATCTCACACCGAATGCCGTATCCACCATGGCAATATTTGCGCATCTGTGCGAGAACTTCGTCGGCGTTGCACCCAACACTGCGCTGTTCAGGCATTACTTCACTCCCCGTGCTGAAAAGGGGGAGCCTCTCACTGTTGGCGTCTCGTTCGTTTCAAGATTGGGCGCCAAGGAGCATTATCTGAAGGGGGATCTCCGCCCAAGATGGGGAGAAATCCGGTCTGAATGGTGTTGGATCATTGACGACGAGCCGCCACCATACTGTGCGCTTCGCAAGACCCCAGCAGCGCGTGGCACAGACTGGAGCGATCTGGATCCCCAGGACAAAAAGCTGGAGATTGCCGCTACCAGGATCATACGGCTCAGGGAGGCCGGGCTCACCATAGGGATGGTTGGCGCAGACTTCCTCCGCCGCCGCATTGCTCCTCTGCAGCAGAGAGGAAGGCCGGCCTCTGATTGGAAGAACCCAGCCGATATCATGCGGCTGCGCCCTGGACGGATCAACAACTTCACAGTTCTGCAGCATAACTTTTTCATGCGAGAACTGTTCAAGCAAGAGACAGATCCAGAGAAGCGCGATAAGGCGTTCACGCTGCCGAAGCACATCGTGCCCCTTTGCAACAACTCCGCATTGAGTGCAATCATCGCTATGATGCCGCTCTGCAATGCGCACAACGTTGAAGCAACTTGGGACGTGCCGCTCGAAGAAGACGTGCGGCGATTCTTTGACTCCACGGTCGAAAAGCAGGTCCGGGAGGAGGAGTGGCTCGTCCGCAACACCACTGAGCAAGAAATAGAATTCATTGCTCGAAGAGTGGAAGAGGACAGGCTCGCCAGGGAAGCTGGCGATTTTGGTTATACTTTGGCGGAGCTCGACGAGGCACAAAAGGAGATCCTTGCCGAGCAGGGGATGCTTGCCGGGAAGGGCGAGCTCGCCGCACCCGGCAAGGATGTCGGGCCAAGCCAGCCTGCCGACGAGTCAGGCAGCTCGGAGGATGAGGGCTCCTCTTCTGAGGAGGGCACCGAAAGCCCACCGCAGTCAGAGTCCCCAGCCCCTTTGAGGAGGAAACGCCTTCGCAGGCTTGGCAAAGTGGCTGAGCGGCAAGAGGTTCAACAACCGCCGGAGCGCCGTTCGACACGCTCGACCGCGGCAAGGGCTGGTGATGCGGGAGCGTCTCACGCGGCCCCGGCAACTGGAGCAGGGTCATCAAAGACCGCTGCTACTACCCCCGCCAAGCGGCCAAGGAGCCCAGCTCCCCCTCCTCCCCCTCCTCACACGGAGGCGGACTTTGATTTTTCCGCTCTCAGCGAAGAGGACGGCGAGGAAGAGTAAGTTCCCTTGCCGCGACCCTCAATCTTTGTAAGGTTTTGTTTCTGTCCTCTCTTGTCGCGCTCCGGCCTTGCTTCCGCAGGGAGGAAACCTTGGCGGAGAGGACAAGGAAGAGAGCTAAGGTCTCGACGAGCAAGACCGTGGTGGTCGTCGAAGATGAGCCCACGGCAACCACCGGGAGACCGTCTGAGACCATCCCGACCAGCTCGGAGCCCAGCCCTCGTCGCAGCCCCCAGCGTAAGTATTTCAACTACCTTTCGCTGGCGGTCGCTGAGGAACAAGCATTTTGTCAATGACATCTTTGGGCTTGTAGGAGAGGAGCAGCAAGTGGAGCCATCTGAAGGTGCTCCAGAAGTACCACCCCCCTCGACCACACCGCCAAGGAGAAGATCTCCGGTAAGGGCTCCCACTAGCGAGCCGAGCCACAAAGAGGAGCCGGCAAGCGCCGAAGTGCCAAGCACCAGCGCTGGCGACCCCACCCCAATGACAAACGTTGACGGGGGAGGGGAGCCCCCAGCTCCTGAGCTCAACACGGGTAAACCCACTTGCCGCAAAACTCTTTCTGCTTTCTTTCTTTTGTCTTCTTGAATTTCTTCCTGAAGCTCTTTTTGCCTTACTTCTCGGGTTGGCAGAGCCCTCCTCGGTGGAGCCAATGAACATTGACTCTTCTGCCGAGGAGAACACCACAGGGGCCGTCGACGACGAGGCCGCCAAGGCCGCCGCTGCCAAGGCCGACAAGCTGGCAGCCGACAAGCTTGCCGACGAAGAAACTGGCAGGGCTGCCGAAGAGGCCGGCAAGGCCACCGAGGATAATACCGCCAAGGCGCCCACCGATGAAGCCGCCAAGGCTGCTGAAGCTGAGGCCGCCCAGAAGGCTGCTGAGGAGGCCGACGAGGGAGCCGGTGGTCGTACTGACGGCCCTGAGGCCACAGGAGCGCCAGGCGCTACTCCGACCACGGGTCCCTCAACCACTGACGAGGCGGCAGCGCCCAACTCGCCTCCGCCAAGCAAATACATCCGGGTCGGCGAGAACGTCTACGTCAGCCTCCCCTGGACGGTGGGCTCCAGAGCGCCAACCGAGGAGGATGTTGTGGACGAGGAGATCCTTGCCGCTGCCGGGCTCCAGCTTGTGGATGCGCCAGGCGCCAGCAGCAGCAGCACGTCTGAAGAGGAGCAACTGCTTCAAAAGCTGCTGAATCTTCATCGCGCCCGACGGGAGAAGCTAGCTTCCAGGGAGGCGCTCATCGAGAAGGCCGAAGCTGACATGTTGAGGCGCGCGGAGATCTTGGCGGACGTCCGCGCGCGATCTCTTAATGCGTTAGAGGTCAAGCGGGCACAGCTGGCCGAAGAACGGCAGGCCCTCCTCCTGATGAAGCAAGACATTGAACAAAAACAGGAGGAGACCGCCAAGGAGTTGTCTGCTCAGGCCGGTGATCTGAACCAGCGGAAAGTGGACCCGCTGGCGCGCCAAAGATGTCGGGGACGAATCCGCGATCACCTATGGGACCCAGGGAAGGACCCCTTTACGTTCGGCAGGGAGAGACGGTCGCACGAAGAGCAAATCTAGCGAAGAACACGACAGTGCACGAGAGAGATTTACCCAGGTTCGGGCCGCACGGATGCGTAAAACCCTACTCCTGCTTTTTGGTTTATTATCTGTATGATTGTTCTAGCTCCAGGAGCGCTACAGTACCGAGCAGCTGCGTACAATACTGGAGTTCTCCATCTCCCCCGTTCCTCCTCCTCCCTCCACATTGCCTATGGGCCTCCTTTTACTCGCACAAAGGGGTCACCAACAGGTGGCAAACAGTAAAGGTAGAGGTGGAAAGTTGCTACAGTAAGGCCATTATTACCAGGATGACATGTCCTACCTACCACTAACGGCAGGGGACAAGGGCATTAAATGCCCATGCCTTTGCTGTCCACATACATGTACCCAGACGTCTTGGACGTGGGAAAAGCCTATCCCACCTGCTCCTGCACCGCTAGCTACAGTGTACCGCCGTCTATACAGTGCCCTGCCACACACGCTTGGAAGGACCCAGAGCGCCACGCTGGCAGAGGCACCGGAGCAGCACAATAGCACAGTGGTACAGTAACGCTTGCCGCGGCAAGACCTTGCCGCACCTGACAGCTTGCCGCAACCCATAGTTTGCCGCGCAAGGTAACTTGCCGGGGCAAGCACCTTGCCGCAGCTGCTATCTTGCCACAGCCAATACCTAGCCGCAGCCAATGACTTGCCGGGGCAAGTACCTTGCCGCGGCAAGTACTCCGCTACAGCAAACCTCAGGCTGGGCCTCAGCTGTCCCTCCCGGAGAGCTCCTCTTGCCGGGGCCTTAACTCTTGCTTTGTATACTTTGTTCTTGAATGGCTTAATAATCTTGAGCTTCTCTCTGGCTGTCCTCCCGCAAGCCTGGCCGCAGGATGCTACTACTGCCCGTGCACAAGTACGGGGTACTAGGGTACCCCTATTCTAGTACACCGACAGGAGCCCCCGGGCCTGGGCCACACACGGTGCCGGGCGTTGTTGGGCCAGGCCCAAACAGTGCATGGGCACGCGTGGCTGGGATAAGCCGAAACGTCCCTATGCTGTTTAATTGCACGCTCTCCCACGCATCGCGCGTTGAATGCGGAGCGTGGGAAGCGTGTGCAGCTATCTCGAATGACGAAGGGGCGGATGGTTCCGCATCTTTCCCCATAAAAGGAGGGACCTGCAGAAGCACTCACACACCCCTCTCACCATTCTCGATCAAGAAATGAAAGCAAATCACATCCTGCTGTGGAGTCAACAATCTGGTCTATGCGGGGCAAAGGAAATGGGTCTTTGGGACAAGCTTTATTAACATCAGTGAAATCAATACAAAGCCTCCATTTTCCATTCGCTTTGCGCACGACAACAGGATTGGCCAACCACGTAGGACGGAGCACTCCTCTGACGAGGCCTGCTGCTTCCAACTTCTTGATTTCTTCCGCAATAAACTCTTGCCGCTCCACAGCTTGCTTTCTGGCTTTCTGTTTGACGGGCCTCGCGTGGGGACAAACGGCAAGGTGGTGCTCAATTACTTTCCTGGGAACACCGGGGATGTTGGACGGTTGCCATGCAAACACGTCGACATTCGCCCGCAGGAAAGCAACGAGCGCGTTTTCCTATTTGTTGTCAAGTGTGGCACTGATGGTAAAGGAACCACCAGTGCCGTCCTCCTTGGCGGGCACCTTCTTTGTCGCCGGCGGAGCGGCTTTATTCTTTTTGCACTTGCCGGTGGAGCTCTCTGGTGCGTCCTCGACGGCAGCGCAGCACTCCAAAGAGGTGCGCTTGCCGGAGTGGGCAACCGTCCGACATCCCCGGTGTTCCCAGGAAAGTAATTGAGCACCACCTTGCCGTTTGTCCCCACGCGAGGCCCGTCAAACAGAAAGCCAGAAAGCAAGCTGTGGAGCGGCAAGAGTTTATTGCGGAAGAAATCAAGAAGTTGGAAGCAGCAGGCCTCGTCAGAGGAGTGCTCCATCCTACGTGGTTGGCCAATCCTGTTGTCGTGCGCAAAGCGAATGGAAAATGGAGGCTTTGTATTGATTTCACTGATGTTAATAAAGCTTGTCCCAAAGACCCATTTCCTTTGCCCCGCATAGACCAGATTGTTGACTCCACGGCAGGATGTGATTTGAGGTTGCGTGAACCTAATCTAGCGATTTGCGCGTCAGTTTTTGGGCCATCCTCCGTCTTATGGCTCCAAACAAGAAGACTTCAGCCATCGGTGCGTCTACGTCCAACCCGCCTGCTCCCATGCAGGAGGGTGCCGACGTGATTGCGGCTGCTGGGGGGACCGGAGAGCGAGAGCTCCTATTACCTCCACCTGTCCAAAACCGGGCCAGCAACGCCAATCTTGGCGCTGCTGGGTCTGGGAACGCAGCGCTGCTCGCTGCTGCTGGCCCTGCAAGCTCCAGAAACGGTGCTGCGCGTTCTGGAACGCCTGCGCCGGTTCAGACGCCGCGGCCTTCGCAAGAAGCCCGTGACAGGCAGCGTCCTGACGCCCCAGGTGCCAGGCGCTCCCTGGATAATGAACTTGTGCATCGATCTCGAGATGCGCGGGGTCACCATACGCAACAACATGTTGGCGGGGTCGAGGTGCGGTCGCCTGGGCGTGGAGATGCTCCTTCTAACACTGTTAGGAGTAGGAGCATCCCACAGTCCTCACGCCACTCGATACCTCCCTCACCAGCAGAAGCGTTGGCGCGTGCGCAGCTGCTCCTGAACTTCCCTCCACCAGCAGATAAGCTTGACGAGTGGAGGGCAACCATTCAGAGCCTTCTCAGCTTCACTGATGCCGACCCGGTGCGCGCGGCCGACAAGAGAACTGGTGACAATGCTGTCACCAATAAGAACGGCGAGGGGGCAACAACTGTACACTCCCCACCCAGACGGCCTCGGTCGCCGACACGTCGAAACGACGCCTGTGGCGATGATTCCACGGCGTCGTCTAACCCGCGAGCTCGTCGTGACCAGCGCCTCGTTCTTCAGGAACGCAGAGGAGAAGACGCTCGTACCACTATCGAGCGAAGGAGAGAAGCGCATCGTCAGTCCGACAGACGCGCAGGGCCCGCTGTTGACATGCATGCGCCAGGGGATCCTGGCGACTTGCCGTACGCGGTAAGTTGTCCAGCGTTCACCCGTGAGTTGCGGCAGGTCCAGTGGCCCAATCACAAGGCTTTCAAGCCTGACGTGCCGGAGAAGTATGATGGCAAGACACACCCGTCGGAGTTCCTCAGCATTTACACCATTGCGGTGCAAGCTGCCGGGGGACGAGACGACAAGATCCTTCCTAACTACTTCCCGCTCGTGTTAAAGCGCAACGTCGTCTCATGGCTCATGCACTTGCCGGAGAACTCCATTTCTTCATGGGCGGACCTGTGCCATCAGTTTGTTGGTGCCTTTACTGGCGGTCATCAACCTCATGGCCAGGAGAGTGATCTTCATCTCATCCCCCAGAAGGAAGGAGAGCCCCTGCGCAAATACATTCAAAGGTTCAGCCGCGTACAGTACAACATCCCAGATGTTCACCCCGCTGCGGTTATTAGCGCGTTCCATCAGAACGTGCGTAACCGCAGGATGCGGGAGGAAATGGCGATGACCAAGGTCAGAGACATTGGCCAGCTATATGCTCTCGCCGACAAGTGTGCGCGCACTGAAGAGGGAAGGAAACTTCCCGGTGAAGGTGTTGGCGCAGGGGGGAGCTCTGACAGCGAAGGTACCGCCCCGGCAAAGAAGGGCCGGCGGCGGAACAACAGGAAGAAAAAGGGCAAAGCTGTGCTTGCCGTCGAGCAGTCCAGCGGCAACGGCAGCGCCGACAAGGCCAAAGTCGAGGGCTCCGGCAAGGAGATTGCCGCCTGCGCCAACTGTCAGGCCTTGGCAGCTGCCGACAAGCAGGACGGCTCCGACAAGCAATATTGCAAGATCCACCGCACCAAGGGACACGATCTCCAGAACTGTCGACGAGTCGAGCAGCTTGTCGAACAGCAGAAAGCTGAGTATGAGAGGCGCGACAAGGAGAAGGCCCCAGAAGGTGCTGGCGGGTCCGGCAAGAAGCGCACTGCCCGAGGAGGGCGTCGCGGCAAGGCCAAGCAGCAGCAGAGAGACAGGCCTCCTCGTGGCCGCGACAAAGATGATGATGATGATGATCTAGATGATGAAGAATCCAGTGAGCACGAATTTCAGAAAGCCGCAGAAGTCTTGTGTGTTGACGGTGGTGCTTCGTTGCATTCTTCTCACCGCCAACATAAACAGTGGGCGCGAGAGATCAATGCGGCAAAACCATCTGTTAACGCCAGAAAGCTTCTGAAGTGGTCCGACACGCCTATCGTCTTTGACATTGAGGACCACCCTGACCGCACAACGGCGGTCGGGTGCTTGCCGATGTTGGTTTCACCAACGATCCGCAACCTCAAGGTCACGAAGATGTTAATTGACGGTGGGGCCGGCTTGAATCTGATTTCGCCCGCTGTGCTCCAGAAACTTCAAATCCCTGACGGCGAGCTTGAGGAAACTGGTACTTTCGAAGGAGTCAATCCGGGAAGGAGCAAGCCGAAAGGGAAGATCACGCTGCCAGTGACATTTGGCGGCGAGCTGAACTACCGGACCGAGAAGGTCACCTTTGACGTTGCCGATATTCCATTGCCTTATAATGGGATACTTGGCCGTCCAGCGCTCGCCAAGTTTATGGCAGCCTCTCATTTTGCCTACAACGTGTTGAAGATGCCAGGCCCAGTAAGTGTTATCACAGTTCCCTGCGACAAGAAGGATGCACTTATTTGCGCCGACAAGATCTACCGGGAAGCAGCTGCCGCAACTGCCGCCAAGGCACTTGCCGCTGAAGCTCTCGGGGGGGAGAACAAGAGGAAGTCCGACAAGAGCTCCTGTGCCCACTCCGGCAAGCGCACCTCTTCGGAGTGCTGCGCTGCCGTCGAGGACGCACCAGAGAGCTCCACCGGCAAGTGCAAAAAGAATAAAGCCGCTCCGCCGGCGACAAAGAAGGTGCCCGCCAAGGAGGACGGCACTGGTGGTTCCTTTACCATCAGTGCCACACTTGACAACAAATAGGAAAGCGCGCTCGTTGCTTTCCTGCGGGCGAATGTCGACGTGTTTGCATGGCAACCGTCCGACATCCCCGGTGTTCCCAGGAAAGTAATTGAGCACCACCTTGCCATTTGTTCCCACGCGAGGCCCGTCAAACAGAAAGCCAGAAAGCAAGCTGTGGAGCGGCAAGAGTTTATTGCGGAAGAAATCAAGAAGTTGGAAGCAGCAGGCCTCGTCAGAGGAGTGCTCCATCCTACGTGGTTGGCCAATCCTGTTGTCGTGCGCAAAGCGAATGGAAAATGGAGGCTTTGTATTGATTTCACTGATGTTAATAAAGCTTGTCCCAAAGAACCATTTCCTTTGCCCCGCATAGACCAGATTGTTGACTCCACGGCAGGATGTGATTTGCTTTCATTTCTTGACGCATATTTAGGGTATCATCAAATCTTCATGGCTGAGGAAGATGAGGAAAAGACCGCATTTATCACACCCTGTGGCACATACTGTTTCGTACGTATGCCATTTGGTTTGAAAAATGCTGGTTCAACATTTGCAAGAGCCGTCCAGATTGCTTTTGAGCCTCAGATGTACAGAAATGTGGAAGCCTATATGGACGATATAGTGGTCAAAAGCAAGGACAGGGCTACTTTGGTTCAAGATCTAGAAGAAACTTTTGTAAATCTGCGCAAGATCAACCTGAGGCTCAACCCCGAGAAGTGCGTGTTTGGAGTTCCCTCCGGCAAGCTTCTCGGGTTCTTTGTGTCTCAACGCGGAATTGAAGCCAATCCTGACAAGATCAAAGCCATTGAGCAAAGTGAAGCACCGAAGCGCGTCAAGGATGTACGACGACTTGCCGGTTGTGTTGCTGCTCTCAGTAGGGTTATCTCCAAGTCAGCTGAGCGCGCCCTGCCATTTTTCAAAATCTTAAAAAAGGCAGGTCCATTGAAATGGACTCCGGAGGCAGAGGCAGCGCTGCAAGACTTGAAGAGATACCTCTCCTCTCCTCCAATACTTGTCGCACCTAAACCATAAGAGAAGTTGTTGCTGTATCTAGCGGCAACCAATCAAGTGGTTAGTGCTGCGCTGGTAGCGGAGAGAGAGGTGGATGAGGAGGCAGTAACTGCGGCAAGCACTTCCAGCGACAAGCTGGGGGCTCCCCCGACAAGTTTTGCTGCCGACAAGGATTCGTCTGCGTAGTCAGGCGAAGTGATACAAAAGAAGAAAATGGTGCAGCACCCGGTCTACTTTGTGAGCTCTCTTCTGCAGGGAGCTAGGTCAAGGTATTCTGGTGTGCAGAAGCTGCTTTTCGGCCTTCTCATGGCCTCGAAAAAGCTGCGCCATTACTTTCAAGCACATGAAGTTACCGTCGTCACTCGCTTCCCAATGAAAAGGATTTTGCAAAATCCAGAAGCGACAGGCAGGATTGTCGAGTGGGCGTTGGAGTTGTCGAGCTTTGGTCTCAAGTTTGAGAGTACATCAACCATACAGAGCCGAGTTTTGGCAGAGTTTGTCGCAGAATGGACACCAACGCCAGACGAAGAAATCCCAGAGACGACTCTCCCCGGCAAGGAGACAAGCAAAGAGTGGCTTATGTACTTTGATGGGGCCTTTTCGCTGCAAGGCGCCGGTGCTGGCGTACTGCTTGTCGCACCCACTGGAGAGCACCTCAAGTACGTGGTCCAAATGCACTTTCCCAAGGAACAGGCGACGGACAATACTGCAGAATATGAGGGGTTGCTTGCCGGTCTCAGGATCGCGGCAGACCTTGGGATCAAGAAGCTTATTGTCAGGGGAGATTCGCAGCTTGTTGTCAGGCAAGTGAACAAGAACTACCAACGCCCATTGATGGAAGCTTATGTAGATGAGGTGAGGAAGTTGGAGGAACGCTTTGACGGCCTACAAATGGAGCACGTCCCACGTGCTGAGAATGACATTGCCGATGGTTTGTCAAAGCGCGCCGCACTCAAATTGCCTGTGGAACCAGGCACTTTTGTGCTCCAACTAACTCAGCCATCCGTGACGCCATCAGTAGCGCAAGGCAGGAAGAGGAAGTTGGCTTCTGGCGACTACTTCCCGGCAGAGCTCCCCGAAGCCGCCGGCAAGAAGGCTGCCAAAGCCAGCGCCAAAGATGCAGAGGGGCAACTTGCTCCGACAAGGCCTCACGCTCTTGTCATTGAAGCGGGTGCTCCTAGGCAAAAGGCAAAGGGGCAACTTGCTCCGACAAGACTTTGGGTCCTTGTCGTTGAAGCAGGCGCTCCTAATCGAAGCGCTGAGGAGCAAGACGCTCCGACGAGGCCTTGGGCTTCCGTCATTGAAGCAACTGCTCCCGACGAGCTTGTTGAAGGACAGCACGCTCCAGCAGGGCCCCAGGCTCTTGTCGTTGAAGCGGCTGTTCCCGCCAAGCTCGTCGGGGAACGGCCGGCTCTGGTAGAGCGACAAGCTCTTGCCGTAGGGCCTGATGTTCCCGCAGCAGAAGAAATGCCTTTAGTCCTCGTTGTCGAGCCACAGGCTCCAGCGTGGGCGCAGCAGATCGTCCGTTTCCTTCAGACAGGAGAACTTCCCGAAGAGCAGGAAGAAGCGGAGAAAGTAGCCCGATGGTCCAATATGTATCAATTTGTCGATGACATGTTGTGCAGAAAAAGACCAAACGGTGTGAAATTGAAGTGTATTCCCCGGGAAGAAGGACAGGAGCTGTTGGCGGAGATTCATGGAGGCATATGTGGTCACCACATAGGGTCAAGAGCCCTTGCTGGAAAGGCTTTCCGGCAAGGTTTCTTTTGGCCCACCGCCCTCCAGGATGCAACTGCACTAGTAACCAAGTGTGAAGCGTGCCAGTTTCATTCCAAGCAGATTCATCAGCCAGCTCAAGCTCTCCAGACAATTCCTCTCTCCTGGCCATTTTCGGTCTGGGGGCTCGATATCCTCGGCCCCTTTCCCCGTGCCACCGGGGGCTTCGAGTACTTGTATGTGGCCATCGACAAGTTTACGAAGTGGCCGGAAGTGGAAGCAGTGAGGAAGGTGACAGCACAATCAGCCATCAAGTTCTTCAAGGGAATTGTTTGTCGCTTTGGTGTTCCTAACAGGATCATCACCGACAACGGTACCCAGTTCACGAGCCACGCCTTCATGCAGTATGTCGAAGACCTTGGCGCCAAGGTCTGTTTCGCTTCTGTTGCTCGCCCCCGAAGCAACGGTCAGCTGAAAGGGCAAATGCTGAAGTGCTGCGTGGGCTCAAGACGAGAACTTTCGACAGGCTGCGCAAGTGCGGCAAGAACTGGATCGAGGAGCTGCCAGTGGTTCTTTGGTCGATCAGGACGACGCCAAATCGAGCTACTGGCCAGACGCCTTTTGCTCTAGTTTATGGAGCAGAGGCAGTTCTCCCCACGGAACTCGTATACGGGTCACCTCGAGTGCTCGCTTACGATGAGCTTGAGCAAGAGCAACTACGGCAAGATGACGCTGTGCTCCTCGAGGAGGATCGTCTTCAGGCTGCTGTTAGAGCTGCTCGCTACCAGCAAGCTTTGCGTCGCTACCATAGCCGCAAAGTTAATGCCAGAAGTCTCGAGGAAGGCGACCTTGTTCTTCGGCGCATTCAGTCGGCCAAGAATTCAAACAAGTTGACGCCAAAGTGGGAAGGCCCTTATCGGGTGAAACGAGTCACCAGGCCCGGCGCTGTCCGCCTGGAGACCGAGGATGGCATTCCAGTGATCAATTCCTGGAACATTGAGCATCTTCGTAAGTTTTTTCCATAAGGCGCGGTTGCCGGGCCCTTCCCCGGCAACCACCTTTTGTACAAGTATTGCTGCTGTTGCATGTAATCCTTTGTACAAAGCCAGGCGCAGACCCTGTGCATAAATAAAGCTTTTGTATTTCGCAGTTTTGGACGATTTCATGTTTACTTTTATTTTGCATGATTATCTGACATACTGTGCAGTACAGCCTCCCCGGTAAGCATTAACGAGCCGCCAAGCTCCTATATCTTTATTTTCTCTTCTTTCTTTTTCTCAAAGAGACAGAAGCTTCCCTCGCGCACAAGTTTGCCGGGGGGGATGGGATAATGATATGGACCAGGACCAGGCGTCGTTCAAAGAAACTTTGCCTTGCCGGGAAGAAGGCAGCGGCAAGCAGACCAGGCGTCGTTCAAAGAAACTTTGCCTTGCCGGGAAGAAGGCAGCGGCAAGCAGTGACAAGACCTTGCCGCGGAGAGATCAGCGACAAAGCTAAGTGCCAAAGTTTGAACAATCAAATTCTTTTTTATTTTCAAGGTTATTTTCCTTGAACGATACTACTCTTTGTATGGAAAACCTGTGCGCGACGGAACCTAAGCGTAATCGGTCGCGCCCTTATCTTGTTTCAAGTCCGCTCAACAACCTAAGTGGCTGCACTGAGCGCGACAAGGTTGCTTGCCGGCAGCGGCACCGCCAGCAGGCTGCTGAAGTCCCGCACCCAGCGCTAGCGGCGATGGTGCGCGCACTGGCAAGTTCCCTATAAGCGTAGGGCAAGTACACACAAAGAAAGAAATTGCTCAAGGGAGATGACATGCATTAACTTCAAAATATTGCAAGTTATATTACAAGATAAGTTGCCGCGGCTTAAACAGATTGTTCTTTAACATGTCTAGCGGCGGCAAGGAGGGAGAAGAATGGGCTCTCTAATTGCGGTGCTCGCCTTCGACTCTCTGGATTTGGTCCACCCTCTCCACGATGGGCGCGACAAGGGCCTCTAGTGGCGCGGGGTCGTATCCTTTCGGCAAGCTTTTGAAGATGTTGCTGAAGTCGACGCCCGGGTTTCTGTATGCTATCTTCACCAACAACCTCCGGAGAACTCCCCGGCAAAGCCTGCGTGACTCGTCGGCCAGTTGAGCCTTGTGATTGACTTGGAGCTGTTGGAGTGCTTCTACTACTCCGTCGAAGAACTCGGCTAGCTTGACGCTAGTTTGCGTGTTCTTGTCGGTGGAGTACCCGAAGTCCGGCACCTTCCGGGCAGTCAACTCCTTGTCGATGTCCTCGGCGGCGCTGGCAAGCCTGTCTGTGAAGATCCCCACATTATCCCTGAACTTCTTGTGGGTTGCAATAGCATCTTGAAGCAGACCTTTTTCCTTCTGGAGCTCTGTCATTAGAAGCCCTTCGCGCTTTCTGGTGGTGTCGAGCGTCTCCTTCAGTGTGGTCAGCTTTAGCTTCAGGTCTGCTCTGGAGTCGTTGGCGGCGGCAAGCAGATTGTTCTTCTTGGCTATGGTAACTTGCATCTCCGCCAAAGTGTGGGTCACATTTGCCCTTTCACTTTCAAGCGTTGAGAGCTTGTCACCGTTTGCCTTAAGGGCGGCCTCTAGTCTTGCCACTTTCTCCTCCGTTTCCTTCCTGTTCACTTCTGCAGCAGCGACAGCATTGGTGGCCTCCACCAACTTGCTGGCGTACTCTTGGGCCAAGGCTTCGATTTCCTTCTGGTGTTTTTGTGCCTGCCCCCGGGTCCGCTCTGTGACAAGTCTTGCCACCTCCTCGTCTTTCTGTCGGAGGGTTTCGGCAAGTTTCCTCTTGCGCTCGGCAAGTTCTTCTTCGTGGGCATCAAGGTCCACTTTCCGCTGGTTCAGATCACCGGCCTGAGCAGACAACTCCTTGGCGGTCTCCTCCTGTTTTTGTTCAATGTCTTGCTTCATCAGGAGGAGGGCCTGCCGTTCTTTGGCCAGCTGTGCCCGCTTGACCTCTAACGCATTAAGAGATCGCGCGCGGACGTCCGCCAAGATCTCCGCGCGCCTCAACATGTCAGCTTCGGCCTTCTCGATGAGCGCCTCCCTGGAAGCTAGCTTCTCCCGTCGGGCGCGATGAAGATTCAGCAGCTTTTGAAGCAGTTGCTCCTCTTCAGACGTGCTGCTGCTGCTGGCGCCTGGTGCATCCACAAGCTGGAGCCCGGCAGCGGCAAGGATCTCCTCGTCCACAACATCCTCCTCGGTTGGCGCTCTGGAGCCCACCGTCCAGGGGAGGCTGACGTAGACGTTCTCGCCGACCCGGATGTATTTGCTTGGCGGAGGCGAGTTGGGCGCTGCCGCCTCGTCAGTGGTTGAGGGACCCGTGGTCGGAGTAGCGCCTGGCGCTCCTGTGGCCTCAGGGCCGTCAGTACGACCACCGGCTCCCTCGCCGGCCTCCTCAGCAGCCTTCTGGGCGGCCTCAGCTTTAGCAGCCTTGGCGGCTTCATCGGTGGGCGCCTTGGCGGTATTATCCTCGGTGGCCTTGCCGGCCTCTTCGGCAGCCCTGGCAGTTTCTTCGTCGGCATGCTTGTCGGCTGCCAGCTTGTAGGCCTTGGCAGCGGCGGCCTTGGCGGCCTCATCGTCGACGGCCCCTGTGGTGTTCTCCTCGGCAGAAGAGTCAATGTTCATTGGCTCCACCGAGGAGGGCTCTGCCAACCCGAGAAGTAAGGCAAAAAGAGCTTCAGGAAGAAATTCAAGAAGACAAAAGAAAGAAAGCAGAAAGAGTTTTGCGGCAAGTGGGTTTACCCGTGTTGAGCTCAGGAGCTGGGGGCTCCCCTCCCCCGTCAACGTTTGTCATTGGGGTGGGGTCGCCAGCGCTGGTGCTTGGCACTTCGGCGCTTGCCGGCTCCCCTACCTGGCGCGCCAAAGATGTCGGGGACGAATCCGCGATCACCTATGGGACCCAGGGAAGGACCCCTTTACGTTCGGCAGGGAGAGACGGTCGCACGAAGAGCAAATCTAGCGAAGAACACGACAGTGCACGAGAGAGATTTACCCAGGTTCGGGCCGCACGGATGCGTAAAACCCTACTCCTGCTTTTTGGTTTATTATTTGTATGATTGTTCTAGCTCCAGGAGCGCTACAGTACCGAGCAGCTGCGTACAATACTGGAGTTCTCCATCTCCCCCGTTCCTCCTCCTTCCTCCACATTGCCTATGGGCCTCCTTTTATACGCACAAAGGGGTCACCAACAGGTGGCAAACAGTAAAGGTAGAGGTGGAAAGTTGCTACAGTAAGGCCATTATTACCAGGATGACATGTCCTACCTACCACTGACGGCAGGGGACAAGGGCATTAAATGCCCATGCCTTTGCTGTCCACATACATGTACCCGGACGTCTTGGACGTGGGAAAAGCCTATCCCACCTGCTCCTGCACCGCTAGCTACAGTGTACCGCCGTCTATACAGTGCCCTGCCACACACGCTTGGAAGGACCCAGAGCGCCACGCTGGCAGAGGCACCGGAGCAGCACAGTAGCACAGTGGTACAGTAACGCTTGCCGCGGCAAGACCTTGCCGCACCTGACAGCTTGCCGCAACCCATAGTTTGCCGCGCAAGGTAACTTGCCGGGGCAAGTACCTTGCCGCAGCTGCTATCTTGCCGCAGCCAATACCTAGCCGTAGCCAATGACTTGCCGGGGCAAGTACCTTGCCGCGGCAAGTACTCTGCTACAGCAAACCTCAGGCTCGGCCTCAGCTGTCCCTCCCGGCAAGCTCCTCTTGCCGGGGCCTTAACTCTTGCTTTGTATACTTTGTTCTTGGATGGCTTAATAATCTTGAGCTTCTCACTGGCTGTCCTCCCGCAAGCCTGGCCGCGGGATGCTACTACTGCCCGTGCACAAGTACGGGGTACTAGGGTACCCCTATTCTAGTACACCGACAGGAGCCCCCGGGCCTGGGCCACACACGGTGCCGGGCGTTGTTGGGCCAGGCCCAAACAGTGCACGGGCACGCGTGGCTGGGATAAGCCGAAACGTCCCTATGCTGTTTAATTGCACGCTCTCCCACGCATCGCGCGTTGAATGCGGAGCGTGGGAAGCGTGCGCAGCTATCTCGAATGACGAAGGGGCGGATGGTTCCGCATCTTTCCCCATAAAAGGAGGGACCTGCAGAAGCACTCACACACGCCTCTCACCATTCTCGATCTCCAAATCTCCGCCTTCTTCTTCCTCCGCTCTAAAACAAAGCGGTTTCCCAATCCTCCGGCACCACGCGCGTCCGCATCTCCCTCGGTCCTCAGCTCCTCCTTCGCCATGCCTCCCAAAGGAGAAAAGGGGAAGACGGGGAAGTCCTCAAGGACGGAGACCCAGGCGCAGTTGAAGAGGCAGAAGTACGCGCTCTTCGCTCCGACGCTCACGAGGGCGGATCTGAAGGCCAAGTTCCAAGGCATGTGGGCCGCGAGGACCAAGGCGCATCCGGCCACCCACGTTCGCCCAGCCACCGACGAGAGCGAAGTGAGCAAGTACCCCTTCTTCGCTTGCTACTTTTGGTGCGGGCTCTGCCCACCGTACTCGGATTTCTTTAGCGACGTCATGTACACCTTCAATCTCCGTCTGCTAGATCTCACACCGAATGCCGTATCCACCATGGCAATATTTGCGCATCTGTGCGAGAACTTCGTCGGCGTTGCACCCAACACTGCGCTGTTCAGGCATTACTTCACTCCCCGTGCTGAAAAGGGGGAGCCCCTCACTGTTGGCATCTCGTTCGTTTCAAGATTGGGCGCCAAGGAGCATTATCTGAAGGGGGATCTCCGCCCAAGATGGGGAGAAATCCGGTCTGAATGGTGTTGGATCATTGACGACGAGCCGCCACCATATTGTGCGCTTCGCAAGACCCCAGCAGCGCGTGGCACAGACTGGAGCAATCTGGATCCCGAGGACAAATAGCTGGAGATTGCCGCTACCAGGATCATACGGCTCAGGGAGGCCGGGCTCACCATAGGGATGGTTGGCGCAGACTTCCTCCGCCGCCGCATTGCTCCTCTGCAGCAGAGAGGAAGGACGGCCTCTGATTGGAAGAACCCAACCGATATCATGCGGCTGCGCCCTGGACTGATCAACAACTTCACAGTTCTGCAGCACGACTTTTTCATGCGAGAACTGTTCAAGCAAGAGACAGATCCAGAGAAGCGCGATAAGGCGTTCACGCTGCCGAAGCACATCGTGCCCCTTTGCAACAACTCCGCATTGAGTGCAATCATCGCTATGATGCCGCTCTGCAATGCGCACAGCGTTGAAGCAACTTGGGACGTGCCGCTCGAAGAAGACGTGCGGCGATTCTTTGACTCCACGGTCGAAAAGCAGGTCCGGGAGGAGGAGTGGCTCGTCCGCAACACCACTGAGCAAGAAATAGAATTCATTGCTCGAAGAGTGGAAGAGGACAGGCTCGCCAGGGAAGCTGGCGATTTTGGTTATACTTTGGCGGAGCTCGACGAGGCACAAAAGGAGATCCTTGCCGAGCAGGGGATGCTTGCCGGGAAGGGCGAGCTCGCCGCACCCGGCAAGGATGTCGGGCCAAGCCAGCCTGCCGACGAGTCAGGCAGCTCGGAGGATGAGGGCTCCTCTTCCAAGGAGGGCACCGAAAGCCCACCGCAGTCAGAGTCCCCAGCCCCTCTGAGGAGGAAAAGCCTTCGCAGGCTTGGCAAAGTGGCTGAGCGGCAAGAGGTTCAACAACCGCCGGAGCGCCGTTCGACGCGCTCGACCGCGGCAAGGGCTGGTGCTGCGGGAGCGTCTCACACGGCCCCGGCAACTGGAGCAGGGTCATCAAAGACCGCTGCTACTACCCCCGCCAAGCGGCCAAGGAGCCCAGCTCCCCCTCCTCCCCCTCCTCACACGAAGGCGGACATTGATTTTTCCGCTCTCAGCGAAGAGGACGACGGGGAAGAGTAAGTTCCCTTGCCGCGACCCTCAATCTTTGTAAGGTTTTGTTTCTGTCCTCACTTGTCGCGCTCCGGCCTTGCTTCCACAGGGAGGAAACCTTGGCGGAGAGGACAAGGAAGAGAGCTAAGGTCTCGACGAGCAAGACCGTGGTGGTCGTCGAAGATGAGCCCACGGCAACCACCGGGAGAGCGTCTGAGACCATCCCGACCAGCTCGGAGCCCAGCCCTCGTCGCAGCCCCCAGCGTAAGTATTTCAACTACCTTTCGCTGGCGGTCGCTGAGGAACAAGCATTTTGTCACTGACATCTTTGGGCGTGTAGGAGAGGAGCAGCAAGTGGAGCCATCTGAAGGTGCTCCAGAAGTACCACCCCCCTCGACCACACCGCCAAGGAGAAGATCTCCGGTAAGGGCTCCCACTAGCGAGCCGAGCCACGAAGAGGAGCCGGCAAGCGCCGAAGTGCCAAGCACCAGCGCTGACGACCCCACTCCAATGACAAACGTTGACGGGGGAGGGGAGCCCCTAGCTCCTGAGCTCAACACGGGTAAACCCACTTGCCGCAAAACTCTTTCTGATTTCTTTCTTTTGTCTTCTTGAATTTCTTCCTGAAGCTCTTTTTGCCTTACTTCTCGGGTTGGCAGAGCCCTCCTCGGTGGAGCCAATGAACATTGACTCTTCTGCCGAGGAGAACACCACAGGGGCCGTCGACGACGAGGCCGCCAAGGCCGCCGCTGCCAAGGCCGACAAGCTGGCAGCCGACAAGCTTGCCGACGAAGAAACTGGCAGGGCTGCCGAAGAGGCCGGCAAGGCCACCGAGGATAATACCGCCAAGGCACCCACCGATGAAGCCGCCAAGGCTGCTGAAGCTGAGGCCGCCCAGAAGGCTGCTGAGGAGGCCGGCGAGGGAGCCGGTGGTCGTACTGACGGCCCTGAGGCCACAGGAGCGCCAGGCGCTACTCTGACCACGGGTCCCTCAACCACTGACGAGGCGGCAGCGCCCAACTCGCCTCCGCCAAGCAAATACATCCGGGTCGGCGAGAACGTCTACATCAGCCTCCCCTGGACGGTGGGCTCCAGAGCGCCAACCGAGGAGGATGTTGTGGACGAGGAGATCCTTGCCGCTGCCGGGCTCCAGCTTGTGGATGCGCCAGGCGCCAGCAGCAGCAGCACGTCTGAAGAGGAGCAACTGCTTCAAAAGCTGCTGAATCTTCATCGCGCCCGACGGGAGAAGCTAGCTTCCAGGGAGGCGCTCATCTAGAAGGCCGAAGTTGACATGTTGAGGCGCGCGGAGATCTTGGCGGACGTCCGCGCGCGATCTCTTAATGCGTTAGAGGTCAAGCGGGCACAGTTGGCCGAAGAACGGCAGGCCCTCCTCCTGATGAAGCAAGACATTGAACAAAAACAGGAGGAGACCGCCAAGGAGTTGTCTGCTCAGGCCGGTGATCTGAACCAGTGGAAAGTGGACCTTGATGCCCACGAAGAAGAACTTGCCGAGCGCAAGAGGAAACTTGCCGAAACCCTCCGACAGAAAGACGAGGAGGTGGCAAGACTTGTCGCAGAGCGGACCCGGGGGCAGGCACAAAAACACCAGAAGGAAATCGAAGCCTTGGCCCAAGAGTACGCCGGCATGTTGGTGGAGGCCACCAACGCTGTCGCTGCTGCAGAAGTGAACAGGAAGGAAACGGAGGAGAAAGTGGCAAGACTAGAGGCCGCCCTTAAGGCAAACGGTGACAAGCTCTCAACGCTTGAAAGTGAAAGGGCAAAGGTGACCCACACTTTGGCGGAGATGCAAGTTACCATAGCCAAGAAGAACAATCTGCTTGCCGCCGCCAACAACTCCAGAGCAGACCTGAAGCTGAAGCTGACCACACTGAAGGAGACGCTCGACACCACCAGAAAGCGCGAAGGGCTTCTAATGACAGAGCTCCAGAAGGAAAAAGGTCTGCTTCAAGATGCTATTGCAACCCACAAGAAGTTCAGGGATAACGTGGGGATCTTCACAGACAGGCTTGCCAGCGCCGCCGAGGACATCGACAAGGAGCTGACTGCCCTGAAGGTGCCGGACTTCGGGTACTCCACCGACAAGAACACGCAAACTAGCGTCAAGCTAGCCGAGTTCTTCGACGGAGTAGTAGAAGCACTCCAACAGCTCCAAGTCAATGACAAGGCTCAACTGGCCGACGAGTCATGCAGGCTTTGCCGGGGAGTTCTCCGGAGGTTGTTGGTGAAGATAGCATACAGAAACCCGGGCGTCGACTTCAGCAACATCTTCAAAAGCTTGCCGAAGGGATACGACCCCGCGCCACTAGAGGCCCTTGTCGGCCCATCGTGGAGAGGGTGGACCAAATCCAGAGAGTCGAAGGCGAGCACCGCAATTAGAGAGCCCATTCTTCTCCCTCCTTGCCGCCGCTAGACCTTTGTCGCTGATCTCTCCGCGGCAAGGTCTTGTCACTGCTTGCCGCTGCCTTCTTCCCGCAAGGCAAAGTTTCTTTGAACGACGCCTGGTCTGCTTGCCGCTGCCTTCTTCCCGGCAAGGCAAAGTTTCTTTGAACGACGGCTGGTCCACGCCTGGTCCATATCATTATCCCATCCCCCCCGGCAAACTTGTGCGCGAGGGAAGCTTCTGTCTCTTTGAGAAAAAGAAAGAAGAGAAAATAAAGATATAGGAGCTTGGCGGCTCGTTAATGCTTACCGGGGAGGCTATACTGCACAGTATGTCAGATAATCATGCAAAATAAAAACAAACATGAAATCGTCAAAAACTGCGAAATACAAAAGCTTTATTTATGCACAGGGTCTGTGCCTGGCTTTGTACAAAGGATTACATGCAACAGCGGCAATACTTGTACAAAAGGTGGTTGCCGGGGAAGGGCCCGGCAACCGCGCCTTATGGAAAAAACTTACGAAGATGCTCTATGTTCCAGGAATTGATCACTGGAATGCCATCCTCGGTCTCCAGGCGGACAGCGCCGGGCCTGGTGACTCGTTTCACCCGATAAGGGCCTTCCCACTTTGGCGTCAACTTGTTTGAATTCTTGGCCGACTGAACGCGCCGAAGAACAAGGTCGCCTTCCTCGAGACTTCTGGCATTAACTTTGCGGCTATGGTAGCGACGCAAAGCTTGCTGGTAGCGAGCAGCTCTCACAGCAGCCTGAAGACGATCCTCCTCGAGGAGCACAGCGTCATCTTGCCGCAGTTGCTCTTGCTCAAGCTCATCGTAAGCGAGCACTCGAGGTGACCCGTATACGAGTTCCGTGGGGAGAACTGCCTCTGCTCCATAAACTAGAGCAAAAGGCGTCTGGCCAGTAGCTCGATTTGGCGTCGTCCTGATCGACCAAAGAACCACTGGCAGCTCCTCGATCCAGTTTTTGCCGCACTTGCGCAGCCTGTCGAAAGTTCTCGTCTTGAGCCCACGCAGCACTTCAGCATTTGCCCTTTCAGCTTGACCGTTGCTTCGGGGGTGAGCAACAGAAGCGAAACAGACCTTGGTGCCAAGGTCTTCGACATACTGCATGAAGGCGTGGCTCGTGAACTGGGTACCGTTGTCGGTGATGATCCTGTTAGGAACACCAAAGCGACAAACAATTCCCTTGAAGAACTTGATGGCTGATTGTGCTGTCACCTTCCTCACTGCTTCCACTTCTGGCCACTTCGTAAACTTGTCGATGGCCACATACAAGTACTCGAAGCCCCCGGTGGCACGGGGAAAGGGGCCGAGGATGTCGAGCCCCCAGGCCGAAAATGGCCAGGAGAGAGGGATTGTCTGGAGAGCTTGAGCTGGCTGATGAATCTGCTTGGAATGAAACTGGCACACTTCACACTTGGTTACTAGTGCAGTTGCATCCTGGAGGGCGGTGGGCCAAAAGAAACCTTGCCGGAAAGCCTTTCCAACAAGGGCTCTTGACCCTATGTGGTGACCACATATGCCTCCATGAATCTCCGCCAACAGCTCCTGTCCTTCTTCCCGGGGAATACACTTCAATTTCACACCGTTTGGTCTTTTTCTGCACAGCATGTCATCGACAAATTGATACATATTGGACCGTCGGGCTACTTTCTCCGCTTCTTCCTGCTCTTCGGGAAGTTCTCCTGTCTGAAGGAAACGGACGATCTGCTGCGCCCACGCTGGAGCCTGTGGCTCGACAACGAGGACTAAAGGCATTTCTTCTGCTGCGGGAACATCAGGCCCTACGGGAAGAGCTCGTCGCTCTACCAGAGCCTGCCGTTCCCCGACGAGCTTGGCGGGAACAGCCGCCTCAACGACAAGAGCCTGGGGCCCTGCTGGAGCGTGCAGTCCTTCAACAAGCTTGTCGGGAGCAGTTGCTTCAACGACGGAAGCCCAAGGCCTCGTCGGAGCATCTTGCTCCTCAGTGCTTCGATCAGGAGCGCCTGCTTCAACGACAAGCTGAAGTCTTGTCGGAGCAAGTTGCCCCTTTGCCTCTAGCCTAGGAGCACCCGCTTCAACGACAAGAGCGCGAGGCCTTGTCGGAGCAAGTTGCCCCTCTGAATCTTTGGCGCTGGCTTTGGCAGCCTTCTTGCCGGCGGCTTCGGGGAGCTCTGCCGGGAAGTAGTCGCCAGAAGCCAACTTCCTCTTCCTGCCTTGCCCTACTGATGGCGTCACGGATGGCTGAGTTAGTTGGAGCACAAAAGTGCCTGGCTCCACAGGCAATTTGAGTGCGGCGCGCTTTGACAAACCATCGGCAATGTCATTCTCAGCACGTGGGACGTGCTCCATTTGTAGGCCGTCAAAGCGTTCTTCCAACTTCCTCACCTCATCTACATAAGCTTCCATCAATGGGCATTGGTAGTTCTTGTTCACTTGCCTGATGACAAGCTGCGAATCTCCCCTGACAATAAGCTTCTTGATCCCAAGGTCTGCCGCGATCCTGAGACCGGCAAGCAACCCCTCATATTCTGCAGTATTGTTCGTCGCCTGTTCCTTGGGAAAGTGCATTTGGACCACGTACTTGAGGTGCTCTCCGGTGGGTGCGACAAGCAGTACGCCAGCACCGGCGCCTTGCAGCGAAAAGGCCCCATCAAAGTACATAAGCCACTCTTTGCTTGTCTCCTTGCCGGGGAGAGTCGTCTCTGGGATTTCTTCGTCTGGCGTTGGTGTCCATTCTGCGACAAACTCTGCCAAAACTCGGCTCTGTATGGTTGATGTACTCTCAAACTTGAGACCAAAGCTCGACAACTCCAACGCCCACTCGACAATCCTGCCTGTCGCTTCTGGATTTTGCAAAATCCTTTTCAGCGGGAAGTGAGTGACGACGGTAACTTCATGTGCTTGAAAGTAATGGCGCAGCTTTCTCGAGGCCTTGAGAAGGCCGAAAAGCAGCTTTTGCACACCAGAATACCTTGACCTAGCTCCCTGCAGAAGAGAGCTCACAAAGTAGACCGGGTGCTGCACCATTTTCTTCTTTTGTATCACTTCGCCTGACTGCGCAGACGAATCCTTGTCGGCAGAAAAACTTGTCGGGGGAGCCCCCAGCTTGTCGCTGGATGTGCTTGCCGCAGTTACTGCCTCCTCATCCACCTCTCTCTCCGCTACCAGCGCAGCACTAACCACTTGATTGGTTGCCGCTAGATACAGCAACAACTTCTCTTGTGGTTTAGGTGCGACAAGTATTGGAGGAGAGGAGAGGTATCTCTTCAAGTCTTGCAGCGCTGCCTCCGCCTCCGGAGTCCACTTCAATGGACCTGCCTTTTTTAAGATTTTGAAAAATGGCAGGGCGCGCTCAGCTGACTTGGAGATAAACCTACTGAGAGCAGCAACACAGCCGGCAAGTCGTCGTACATCCTTGACGCGCTTCGGTGCTTCAATTTGCTCAATGGCTTTGATCTTGTCAGGATTGGCTTCAATTCCGCGTTGAGACACAAAGAACACGAGAAGCTTGCCGGAGGGAACTCCAAACACGCACTTCTCGGGGTTGAGCTTCAGGTTGATCTTGCGCAGATTTACAAAAGTTTCTTCTAGATCTTGAACCAAAGTAGCCCTGTCCTTGCTTTTGACCACTATATCGTCCATATAGGCTTCCACATTTCTGTGCAGCTGAGGCTCAAAAGCAATCTGGACGGCTCTTGCAAATGTTGAACCAGCATTTTTCAAACCAAATGGCATACGTACGAAACAGTATGTGCCACAGGGTGTGATAAATGCGGTCTTTTCCTCATCTTCCTCAGCCATGAAGATTTGATGATACCCTGAATATGCGTCAAGAAATGAAAGCAAATCACATCCTGCCGTGGAGTCAACAATCTGGTCTATGCGGGGCAAAGGAAATGGGTCTTTGGGACAAGCTTTATTAACATCAGTGAAATCAATACAAAGCCTCCATTTTCCATTCGCTTTGCGCACGACAACAGGATTGGCCAACCACGTAGGATGGAGCACTCCTCTGACGAGGCCTGCTGCTTCCAACTTCTTGATTTCTTCCGCAATAAACTCTTGCCGCTCCACAGCTTGCTTTCTGGCTTTCTGTTTGACGGGCCTCGCGTGGGGACAAACGGCAAGGTGGTGCTCAATTACTTTCCTGGGAACACCGGGGATGTCGGACGGTTGCCATGCAAACACGTCGACATTCGCCCGCAGGAAAGCAACGAGCGCGCTTTCCTATTTGTTGTCAAGTGTGGCACTGATGGTAAAGGAACCACCAGTGCCGTCCTCCTTGGCGGGCACCTTCTTTGTCGCCGGCGGAGCGGCTTTATTCTTTTTGCACTTGCCGGTGGAGCTCTCTGGTGCGTCCTCGACGGCAGCGCAGCACTCCGAAGAGGTGCGCTTGCCGGAGTGGGCACATGAGCTCTTGTCGGACTTCCTCTTGTTCTCCCCCCCCCCCGAGAGCTTCAGCGGCAAGTGCCTTGGCGGCAGTTGCGGCAGCTGCTTCCCGGTAGATCTTCTCGGCGCAAATGAGCGCATCCTTCTTGTCGCAGGGAACTGTGATAACACTTACTGGGCCTGGCATCTTCAACACGTTGTAGGCAAAATGAGAGGCTGCCATAAACTTGGCGAGCGCTGGACGGCCAAGTATCCCATTATAAGGCAATGGAATATCGGCAACGTCAAAGGTGACCTTCTCGGTCCGATAGTTCAGCTCGCCGCCAAATGTCACTGGCAGCGTGATCTTCCCTTTCGGCTTGCTCCTTCCTGGATTGACTCCTTGGAAAGTACCAGTTTCCTCAAGCTCGCCGTCAGGGATTTGAAGTTTCCGGAGCACAGCGGGCGAAATCAGATTCAAGCCGGCCCCACCGTCAATTAACATCTTCGTGACCTTGAGGTTGCGGATCGTTGGTGAAACCAACATCGGCAAGCACCCGACCGCCGTTGTGCGGTCAGGGTGGTCCTCAATGTCAAAGACGATAGGCGTGTCGGACCACTTCAGAAGCTTTCTGGCGTCAACAGATGGTTCCGCCGCATTGATCTCTCGCGCCCACTGTTTAAGTTGGCGGTGAGAAGAATGCAACGAAGCACCACCGTCAACACACAAGACTTCTGCGGCTTTCTGAAATTCGTGCTCACTGGATTCTTCATCATCTAGATCATCATCATCATCATCTTTGTCGCGGCCATGAGGAGGCCTGTCGGTACTTGCCCCGGCAAGTTACCTTGCGCGGCAAACTATGGGTTGCGGCAAGCTGTCAGGTGTGGCAAGGTCTTGCCGCGGCAAGCGTTACTGTACCACTGTGCTACTGTGCTGCTCCGGTGCCTCTGCCAGCGTGGCGCTCTGGGTCCTTCCAAGCGTGTGTGGCAAGGCACTGTATAGACGGTGGTACACTGTAGCTAGCGGTGCAGGAGCAGGTGGGATAGGCTTTTCCCACGTCCAAGACGTCCGGGTACATGTATGTGGACAGCAAAGGCATGGGCATTTAATGCCCTTGTCCCCTGCCGTCAGTGGTAGGTAGGACATGTCATCCTGGTAATAATGGCCTTACTGTAGCAACTTTCCACCTCTACCTTTACTGTTTGCCACCTGTTGGTGACCCCTTTGTGCTTATAAAAGGAGGCCCATAGGCAATGTGGAGGGAGGAGGAGGAACAGGGAGATGGAGAACTCCAGCATTGTACGCAGCTGCTCGGTACTGTAGCGCTCCTGGAGCTAGAACAATCATACAGATAATAAACCAAAAAGCAAGAGTAGGGTTTTACGCATCCGTGCGGCCCGAACCTGGGTAAATCTCTCTCGTGCACTGTCGTGTTCTTCGCTAGATTTGCTCTTCGTGCGACCGTCTCTCCCTGCCGAACGTAAAGGGGTCCTTCCCTGGGTCCCATAGGTGATCGCGGATTCGTCCCCGACAGATATTTGTGTTGGCTGACATTCATCATGTAACAGTCACAACCTAGAGCGACACAGAACTAGCTCCAATTCATCAATGTAATGTAGGCATGTATTCCGTATATAGTCATACGTGCTTATGATAAGAACTTGCATGCCATCTTTTGCCCTACCCTCCCCTGGCAGTGGGGTCCATAAGGAAACTAAGGGATATTAAGGCCTCCTTTTAATAGAGAACCGGAACAAAGCATTAGCACTTAGTAAATGCATGAACTCCTCAAACTACGGTAATCACCGGAAAAAATCCCAATTATTGTCACCTTGGGGTATGCGGATCATAACACGTAATAGGTGCATATAACTTGCAAGATAGGATCAAGATCTCAAATATATTCATGAAAACATAAAGGGTTCAGATCTGAAGTCATGGCACTCGGGCCATAGTGACAAGCATTAAGCATTGCAATGTCATAGCAACATCAATCTCAAAACATAGTGGATACTAGGGATCAAGCCCTAAGAAATTGACTCGATTACATGATAAATCTCATCCGGCCCCATCACCGTCCAGCAAGCCTATGAAGGAATTACTCACTCACGGTGGTGAGCATCATGAAATTGGTGATGAAGAAGGGTTGGTGATGATGATGGCGACGAATCCCCCTCTCCGGAGCCCCGAACGGACTCCAGATCAGGCCTCCCGATAAGAACAGGAGGTGGCAGCGGCTCCGTATCATAAAACGCGATAAAACTTCTCTTTTTTTCTTGGGAAATTGGAATTTATTGGCTTGAGATTAGGGTCAGCGGAGCCTCGTGGGCCCCACAAGGTACCTGGGCGCGCCCTGGGGGGGTGGCCGCGCCCAGGTGCCTTGTGGGAAGCTGGTGGGCCCCCTCCGGTAGATTTTCACTCTAGTATTATCTATTTATTCCATAAAAAAATCTCCAAAAAGTTTCATCCAATCCTGAGAACTTTTATTTCTGCACAAAAACAACACCATGGTAGTTCTACGAAAACAACGTCAGTCCGGGTTAGTTTCATTCAAATCATGCAAATTAGAGTCCAAAACAAGAGCAAAAGTGTTTGGAAAAATAGATACGACTGAGACATATCAACTCCCCCAAGCTTAACTCATTGCTTGTCCTCAAGCAATTCAGTTGACAAACTGAAAGTGACAAAGAAAAACTTTTACGAACTCTTTTGTTCTTGTATCCGTATATAAGCTTAAATAGTACCCAAATTTTCAGCAAAGATCATAACTAACCATGCAAATGATAACACTTAGAAATTATACTCACTTATATCAATGGCATAATCAACTAGAGACAAATAATAAAATGCCAACACTTTTCAAAACAATCATGATATAATATGATAACATGGTATCTCGCTAGCCTTTCTGAGACCGCAAAACATAAATGCAGAGCACCTCCAAAGTTCAAGCAATGACTAAACATTGTAATTCATGGTAGAAGAGATCCAGTCATGATGCACACAATATTAACTATACTCAATGCATAAGAATGACAATAGTGCTCTCAGGACTGGTACTTGATTGAGAAGATGATGAGTCAACAATAAAAGTAAATAACATGAAAGTAAATAGATAGGCCCTTCACAGAGGGAAGCAGAGATTTACAAAGGTGCTAGAGCTCGAGGATTAAATCAGAGATAATATAATTTTGAGAGGCATGCCTTTCCTGTCAACGTCACGACCAAGAATTTTCAATATCTTCCATGCTAAACACATCATCACCGGTTCCCAAGCAGATAGGTAAAGTTTATCCCCCCCCCCTCCACCAACAAACACAAGCCATGGCTAGTTGTATCCATGGGTGTCCTCCATACCAACAACTTTCCGAGGGAGTTTGTTTCATTATATATATTTTCATTTTGATTATAGGACTGGGCATCCCAATTACCAGCCTCTCTCGTGCAATGACGGGTGAATAAACCCCCATCTTGAGAATAACCCTCTTAGCATGGAAGATACTGACCACCCCCTATTGCTCCATGAGCGGTACGGGCACACAAAACATATGTTCATTTGAATTATTAGAGGCGGCACATGCAAATTTACTTGGAACGGCAGAGTAATACCGCATATAGGTAGATATAGTGGACTCATATGGAACAACTTTTGTTTAAGGGATTTGGATGCACAAGAAGTATTCCCGCTTAGTACAGGCGAAGGCTAGCAAATAGATTGAGAAGCGACCAACTAGACAGCGACAACATTCATAAACATGCATTGAGAATAATTAACATTGAACACTAGCATGAGTAGGGTATAAACAACCCTGAACATAAATACCGTGGAGGCTATGGTGGTTTTGAATCAACTACATGCGTGAACATGTGTCAAGTCAAGCCACTTGAAACTTTCAGAGGAGGATACAATATTGACATACTACATCATAACCATTTTAATGCATGTTGACACCCAAAATAAATCATTATCCACTCCTAGATACTTAAGCATGGCATGAGCAACTATAATCTCTAATTGTCATCACAAACATGTTTACTCATAACATGCTGAATCATGGATACTGAGTTAAACATATTTACAAAAATAAAAACAATTTGAGGTCATACCCGCTTTTCCTTTCCACGGTCGCTTCATCAAATTACCGTAATTATTGCCTTTCACTTGCATGACCGAATGATATGAAAATAATAATAGTGCAAGAGTGTCGTGGACTAAGCAGGAATCTGCAAACATTTTATTCAAAGGAGAAGACAAGGTAATATTGGCTCTTTGTTAGATCAACAATAATGCATATGAGAGCCACTCAACATTTTTATCGTGGTCTTCTCCTTACAATGACTCATCAAAAAGAAAAGAATTTCAGAGAAACACACTGAAATATTTTTGGACTTTTTAGTTTTTTTTGAAGAAAGCAAATTAACAAGGGAAAAACAAAAAACCAGAAAAACTATTTACACGGGAAAGCTCGCAACAAGGAAAAGAAGAAACGAGAAATCTTTTTGGGTTTTCTTTTAATACTACAAACTAATTGAAACAAGAAAGAAAAACCGAAAAGAAGCGAGAATTTTTTTGGATTTTCTCAAAGTTTTTTCAAAGCACACATGAAGAAAGCGAGAAATAAAAAATAACATGGATAATACAATGAAAAAGGATGAACACCGATAATTGGAATGAAATGTGTGAACGTGAATGTAATGTCGGTGACAAATACATACTCCCCCAAGCTTAGGCTTTTGCTTAGCTTGGTAATCACCACTTCTGGTCTGGATAATAGTCGAAGTGGTAGCTCATGGAGGCTCTCTATGCAGCCTCCTCAGCAAGACAGGCAGCCTCCACTGCCGTGTTATACTCTCGCACCTCGTTCTCACAGAGAAAATATCTTTGTTTACTCTGAAATCAAAGAGAACAGGCGCAGGCAAAATAATAGAGACATCATGATATTTATCAAATATCAAGTTATAGTCATATATGTAAGTGTTGTCCTTAATAAAATCATGGCGCTGCATTGCCTCAAAATCTAGATATTTATCAGGTAATATAGGATCATTAGGCCGAGGGCAGACCCCAAGCCTGGCAGCTACGCGGGAGGCATAAATTCCTCCATATAAATCACCATTACCCGCATTGTGGTGTAGCCTACGTGCAAAAATTGCCCCAAGATTATATGGTTTAAGTCCCGTCAGAGCAGTGTGAATAATGCTCAAGTCGGGGGCACAAAGTGCACTACAGTCTTGTTTACCAGAAATGCATTTTCTATTAAAAAGTGCAAAGTAACGAATATCAGGAAAATGAATACTTTTTATTCTAGCCTGCGTAACTCCCCTATCATCACCATTGCAAAGGCTCTTAAGAAACATCTCATAATTAGGTCTAGGCGGTTCGCTAAGCGAACCCCAATATGGAATTTTGCATGCATCACAAAATCTTCTAGAGACATTCCATATGATCTATCATATAAGTGAAACGAGACTCTAGAGCTGTGAGAGTGATACTCAAACTTTTTAGTGAATGAATGTGTAAGGTTGTTTTGTTGGGTGCACTTATCTGCGATGAAGGAAGCGAGCTCAGTATTATGAATGGACTGATCGAATTCTTCCTTAATACCCGCACCTATCATGAATTCATCACACGACCACCGGCATGATTTTGCTTCAACGATCCGTGCAGAAGTTGCCCTTGGTTCAACGTACGCTTGACGTACCAAGCTCCCAATTGAGGATCCCTCCGAGGACCTCCTCCTAAAGAAGTTCATTTTCCTAAGAACAAATTTTTGAAATTTTTGGACCACAAAATGACGTTAATAAAACTTCAAAAGGTTGATAACAACTACTCATATGAATGTCTAGAGGCTATATCAAGCATTCGAACTACTTGGAACTCAAAGAATTTAACATGGAAGCTCATTTTTAGTAGCACCAAGAGGAGCTAATTGTGCAAAATATAATCCACTAAAGCAAAAACTAATTGGAGCAATGGAGGAGTCACACACCAAGGCGCAATCCCCCAAAACAGTTTCGGAAACGGAGCTCCGGACAAAGAGATCGAAAATCTGAGGTTTGGGAGCAAGAACACGAGAGAGAGAGAGAGAGAGAGAGAGAGAGAGAGAGAGAGAGAGAGAGAGAGAGCAACTAGCATTTTTTTCTGGAGGTAGGAGACGAAGTGGGCTAAAGGGATAAGTTAGTGGGTCCCTGTGGGACACACAAGGTACCTTGGCGTGGTCGCGCCCAGGTGACTTGTGAGCACCTGGGGCACCCCCTGGGTTGTGTTTAGTGCCAATAATTCTTATATATTCCAGAAAAAAATCACGTTAAAAGTTTACGTCATTCTGAGCACTTTTATTTTTGGGTCATTTTTATTCCACAGATAATTCAGAAAATAGGATAATCATGGCATTTTATTTTATTTAACTAAGAATAACAGAGGGCAAACAGTAGGTACATAGTTGAGTTTACTAAATTCATCAACCTCATGCCCCTAAAAAAGAATCCATTAATAAGGTTGATCAAGTCTTATTAACAAACCATTTTCGAATGACATAAAACCGAAGAATCTTTGTATAACAATAGGTTACCTCAACGGGGATATGCATCTCCCCAATAATAAGAGTTTCATATTTCTTTTGGACCGGTGGAAGAGGGAATTGAAAACCTCCAATAGTAATTGTCGAAACCTTTTCAATAATATTGATACCATTCACTTGGAATTGTTTCTTCAGAAAGTGCACCATATGCTCATTACCATTGATATGAAAAGTGATTTTGCTTTTGTTGTAATCAATAAGAGCCCTTGCAGTATTAAAAAAGGGTCTACCAAGGATAATCGACATGTTATCGTCCCCGAGCATATCAAGTATAACAAAGTCTGTCAAGATAGTAACATTTGCAACCACAACAGGCACATCCTCACAAATACTGATAGCTATGGTAGTTGATTTATCAGCCATTTGCAATGATATTTTAGCACGTGTGAGTTTATGCAAATCAAGTCTTCTGTATACAGAGAAAGGCATAACACTAACACCGGCTCCCAAATCACATAAAGCAGTTTTCACATAGATTCTTTTAACAGAGCATGGTATAGTTGGTATTCCTGGATCTCCTAGTTTCTTAGGTACTCCATTCTTAAAATAATAATCTACAAGCATGGTGGAGATTTTAGCTTCAGATATCTTTCTTTTATTAGTGACAATATCTTTCATATACTTAGCATATGGGGCCATCTTCAAAATATCAGTCAAACAAGTACGCAAAAAGACTAGCCTAAGTATCTCAGCAAAGCGTTCAAATTCTTCCTCGTCCTTATTTTTAGGTGGCTTAGTAGGAAAAGGCATGGGTTTCTGAACCCAGGGTTCTCTTTATTTAACATGTTTTCTAGCAATGAAATCTCTCTTATCATATCGTTTATTCTTTGGAGGTGGGTTATCAAGATCAACATCAGGTTCTATTTCAACATCATTATCATGTTCTTTATCATTGTCTAGTTGAGCTTCAACATGGACATCATCATTATCATTATTGTTATCACTAGGTGTATGTTCATTACCAGATTGTGTCTCAGCATCAGAAATAGAAACATCATTACTATTCTAAGAAGGTTGTTCGACCACAGGTTCACTAGAAGAATGCAAAGTCCTATCATTTTTCTTTTTCTATTTCTTCTTAGATGAACTAGGTGCATCAGTATTAATTCTCTAAGAATCTTGATCAATTCTTTTAGGATGACCTTCAGGATAAAGTGGCTCCCGAGTCATTTTACCTCCTCTAGTCATTACTCTAACAACATGAGCATTCATATTATTATTCATCTCATTAAGCAAATCATTTTGAGACTTAGAAACTTGTTCTAACTGATTTTGGACCATGGATGCATGTATACCTAGACCCTTAACATCATTAGCAATTCTGAACATTAAGTCACTCAAACGATCAATCATGAAAGCATTACGTTTTAATTGCTTGGTAACATACATATTAAAGTGTTCTTGCTTAACAATGTAACGTTAAATTCATCTAGGCACTGACTAGCAGATTTATTGTAGGGAATATCACCTTCATCAAATCTCATAAGAGAATTTACCTTTACTACCTGTGTCAGGGTGTGAGCCCATGTATTTCTTCAATAGGTGGTAAAATCTTAACATCTTCAGCTTTAATACCCCACTACCGCAGGATGCTGCTAACGCGACACTACGATCAGAGACCCTTTGACGAAACTATGTGCGATGCATTAATCGCAAATGGTGATGTAAAAAACATGTAAAAAAAGATGCAAAACTTTTGCGATGAAGGATACATCAAACACGGTTCAGATTTTAATTGTGTGTGCGATGCGGGGCATACGGTTCAGTTGAATTAACTGTTTGCGATGAGGCAGAACAAAAGAAACAGGCAGCCAGATGAAGGCGTGTGCGATATACGACATAAAGTTCACTCGGATAAACTGTTTGTGATGAGGCGAAACAACAGAAACGGGCAGCCAGATGAAGGTGTGTGTGATATACAACATACAGTTCACTCGGATGAACTGTTTGTGATTAGGCAACACAAAAGAAATGGTCAGCCAGATCAAGGTGTGTGCGATATACGGCATACGGTTCACTCGGATGAACTGTTTTCGATTAGGCTACGCAACAGAAACGGTTCAGCCAGATCAAGGTGTGTGCAATGGAGGGCATACAGTTCATTCCGATAAACTGTTTATGTTGAGCCAAGAGAACAGAAACGTTTCACATAAACAAGATGTGTGTAATACACGGCAAACATCCAATTACATAGGTGGCTAGTACACACATGACATTTCCACACACCAAAGTAAACTATTACATGCATAATTAACTAGGATAAACGATCATCTGATCATCATTTACTTCTTGTGCTAGCTCGATGTTCCTTCTATGGTAAGTTTCCATTAATTGATGACGTTTTATGAACACGCCACCGTTTCCCGCCATTTCCTCACCGGTTTGCCGCCACCCAGTGATATTGCGCATAAACCTAGGCGGCGCGCGACGCACGGAGGCAACAAGTGCAGCCTGTAGCACATCCATCTTTTCCAAGCATGCCAACCCACCAAAGCGTCGCCTCTGCCATCAACCTCCTCGACGAGGAAAACGAGAAGGCGCCACGGCCCGTCGAGGCCGAGGCGCTCCCCAGCAACATGATGGACGACGCCGTGATGCGCATCATCGCCAGGGTTGAGTAGACCCTTGGCGCATGGCGCTTCAGTGTCGCCGATCAAGATAGGCATGTCAGCGCCGAGAGGCTGCATCTCACCGCACAACATGATCGATGGCGCGCCGCAGAGCAAGCTAGGCGCGTCCACGCCAATAGGCTGCGGCTCACCGCATGGCGAGACCGTTGGAGCGCCGCAGAGCGAGAGGCATGGCGCGCCGCACAGCAAGAGCGGATCCATCGGCGCTTGCCTTCTGTCGATAGGGCGTCGCAGCTGGGTACATGTCCCGTCAGTACCCCCATTCTTCGCCAGGAGTGGGTAGAGGCCCTCTGCGCCATACTTGCACCAGAGGCCAGCCTTGCCGTACTTGCACCGGACGCCCACCGCGCCGTTCGCATGGGTCGCGCTGTTCGCCTTGTCCGCGGCCCGCTCGATGCCAACGCGCTGGTCGGTAGGCTCGACCGCCTCCTTGGCCCAGGTGTCCACCTGGGCGCAGTAGAGGAACATGGCCGTCGCATCCTTGAGCTGGTGATCTTCGATGAAATAGCCAACTTGGAGCTCGAGATCGCGCTCCAGATGTACCGCGAGTGTGTCGACCACTTGGACAAACGCCTGCACGAGTTCAGGCGGAGCCAAGAACTACCGTAGGCAAGGGCTGCCGGTCATGGTCTCATGGACGCGTTTTATTTTGTTGAGTCGTTTCGATGTGGATCGCTATGTATTCACAATAATCATAATATTGCTCTGTTTCAATGTGTGTACTCTGTTTTCCGTTCTTATATGTTCTATTTCAATGTGTGTATATATGCTTTCCATTCTGTATATGTGGATGATAATAGCTAGATACAAATTAGTATAAAAAAACAGATAGAAAATGGAGTTCATAATATATATTAATTGTTCATTAGTTCATCACAGAATATATATAATATCATCACATATACATGATGATACTTAACTACTAGGTACAATGCATAAAATTGAAAATGAACAATACTAAAACTAATAATCCCTCTTGGGGGCAGTATTCTGGCAGCCCCTCGCCAGCAGCTCCCTGGTGTGCGGCGTCTTCCCAGCCCGGAGGCAGTACTCCGCCTCCTCCGCCTCACAACGCTTGACGTACCGATCTGCCTCTTGCTGGTGGACGAGCGCGAACGATCTTGCCATTTCGTTGGGCGCCCATCGGAGCTCCTCGTCGGTGGCACGCTGGAGCTTATCGGCCCACCTCCAAGCAGCGATGAGGCGCCTAGAGCCTTTGACCTTCCTCGCGAAGTACCCATCTTCGTACACCTATTCTGCACGACGACGCGCCCGCCCCCAAAGCTCCACCGCCTCCTTTTTCCAGGCGGCATCACGGGCTTTACAGGCCGCCTGGTACCTGGCTTCCTCCTTCGCCATCTCCTTCTTGAACGCTACTTGCCTGGCTTTCTCAGCCGGTGGCAGCTACTTCCACAGACAGAGATTATACTGGCCCCAAAACCACTCCAAAGTTGGGGGGTCCGGCGCAACCTCGTCCGGCGACGCGTAGGGGTCCCCCTCGTCGCTGCTCCTTGACTGAGTGTCCTTGGGGGGCGGCGCCTCCTCGTCGAAGCATGGGCAGATCGGCGGCGCCATGGAAGAGATTTGAGAGAGAGAGAGAGAGAGAGAGAAAGAGAGGGCGAGCGAGGGGAGGATGTAGATGAGAATGCAGGCGGGACGAGGTGAGGAAGGTAGTATTTATTGGCGGCCAGAATCTAGATCGACGGGAACAGTAAACACGTCGGTCGCCGGAATTTACGAGTACTGTAGTTTGAATTACACATGATTCCCGCAGCAAAATCCGTGTGTGAACTTAATAGCTGACGGTTTCCAATATAGAACCGTGTGTGATTAATAACCCGCGCCACTCACCTTCCAAACCTCGAGGCGCGAAATAGAGTGCCAATCATGTGGGGGCCGGTTGTCTTGCCAGATCTTTACATTTTCTTTTTTAAACACCAGATATTTACATCGTCTGATGATTTTTTATTTTTTTTGGAATTTAAATGCCATGGCACTCCATGCATGTGTCCAAGCCGTGACACCAATATGTTTGAAAATTCGTTCCAATTTACTTCACATGGAATTAACTCGCACACATGTACACACATATTTTTTTTCAAACCGTTATGGTTAGCCGCTGCATGTAGATGTAGTTCAAACTTGGAGTACGGTCATTAAATGACTAGAAAATCACTTAAATGTCTTAAAAAGGTCAAATGACCCCTAAAATTTTCCAATTTTTGACATGACAGTTGTATTAGTGCACGTTAACTGTAGAATTTTTTTGAAGCCCATAAGAGGAAGCTATCGCCCGTTCTTCATCAAACATGCATTGTTCCCTCTCGAAACCACGAGCCTTCTAGTGAGTTGCTCCGGTTTGTGAGTGGTGTGTGTCCAAACTTTCGTCAAACAGGCCAATTTTTTTACCACATCATCTTGGTGGCATGACATTACGTCAAGCAAGGTTTCATGTGTTTCTGATCATTTTTTTAACTTTTTGGAATCTGAATGGCATGGCGCTCCATGCATGTGTGTCCAGGCCATGACACCAATATGTTTGAAAATTCCTTCCAATTTACTGCACATGAAATTAACTCGCACACAAGTACACAAAAATATGATTTTTCAAACTGTTATGGTTAGCCGTTGCATGTAGATGTAGTTCAAATTTGAATTACGATCATTAAATGGCTAGAAAATCACTTAAATGTCTTTAAAAGGTCAAATGACCCCTAGAATTTTCCAAATTTTCACATGACAGTTGTATTTGTGCACATTAAATGTAAAAACAATTTGAAGGCCATAAGAGGAAGCTATCTCATGTTCGTCATCAAACATGCATTGTTCCCTCTCGGAACCACGAGCCTTCTAGTGAGTTGCTCTGGTTTGTGAGGGGTGTGTGTCAAAACTTTTGTCAAACAGACCAATTTTTTTACCACATCATCTTGGTGGCATGCCATTACATCAAGCAAGGTTTCATGTTTTTCTGATAATTTTTTAATTTTTTGGAATTTAAATGCCATGGCACTCCATGCATGTGTCCATGCCGTGACACCAATATGTTTGAAAATTCCTGCTAATTTACTGCACATGGAATTAACTTGCACACAAGTACACAAATATGATTTTTCAAACCGTTATGGTTAGCTGTTGCATGTAAATGTAGTTCAAATTTGAATTACGGTCATTAAATGGCTAGAAAATCACTTAAATGTCTTTAAAAGGTCAAATAACCCCTATAATTTTCCAAAATTTCACATGACAGTTGTATTAGTACACGTTAAATGTAGAAAAAATTTGAAGGCCGTAAGTGGAAGCTATCTCCTGTTCGTCATCAAACATGCATTGTTATCTCTCGGAACCACGAGCCTTCTAGTGAGTTGCTCTGGTTTGTGAGGGGTGTGTGTCCAAACTTTCGTCAAACATGCCAATTTTTTTACCACATCATCTTGGTGGCATGACATTACATCAAGCAAGGTTTCATGTGTTTCTGATCTTTTTAAATTTTTTTGGAATTTAAATGCCATGGCACTCCATGCATGTGTCCAGGCCGTGACACCAATATGTTTGAAAATTCCTTCCAATTTACTGCACATGGAATTAACTCGCACACAAGTACACAAAAAATATGATTTTTCAAACCGTTATGGTTAGCCGTTGCATCTAGATGCAGTTCAAATTTGAATTACGATCATTAGATGGCTAGAAAATCACTTAAATGTCTTTAAAAGGTCAAATGACCCCTAGAATTTTCCAAATTTTCACATGACAGTCTTAGTAGTGCACGTTAAATGTAGAAAAAAATTTAAAGGCCATAAGAGGAAGCTATCTCATGTTCGTCATCAAACATGCATTGTTCCCTCTCGGAACCACGAGCCTTCTAGTGAGTTGCTCCGGTTTGTGAGGGGTGTGTGTCCACACTTTCGTCAAACAGGCCAATTTTTTTACCGCATCATCTTGGTGGCATGACATTACATCAAGCAAGGTTTCATGTTTTTCTGATTATTTTTTAATTTTTTGGAATTTAAATGTCATGGCACTTCATGCATGTGTCCATGCTTTGACACCAATATGTTTGAAAATTCCTTTCAATTTACTGCACATGGAATTAACTCGCACACAAGTACACAAATATGATTTTTCAAACCGTTATGGTTAGCCGTTGCATGTAGATGTAGTTCAAATTTGGATTACGGTCATTAAATGGCTAGAAAATCACTTAAATGTCTTAAAAAGGTCAAATGACCCCTAAAATTTTCCAAATTTTGACACGACAGTTGTATTAGTCCAGGTTAACTGTAGAAATTTTTTGAAGCCCGTAAGAGGAAGCTATCGCCCGTTCGTCATCAAACATGCATTGTTCCCTCTCGGAACCACGAGCCTTCTAGTGAGTTGCTTCGGTTTGTGAGGGGTGTGTGTCCAAACTTTCGTCAAACATGCCAATTTTTTTACCACATCATCTTGGTGGCATGACATTACATCTAGCAAGGTTTCATGTGTTTCTGATTTTTTTATAATTTTTTGGAATTTAAATGCCATGGCACTCCATGCTTAATTGTGTCATAACCGTGAGACCAATATGTTTGAAAATTCCTTCCAATTTACTTCACATGGAATTAGCTCGCACACAAGTACACAAATATGACTTTTCAAACCGTTATGGTTAGCTGTTGCATGTACATGTAGTTCAAATTTGAATTACGGTCATTAAATGGCTAGAAAATCACTTAAATGTCTTAAAAGGTCAAATGACCCCTGAAATTTTCCAAAATTTTACGTGACAGTTGTATTAGTACTACAAATTTTCTCGTACATTTAATACACCATCCGTTGCCACTTTACTCCAAATTCGTCTTTCACAGCTAATAAAAAATATCAACAGCAACACACACAGTTTTTTGTAGGAACCGTTTGCGATGAAAATTCGTGGGTCTATTAAAGTCTTCCTCCTTAAGCTTCGCCGGATCATCTGCTCCAGTGCCGGCAACCCCCGAATCCATGAATCCCGATCCCCATTCCCGCAAGCCCTTCTTGCAAAGATGACGCCGTGGAAACGCTTCATGAAGGCCCGTACGATGGCCGCGTCCTCCCCGAGCGCTGCCGCCTGCGCCGAGAGCACGGCCGCCTACGTCGAGAGTGCCGCCGCATCCGCATTGAGTGCGGCCGCATCCACCGAGAGGGCGTCTACAGTAGCCGATAGGGCAGCTGCAGCAGCCGAGAGCACTCAAGCTGCCGTCCGTGTCGCTGATGTCGCCCTGGCCCGGGTCGAGGTCATCCGCGCCAAGATCGAGGACGCACACGCCAAGATATTCCAGGCCACCTTGGAATCCAGCATGCAACCCATGTCCGAAAAGGTGGCGGTGGCCATGGAGCACCTGCTTCCTCATGAGATCGCCGAGTGGGAGCTAGAGATGCAGGAGGCGGCGGAGATCGAGGAGCGCCGGGAGGAGGAGTTGCGCGTGGCCGAGGTCGAGGTAGAGAAGAGTCTGTCCGTTGAGGAATCGGCGGTGGAGTACCAACGCGAGCTCTGGCGCAACCACTACTACGAGTACTACAACCTTGAGGGCGGCGCCGAGGACGAGGATGAGGACGAGGAAGCGGTCGACTTCAGCAGGGGGGACGCGGAGTCCACCAACGGCGGCATGTCGCCAGGATAAGTCATCGACGTCTCATCTCACACCGGCGATGCATAGGCCGGCGCGGCGGTAGCTTTGTTAAAATTATGCGTACTTAGGCTTTGTTTTTAATGCTGGTCTTTTGTTAGAGCAATATTTAGGTCAACTGGCTCTGTTTAATTACTAAAATTGCTCGATTCAGAAAGCGTGGTCTGTGTGCTGTACGCTCTTTTGTGTGCCCAAATTAGCAAGTGATGTTAAATTATGCAATGACGTGGATGAGGACAGTACCCAGGGAAATTTCCACCAAAATTTGAATTATCAAACTCATCCCATGCGTGTAAAGCAGAAGAATCGTTTGCGATGCACACAATCGTTCAAAGTGAATGGTGTCTGGCGGCACCGCGCGCAAAGTTTCCCTCCACATTTTGAAATTTTTGGCCTACTGCCAAAATATCAACCCCCCCTTCCCCACCCCCTTTTCTCACCGACCACAAGTCACATTTCCCCTATTTCCTCCTTCCTTCCTTCCTCAGCTATAGCCGCTTCCTCGCTTGCTTCCTCGCTCTCGCCGTCTCGCATCCTACCGCCGGGGTCGCCATGGTCTTCTTCAATGACCTCTCCAGCGGTTCCTCCTCCGACGATTACTCCTTCACCACCCGGGTATGCCTCTCTTCTCTCTCTCGGGCTATGACTTGGAATGAAGGATTTTAACCCGGCGGTCGATTTGAGTCATTTCTTCCTCTTGTAGCTCCCTAGGACGATCAATTGCAACGAATGGAGCGGGGTGGCTGAAGATCTGTCTGCTCGTTGTCACCATCAATCTCCATGCATGAAGCTAGTTGCGTTTGAATCTATGGACAGTGGGAGGAAGTTTCTGGCATGTGCAGAGAAGGTTAGCCCCACTTTCGTTGTTACAAATCATTTGTTAGATGTGATTCAGACACTGTCACTGTGCTATGTTATTCTGGATGTTAAGACAGTGTCACAGTTTGTATCTAGTATCTAAAATGTTGCCATCTCATCAGCGGTGCCATTAGAAAATTATTTGGCACCGCTTCAGCAGTTTGTGCAGCCAACTTTGGTCCACACATCCGAGCAGCCAAGCTGTAAAATACTAAATCTTTAAGGCACGAAGGAACTGGGCATCAAGCAACTAGGTGCTCCGGAGTCCGGGTCCCTGATTTTTTTCTGCTGCATTGGCTCGCCAGTGCAGGGCACCGGTGCGAAATGTAGCAATAGTTGTCTTTACACCGGTTTTGGCATACATAGTGGATGGCCTTAGTGCTATTAGTTCTATGTTACTAAATTTGTGCATGTACACACCTGTTAGTATCAATTTGCTGTCATCCAAACACTGTCGCTATGTTGTTGCAGTTATATTTAGCTTCCTCATAAAATGTTCAATTTGTTATTTATAGTACATGAGTAAGAACTTGTAGCGTTGTTGTAGTTAATTATAGCTTCTGATGTTTCAGAATTTGGTTGTTGTCTCAGTAGCAATTAATTCATTTGCACATTGATCTTTTTGATAAGATATCTCATAATTAACCTGTTTCTTCAGTTTTTTAAAATAAGTATTGGTGATTTTCTATGTTGCTATAAACCCATTTCCCCTACAATTGTTACTGATCTAGTTTTAAATATTATAGGATGAACAGAAGTGTTCTTACCTGGAGTGGGTTGATCAAGAGTAGCCAGTCTTTGAAGATTTGCCTACCAAAGCTCTGGAGCATGTATGAGGAAGAGAACAGAGGTAGGCTTAGAGAAAGTGTTGTCAACGCTGAAGAATATTTGAAGATGCGGGATAAAAAGAGGAAGGTGGAGAATGAGCTCAGATTTTTTAGATCATACTTTGCTAAGATGGTGTTGGTGAAGGAGGAGGCACTTTCCCAGTTGGCCAGTGCAAAACAGGTTCTTACTGAACTGAAAGCAGAGGTGGATAAGATGAGCCTGGATGATCTCGATTAGGGAAATGAATATATTGTTCTAACATTGTTCTTATGAAGCTGAACTAGCTATATGTTGTATTGTGCTATTTTCAGGTAGCTATCGTACTGTGATGTTAAAATATATTTATGTGCCTGATATGAAATTGGCAAACAGCTGTTCGATATGAAATGTGAATTTGCGTAATACTAGAATTATTAATTGTAAACTAATAAACCTGCTAAATGGGTCATGGAACTTTGCAAATGGTTCTAGCAGTAAAAGCTCTTGTGATGGATAGCCCAATGCCATACAGTTTTCTTCATCAAATCGTGTGTGATGTAGTTGAATAAAAAAACGGTTAACTGAGGCAGAGCGTGTGTGATAGTTACACCTATCACACATGAGCCTATATAAAAAACTGTGTGGGATGTATACACGAACATAAATGTTTTCCCTGGATTGACTGTGTGGGATGTACATACGAACAGAAACGTTTTCCCTGGATTGACTATGTGGGATGTACATAAGAACGGAAACGTATTCCTTGGATTGACTGTGTGGAATGTACATAACAAACGGAAACGTTTGTTTGGGACTGACTGTGTGGGATGTACTTACGACCGGAACCGATTGGGCCTGTATAATCGTATTTGATCGCTCGCCCGTCGCACACGACCTCATTTTGCCGAGTGTGTGTGCCAGGAGGGCCTATCCCCGACGGTTTCTGGGTCGTGTGGGAAGGATCCCCTTATCGCAGTCACTCACTAGGCGACGGTTCAGAACACCGTCGCGGAAAGGGCTTAAAAACCGTTTGTACAGCACCTAGCTGTACTAGTGCCCTTTTCTTTCATAGATTTTTTTGCCTCTTGCATACCTTCAGGACTGAGAAATAGAATACCTCTCTTCTTCGGAGTTGGCTTAGGTGGTGGTTCAGGAAGTGTCCAATCATTATCGTTCCTCAATATATTATTCAATAGTTCTTCAGCTTGTTCAATAGTTCGTTCCATGAAAACACAACCAGCACAACTATCTAGGTGGTCCCTAAAAGCATCGACTAGTCAATTGTAAAAGATATCAAGTATTTCATTTTTCTTGAGAGGATGATCAGGCAAAGCATTAAGTAATTAGAGAAGCCTCCCCCAAGCTTGAGGGAGATTCTCTTCCTCAATTTGCACAAAGTTAAATATTTCCTATAAGGCAGCTTGTTTCTTATGAGCTGGAAAATATTTTTCAGAGAAGTAATCACTGGTACAGCGAGGTGCTATACAAACGGTTTTTAACCCCTTTCCGCGATGGCGTTTTGAACCGTCGCCAAGTGAGTGACTGCGATAGGGGGGTCCTTCCCACACGACCCAGAAACCGTCGGGGATAGGCCCTCCGGACGCACACGCTCGGCAAAATGAGGTCATGTGTGACGGGCGAGCGATCAAATACAATTACACGTACAGTTGTATTTAAAAAATTCAATTGTACAGGCCAAATTGTTTCTAGTCGTAAGTACATCCCACATGGTCAGTCTCGGTTAAACGTTTCTGTTCGTATGTACATTCCACACAGTCAATCCAAGGAATACGTTTCCGTTAGTATGTACATCCCACACAGTCAATCCAAGAAGTACGTTTCCGTTCGTATATACATCCCACACAGTCACTCCAAGGGAAACGTTTCCGTTCGCATGTACATCACACTCAAGTTTCCCCATTAAATCATTTGTGATAGCGTTGCCATTGCAGACGATATTAACAATTTTACTGTTTGCGTTATTGAATGCATCACACATGGTGCATAGAAGAAACTGTGTGGCATAGGCTGTCCATCACACACACTTTTTATGTGGTAAACGTTTGCGCATGGTGGCCTAATGCAAACAGTTTTCAAGAGGATGTCATGTATGATTATTCATTGATCCAACACGGTTTATTCCTAGAAACTATGTGCGTTGCCTGAGGTCATCGCCCACTGTGTTTTCTCAATAACCGTTTGTAATAGAAAAACCTAATTAGCAAGCAGGCTAGTTGGTCTATTATTAATAATAATCTATTTATTAATCTAATTGACATTTCATATTACGCACACAATATATTTCATTTTCGTATTAAGGAAGCAGGATTTCATAATTGAAATACATCAGAGTACAACATCATATAGCTTCAGCACTCAGCTACCCCATTACACAACTGCACCACACTACTGCAGGATGGTCCAAACACGAGAGTCGAATCAGAGACCCTTCGACGAAACTGTGTGCAATCTAATAATCACAAACGGTGGTGTAAAAAACTGTCAAAAAAGGTGCAAAATGTTTGTGATGACGGCGACATCAAACACCATTCATATTAGATTTGCGTGTGCGATGAGTGGCAAATGGTTTATCCAGAAGAACTGTTTGCAATGATGCAGAACAACAGAAATGGGCAGCCAGATGAGGGTGTGTGTGATATACTGCATACAGTTCACTAGGATGAACTGTGTGTGATTAGGCAACACAATGGAAACGGTTCAACTGAACAAGATGTGTGTGATACGCGGCAAACAGGTCCGTAATCAGAAATGTGTGCGAAGACCAATAATAACACAGACGATTGCTGCTAATAAGCCGTGTGATTTGCTCTGTCTACAGAAGAATAACATGTATATATATATAACTGAAATAAACATCTAATTATATAAGTGACTATACAGATCATTCGCACACACCTCAATAAATTGCATGCATTCTAAAATAGGAGAAACGATCATCTAGTCATCTAGTTCTTGTGACGCTCCCGCCACTGCTCTGTGGCTCGATCCCTCGTCTGGGGCAGGAACAAGACACTTCCTCATGTCAACGATCCGCCTGTACATCTCATAGCTTGTGTACGTGTCCTTGGACGCGTACTTGACGTGTTGTTCATCCAGTCTCTCATGCCAAACACTGTGCCAGGCGATCTTGTCCTTCTTACTCTCGTCCTTCATCTTCATGTAGTAGGGGTCGATGATGGCCGAGGCGAGGTCAACCAGGGAGTTCAGTTTGTTGTTGTCGCTGCCCCAGACCTTGTAGTGGTGCTGGATGTTGACAAGATTCGGGCATTTCAAGCCCGAAATGTTGAGCGCTTTTAGATCGTTGGTGGTGTCCACCGTAGCGAAACTGTAGTCGGAGCTGTTGATAAACCTGGAGAAATGCTCGCAAGGCCTTCTGGCTAGGTGGTAGTGGTAGACGAGGACGTCATGTCGCACGCACAACTGGGCGACGACAACCTTCTGATCGTGCCCGGCACGACCGATGGTGTACTCGAGGTCGAAGCCGACCACTTGGTACTTGTCCTCGGCAAGGAACTGCTCCATAGTTTGGATGGAGCTGTCCACCGAGACCGTATCATTCGTGTACACCATCGAGAGGGCCTTCCCCCTCACATGGGTGTCCACTACGTGATGCGTGGTGAACTACCCGCCGTTGTCGTCGTCGGCCGCTGGGAGCACCATTGGAACCGCTGGATTTCCTCTCTGTATGTGTCATCGTGGGTGTGCTTATTGTGTCGTGTGACGCGAGAGATGAAGGTAAATGGCCGCAGGAATAAAAGGGGGCCGGGCGGCCTGGATTCTTGGCGCGTCCGCATGGCAGTTTTTGCAGCGGGTAACTGCATCGTCACGCCGCGCCCGAAGCAACCGCATGCACACGAACGTGCATGATCATGCGCCGGCCCCAAACACTGGCAGCGCGCGTGGAGGGATGAGGGCAGAGCACCCGGAGGGATGCGAGAGCAGAGCGCGCGTGGTGGGACGCGAGCAGAGCACGCCGCGGCCGCCTCAACCGCAAGCAACCACACGCATAGAGCAGTTGAACACGCAGGAAATGGTAGCCTACAAGCCGGCCGACTGTTGCGTCACTGCGTAGAGAGCGGCCGTGTGCTACTACCTCCGTCTTGGTCGTCCCCTTTATATTCTGTGCCATACTTTGCCCTTAAATTTAACCAACAAAATGTTAATGCATGTTATAAAAATTATATAATTGGAAACTATGTTCAAATGCGAATCCAACTATATAATCTTTGGCGACATGCATTCGTATTTTATTAGTTAAATCCTACTTATAAACCAGGATGGGGGTACAGTAGGTAATTAAATCGCAAACATTTTTTTTATTAACCGTATGTGTACGTGGCCTTTCGTCCTCCTTTCGCACGTCTTGTCACCCCGCTGCCGCAGACGGCTTACAGCGCAAGCTTGCGCAGCGCGCGGGGGCGTTCTTTTGGCCAAACGGTGGCTCGAAGTGGCGCCAATGAATCGTCGGTGAGCCCGTTCCCGCGCAACCTCGCCGGTTCCCGCGCAAGCTTCCCGCTCAACTCGGTGAAATCCTGCAAAATCCCAATGCTTACCGGCCTGCTATATAAACCCTCATGGCCGGCGAGTCCTGCGTCGCATTTTCCCCTCCCTCCCTGTAGCTTATCTCATCTGCTTCTCTCACAATCGCCAATGGCACCGGTCCGTCTTGGTCGCTCAACCGCTCCACCGTCATCAGAGGACAGCTCCAGCTGGGAGGCTACACCACGGCGGCGGCGCAGTCCCCGGCGTAGTGTAGTGCGCGTGGCGTCCCTGTTGGGTGTGCGCGGAACACCCACCACACGCTCCGCCGCCGCTGCCCGTCGGCAGCTGTTGCCGGCCGCCGTTGCCGCCACACCACCGTCGAAAGCCAGGGCCATCGCCCGCTCCACCGCCGCGGCCCGAAGGCGGGAGGTGGCCGTCATGGCCGCCATCCCACTGCCGGCCACTGTGGCCATCACCCGCTCCGCCACCGCGGCCCGAAGGCGGGAGGTGGTGGTCGTGGCCGCCACCCCATCGTCGGCCATCGTGGCCGCCAGCCCACCGTCGACCGCCGGGGTCATCACCCGCTCCACCACCGCCGCCCGAAGGCGGGAGGCGGAGGCCCGCACGTGCGTCAGCGACCTTGCGTGCACCGAGTTCCTGCGGGTGGAGGAGGAGCGCCTCGTCGAGCACGCAAAGAGCCTTACCGCCGCCGTGGCCGCGGCACACGCCGCCTCAGAGGCGAGGAATCAGGAGAACTATGAGGAGAACCACTGCTTCAAGAGGGGTCGTCTGGAGCGGCAGAGGGCGTTCGAGGTGAGCGTCGCTGAAGGTGCAGCAGCGGCAGGCACCGTATTGCGGTTGTCCAGCTCGTCGGTAGGCTCCTCCTCCTTTGCCTCTTACTAAGCGCGCTCGGCAGAGGAGAGGCTGCTGAAAGTAGTACAAAGCCCCTCCGTAGTAGTAGTATTTAGGGGCTATTTTGTTTAATTCATCTGACTATAGATGTGATGGAACTGTACAACGTACTTAAAATTAGCTAGTATATATAGTTGAACTAGCTATTTCAGTACATGGTTGGCAACAATTGGGGAAAAGTTTGGTCGGTTCAGCTGTCGAGTTGAAATGTTTATATAAAGAACGACTGCTTAATCTATGAATGAAATCTATTCTTAATTACTGAATTTTAGTTGCAAAAATTAGATAGTGCTAGTGATTTTTACCTGCATATTTTGACAAATCGCAGTGTTACAAGGATTGACAAATGGCAATGTTACTAGATTAACAAATGTCAATCTTTCCAGTTTGACAAATGGCAATATACCCAATATGACAGATGCAAATCTTACCAAATTGTCTGTAAGTGGTTGCACACGGGTCATCCAAAAAACCCGTTTGCGTTGAAGGGAGGTACAAATCCTGCTTGCCAAATTTTCTCTTGGCTTAGCGCCGAAGTCTCGTTATGAGGCAACGGATATCGTTTCGTCCAGAAAGGTGAAACGTTCCCTACCGTAACCATGAGGCTTGTTGTGAGAAGCTCTGGTTTGTGAGAAGCTTATATACCCCAACCTGCCCCAAATGGGACAATATTTTTACCACTGCATGTTGATGCCATTCCATGCTAGCATGTCAAGCTTCATAAATTTTAGATGCGTTTTCGATTTACTAGAATTTAAAAACCATGTATCACAATGTTAGCGGCCGAGCGACTGTGGCAAGGTGTTTGACATTCATTCTCATTTCTTGCATGGGACTTAAGCATGTAATCAAGGACACACATTCCAATTTTGAACCAATTTATATGCAGTGGAGCATGTGCATGTAGTTCAAATTTGAATTATGCACATGAATGCATAGAAAACTCAGTTAATGTATAAAAATGTCCAAGCGAACCCCAAAAAATCCCAAAAATTGACACAACACTCGTGTTGTTCTATGTTGACATGAGAATTTTTTTGAAAGTAATTAGAGGCAACAGATATCGTTTCGTCCCCCAAGGTGGCACGTTCCCTACCGAAACCATCAGGCTTGTTGTGAGAGAAGCTCTGGTTTGCGAGAAGCTTATACACAAACCTGCCCCAAATGGGACAATATTTTTACCACGGCATGTCGATGCCGTTCCATGATATCATGTCAAGTTTCATGAATTTTAGACGAGGTTTCGATTTACTAGAATTTTAAAACCATGTATCTCAATGTTAGCGGCCGAGCGACAGTGTCAAGGTGTTTGACATTCATTCTCATTTCTTGCATGTGACCTAAGCTTGCAACCAAGGACAAACATTTGATTTTGCAACCCGTTTTTATGGACTGGAGCATGTGCATGTAGTTCAATTTTGAATTATGCACATAAATGCCTAGAAAACTCAGTTAACGTATAAAAATGTCCAAACGACCCCTGAAAAAATCCAAAATTTAACACGGCACTCCTGTTGTTCTATGTTGACACTAGGAAAAAAAATTGAAAGGAAGAAGAGGCGACGAATATCGTTTTGTCCACAAAGGTGACACATTTCCCTAACAGAACCATGAGGCTTCTTCTGAGAAGCTCTGGTTTGTTAGAAGCTTATACCATAACCTGCCCCAAATGGGACAATATTTTTTACCCCAGCATGTTGATGCCATTCCATGATAGCATGCCAAGGTTCATGAATTTCAGACGGGTTTTGGATTTACTAGAATTACAAAAGCAAGTACCTCAACGTTTGCCAGAGAGCCACGGTGTCGTGGTTTTTGAAATTCATCCCCATTTCTTGCATGGGACAGAAGCATAAACCCATGGACACATATATGATTTTACAACCCATGTTGGTGCACCGAAGCATGTGCATGTAGTTTAATTTTGAATTGTGCACCTGAAATGGCTAGAAAACTAATTTAATGTATAAAATGTCCAAACGAACCCTGAATAATTCCAATTCTTTTACGACACACATATAGTTGCATGTTCACTGCAGATAAAAGTTCTAGCAATTCAAACACCATCCATTGCCGCTGTGACCCCATTATGTATTTCAAATCAAGATGAAAAATCAAGTAGATCCCACACAGTTTATTATCACCAACCGTGTGAGATGCAGTACAAAATATCCTGGAGCACCATCGGTGTATAATACGCCTATGGCTTACGCGAGAAGGTGCGTCGGCTACAGTCCACAGCCGGCGTGTCAAGCACACTAGCTCGCTCCACAAATATCATTTCACTGTTCAATCGTCGCCGGTGAAATATGGGGACATGGACCTGCGTCGTGAGGGCAATTTCGGCGGCCCACTCCGGCGAGAGCACGGTCGCAGCCACCATGCGTGTGCTAACAGGGTGCATGAGCGTAGCCGCAATCTGCGACCGGGCGGCCAAGGCAGCCCAAACGGCCGCTGTTGCTTCTTAGGTGGCGGCAGCAACATCTGCCTCGGGGATAGCAACTGGCGAGAGTGGCACAGCAGCTGTCCGTTCCACAGTGGCGGCCTTAGCCCCGATGGAGGCCGCCCACGACCATGTCGAGGCCGCCCACGCCCAGCTCGTGGCGGTCACCGCACAAATCGAACGAAGCTTCTCCGACAACGGTCGGCAACCCACGACCGAAGAGTTGGCAATCGCCGAGAGTGTTCGAGCAGCCGTCCGTTCCTCCACCGAATACCTTGCCACGACGGAGCCCGTCCAAGCCCAGATCGCGAACGCCCACGCCTAGCTCATGGCGGCCTTTTCCAAAGAGATGGCGGACGCGGATGGCGAGATGCTTGCCGAGTATGGTGTGATGGATGCCATGGAGCCCCTTCCCCAGGAGACCGTCGGGCGCGAGCTGGACATGGAGGAGGCGGCGGAGATCGTCGAGCACCAGCCGTAATAGTACTCTTTGTTTGGTTTAATTAAAAGCGCCAGTCTTTAATTTGTTAGAGTAATGTTTAGGTCATCTAGCTCTGTTTAATTGCTGAACTTGCTCGATTAAGAAGTGTGGGTGTGCTGTAGTCTCCTTTGTGTACCCAAATTATGCAATGACGTGGATGACCACGGTAACCAGGGAAAGTCGAACCAAAATTTTTGACGTTCAAACTCATCACACACGGGTTAAGCTATCTGAATTGTTTGTGATGTTCACACATCGTACACAGTTCTGAATAAGGGACCGTGTCTAATGACACTTTGCGTGCCAGTTATTTCGCTGAACCGATTCAAAAATTTCGGCTTCCGCGGAAATATCTACCTCCCCGCCCCCTCCCCCTTACCAAAAGCCACATTTCCCCTGTTTCCGCCTTCCTTTCCAAGTTGAAACCTTCACTCCTTGCTTGCAGCGCCGCATCCTCGCCGGCGACCCTCGTTCACGCTGCTCGGCCTCGTCTATCCAGGCAGGTAATCCACACCTGACCCCCATCCTCCTCCTCCTTCCACATCCCACATGCCCCGACCGCCGGCACAACACCTTCCGCCCAAATCACCGACCCCTCCACCAAATAAGCGCCGCCCTAAGCCATGGTGCACGCAGTATAGTGAGGAGCTCAAGGAGCATTTGGCAGCGGAGAAGCAAATCGCGGTCGCACGCGCGAATGAGGTCGCGATGGCTGCCATTCGTGCCGACCCCCAGATCTTGGAGGATCATCTTGCCATTTGCTAGCTACGCCGGTTAAGCATGCTTGGTTTTCCCGTTGCGTGTGCTGTTCCTGCCTTTCCTTAACAAATTCTAGTGAATTATGCTATCTAATTTTACCATGCAATCTGTTGCTCTAGTGTATATGTTCTATATGTCGTGCAGTGTGGTGCTCACTTATTAACTGTTTGGTTAATTAGTTATCATCTTCAGTTAACTATTTGGTTCAATTCTGCAAATATGATGTTCAATTCTTCAGGCTGCAATTTTGTATTGTCTTCCATGTGAGAAAGAAATCAAATTTATCTTTACAAAATACATGAGAAATGAATACAATTGCTATATTTCCAAGTTGTCAAGCATGCTTGGTTTGGTTATACATTGTGCAATGTGGTGCTCAGTTAACGTTTGGTTCATTTATTGTGGTGTTTAGTTAACAGTTTGGTTCAATTCTGCAATACGATGTTCAATAGTTGTGGATGCATTCTGTTATTGTATACCATGTGAGAAGTAAATCGAATTTGGCTGTACTAAATACATGAGAAACAAATACAATTGCTATATTTCCAAGTTGTTAAGCATGCTTGGTTTGGTTAATTGTCTGATCTTCTATTAGGAGTATGTTATATTGTGCAATGTGGTGCTCAGTTAACGTTTGGTTCATTTGTTGTGGTGTTTAGTTAACTGTTTGGTTCAATTCTGCAATGCGATGTTCAATTGTTGTGGGTGCATTCTGTTATTGTATACCATGTGAGGAATAAATTATATTTGGCTATACTAAATACATGAGAAACAAATACAATTGCTATATTTCAAAGTTATTAAGCGTGCTTGGTTTGGTTAACTGTCTGATCTTCTATTAGGAGTATATTATATTGTGCAATGTGGTGCTCAGTTAATGTTTGGTTCATTTGTTGTGGTGTTTAGTTAACTGCTTGGTTCAATTCTGCAATGCGATGTCCAATTGTCGTTGGTAGAATTTTGTATTGTTGTGCATGTGAGGAATAAATTGAATTTGGCTGCACTTAATACATGAGAAACATATACAAGTGCTATATTTCCTAGTTCTTAATCATCCTTGGTTTGGATAAATGGGTTTTCCATGTGGCTTGAATTAATCTAATGAATCTGCAATGTGCTTATTTTTTATCAACATATTTTACTGATAGCATGCGAACCCTTACTTAACCTGATGACTAACTACCTTATATGTGTTGCAGGGAAACAATGGGAAGCACTGAGGTTTACAATCGAGGTTAGCACGTGCATGGTCCATTGTCTAATAGCACATTATTGTGCAATTGCAGGAACCATTCTAATATTTAGGTTTTTAACAGTTTGGTCTTGCACATGTAGGTCCTGTTGTCAGAGGTTTTGACCCACTGTTCGACCCTTTTTGCATATGGGGAAATGAGTTGTTGAAAGTGCGTTATATCGACTAGAGGGGGGGGGTGAATAGGTGATTTTTATGAATTCGTCGCTGAGGAAATACTACTTGAGGAATTTCCTAAGCAACGAACTACAAGCAGCGGAATAAGTACTCAGGTACATGGATAACAAAGCAGTAGCATAGTCATCATGATGAAATGAAACAAAACAGAGCACAGGTAGCGTGTAAATAGGATAAGCAGGCTAAAGACAAAGTGACTGAAGAAATAGGAATGAGGAAATTGAGAAAGTCTTCAGTCAAAGTCTTCCAACAGTCACGATCAAGTACACAGCAAGTATGCGAGGAAATGAAAGGGTTGAGGAAATAGAACCAGTAGCTTGGTGAAGACAGTGATTTGGTAGACCAGTTCCAACTGTTGTGACAGTTGTACGTCTGGTTGGAGCGGCTAGGTATTTAAACTTGAGGACACACAGTCCCGGACACACAGTCCTCACCGTATTCTCCTTGAGCTAAGGTCACGCAGACCTCACCCAATCACTCGTGGTATCACAAGTGACTTCCAAACCTTCATAGACTTGGTCACTCGGCGATCCACAATTCCTCTTGGATGCTCTAGACCATGGCGCCTAACCGTCTGGAGGGTGCACAATCCTCAAAGGTAACAAGCGTTGGTTCCACACAGGAACAATTTCTTCAGTGATGCTCAATCACTTTGGGTTTTAGGTGTTGGGTTTGGGTTTTTCCTCACTTGATGATTTTCGCTCAAAGTCCTCGGAGGATGGGATGCTCTAAATGACAAGTGTCAGTTTCTCTTGGAGCAGCCAACCAGCTAGTGGTTGTAGGGGGTGGCTATTTATAGCCGGGGAGCAGCCCGACATGATAAGACATAAATGCCCTTCAATGATATGACCGTTAGGTGGATAGGATATTTTGGACAGCTGGCGCATAGCACAGCAACGGTCGGAAATTTGAGCTCTCAAATTCCTCAGGGCTATCATGTTTCCTCACTTGTAGGCAATCCGCACTGGCGAATTCCTAACTCCTCAGTCAGAACAAATTCCTCAGAGAACAGAAGAACTTCGTCTCTGTCACTGAAGAACTTGACTGAACTGTATGAGATTTCCAATGGCTTCACTCGAAAGGATTGGTAGGTGTAGGATTTGAGTTGAGCATCACTTGGAAAATTTTCCTTAGTTTTACCTCTACCCCCTTTAACAGTACGGTGTTTCCTATGACTCAAGAAAGGGAAAACAAAACTATGAAAACAAAAGTATTCACGCTTCATAATCCTCGCATCAATATTAAGTCTTCCAGGTCACACCAATTTCCTCATTTTCAAAGTCTTCAAGAAAACCAAAGTCTTCAACTGAAGACATTCATTTTTAGGGGTCGACTTTCTTCATAAATATCAAACTCCTCATAGACTTATAGAACCTGTGTACACTCACAACCACATTAGTCCCTTAACCTATAAGTCTTCAATACACCAAAATCACTAAGGGGCACTGATGATTCAAGATTATTGAATGATGTTGAGGACATGAAAAAAATCAATTATATATATATATAGTCAATTAAGAACATCAGTCGAATTTTTTTGAAGACTTTGCAAGTTGAAGAATTAGAAAGTTGAAGAATTTGAAAATTGAAGAATTTGCAAAATGAAGAAAAACTCAATTTTGAAGATTTTCAACTTTTGGTGGTGGCGTGAGCCACCGTATAAGAATGATGATTTCATACACCGCATACAATTGTAGTAGGGCTCTGAGAATCAAATTCTTCATTAATTTCTTCACACTTAGAGGGTTAGTCTTCATTGATTGAAGAAAAACGTTACTTCATGTGTTGCACATCTAAGTCATCAATTTTGCATAAGTGTTAGGATGTGTGTCCTTTCAAAGAACATTCAAAGATTCTAAGATATTTAGCTCACACCGCAACTTGCTAAATCTCTTCTCATCCAAGGGATTGGTGAAGATATCCGCTAGCTGTTCTTCAGTCTTCACGCGATCAATAGAGATCTCGCCCTTCAACACATGATCTCGAAGAAAATGATGACAAATCTGGATGTGCTTTGTCTTTGAGTGCTAAACTGGGTTATGAGAAATCTTGATGGCACTCTCGTTGTCACAGTAGAGTGGCACATTCTTCACATTGATGCCATAGTCCTTGAGGGTTTGCTTCATCCACAACAATTGAGCACAGCAAGAACCAACAACAATGTACTCAGCTTCAGCAGTAGAGAGTGATACGCAGTTCTGCTTCTTCGAGGACCAACATACTAAAGATCGTCCGAGGAAATGGCATGTGCCTGATGTTGACTTGCGATCCACACGATCACCAGCATAGTCAGAGTCAGAATATCCAATGAGATCAAAAGCCGAGCCCTTGGGATACCATAATCCAAGTGTTGGAGTGTGAGCTAGATATCGAAGAATATGTTTCACAACCTTATGGTGTGATTCCTTCGGTGTAGCTTGAAAACGGGCACACATGCAAACACTAAGCATAATATCTGGCCTAGATGCACATAGATACGGCAAAGAGCCAATCATGGAGCGGTATACCTTTTGATCGAAATCTATACCATTTTCATCAGTGCATAGATGGCCATTTGTGGGCATAGGGATTTTGACGCCTTTGCAATCTTGCATACTGAATTTCCTCAGAACATCCTTGAGGTATTTCTCTTGAGATATGAAGATGCCATTGCGTTGTTGACGAATTTGAAGACCTAAGAAGAATTTCAGTTCTCCCATCATGGACATTTGATATTCCTCACTCATCATATAAGCAAATTCATCACTGTAATGATGGTTAGTACAGCCAAAGATAATATCATCAACATATATTTGGCACACGAATAATTCATCATCATATGTTTTGGTGAAAAGAGTTTGGTCGAGTGAACCGGGTTTGAAGCCTTTCTTCATGAGGAATTCCTTCAGAGTATCATACCACGCCCGAGAGGCCTGCTTGACGCTATAGAGGGCCTTATTGAGTCTGAAGACTTGATCAGGATGCTTAGAATCTTCAAAACCTGGGGGTTGAGCAACATATACTTCCTCAAGCTTACCATTGAGGAATGCATTTTTCACATCCATTTGATATAAGATGATATTATGATGGTTAGCATAGGCAAGCAATATGCGAATAGCCTCAAGTCTAGCAACAGGTGCAAAAGTTTCATCAAAATCAATTCCTTCAACCTATGTGTAGCCTTGAGCTATAAGACGAGCCTTGTTCCTCACCACTAGGCCATTTTCATCTTGTTTGTTACGGTAGATCCATTTGGTGCCGATGATATTGTGCTTGCGTGGGTCTGGTCACTTGACAAGCTCCCACACCTTGTTTAGCTCGAATTGATGTAATTCCTCTTGCATCGCTTGAATCCACTCAGGCCCCAGAAATGCCTCATCTACTTTGGTGGGCTCTGTGATAGAGACGAAAGCAAAATGCCCACAAAAGTTAGACAAATGTGAAGCTTTGGAGCGAGTGAGAGGACCTGGTGCGTTGATGTCATTGATGATTCTCTCAATCTGTACTTCATTTGCAACGTGAGGATGAGCAGGTTGATGACTTTGACTTGGCTCAACATTTTCTTCAGAGCCATTTTCTTCAGATGCACCAGCATGATTTTCTTCACGATCTCGAATGACTTCTTCAGCAGATTCTTCAGTAGGTATGACATCCTCAGTAGCCGTTAGCTTGATGGATTCCTCAAGAGACATTTCATCTAGCACAGGAGGTAGGTGCTATCTTTGCGAGCAATTAGTTTCATCGAACCGCACATCTACAGTTTCAACAACCTTGTGGTGATAGGTGTTGAATACTCTGTAGGTATGCGAGTCCTTTCCGTAACCAAGCATAAAACCTTCATGTGCTTTCGGTGCAAATTTAGAATTGTGAAGAGGATCTCTAATCCAGCATTTTGCACCGAAGACTTTGAAATAACTCACATTGGGTTTCTTGTCAGTGAGGAGTTCATATGAGGTCTTCTTGAAGAATTTGTGAAGATATACCCTGTTGATGATGTGGCATGCAGTATCAATTGCCTCAGGCCAGAAGCGACGAGGTGTCTTGTATTCATCAAGCATGGTGCAAGCCATCTCAACAAGAGTCCTGTTCTTGCATTCCACAACGCCATTCTGCTGAGGAGTGTATGGGGCACATAACTCATGAGTAATACCAAGTTCATCAAGATAGTCATCAAGACCAGTATTCTTGAACTCGTTCCCATTGTCACTCCGAATAAGCTTGATCTTCACACCAAAATTAGTCGAAGCCCTTGAGGAAAATCGTCTAAAGACTTCCTGCACTTCAGTTTTGTAAGTAATGACATGCACCCATGTGTAACGAGAATAATCATCAACAATGACAAAGCCATATAGAGATGCTGCATTTGTTAGTGTGGCATAATGAGTAGGGCCAAAGAGGTCCATATGAAGCAATTCAAAAGGACGAGAGGTGGTCATGATAGTCTTCGAGGGTGCTTGGCTCTGGTCATCTTTCTAGCCTCACAAGCCCCACAAAGATGATCTTTGAGGAATTTGACACCCTCAATGCCAATGACGTGCTTTTTCTTCATGAGCGTGTGTAAGTTCCTCATGCCAGCATGACCCAGTCATCGATGCCATAGCCAGCCTTCTGAATCTTTTGCAAGTAGACACGTGGCAGGCTGTGGTCCTGCAGAGAAATCAACAATATACAAGTCTCCTCTCCTAAAGCCTTCAAAGACTTTGGAATTGTCAGATTCCATGAGCACTAAGCAGCAATATTTGCCAAAGACAACAACCATATCAAGATCACAAAGCATTGAGACAGACATGAGGTTGAATCTGAGGGACTCGACAAGCATGATTTTGTCCATGTGTCGATCCTTTGAGATTGCAACCCTACCTAGACCCAATACCTTGCTTTTGCCTTTGTCTGCGTAGGTGATATGCTTCAAATGTGATGGAGATAAAGGAGTGTTCATCCGTAAGCTCTTGTCACTGGTCATGTGATTAGTACATCCACTGTCGAGGACCCACTCAGTAGCTTTGGGTAAATTATCCTGCAGATGAATTAGTGCATCTTACGAACACATATCTTCAGAGTGAAGAATATGACATCAATTTCATCAGACATAATTTCATCAATTAATGCAACATATGTATATATAGTAGTATGAGGACGTGAGAAATGAATGAATCATTTCTTCATGATTAGCTTGCGTCCTTTCAAGCATTTCAGGTCTCCAGAAAATTCTTCAGACGATTTAGTTCGTCTGGAGACCTGACCCTGCATAAGAGGTTAGTTCTTTTTCTTCACCACCCATATCTGGAGGGGTGGCAAAGAGTTCATCATTCTTCGAGCTCCATAAGAGAAAGGTGGCATTGAAGCCAAAGCGCTTCGTTTCACAGGAGAGGGATTAGTATAGGCATATGAGTAAGCAGAGAAATTCTTCGTGGACTTATGAACATAATGATTTGAAGAATAATGCACATAATCAGAACTCTTAAATTATCCCTGCGAAACAGAAGCGTTAGCATGATGATGATCATATGAGGACTTGGATCCACGTGAGGAATTTGATCCATATGAAGACTTCGGTCCATATGAAGAATTTGATCAGGGGTTCCTATTCTTCACAGGTGGTGTCATGAGGACATTCACCTGAAGACTTTCAAGGCACCTTTTGGGAACCCAGATTTTCTTCATAGGGGGACCATTCCTGGAGTTAGTTCCAACATATCTTGCAAATACTTCACCATTCTGATTTTTGAACAGTTTATAGTTGGAGTCAAATGACTCATCAGATGAATATGAGGATTCACAAGTAAAGCCAGATAAAGTGGATGGATCTACGGGAGGTCCCCTCACAGCAACCCATGAGGTTTTGGGATACTGCTCAGGTTTCCAGTAGGTTCCATCAGCATTGAGTTTTCTCTCAAAGGCAATACCCTCTTTCCTAGGGTTCCTGTTCAAGATCTGCCTTTTGAGCACATCACAAAGTGTCTGATGCCCTTTGAGGCTTTTGTACATGCCTGTCACATACAATTCCTTCAACCCTGCATTTTCGTCAGTGATACTAGTGGTATCCTCAGATGAGGAATTTGTGACCACAGAGATAAATGAAGAATTTGCAACAATAGAAGCATTTGAACTTTCAGGTGAAGAATTAGCAGTTTCACGTTCAATGCATTTCAAACATGGTGGAATAAATTCTTCCTGAGCGGAACTGATCTGTTGAGCAAGTAATGAATCATTTTCCTTTTGAAGATCTTCATGACTCACCCTTAGCTTCTCAAGATTTTTCTTTCTTTGAAGAAATTCATAAGAAAGCTTCTCTTGATCGGCTAAGAGAGTTTCATGACGACTTTGAAGGTTGTCAAACTTAGACTATAGTTGCTGAAGATTATCAGTCAGTGTTTGAGTTCGATCCATTTCCTCACCTAACAGATCATCGCTTTTGTCTAGCATATTTTGAACTTTTTCCAAAGCCTTTCGTTGTTTAACAGCAATATTAGCAAGTTTGGAATAGCTGGGTTTGAGGTTATTATCAGATTCATCCTCACTTGATTTAGAGGAGGGATATTTGAATACCTTGGCACCTTTTGCCATGAAGCAATAGGTGGGAGCATAATCATCGTTGCCATCATCAGCAGTGTTGGGGAAGCCATTTTCCTCAGTGTTGAAGATGGACTTGCTGACATAAGCAGTAGCGAGGGCTAGGCACGCCACACCAGAGTCTGACTCCTCAGATGCCTCCTCTTCCTCATGTTCCTCAGATTCAGCTTTAGAGTCCATTTCCTTGCCAATGAATGCCTGAGCCTTCTTGGAACTGCTCTTCTTGTGAGATGAAGACTTTAAAGATTTTGATGATGAGGACTTTGAAGATTTCTTCTTCTTCTTTGAGTCATCTGAACTATCATCCTTGTGTTTCTTCTTCTTTGATTCCTTTGCCCACTAAGGACAATCAATTATGTAGTGACCATGTTTCTTGCATTTGTGGCAAGTCCTCTTCTTGTAATCACGGGATGAGGAATCTGATCTTGTGTCATCACCTTTTGAAGATTTTACAAAGGGACCACGCCTTGAGAACTTCTGGAATTTCTTCACGAGCATTGCTAGCTCCTGGCTTAGTTCTTCAGGGTCACCAAGGCTGCTATCAGAATCTTCTCCTTCAGATGAGGAAACTGCCTTGGCCTTCAGTGCGCGTGATCTTCCATAGCTTGGCCCGTAGAGATCTCTCTTTTCAGCTTGTTGGAATTCATGAGTGTTCATCCTCTCAAGAATATCAGCAGGATCTAGTGACTTGTAGTCTCCACGTTCTTGAATCATCAGTGCCAGTGTATCGAATGAAGAATCATGTGACCTCAGCAATTTCTTCACCACCTCATGGTCAGTGATGTCAGTGGCACCCAGTGCTTGAAGCTCGTTTGAAATGTCAGTGAGGCGATCAAAGGTTTGCTGGACATTCTCATTGTCGAGTCTTTTGAAGAGGTTGAAGAGATTGCGAAGAACGTCAACTCGAGAATCACGTTGAGTTGAGATTCCTTCGTTGACCTTGGATAGCCTGTCCCAGATAAGCTTTGCAGACTCCAAAGCACTCTTTCTGCCGTACTGTCCTTTGCTCAGATGGCCACATATGATATTCTTCACTTGAGAGACAAGTTGCTTGAATCACTTCACATCAGCAGCATTCACGGAAGGAGTGACAAAGGGAACGCCATTTTCCACAACGTACCAGAGATCGTTGACAATTGCCTCAAGATGCATGCACATCTTATTCTTCCAGTAGGGGTAGTCCGTCCCATCAAAGGTAGGACACCCAGTCGAGACCTTGATCATGCCTGCAGTCGACATAACTAAAACTCCAGGTGGTTAAACCAAAATCACACAGAACAAGGGAGTACCTTGCTCTAATACTAATTGAAAGTGCATTATATCGACTAGAGGGGGGGTGAATAGGCGATTTTTATGAATTTGTCGCTGAGGAAATACTACTTGAGGAATTTCCTAAGCAACAAACTACAAGCAGCGGAATAAGTACTCAGGTACATGGATAACAAAGCAGTAGCATAGTCATCATGATGAAATGAAACAAAACAGAGCACAGGTAGCGTGTAAACAGGATAAGTAGGCTGAAGACAATGTGACTGGAGAAATAGGAATGAGGAAATTGAGAAAGTCTTCAGTCAAAGTCTTCAAACAGTAACGATCAAGTACACAGCAAGTATGCGAGGAAATGGAAGGGTTGAGGAAATAGAACCAGTAGCTTGGTGAAGACAGTGATTTGGTAGACCAGTTCCAACTGCTGTGACAGTTGTACGTCTGGTTGGAGCCGCTAGGTATTTAAACCTGAGGACACACAGTCCCGAACACACAGTCCTCACCGTATTCTCCTTGAGCTAAGTTCACACAGACCTTGCCCAATCACTCGTGGTAAGTCTTCACAGGTGACTTCCAAACCTTCACAGACTTGGTCACTCGGTGATCCACAATTCCTCTTGGATGCTCTAGACCATGGCGCCTAACCGTCTGGAGGATGCACAGTCCTCAAAGGTAACAAGCATCGGTTCCACACAGGAACAATTTCTTCAGTGATGCTCAATCACTTTGGGTTTTAGGTGTTGGGTTTGGGTTTTTCCTCACTTGATGATTTTCTCTCAAAGTCCTCGGAGGATGGGATGCTCTAAATGACAAGTGTCAGTTTCTCTTGGAGCAGCCAACCAGCTAGTGGTTGTAGGGGGCGGCTATTTATAGCCGGGGAGCAGCCCGACATGATAAGACATAAATGCCCTTCAATGATATGACCATTAGGTGGATAGGATATTTTGGACAGCTGGCGCATAGCACAGCAACGGTTGGAAATTTGAGCTCTCAAACTCCACAGGGCTATCATGTTCCTCACTTGTAGGCAATCCGCACTGGCGAATTCCTAACTCCTCAATCAGAAAAAATTCCTCAAAGAACAGAAGAACTTCGTCTCTGTCACTGAAGAACTTGACTGAACTGTATGAGATTTCCAATGGCTTCACTCGAAAGGATTGGTAGGTGTAGGATTTGAGTTGAGCATCACTTGGAAAATTTTCCTTAGTTTTACCTCGACCCCCTTTAACAGTACAGTGTTTCCTATGACTCAAGAAAGGGAAAACAAAACTATGAAAACAAAAGTATTCACGCTTCATAATCCTCGCATCAATATAAAGTCTTCAAGGTCACACCAATTTCCTCATTTTCAAAGTCTTCAAGAAAACCAAAGTCTTCAACTGAAGACATTCATTTTTAGGGGTCGACTTTCTTCGTAAATATCAAACTCCTCATTGACTTATAGAACCTGTGTACACTCACAAACACATTAGTCCCTTAACCTATAAGTCTTCAATACACCAAAATCACTAAGGGGCACTGATGATTCAAGATTGTTGAATGCTGTTGAGGACATGAAAAAAATCAATTATATATATATAGTCAATGAAGAACATCAGTCGGATTTTTGTGAAGAATTTGCAAGTTGAAGAATTTGAAAATTGAAGAATTTGCAAAATGAAGAAAAACTCAATTTTGAAGATTTTCAACTTTTGGTGGTGGCGTGACCCACCGTATAAGAATGATGATTTCAGACACCGCATACAATTGTAGTAGGGCTCTGAGAATCAAATTCTTCATTAATTTCTTCACACTTAGAGGGTTAGTCTTCATTGATTGAAGAAAAATGTTACTTCATGTGTTGCACATCTAAGTCATCAATTTTGCATAAGTGTTAGGATGTGTGTCCTTTCAAAGAACATTCAAAGATTCCAAGATATTTAGCTCACACCGCAACTTGCTAAATCTCTTCTCATCCAAGGGCTTGGTGAAGATATCCGCTAGATGTTCTTCAGTCTTCACGTGATCAATAGAGATGTCGCCCTTCAACACATGATCTCGAAGAAAATGATGACGAATCTGGATGTGCTTTGTCTTTGAGTGCTGAACTGAGTTATGAGCAATCTTGATGGCACTCTCGTTGTCACAGTAGAGTGGCACATTCTTCACATTGATGCCATAGTCCTTGAGGGTTTGCTTCATCCACAGCAATTGAGCACAGCAAGAACCAACAGCAACGTACTCAGCTTCAGCAGTAGAGAGTGATACGCAGTTCTGCTTCTTCGAGGACCAACATACTAAAGATCGTCTGAGGAAATGGCATGTGGCAGATGTTGACTTGCGATCCACACGATCACCAGCATAGTCAGAGTCAGAATATCCAATGAGATCAAAAGCCGAGCCCTTGGGATACCATAATCCAAGTGTTGGAGTGTGAGCTAGATATCGAAGAATATGTTTCACAGCCTTATGGTGTGATTCCTTCGGTGTAGCTTGAAAATGGGCACACATGCAAACACTAAGCATAATATCTGGCCTAGATGCACATAGATACGGTAAAGAGCCAATCATGGAGCGGTATACCTTTTGATCGAAATCTATACCATTTTCATCAGTGCATAGATGGCCATTTGTGGGCATAGGGATTTTGACGCCTTTGCAATCTTGCATACCGAATTTCCTCAGAACATCCTTGAGGTATTTCTCTTGAGATATGAAGATGCCATTGCGTTGTTGACGAATTTGAAGACCTAAGAAGAATTTCAGTTCTCCCATCATGGACATTTGATATTCCTCACTCATCATATAAGCAAATTCATCACTGTAACGTTGGTTAGTACAACCAAAGATAATATCATCAACATATATTTGGCACACGAATAATTCATCATCATATGTTTTGGTGAAAAGAGTTGGGTCGAGTGAACCAGGTTTGAAGCCTTTCTTCATGAGGAATTCCTTCAGAGTATCATACCACGCCCGAGGGGCCTGCTTGAGGCCATAGAGGACCTTATTGAGTCTGAAGACTTGATCAGGATGCTTAGGATCTTCAAAACCTGGGGGTTGAGCAACATATACTTCTTCCTCAAGCTTACCATTGAGGAATGCATTTTTCACATCCATTTGATATAAGATGATATTATGATGGTTAGCATAGGCAAGCAATATGCGAATAGCCTCAAGTCTAGCAACAGGTGCAAAAGTTTCATCAAAATCAATTCCTTCAACCTATGTGTAGCCTTGAGCTATAAGACGAGCCTTGTTCCTCACCACTAGGCCATTTTCATCTTGTTTGTTGCGGTAGATCCATTTGGTGCCGATGATATTGTGCTTGCGTGGGTCTGGTCGCTTGACAAGCTTCCACACCTTGTTCAGCTCGAATTGATGTAATTCCTCTTGCATCGCTTTAATCCACTCAGGCTCTAGAAATGCCTCATCTACTTTGGTGGGCTCTGTGATAGAGACGAAAGCAAAATGCCCACAAAAGTTAGACAAATGTGAAGCTTTTAAGCGAGTGAGAGGACCTGGTGCGTTGATGTCATTGATGATTCTCTCAATCTGTACTTCATTTGCAACGCGAGGATGAGCAGGTTGACGACTTTGACTTGGCTCAACATTTTCTTCAGAGCCATTTTCTTCAGATGCACCAACATGATTTTCTTCACGATCTGGAATGACTTCTTCAGTAGATTCTTCAGCAGGTATGACATCCTCAGTAGCCTTTAGCTTGATGGATTCCTCAAGAGACATTTCATCTAGCACAGGAGGTAGGTGCTATCTTTGCGAGCAATTAGTTTCATCGAACCGCACATCTACAGTTTCAACAACCTTGTGGTGATAGGTGTTGAAGACTCTGTAGGTATGCGAGTCCTTTCCGTAACCAAGCATAAAACCTTCATGTGCTTTCGGTGCAAATTTAGAATTGTGATGAGGATCTCTAATCCAGCATTTTGCACCGAAGACTTTGAAATAACTCACATTGGGTTTCTTGTCAGTGAGGAGTTCATATGAGGTCTTCTTGAAGAATTTGTGAAGATATACCCTGTTGATGATGTGGCATGCAGTATCAATTGCCTCAGGCCAGAAGCGATGAGGTGTCTTGTATTCATCAAGCATGGTGCGAGCCATCTCAACAAGATTCCTGTTCTTGCGCTCCACAATGCCATTCTGCTGAGGAGTGTGAAAGTGCGTTATATCGTCTAGAGGGGGGGGTGAATAGGCGATTTTTACAAATTCGTCACTGAGGAATTTCAAGGTGAGGAAATTCCTAAGCGACAAAGTACTTAGCAGCGGAATAAGTACTCAGATACAAACATAACAGAGCAGTAGCACTGTCATCATGATGAAATGAAAACAAGCACAGAGTACAAGAAGCGTAAACACAGGATAAGCAGGCAGAAGACAAACTAACTGAAGAAATTGAACTGAGGAAATTGAGAAAGTCTTCAGTCAAAGTCTTCAAACAGTAATGATCAAATACATAGCAAGTATGCGAAGAATTGAAAGGGTTGAGGAAATAGAACCAGTAGCTTGGTGAAGACAATGATTTGGTAGACCAGTTCCAACTGCTGTGACAGTTGTACGTTTGGTTAGAGCGGCTAGGTATTTAAACCTGAGGACACACAGTCCTCACCGTATTCTCCTTGAGCTAAGGTCACACAAACCTCGCCCAATCACTCGTGGTAAGTCTTCAGGTGACTTCCAAACCTTCACATACTCGGTCACTCGGCAATCCACAATTTCCTCTTGGATGCTCTAGACCATGACGCCTAACCGTCTGGAGGATGCACAGTCCTCAAAGGTAACAAGCGTCGGTTCCACACAGGAACAATCTCTTCAGTGATGCTCAATCACTTTGGGTTTGTAGGTGTTTGGGTTTTTGGGTTTTTCCTCACTTGATGATTTTCGCTCAAAGTCCTCGGAGGATGGGATGCTCTAAATGACAAGTGTCAATCTATCTCTCGGAGCAGCCAACCAGCTAGTGGTTGAGGGGGGCGGCTATTTATAGCCTAGGGAGCAGCCCGACATGAGAAGACATAAATGCCCTTCAATGATATGACCGTTAGGTGGGTAGGATATTTGGACAGCTGGCGCGTAGCACAGCAACGGTCGGAAATTTGAGTATCAAATTCCTCAGGGCTATCATGTTCCTCACTTGTAGGCAATCCGCACTGGCGAATTCCTAACTCCTCAGTCAGAACAAATTCCTCAGAGAACAGAAGAACTTCGTCTCTGTCACTGAAGAACTTGACTAAACTGTATGAGATTTCCAATGGCTTCACTCGAAAGGATTGGGTAGGTGTAGGATTTTGAGTTGAGCATCACTTGGAAACTTTTCCTTAGTTTTACCTCGACCCCCTTTAACAGTACGGTGTTTCCTATGACTCAAGAAGAAGAAAATGAAACTACAAAAACAAAAGTCTTCACGCTTCATAATCCTCGCATGAATATCAAGTCTTCAGGGTCACACCAATTTCTTCACTTTCAAAGTCTTCAAGAAAACCAAAGTCTTCAGTTGAAGACATTCATTTTTAGGGGTCGACATTCATCGTAAATAACAAACTCCACATAGATTTATAGACCTGTGTACACTCACAAACGCATTAGTCCCTTAACCTATAAGTCTTCAATACACCAAAATCACTAAGGGGCACTAGATGCACTTACAATCTCCCCCTTTTTGGTGATTGATGACAATATAGGTTAAGTTTTCAACGGGGATAAACATATGAAGTGTAAATACTGATATTGATGAATTTGATTGCAAGATATAGAAGAACTCCCCCTGAAGATGTGCATATTTGAGGAATTTGCTTTGAATAGCAAACGCACATTGTTGAGTAATATCATGGAGATCTCCTCCTATATCTTGAAATTCATACACGCATTTAACATATGATATGAAGAATTTGAAATGCATGATGAGATATGGTGTCTGACAAAATTCAGCATGCGTGCATTAAGGTACTTGAGGAAATAAGCATGCAGAAAGCAGTTCAAAAGTATCAGACCACCATAGGACTTAAGTTTACAACTCATGAGAGCAAACACCTCAGAAAAGCAAGAGTTGTAACTTAACAGAAATATAGCCCATATATAAGACCCGCTTGAAGACTAACTCAAATTTCTCCCCCTTTGTCATCGAATGACCAAAAGGGACGAAAAATGAGGACTAACGCCCCTGAAGAATATCATGATGATGTCGATGGAGGAGCACCAGCATTGTTGGGGTCGTCCGTTGAGGTAGGGCCTACCGCAGTGTCGTTCAAGTCTTCAGCTTCATCCGTCTCGCGCGATGAAGAATATGAACTGGCAACAAGCTGAGGAACTTTGACTTTCTTGAATTTCTTCGAAGGTGGCTGAGACCAGTCAAAGTCCTGTTGGAAGCCCATCTCCTTGAGTTCTTCAGCACTATGAAGATTAGACAGAATCGCCCAAGTGTGGTCAAAGACTTCATGCAAGTAGTAGTGATTCTTCTTCACAGTATTTTGAGAGACTATCATGTTCTGAAGAACTGCACCGAACTGACGCTTGACCCACTTGTGATTTCGATCAACTTTCTGATGAAGACTAAGGAGAAGTTCACGATCAGTCATCACACGCGGAGCTGTGGCTTGAGGATGATGTTCTGAAGCTTTGGCGGCAGAATCTTGAGTTGCAGAGTCATCATTGGTGGAATAGGAAGTAGCTTTGCGAAACTGTCCATCCAATGGACGAGTACCTTCATCAATAACAGCAGCCTTGCCCTTCTCGTCAGCTGAGGAAATAGTCCGTTTGAGGACTTCAATAGGGGGCAAATTGCTGAGATGATTTTGAAAGTCAGTCTTATAATGAATTGAAGACCTTGATCTGATGAACTTCATGATCCAGGGAGCATAAGGCTTCAACTCAAAAGGTGACAGAGCAGCATTGGCCAAAGTCCTCATGAAGAAATCGTGGTAGTTGATAGGTATACCATGAATGAGATTGAATAGTAGATTCTTCATGATGCCAACAACTTCTTCATCATCAGAGTTGTGGCCCTTGATTGGACTGAGGGTTTTGGTCAATATGTGATAAACTGTCCTTGGCACATAGAGCAATTCCTTGACGAGGAATTTGGTCCTTGGAGCTTGGCCTGGCTTCAAAGGCTTCATCAGCACTTGCATCAGATGATCAGACAGTTCAGGTTCAACATAGAGAAGCCTTGCACCTTCAGTGGGAGGACTGACTGGGACGGCATGAAGCAATTCAGAGGCCGGTGCTTTGAAATGAGTATTATCGGTCATCCAGTCCAATACCCATGAATTGACATCATCAACATTTCCAGTAATGTGCAGCGTGGCGAAGAATTAAAGAATGAGTTCTTCATTCCAATCACAGATGTCGGTGCAGAAATTGAGTAACCCAGCGTCATGAAGAACACTAAGGACTGGGGTGAAGCAGGGCAGCGATTCCATATCTACATGAGGAATTTGCTTATGTTCAAAGATCTTATCCTTATCAAACAACAATGAGGAATAGAAGTTCATCTGGCTTGCAGTCCAGAAGCGCTTGCAACGAAGTCGAGCAGAGTCATAGGGATTGTAGTCAGTGAAGAATATGTGCTCATTGAAGAAATCCTCAGCATTAAACTTCTGCTCTTGGAGTGAGGGTTCTGTGGCTTGGGCTGAAGATTAACAGTTGAAGTCTTCATAGCCTCTTGAGGTATAGCCACTGGAGCCACAGGCTGAGGAATTTCAGCAGCAGCCTTGGCCTCCATTTCTTCAGACATATGTACATCAGCGCTAGTGGCTGGAACTTCTTCAGGAATGGAATGAAGTGAAGCTTGACGTTCATCAGAGCCCGTATGAATTTCTTCAGTTGGCACAGGGGACTGAGGAACATGATGTAGCGGGGTAGTCAGAGGTGAATTGGGGTGATGACTTTCCCAAAAGTCATCATTCAGAATAGGTGTTGTAGACCCAATATCCACATCCTCATCTTCTTCAATTCCTTCGACGCCTGCCTCTTCAGCTGTGAACTAAGGCATGGGCGATGATACCAGTGGGGTTGAAGGGATAGTATCCACTTCAATTTCTTCATCCAACTGCTCTGTCGAAGCAGCAGAAGGATCTTCTTCATCAGATTTACTTGGAATTTCATATTCCTCACCAAAGGGAATGATCTCCTTTGACAGGATGCTTGATATTGGAATAGCATCAATTGGGTTTTCAGATGAACTCATCAAAGTCTTCACTTTCTTGGGAGCTGAAGACTCTGAGGAGGCAGATGCTTTCCTTTTCTTCACAGCTGCTCGCTCCGCAGCCTTGGTTTTCTTCGCTTCTGATGCAGAAGGAAGGTTGATGCTTGTCATTGGTGCAGGAGGAGCAGAGGAAATTGGTTGAATTTCTTCAGGCACAACTGATGCAGTTGCCCTGGCTTGTTCAGATTCCTCAGGCGCAGTAGCAGATGTATTAACTGGCCTGGATTGCTCTTCAGGCGCAATATTGGAGGTTGCCCTGGCATTTTCTTCAGAGACTGGAATTTCTTCATCAGCTCTGGCGCTTTCATTTTCTTCAGTAGACTGAACAGATGTTCCAGTCTGAGGAAATTTGGGTTGCGATGAAGCTGCAACACTTGAAGTAAATCCTTTAGCCATTCTGACGAATCTGACTTTGGCACCTAGCCAATCCGCACGGTATGCATGAAATTCATCACTGAGAGCTTTTATCTCAGCCTGCATAGTCACAAGTTCTTCAGGAGACATTTTTACAACATTGTTCTTCAGAAAACGCTCCTTCTTGTACTGAGCCTTCTTCACCTGCCTGGCCTTTTCAAATTTCCATTTCTGTTCATTTATGAAGGCCGTCAACATGTGACTTTGACCAGGAGTGAGGTTCAATTCAGGCAAAGGTGTATTTGGATCCTTGTGCCATAGATCGATGAAATCAAGGATCTTCCTTGGATCCAGCATGAGGGGCACAGCACTGCCTTTGGCACTAGAGGCCCTTTGTTGTCGATCTCTGATGATCTTAGCTAATTCTTCATCATCAGCTTCGTCTTCGCTTGACGGAACCTGAAAGGCGACCTGCTTCTTGTGAGGACTTGGCCTTGTGCCTCATCCAGCAGTGGCCTTTTTCTTCAGCAAGGTCGGAGTTGTTGAAGACTGAGGTGAAGCTGAAGAACTTGCAGAGACTCCTGAAGCAATTGAGATTCCAGTAGTCCTTTGGCATGTGGCAAGATGCACAGGTTCTGAGGACTTTGCAGGAGCAGCTGAGGATTTTGCAACTGAGGGAGTTGGAGCTGCTTTTGAGGAATTTGCTTGAGGATCAGGCCGTGAGGGCTTTGAAGAGCTTGGCCGTGATGGCATTGAAGAGCTTGGCCGTGAGGGCATTGCAGCTGAGGAACTTGTCTTGACAGCTGATTTCTTCAGCATAGCCTTCTTAGGCTTGATAGCAGAGGCCTCAGCGGCGGCAGCAACAGAATCTTCATTGAATTTCTTCACTGCCTCTTTAGCCACTTTGGCCAGCTTGGCTTGTCGCTTAGCCCACTCCTTGGGAAATTCCTCACCTCTTCTGATGCTAGTGGGATCAGCTTCTTGGCCAGGAGCCAATGGAGGTCTTGGACATGGAGGGTTAACAGCGAATTTCTTCATGTACTTGGGAGTGACATAGCGATATTCCCTCCATTCTATTGCCCATCTCCTCTCAATCTTCTGAATGCGCACTTTGCGCTGACTTTTGCTCTCCTTGCCATGAGTTGCTTCATCAGGAGTACAATATTCATCATAGATGTCATCAGGGATCTCAAAAGCAGTGTTTGTTTCTGGCCTCTTTCCTCCCTTCTGAGGTCTTTTACCATCAGACATTTTCTTCACTTGAGGATTTTGAACAATCGAATTTTCTGATGAGGTACGCAATTTTTCTTCAAGGAACGCTGCAAATGAGTTAAGTTGATGAGAACCTAGAGATTCAGCAGCGGACATGTGTACCTGTGAACAGAATATAGGTGCGAAGAATTTTGGAGAGGTCAGATGCGTTCTCAGAAGTTTTTCAAAAGTATCAAGTTTGAGGAATTTGACCAGGGGTGTCTTGAGGAATTTCACTAACAATTTTTGACTTAGGTTCCAGAGTTGTGTAGATTGAAAATCCACACAATTGAGGAATCTTGAAGAAAAACGTTGCTTAGAGAAACTGATCAAGGACAGAAGCAAGTTGGTGTTTAAGAACATGAAAGTTGAAGAATAAACACCTTTTGAAGATTTTGTGGAAATCATCAGAATCAACAAGAGCAGTAAAAATAAATTTTATTTACCCTTGTCGAAGAACACGACGAACTGAGAGTAGCAGTGGAGATGTTCGTCCGTTCAGATCTTCCACGCCCTAACTTGGCGATGGAAAACAGCTACGGCGGCGGCGGAGTGAAGATTTCCGCAGCCGGCGTGAGTACAACGGCGACGAGGTCGAGGCAGTGAAGCTCTTCCTCACCGGCGATGATGGAATGTAGCGGTGGCGCTAGGTCTGAGAGCTGGAGCGAGGGAGTAAGATCGAGTGGAGTAAATGAGATCTGAGGAGGGCGAGGGGGATTTATAGCAGAGGTGAAAAACCGCTCGTCCGAAGAAAATGGACGAACGTGCCCCTGACCCTTCTACTCCTAACGACATGTGTCACCCATGTACTATGAAGTGGAGATCGTGTTAGATCGTGGGTGAATAGATAAATCTTATCGAGGGATATGGAACGGTTTGAGCGGCAAAAGCCGAAAATTCAGATAAGAATATTTTAATGTTTTGTTCGCAAATTCTTCAGCTGTCAAGGACACAGTGAAGACTTTGAATGGGTTTCAAATAGAACGCACATGAAGAATTTGTGAACGGACTGGATTGAGTTTAGCATTGAGGGGGAACGGGTCCGATCACATTCACTTAGAAGAAAAAACAACTTGAAGAATTAGCAATAAGTGAATGCTGTAGAGGACAGAAAACTCAAATATATATATATATATATATATATATATATATAGTCAATAAGGAACACAGACGGAAAGAGTGAAGATTTTGCAAAGTTGAAGAATTTGAAAATTTGAAGAATTTGCACAATGATGAAAAACTCAAATTTTGAAGATTTTCAACTTTTTGTGGTGGCGTGACCCACCGTGTAGGAATGATGATTTCAGACACCGCGTACAATTGTCGTAGGGCTCTGAGAATCAAATTCTTCATTAATTTCTTCACACTTAGAGGGTTAGTCTTCATTGATTGAAGAAAAATGTTTCTTCGTGTGTTGCACATCTAAGTCATCAATTTGCATAAGTGTTAGGATGTGTGTCCTTTTCAAAGGACATTCGAAGATTCTAAGATATTTAGCTCACACCGCAATTTGCTAAATCTCTTCTCATCCAAGGGCTTTGTGAAGATATCCGCTAGCTGTTCTTCAGACTTCACGGGATCAATAGAGATGTCACCCTTCAACACATGATCTCGAAGAAAATGATGACGAATCTCGATGTGCTTTGTCTTCGAGTGCTGAACTGGGTTATGAGCAATTTTGATGGCACTCTCGTTGTCACAGTAGAGTGGCACATTCTTCACATTGATGCCATAGTCCTTGAGGGTTTGCTTCATCCATAGCAATTGAGCACAGCAAGAACCAACAGCAATATACTTAGCTTCAGCAGTAGAGAGTGATACGCAGTTTTGCTTCTTCGAGGACCAACATACTAAGGATCGTCCGAGGAAATGGCATGTGCCTGATGTTGACTTGCGGTCCACACGATCACCAGCATAGTCAGAGTCAGAATATCCAATGAGATCAAAAGTCGAGCCCTTGGGATACCATAATCCAAGTGTTGGAGTGTGAGCTAGATATCGAAGAATATGTTTCACAGCCTTATGGTGTGATTCCTTCGGTGTAGCTTGAAAACGGGCACACATGCAAACACTAAGCATAATATCCGGCCTAGATGCACATAGGTACAATAAAGAGCCAATCATGGAGCGGTATACCTTTTCATCGAAGTCTATTCCATTTTCATCAGTGCATAGATGGCCATTTGTGGGCATAGGGATTTTGACGCCTCTGCATTCTTGCATACCGAATTTCCTCAGAACGTCCTTGAGGTATTTCTCTTGAGAAATGAAGATGCCATTGCGTTGTTGACGAATTTGAAGACCTAAGAAGAATTTCAATTCTCCCATCATGGACATTTGATATTCCTCACTCATCATGTAGGCAAATTCGTCACTGTAATGTTGGTTAGTACAGCCAAAGATAATATCATCAACATATATTTGGCACATGAATAATTCATCATCATAGGTTTTGGTGAAAAGAGTTGGGTCGAGTGAACCAGGTTTGAAGCCTTTCTTCATGAGGAATTCCTTCAAAGTATCATACCACGCCCGAGGGGCCTGCTTGAGGCCATAGAGGGCCTTATTGAGTCTGAAGACTTTGTCAGGATGCTTAGGATCTTCAAAACCTGGGGGTTGAGCAACATATACTTCTTCCTCAAGCTTACCATTGAGGAATGCACTTTTCACATCCATTTGATATAAGATGATATTATGATGGTTAGCATAAGCAAGCAATATGCGAATAGCCTCAAGTCTAGCAACAGGTGCAAAAGTTTCATCGAAATCAATTCCTTCAACCTGTGTGTAGCCTTGAGCCACAAGACGAGCCTTGTTCCTCACCACTAGGCCATTTTCATCTTGCTTGTTGCGGTAGATCCATTTTGTACCGATGATATTGTGCTTGCATGGGTCCGGTCGCTTGACAAGCTCCCACACATTGTTCAGCTTGAATTGATGTAATTCCTCTTGCATTGCTTGAATCCATTCAGGCTCGAGAAATGCCTCATCAACTTTGGTGGGCTCTGTGATAGAGACGAAAGCAAAATGCCCACAAAAGTTAGACAAATGTGTAGCTTTTGAGCGAGTCAGAGGACCTGGTGCATTGATGTCGTTGCTGATTCTCTCAATCTGTACTTCATTTGCAACGCGAGGATGAGCAGGTTGACGACTTTGATTTGGCTCAGCATTTTCTTCAGAGCCATTTTCTTCAGGTGCGCCAGCATGCTATCCTTCATGTTCTGGAATGATTTCTTCAGCAGATTCTTTAGTAGGAATGACGTCCTCAGTAGCTTTGAACTTGATGGTTTCCTCAGGCGTCTTTTCATCTAGCACAGGAGGTAGGTGCTCTCTTTGCGAGCCGTTAGTTTCATCGAACCGCACATCTACAGTTTCAACAACCTTGTTGTGATAGGTGTTGAAGACCCTGTAGGTGTGCGAGTCCTTTCCGTAGCCAAGCATAAAACCTTCATGTGCTTTCGGTGCAAATTTAGAATTGTGATGAGGATCTCTAGTCCAGCATTTAGCACCGAAGACTTTGAAATAACTCACATTGGGTTTCTTGTTACTGAGGAGTTCATATGAGGTCTGCTTGAAGAATTTGTGAAGATATACCCTATTGATGATGTGGCATGCAGTATCAATTGCCTCAGGCCAGAAGTGATGATGTGTCTTGTATTCATCAAGCATGGTGCGAGCCATCTCAACAAGAGTCTTGTTCTTGCGCTCCACAACGCCATTCTGCTGAGGGGTGTATGGGGCAGATAGCTCATGAGTGATACCAAGTTCATCGAGATAGTCATCGAGACCAGTATTCTTGAACTCGATCCCATTGTCACTACGTATATGCTTGATCTTCACACCGAAATTCGTCGAAGCCCTTGAGGAAAATCGTCTGAAGACTTCCTGCACTTCAGTTTTGTAAGTAATGACATGCACCCATGTGTAACGAGAATAGTCATCAACAATGACAAAGCCATATAGAGATGCTCCATTTGTTAGTGTGGCATAATGAGTAGGGCCAAAGAGATCCATATGAAGCAATTCAAAAGGATGAGAAGTAGTCATGATAGTCTTCGAGGGGTGCTTGGCTCTGGTCATCTTTCCAGCCTCACAAGCCCCACAAAGATGATCTTTGAGGAATTTGACACCCTCGATGCCAATGACGTGCTTTTTCTTCACGAGCGTGTGTAAGTTCCTCATGCCAGCATGACCCAGTCATCGATGCCATAGCCAGCCTTCTGAAGCTTTAGCAAGTAGACAAGTGGCAGGCTGTGGTCCTGCAGAGAAATCAACAATATACAAGTCTCCTCTCCTAAAGCCTTCGAAGACTTTGGAATTGTCAGATTCCATGAGCACTAAGCAACGATATTTGCCAAAGACAACAACCATATCAAGATCACAAAGCATTGAGACAGACATGAGGTTGAATCCGAGGGACTCGACAAGCATGACTTTATCCATGTGTCGATCCTTTGAGATTGCAACCCTACCTAGACCCAATACCTTGCTTTTGCCTTTGTCAGCGTAGGTGATATGCTTCAAGTGTGATGGAGATAAAGGAGTGTTCATTAGTAAGCTCTTGTCACCGGTCATGTGATTTGTACATCCACTATCGAGGACCCACTCAGTAGCTTTGGGTAAATCATCCTGCAGATGAATTAGTGTATCTTACGAACTCATATACTTCAGAGTGAAGAATATGACATCAAATTCATCAGACATATTTCATCAATTAAAGCAACATATTTATATTTAGCAATGTGAGGACGTGAGAAATGAATAAATCATTTCTTCATGATTAGCTTGCGTCCTTTCAAAGATTTCAGGTCTCCAGCAAACTCTTCAGACGATTTAGTTCGTCTGGAGACCTGACCCTGCATAAGAGATTAGTTCTTTTTCTTCACCACCCACATCTGGAGGGGTGGCAAAGAGTTCATCATTCTGCGAGCTCCATAAGAGAAAGGTGGCATTGAAGTTAGAGTGCTTTGTTTCATAGGAGAGGGATTAGCATAGACATATGAGTAAGCAGAGAAATTCTTCGAGGACTTATGAATATAATGATTTGAAAAATAATGCACATAATCAGAACTCTTAGATTTTCCCTATGAAACAGAAGCGTTAGCATGATGATGATCATGTGAGGCCTTGGATCCATGTGAGGAATTTGATCCATAAGAGGACTTGGATCCATATGAAGACTTTGGTCCATATGAAGAATTTGATCTGGGGTTCTTATTCTTCACAGGTGGTGTCATGAGGACATTCACCTGAAGACTTTCAAGGCACCTTTTGGGAACCCAGATTTTCTTCATAGGGGGACCATTCCTGCAGTTAGATCCAACATATCTAGCAAATACTTCACCATTCTGATTTTTGAACAGTTTATAGTTGGAGTCAAATGACTCATCAGATGAATATGAGGATTCACAAGTAAAGCCAGATAAAGTGGATGGATCTACGGGAGGTCCCTTCGCAGCAACCCATGAGGTTTTGGGATACTGCTCAGGTTTCCAGTAGGTTCCATCAGCATTGAGTTTCCTCTCAAAGGCAATACCCTCTTTCCTAGGGTTCCTGTTCAAGATCTGCTTTTTGAGCACATCACAAAGAGTGTGATGCCCTTTGAGGCTTTTGTACATGCCTGTCACATACAATTCCTTCAACCCTGCTTTTTCGTCAGTGATACTAGTGGTATCCTTAGATGAGGAATTTGTGACCACAGAGATAGTTGAAGAATTTGCAGCAATAGAAGCATTTGAACATTCAGGTGAAGAATTAGCAGTTTCACGTTCAATGCATTTCAAGCATGGTGGAATAAATTCTTCCTGAGCGGAACTGATCTGTTGAGCAAGCAAAGAATCATTTTCCTTCTGAAGATCTTCATGACTCACCCTTAGCTTCTCAAGATCTTGCTTTCTTTGAAGAAATTCATAAGAAAGCTTCTCATGATCGGCTAAGAGAGTTTCATGACGACCTTCAAGGTTGTCAAACTTAGACTGTAGTTGCTGAAGATTATCAGTCAGTGTTTGAGTTCGATCCATTTCCTCACCTAACAGATCATTGCTTTTGTCTAGCATATTTTGAACCTTTTCCAAAGCCTTTTGTTGTTTAACAGCAATATTAGCAAGTTTGGAATAGCTGGGTTTGAGGTTATCATCAGATTCATCCTCACTTGATTCAGAGGAGGGATATTTGAGTACCTTGGCACCTTTTGCCATGAAGCAATAGGTGGGAGCATAGTCATCGTTGCCGTCATCAGCAGTGTTGGGGAAGCCATTTTCCTCAGTGTTGAAGATGGACTTGCTAACGTAAGCGGTAGAGAGGGCTAGGCTCGCCACACCAGAGTCTGACTCCTCAGATGCCTCCTCTTCCTCATGTTCCTCGGATTCAGCTTCAGAGTCCATTTCCTTGCCAATGAATGCCCGAGCCTTTTTGGAACTGCTCTTCTTGTGAGATGAAGACTTTGAAGATTTTGACGATGAGGACTTTGAAGATTTCTTCTTCTTCTTTGAGTCATCGGAACTGTCATCCTTGTATTTCTTCTTCTTTGATTCCTTCTCCCACTGAGGACAATCAGTAATGTAGTGACCAGGTTTCTTGCATTTATGGCAAGTTCTCTTCTTGTAGTCACAGGATGAGGAATCTAATTTCATGTCATCACCTCTTGAGGATTTTCCAAATCGGCCACGTCTAGAGAACTTCTGGAATTTCCTCACGAGCATTGCTAGCTCCTGACTCAGTTCTTCAGGATCACCAAGGCTGCTACCAGAATCTTCATCTTCAGATTCAGAGACTGCCTTGACCTTCAGTGCATGAGATCTACCATAGCTCGGTCCGTAGAGATCTCTCTTCTCAGCTAGTTGGAATTCATAAGTGTTCAGCCTCTCAAGAATGTCAGCAGGATCAAGTGACTTGTAGTCTCCACGTTCTTGAATCATCAGTGCCAGTGTATCGAATGAAGAATCGAGTGACCTCAGCAATTTCTTCACCACCTCATGGTTGGTGATGTCAGTGGCACCTAGTGCTTGAAGCTCGTTTGAAATGTCAGTGAGGCGATCAAAGGTTTGCTGAACATTTTCGTTGTCGAGTCTTTTGAAGCGGTTGAAGAGATTGCGAAGAACGTCAACTCGAGAGTCACGTTGAGTTGAGACTCCTTCGTTGACCTTGGATAGCCTATCCCATATAAGCTTAGCTGTCTCCAAAGCACTCACTCTGCCATACTGCCCCTTGCTCAGATGGCCACATATGATATTCTTCGCTTGAGAGTCGAGTTGCTTGAATCTCTTCACATCAGCAGCATTTACGGAAGGAGTGACAGAGGGAACGCCATTTTCCACAACGTACCAGAGATCGTTGTCAATTGCCTCAAGATGCATGTGCATCTTGTTCTTCCAGTAGGGGTAGTCCGTCCCATCGAAGGTAGGACACCCAGCCGAGACCTTGATCATGCCTGCAGTCGACATAACTAAAACTCCAGGTGGTTAAACCAAAATCACACAGAACAAGGGAGTACCTTGCTCTGATACCAATTGAATGTGCGTTATATCGACTAGATGGGGGTGAATAGGCGATTTTTACAAATTCGTCACTGAGGAATTTCAAGGTGAGGAAATTCCTAAGCGACAAACTACTTAGCAGCGGAATAAGTACTCAGATGCAAACATAACAGAGCAGTAGCACTGTCATCATGATGAAATGAAAACAAGCACAGAGTACAAGAAGCGTAAACATAGGATAAGCAGGCAGAAGACAAACTGACTGAAGAAATTGAACTGAGGAAATTGAGAAAGTCTTCAGTCAAAGTCTTCAAACAGTAATGATCAAATACATAGCAAGTATGCGAAGAATTGAAAGGGTTGAGGAAATAGAACCAGTAGCTCGGTGAAGACAATGATTTGGTAGACCAGTTCCAACTGTTGTGACAGTTGTACGTCTGGTTAGAGCGGCTAGGTATTTAAACCTGAGGACACACAGTCTCGGACACACAGTCCTCACCGTATTCTCCTTGAGCTAAGGTCACACAGACCTCGCCCAATCACTCGTGGTAAGTCTTCAGGTGACTTCCAAATCTTCACATACTCGGTCACTTGGCAATCCACAATTTCCTCTTGGATGCTCTAGACCATGACGCCTAACCGTCTGGAGGATGCACAGTCCTCAAAGGTAACAAGCGTCGGTTCCACACAGGAACAATCTCTTCAGTGATGCTCAATCACTTTGGGTTTGTAGGTGTTTGGGTTTTTGGGTTTTTCCTCACTTGATGATTTTCGCTCAAAGTCCTCGGAGGATGGGATGCTCTAAATGACAAGTGTCAATCTATCTCTCGGAGCAGCCAACCAGCTAGTGGTTGAGGGGGGCGGCTATTTATAGCCTAGGGAGCAGCCCGACATGATAAGACATAAATGCCCTTCAATGATATGACCGTTAGGTGGGTAGGATATTTGGACAGCTGGCGCGTAGCACAGCAACGGTCGAAAATTTGAGTATCAAATTCCTCAGGGCTATCATGTTCCTCACTTGTAGGCAATCCGCACTAGCGAATTCCTAACTCCTCAGTCAGAACAAATTCCTCAGAGAACAGAAGAACTTCGTCTCTGTCACTGAAGAACCTGACTAAACTGTATGAGATTTCTAATGGCTTCACTCGAAAGGATTGGGTAGGTGTAGGATTTTGAGTTGAGCATCACTTGGAAACTTTTCCTTAGTTTTACCTCGACCCCCTTTAACAGTACGGTGTTTCCTATGACTCAAGAAGAAGAAAATGAAACTACAAAAACAAAAGTCTTCACGCTTCATAATCCTCGCATGAATATCAAGTCTTCAGGGTCACACCAATTTCTTCACTTTCAAAGTCTTCAAGAAAACCAAAGTCTTCAGTTGAAGACATTCATTTTTAGGGGTCGACATTCATCGTAAATAACAAACTCCTCATAGACTTATAGACCTGTGTACACTCACAAACGCATTAGTCCCTTAACCTATAAGTCTTCAATACACCAAAATCACTAAGGGGCACTAGATGCACTTACAGAGTGTATGGGGCAGATAACTCATGAGTAATACCAAGTTCATCAAGATAGTCATCAAGACCAGTATTCTTGAACTCGGTCCCATTGTCACTCTGAATATGCTTGATCTTCACACCAAAATTCGTCGAAGCCCTTGAGGAAAATCGTCTGAACACTTCCTGCACTTCAGTTTTGTAAGTAATGACATGCACCCATGTGTAACGAGAATAATCATCAACAATGACAAAGCCATATAGAGATGCTGCATTTGTTAGTGTGGCATAATGAGTAGGGCCAAAGAGGTCCATATGAAGCAATTTAAAAGGACGAGAGGTGGTCATGATAGTCTTCGAGGGGTGCTTGGCTCTGGTCATCTTTCCAGCCTCACAAGCCCCACAAATATGATCTTTGAGGAATTTGACACCCTCAATGCCAATGATGTGCTTTTTCTTCACGAGTGTGTGTAAGTTCCTCATGCCAGCATGACCTAGTCGTCGATGCCATAGCCAGCCTTCTGAAGCTTTTGCAAGTAGACACGTGGCAGGATTTGGTCCTGCAGAGAAATCAACAATATACAAGTCTCCTCTCCTAAAGCCTTCAAAGACTTTGGAATTGTCAGATTCCATGAGCACTAAGCAGCGATATTTGCCAAAGACAACAACCATATCAAGATCACAAAGCATTGAGACAGACATGAGGTTGAATCCGAGGGACTCGACAAGCATGACTTTGGCCATGTGTCGATCCTTTGAGATTGCAACCCTACCTAGACCCAATACCTTTCTTTTGCCTTTGTCTGCATAGGTGATATGCTTCAAATGTGATGGAGATAAAGGAGTGTTCATTAGTAAGCTCTTGCCACCGGTCATGTGATTAGTACATCCGCTGTCAAGGACCCACTCAGTAGCTTTGGGTAAATCATCCTGCAGATGAATTATTGCATCTTACGAACACATATCTTCAGAGTGAAGAATATGACATCAATTTCATCAGACAGAATTTCATCAATTAATGCAACATATGTATATATAGCAGTATGAGGACGTGAGAAATGAATGAATCATTTCTTCATGATTAGCTTGCGTCCTTTCAAGCATTTCAGGTCTCCAGAAAATTCTTCAGACGATTTAGTTCGTCTGGAGACCTGACCCTGCATAAGAGGTTAGTTCTTTTTCTTAACCACCCACATCTGGAGGGGTGGCAAAGAGTTCAGCATTCTACGAGCTCCATAAGAGAAAGGTGGCATTGAAGCCAAAGCGCTTCGTTTCACAGGAGAGGGATTAGTATAGGCATATGAGTAAGCAGAGAAATTCTTCGTGGACTTATGAACATAATGATTTGAAGAATAATGCACATAATCAGAACTCTTAAATTATCCCTGCGAAACAGAAGCGTTAGCATGATGATGATCATATGAGGACTTGGATCCACGTGAGGAATTTGATCCATAAGAGGACTTGGATCCATATGAAGAATTCGGTCCATATGAAGAATTTGATCAGGGGTTCCTATTCTTCACAGGTGGTGTCATGAGGACATTCACCTGAAGAGTTTCAAGGCACCTTTTGGGAACCCAGATTTTCTTCATAGGGGGACCATTCCTGGAGTTAGTTCCAACATATCTTGCAAATACTTCACCATTCTGATTTTTGAACAGTTTATAGTTGGAGTCAAATGACTCATCGGATGAATATGAGGATTCACAAGTAAAGCCAGATAAAGTGGATGGATCTACGGGAGGTCCCTTCGCAACAACCCATGAGGTTTTGGGATACTGCTCAGGTTTCCAGTAGGTTCCATCAGCATTGAGTTTTCTCTCAAAGGCAATACCCTCTTTCCTAGGGTTCTTGTTCAAGATCTGCCTTTTGAGCACATCACAAAGAGTCTGATGCCCTTTGAGGCTTTTGTACATGCCTGTCACATACAATTCCTTCAACCCTGCATTTTCGTCAGTGATACTAGTGGTATCCTCAGATGAGGAATTTGTGACCACAGAGATAGTTGAAGAATTTGCAGCAATAGAAGCATTTGAACTTTCAGGTGAAGAATTAGCAGTTTCACATTCAATGCATTTCAAACATGGTGGAATAAATTCTTCCTGAGCGGAACTGATCTGTTGAGCAAGTAATGAATCATTTTCCTTCTGAAGATCTTCATGACTCACCCTTAGCTTCTCAAGATCTTGCTTTCTTTGAAGAAATTCATAAGAAAGCTTCTCATGATCGGCTAAGAGAGTTTCATGACGACTTTGAAGGTTGTCAAACTTAGACTATAGTTGCTGAAGATTATCAGTCAGTGTTTGAGTTCGATCCATTAACTCACCTAACAGATCATTGCTTCTGTCTAGCATATTTTGAACTTTTTCCAAAGCCTTTTGTTGTTCAGCAATATTAGCAAGTTTGGAATAGCTGGGTTTGAGGTTATCATCAGATTCATCCTCACTTGATTCAGAGGAGGGATATTTGAATACCTTGGCACCTTTTGCCATGAAGCAATAGGTGGGAGCATAGTCATCGTTGCCGTCATCAGCAGTGTTGGGGAAGCCATTTTCCTTAGTGTTGAAGATGGACTTGCTGACGTAAGCAGTAGCGAGGGCTAGGCTCGCCACACCAGAGTTTGACTCCTCAGATGCCTCCTCTTCCTCATGTTCCTCAGATTCAGCTTTAGAGTCCATTTCCTTGCCAATGAATGCCCGAGCCTTCTTGGAACTGCTCTTCTTGTGAGATGAAGACTTTGAAGATTTTGATGATGAGGACTTTGAAGATTTCTTCTTCTTCTTTGAGTCATCTGAACTATCATCCTTGTATTTCTTCTTCTTTGATTCCTTTGCCCATTGAGGACAATCAGTTATGTAGTGACCAGGTTTCTTGCATTTGTGGCAAGTCCTCTTCTTGTAATCACGGGATGAGGAATCTGATCTTGTGTCATCACCTTTTAAAGATTTTACAAAGCGACCATTCCTTGAGAACTTCTGGAATTTCTTCACGAGCATTGCTAGCTCCTGGCTTAGTTCTTCAGGGTCACCAAGGCTGCTATCAGAATCTTCTCCTTCAGATGAGGAAACTGCCTTGGCCTTCAGTGCGCGTGATCTTCCATAGCTTGGCCAGTAGAGATCTCTCTTTTCAGCTTGTTGGATTCATGAGTGTTCAGCCTCTCAAGAATATCAGCAGGATCTAGTGACTTTTAGTCTCCACGTTTTGAATCATCAGTGCCAGTGTATCGAATGAAGAATCGAGTGACCTCAGCAATTTCTCACCACCTCATGGTCAGTGATGTCAGTGGCACCCAGTGCTTGAAGCTCATTTGAAATGTCAGTGAGGGGATCAAAGGTTTGCTGGACATTCTCATTGTTGAGTATTTTGAAGCAGTTGAAGAGATTGAGAAGAACGTCAACTCGAGAATCACGTTGAGTTGAGATTCCTTCGTTGACCTTGGACAGCTTGTCCCAGATAAGCTTTGCAGACTCCAAAGCACTCACTCTGCCGTACTGTCCTTTGCTCAGATGGCCACATATGATATTCTTCACTTGAGAGTCGAGTTGCTTGAATCTCTTCACATCAGCAGCATTCATGGAAGGAGTTATAGAGGGAACGCCATTTTGCACAACATACCAGAGATCGTTGTCAATTGCCTCAAGATGCATGCGCATCTTATTCTTCCAGTAGGGGTAGTCCGTCCCATCAAAGGTAGGACACCCAGCCGAGACCTTGATCATGCCTGCAGTCGACATAACTAAAACTCCAGGTGGTTAAACCAAAATCACACAGAACAAGGGAGTGCCTTGCTCTGATACCAATTGAAAGTGTGTTATATCGACTAGAGGGGGGGTGAATAGGCAATTTTTATGAATTCGTCGCTGAGGAAATACTACTTGAGGAATTTCCTAAGCAACGAACTACAAGCAGCGGAATAAGTACTCAGGTACATGGATAACAAAGCAGTAGCATAGTCATCATGATGAAATGAAACAAAACAGAGCAAAGGTAGCGTGTAAACAGGATAAGCATGCTGAAGACAAAGTGACTGAAGAAATAGGAATGAGGAAATTGAGAAAGTCTTCTGTCAAAGTCTTCAAACAGTAACGATCAAGTACACAGCAAGTATGCGAGGAAATGAAAGGGTTGAGGAAATAGAACCAGTAGCTTGGTGAAGACAGTGATTTGGTAGACCAGTTCCAACTGCTGCGACAGTTGTACGTCTGGTTGGAGCGGCTAGGTATTTAAACCTAAGGACACACAGTCCCGGACACATAGTCCTCACCGTATTCTCCTTGAGCTAAGGTCACACAGACCTCGCCCAATCACTCGTGGTAAGTCTTCACAGGTGACTTCCAAACATTCACAGACTTGGTCACTTGGCGATCCACAATTCCTCTTGGATGCTCTAGACCATGACGTCTAACCGTCTGGAGGATGCACAGTCCTCAAAGGTAACAAGCGTCGGTTCCACACAGGAACAATTTCTTCAGTGATGCTCAATCACTTTGGGTTTTAGGTGTTGGGTTTGGGTTTTTCCTCACTTGATGATTTTCGCTCAAAGTCCTCGGAGGATGGGATGCTCTAAATGACAAGTGTCAATTTCTCTTGGAGCAGCCAACCAGCTAGTGGTTGTAGGGGGCGGCTATTTATAGCCGGGGAGCAGCCCGACATGATAAGACCTAAATGCCCTTCAATGATATGACCGTTAGGTGGATAGGATATTTTGGACAGCTAGCGCATAGCACAGCAACGGTCGGAAATTTGAGCTCTCAAATTCCTCTGGGCTATCATGTTCCTCACTTGTCGGCAATCCGCACTGGCGAATTCCTAACTCCTCAGTCAGAACAATTTCCTCAGAGAACAGAAGAACTTCATCTCTGTCACTGAAGAACTTGACTGAACTGTATGAGATTTCCAGTGGCTTCACTCGAAAGGATTGGTAGGTGTAGGATTTGAGTTGAGCATCACTTGAAAACTTTTCCTTAGTTTTACCTCGACCCCCTTTAACAGTACGGTGTTTCCTATGACTTAAGAAAGGGAAAACAAAACTATGAAAACAAAAGTCTTCACGCTTCATAATCCTCGCATCAATATCAAGTCTTCAAGGTCACACCAATTTCCTCATTTTCAAAGTCTTCAAGAAAACCAAAGTCTTCAACTGAAGACAGTCATTTTTAGGGGTCGACTTTCTTCGTAAATATCAAACTCCTCATTGACTTATAGAACCTGTGTACACTCACAAACACATTAGTCCCTTAACCTATAAGTCTTCAATACACCAAAATCACTAAGGGGCACTAGATGCACTTACAGTTGTCCATGAATATCAATCAAGTCAAGAAACTCAGAAAGATTGTTAGCATAAAGAAATTAGCGACAAAAAACAACAAGATCTTTGTCTGCACAATGAAGAAGACATCAGTTCACTACAAGATGGTACTAACTATTATACCTTGCCTTTTTTTATTCCTTTGCCCCATTTCCAATATAGAGAAGATATTTATGCACATCCTTGTTTTCAGGCCTTTCCAAAGCAGTTCACTGATGATTACATCTCAAACCACCTCTATGGTCAGGAGGCGAGGAAGGTTTTCATACAACACCCACGGTTCAATATTGAAGTGTTCCTGAAGAGGACGAAGGATGGAAGGTCAATCTTCCACAGACACTGGCCTAAAGTTGCAAAGACCTTCAACATGAATGAAGGCTCAATATTCGCCTTCTGCTTCAGCAGTTTTCCAGATGAGATGCATCTGTCTATGTACCATCTATGATGCTAATTTCGAAAGGTTCTAGATGTTGCATGTGAAACTTGGTGCTGGTGCAGTTGTGTAATGGGGTAGCAGAGTGCTGAAGCTATATCATGTTGTACTCTGATGTATTTCAATTATGAAATCCTGCTTCCTTAATATGGAAATGAAATATATTATGTGCTTAATATGAATGTCAATTAGATTAATAAATGGATTATTAATAATAGGGCAATTAGCCTGCTAATTGTTTTTTTATTGCAAACGGTTATTGAGAAAACACCATGGGCGATGGCCTCACGCAACGCACACAGTTTCTAGGAATAAACTGTGTTGGATCAATGAACAATCACACACGACATTCTCTTGAAAACTGTTTGCGTTAGGCCACCTTGCGCAAATGTTTACCACATAAAAACTATGTGTGATGGACAGCCTTTGCCACACAGTTTCTTCTACGCACCGTGTGTGATGCATTCAATAACGCAAACGATAAAATTGTTAATATTGTGTGCAATGGCAACGCTATCACAAATGATTTAACGGGGAAAATTGTGTGTGATGTACCTGCGAACGGAAACGTTTTCCTTGGAGCGACTGTGTGGGATGTATATACGAACGGAAACATTTAGCGGGGACTGACTGTGTGGGATGTACTTACGACTGGAAACGATTTCGCCTGTATAATTGTATTTTTTTAGCACTACTGTACATATAACCGTATTTGAGCGCTCGCCGGTCGCACACGACCTCATTTTGCCGAGCGTGTGTGCCAAGAGGGCATATCCCCGATGTCGAATTCAGGGCTCCGTAGACCCAAGAAAGGTTTGAACTCTGGGGTGCGTGCGAAGAACTCGATCTCCCCAGCCTACCGACTCGTCAATCTCACCGCCTAGCTCGATGAACAGGAAAGGAAAGGGACTCAGCAGTTTACCCAGGTTCGGGCCATCTTGCGGTGTAAAACCCTACTCCTGCTTTATGGTGGATTGGCCTCGAGGTGGGCTGAGGATGAACTAGTACAGAGGGAGAACAACCTCAGGAGGAATGTTCTTACGCTGGTGTGAGCTGGTGAGGATGCTCTGGGTCTCGTCCCCTCCTATGGTGGTGGCCTAGCTATATTTATAGTGGCCTCGGTCCTCTTCCCCCAAAAATGAAGGCGGGAAGGGATCCCACAACGGCCAAGTTTGAAGGGAGACAAGTAGTACATCTTATCCTGACGAAAGGTGGTCTTCGCCTGCAAAGCTTCTGGTCGTGACATCGTGGTGGGCTCGGCGATGACCTCCGTCCTGCCATCCTAGTCTTGTAGCACGGGAATGGAAACCTTTGGCTGATTCCTTGGGACTCTGCGTCTGCGCTTGCTTCCTTAGCACCGAAGAGGAAACCTGCTGTACTGCGCCTGCTGGCGCCCTCCTGGCCTTGGTCGTCATGGCTTGCGTCATCTGAAACTCACGAGGTGGGGCTTGCATGGAAACTCCAGTCCTCAGGAGCCGGCCTGGGGATGCCGCTCCCTCCGGAGGTCTTGGCGACATCCGCCTCGCGAGGCTTGGCCACTCGCGAGGGTCTTGTGTTGTCGATGCTGGAGAAAGGCCATACCAGGCCGCTGATGAAGCCACGCCGTGGGCTGCAGGCAGGCAAGTCTGGGTACCCCGGTTCCCAGAACGCCGACAGTAGCCCCCGGGCCCAAGGCGTGCTCGGACTTGGCTTCGAGGCGGAGCCAAAGGGCAAGGGCGAGGCACCGCGGGCCCTAACCGCCTATGGACCCGGTCGACGCGTGGCGCTTGATGGGACGTGGGCGTCTCCGCTTCCCCATGCTGCCTCGACAACCGTCTGACTTGACAGTAACCTGCTGCATGCAAAAAGATCATCATTACCGGAGATCGTGGAGGCCGGCGGTTACTCTCCCTTTGGCTATAAATGGGAGGAGGGGCGGAGCCCCCTGCTCATCTCCGTCTTCCCGCTGCTTGCTTCTTCTTCCTTCTTACCTCGCTGTCTTGACGAAGCATCCATGGCGCCGATAAGGAGGTTTTCTGTGTCGAAGAAGGGAAAAGCCCCTCGGGAGGAGCCCGGGCCACTCCCGCCGAAGAAGAGGCTTGGCCGCTCCCGCGACGCCGGCGAAGGGGCCGAGGTGACGCGGCCTTGGCACGAGCGGGCTCCATCGAGCTTCCCGATCCCTATGTACGCGCGCGCAGGGCCCTGCGCTTGGAGACAGCGCCCAACGCCGCGTGGGCCAGGGTTGTGGAGGAGGACAGGCGATGGCTGCCCGGCCTTCCGGCTTGCGAACTCATGCTGAAGGTACGTCACACGAGTTCGTGGTGTGGGTGGAAATGCTGCCACGCACGTGGATCCGGCTCCCATGGTTCTTCGCGGAGGAGATACTACCAAGGGGGCCCGTTGAGCTGTGGCTGTAACACGCCGAGTGCTGCAGCCAAGCTACCGAAGCGGAGGTCGAGATCGTCCGCCCTTGCGAAGTCTTCATGACCCGGGGATAGGGCGAGGTCGCCCGTGCCTGTTGCCCGGAGGGGGCTCTCGCCATCCACTTCGAATACGACGGAGCCTCCACGATTTTCTTCAAGGTCTTCGGCGAAGACGGCCGGCGCTTGGAGTACTACTCCAGAGGAGACGATCCACATGGCGCGGCCACGGGCGCTGAACTTGCCCTTGGCCTTGCTAGCAGCTCCTCTGGTGATAGCAGCTCTCCAGAATCCAGTGACTCTCCAGAGTCCAGCGACGACGACAACTACGAGCCACCGAGCTCTCACCGCGCGCGGAGCGCGGCAGCGGCGTCGACTCGGCGCCGTCGGTGACGTCCTGAGGCCGGGGTTCTCCAAAGTCCCTTCTTTTGTTTTTCCTGCACAAAACCGTGACGAGCCCCGTGGGGGCATGTAAGAACTGGAATGCTTTTACCTTTGTGTTATTGTTCCTAGTTCGATGCTGCAATCGCGTATCTCGTTTTGGCATGGTGCTCCCTTTCGGTCTCGTTGTAGCTTTAGCGCTCTACGCTGACAGGACCCTCTCCCCAGGCGGCTCCAGCCGTCGCTGGTATGCTAGGTCGCGATGCCGTGGTCAAGGCCAGGAGGTGGGCAGCCCGAGGTCCGGTAAGAGCCCCTGAGGTGCGATGCTCAGGAGGTCCCCTTTAGCGTGCAAGCAGCCCCCTGAAGACCGATAGGGAAAATGGCCTTGCCCGAGCGAGATCGCGAAAATCAAAATACTGGGTCATGAGATTTACGCCGACATGTATGTGGTGACTTATCTTGGAAGGCCTGCAGCAATTCCTCCGCACGACGCCTGACTGCGTCCAGGTGGTGGCGGTTCTAGGTAGGGCTCACTCTGGTCCCCTTTTTCATGCTCATCTGGATGCTCTACGTTCTCGGGTCCCAGCCCTCGAGCGAGGCTCAGCCACCGCTGGTATGCCGGGTCGCGATGCCGTGGTCAAGGCCAGGGGATGAGGGCTCGAGAGCCAGTAGGAGTCCCTGAGGCGTGATGCTCAGGGACCCCCCCCCCTTTAACGTGCAAGCGAATTGCGTGAAAAAGGAGTGGCCTACGGGAGCTGCTCGTAATCTGGTTTCGGAGGTTCCTGCAAGTTAGTATACATAGCCGCGCTTGCCGTCCAGCAGTTGATCATTCCGCAAGAAGACGAAGGCACTGAGGATCCGGTGAGGTGACGTGTGCGGGGCGGGCCGCGAGCCAGAGCTCGATCTCTCAGGTTTATCAGCGCTGCAGGGACGGATCCGAGCACAGGCGCCGTGCCAGCAGCCCCCGTGGCGGGATGAGCAACAGGCGGGTTCGCAACACACAGAGGCCACGAAGGGGCGACAGCACACCGGGCATGTAGGTGATAATCATAAAGCAACTCATGAAAAGGTATGGCCAGCTCTGCTAGATGCAAAGAACGATACATGCCATAGGGACGGACCCACACGGCTTGGGGATAATGCAGCCCGAGGGGCGCCCCCAACTGAACAAACTGAAAAATGTCACCTAGCATCGTTGCTGAAGAAGTGTTGGAGTAGCTGAAGACGCGAGCCGCAGAAGTCGTTCCTCACGAGCCGTCCAAGTCCTGAGCCTCGTGAGGCCCCGGGGGCCCGTGGGGCTCGCGAGGGTCCGGCGCCTCCTCCGACAGGATCGCCTGGTGCCTGGCCTCGTGAGTCGCCAGGACGCTCTGCATGTGGCGCTAGTGCATGGCAGCCTGGTTCAGCAAACCGAAAGGCATGCGAACGTAGCTGTGAGGGGGGTCCTCGCACCGGCCCACGTGGAACGGCCAGTGGAGCTCCTGAGATGCGGCCTGGTTGAGCCCTGGGATGTTGACACAGACGCGTAGGCCACTGCCCTCGTCAGGGGAGGGAGCTGCGCCTGGTGGTGCGGGGCGACGCTCGCCTCGCATGGCCCTCGCCTCCTGAAGATCCTCGATCGCCTTGGTAATGAACTCCCGAGCGCCTGACACCTCGCGTTGAAACACGCCTCCACATGGTTCCCGAACGCCTCCCTCGTGACGCTGGTCAGGTCTGAGGCCCTCCAGAGGAGAGCCCCTGAGCCCAGCCTGAGAGGGGCGTCGGGCGCGCCTTCCTATGAGAGAGGGGAAGGCGCCCCGTCAGTGGGCGCAGGTCCTGAGGCACGGTCGTCGAGCGCCCCATCCTCCTGGGGTCCCGGGCGGAGCAGCTGCTTCTTCTTCTTGGGAACGGCCTCGGGAGGGTAGGCGGCGCCCTCATTGTCTGGGTTCTCGACAGCTGCGGCCTGGTAGGCGCGCTCGAGGGAGCACACCGCATCCTTCTGTTCGCAGGCGACCGTGATGATGCCGCCGCTCCCTGGCATCTTGAGGACATTGTAGCCGTGGTGAGTGGCGGCCATGAACTTGGCCAGGGCTGGATACCCGAGGATGGCGTTGTACGGGAGGCAGATGTGGGCGACGTCGAAGTCGATGAGCTCAGTGCGGTAGTTGTTGCGCTTGCCGAAGGTGACAGGGAGGCGGATCTGCCCTATCGGGGTGGTGGAGCCGTCGGTCACTCCTGAGAAGCGCTTGGTAGGCTGAAGCTGGTCGTATGGCACCTGGAGCCTATCGAACGTCTCGACGGAGAGGACATTGAGTCCCGCACTGCCATCGATGAGTGTCTTGGTGACGAGGACGTTGCTGATGGTAGGAGAGCAGAGCATTGGGAGCGCGCCGGCAGCGGCCGCGCACTTGAGCTGGTCAGTAGAGTCGAAGGTGATGGCGTACTTGGACCACCTGAGTGGACGCGTCGCCTCGAGCTTGGGGAGGGCCGCGTTCACCTCAAGAGCGAACTGCTTGAAGATGCGGTGAGAGGCGGGAGCCTGAGCGCCGCCCAGGATGCAAGCCACGACACGAGGCTCTTGGAAGCCCCCCAGCCCCATCATCTTGGTGGTGGTCATCATTCCTCCTTGGCGGCGGCGGAGGATGGCCGACATTGCCCTGAGGGCGGTCCTCACAAGGCTGATCCCTCCAGGGGCCCTCGCGAGGCTGGCCCTGCCAGCGATCCTCACGGGGCTGGTCGCGCCAGTCCTGGCGGGGGTCGTGGTTATCCCAGCGTCCGCCACCGCGGCCTCCTCCACGACCGTAGCCGCGGTCGTTGCACTCAGGGCGGCGGCCAAGGCGCCCATCCCGGATGGCCTTGAGCTCTTGGCAGTCGTTGGTGTTGTGGCTGTGCATGTTGTGGAAGACGCAGAACGGATGGCTGCCCTTGGAGGACTCCGGGTAGTCGCAGTCGCGCTTCATCTCAGGTTCAGCCGCGAGCACAGCTGGCCCCTTGCGCTTCACGTCCTTGGCCTTGGCATTCTTGTCTTCTGGGTCAGCATCTGGGAGCTCGAGGAGGGTGAGGCGACCTTCCTCGGCCCTCGCGCATCTGGCTGCCATGTTAAACATTTCCAGAGCCGAGCACAGGTCCTCGTGCATGGCGAGCTCTTCCTTCATCTTGACATCCCGGACACCATCAGTGAACGCGGAAATGATGGCCTCGTCCGTCACCTTGGGAATCTTGAGGCGAACATTGGTGAAGCGCTGGATGTACTTGTGCAAGGTCTCCCCAGGCTGTTGCTTGACGCGCCGCAGGTCGCCTACAACCGGAGCGCGGTCTCGAGTGCCCTGGAAGTTGGCGATGAAGCGCTCCCGCATCTCATCCCATGAGGAGATCGATCCAGCGGGGAGGTTCAGGAGCCATGAGCGCGCGCCGTCCTTGAGGGCCATGGGAAACCAGTTCGCCATAACCTTCTCGTCACCGTTGGCCGCCTTGATGCTCAGCTCGTAGAGCTGGAGGAACTCCGCAGGATCGGGGGTGCCATCGTAGCGTGGAGACAGGTCTGGCTTGAACTTCCCTGGCCTGACGATGCCACGCAGCTCCGGGGTGAACACACGGCAGCCCGCCGCGCCCACGGGAGCCCGCCGCAGAGGGGGAGCATGGACTTGGCACTCGCGCACCGCCGCCTCATGCAGCACGTGGTCTTGACGTGGGGGCGCTGGGAGCGCGCGCGCCTCTCCTTGGGGATGCTGCGCCACTTGGCAGCTTTCTTCGTCGCGCGCCGGCGCCCTGCGCGGTGGGTCGCGCTGAGGAGCCTCACGCCTTGGCTCGAGGGCGACCTCTTGCCTGGGAGGTGGAGGAGGTGCATCGTGCGCCATGTCGCCCACAAGAGGTGGCTGGGGAGGCAGCGAGTGAAACGGAGCAGGGGTCCTCCGGCGGCGCTGACGAGCTCGGCGATGCGGTCCAGCCAGTCTTTGTAGAGGTCGTCGGTCGGGCGATAGTGCAGAAGCTCGCGCGCCATGAGCAATGCGGCCTGCGCGTTCGCTAGGCCGCGACGGGCATGGGAGGATGAAGCAGCCGCCGGAGTCAGCGACGGGGTGGCGGTGTGCCCGTCGCGCGTACAGAGGGATGTAGCGACGAAGCCTGCTGCTCGTGGGCCGCGGGGCCAGTGGCAGCGTTTGTTGTAGGCGACGGGGAACGGCGGGGGCGCCGTTGCCCGCAGGTGCGGTCTCGGCGACACGGGCGGCGAGAGCAGCCAGGTGCTCAGCGCGAACTCGATGAGCATCGGCCATGGGAACGGTGGAACGGCGGCGAATCGGTCGGCGGAAGAGAGGCTCCGACGCACCCCTACCTGGAGCGCCAAATGTCGGATTCAGGGCTCTGCAGACCCAAGAAAGGTTCAAATTCTAGGGTGCGTGCGAAGAACTCGATCTCCCCAGCCTACCGACTCGTCGATCTCACCGCCTAGCTCGATGAACAGGAAAGGAAACGGACTCAGCAGTTTACCCAGGTTCGGGCCATCTTGCGGTGTAAAACCCTACTCCTGCTTTATGGTGGATTGGCCTCGAGGTGGGCTGAGGATGAACTAGTACAGAAGGAGAACAACCTCAGGAGGAGTGTTCTTGTGCTGGTGTTAGCTGGTGAGGATGCTCTGGGTCTCGTCCCCTCCTATGGTGGTGGCCTAGCTATATTTATAGTGGCCTCGGTCCTCTTCCCCCAAAAATGAGGCGGGAAGGGATCCCACAACGGCCAAGTTTGAAGAGAGACAAGTAGTACATCTTATCCTGACGAAAGGTGGTCTTCGCCTGCAAAGCTTCTGGTCGTGACGTCGTGGTGGGCTCGGCGATGACCTCCATCCTGCCGTCCTGGTCTTGTAGCACGAGAATGGAAACCTTTGGCTGATTCCTTGGGACTCTGCGTCTGCACTTGCTTCCTTAGCACCGAAGAGGAAACCTGCTGTACTGCGCCTGCTGGCACCCGCCTGGCCTTGGTCGTCATGGCTTGCGTCATCTGAACCTGACGAGGTGGGGCTTGCATGGAAATCTCCTTTCCTCAGGAGCCGGCATGGGGATGCCGCTCCCTCCGGAGGTCTTGGCGTCGTCCGCCTGGCGAGGGTCTTGTGTTGTCGATGCTGGAGAAGGGTTGTACCAGGCCGCTGATGAAGCCACGCCGTGGGCCGCAGGCAGGCAAGTCTGGGTTCCCCGGTTCCTAGAACGCCGACACCCGACGGTTTCTGGGTCGTGTGGGAAGGACCCCCCCTATCGCCCACACTCACTTGGTGATGGTTCCAAATGCCGTCGCGGAAAGGGGTTAAAAACCGTTTGTATAGCACCTTTCTGTACCAGTGCCAGCACCAAGTTTCACATGCAACATCTATAACCTTTGGAAATTAGCATCATAGACAATACATAGACAGATGAATCTCATCTGGAAAACTGCTGAAGCGGAAGGCAAATATTGAGCCTTCATTGATGTTGAACGTCTTTGCAACTTTAGGCCAGTGCATGTGGATGATTGACCATCCATCCTTCGTCCTCTTCAGGAAGACTTCAATATTGAACCATGGGTGTTGTATGAATACCTTCCTTGCCTCCTGACCATACAGGTAGTTTGAGAGGTAATCATTAGTGAACTGCTTTGGAAAGGCCTGAAAACAAGGATATGCATAAATATCTTCTCTAGATTTGACATGGCGCAAAGGAATTAAAAAGACAAGGTATAACAGTTAGTACCATGCTGTAGTGAGCTGATGTCTTCTTCATTGTGTAGACAAAGATCTTGTTGTTTTTTGTCGCTAATTTCTTTATCCTAACAATCTTTCTGAGTTTCTTGACTTGACTGATATTCATGGACAACTCATTTCCCCATATGCAAAAATGGTCGAACAGTGGGTCAAAACCTCTAACAGTAGGACCTACATGTGCAAGACCAAATTGTTAAAAACCTAATATTTAAAAACAAGAAGTGGAAAGGTGTGTTATTAACTTCAACAGGCCTAATATTTAAAAACAAGAAAACATAGTCATTCAAACTTGGATTGTGCAGGTCTAAGTACACTAGTTATTGGCCCTGTTTGGATCCATGGGTTAGAGTTAGTTTGGGCTCAAATAGCCCTAAAGTATCCAAACATGAGGGCTAGATTGAGCTAGTTGCATCTAACCCACCCAAAACAACTATCCCACCCAAGGGGTGCTAATTGGGGCTAGTTCTCCTAGTGCATTTATTGTCAATCTAACCCTGTCATCCAAACACCTCTTTGGCTAGAGTTAGTTTAGGGTTAGTCATTGTTGAGTATCATTGTTATTTACGAAATGTAGGATAGCATAGGATTTATTCTACCTTGACTTGTACTGCAAGATGACCATGTACTCCTATATATATGCCCACGAGGCTCAAGCAATACAATCAACTATTCCACCAATCTTTCTCTCTCCCTTTTAGCTGTCATGAGCTAGAAACTAACTCTAACCTCTAGCTAAGTTAGAATATCCGAACGGTGCCATTGTTAAATCAAATGGAAAGGCTTGTTAAATACTCCCTCCGGTCCTTTTACTCTGCATATAAGAATTGTCTGAAGTCAAACTTCATAAAGTTTGACCTTATTTATATGAAAAAATATCAACATCTACCATGCTAAAGTTATACAATATGAAAATTTAAGTCATGACACATCTACTGATATTGATTTCATATTGTGAATGTTCGTATTTTTTTCTATAAAGTTGGTCAAACTTTACGAGGCTTGACTTTAGACAAATCTTATATGCGGACTAAAAAGATTCGGAGGGAGTACAACATGCTTAACAGCAACCAAATATAGTCATTCATAGAGCTATTGTTAAAATTGGTATTGATGAAATTGAACTGCAAGTTCATACTAGCGCATATAGAACATCACACTGTGAATAGCTGAAATAAACAAGGCATACTACGAACAAGCAAAGATAGCAATTGAAACTGGACATATGCTAACTACAAACAACCGAACAACCATAAACCGTAGAAATAAACAAGGCGTAATGCAAACAACCAAATATAGCAATAAATACTGGACATGTTCTCACTACAAAAGGGGTTCGAGAAAACAAATCATGGGTTTCCTCACTTGTCACAGATTGGCTCCTCCTCGTGGTTGCCATCGATGAGGTCCGACTTGCCAGCTGAGGATCCCAAGCCAACGTCGCAGAAAGTGTCCTTCAGAAATGAGAAAAGGGGCTCCATGGCAATGAAGGATGGCAAATTGTTCTTAACAAACCGCAGGAGATCAGCGGTAGGGCCATAAATGAGATCGACGGCTGTCGAACCCGAAGGGTTGGGGGTGGGCAACTTAACCTGTGACATAGCCCGCGTCAAGTTGTCGTTGTCGACGGCCTCGATGTCATAGCCAGCGTCCGCGACATGCCAGAATACTATAGCCCGCTGATTAAAAGGCTCAATCCAGGTCCAGTCATCGTCGTCAGCTTCCTCGACGGCCACCTCGCCGACGTCAGGCGAAGAGGCCATGGTAAAGCTCTTTTGGGCCATTCGCTCCTCGAGCTCCCCGAGAAGCGTAGCCGGGCTTAGGCTGCGACACTCTAGAGTGGGGGAGGGGGTGGGGATGGGGATCTCTGGGAAAGGGGGCGTTTCGCATGGGTCATCTAAGAAACTCAGGGCAGCGAGGGTATGTATATCGGTGGGTAAACTGCACGGCCAGACCGGCAGAGGTTGACGATGGAGGCAGTGCGGCGGCGGCGGCGGCGACCTAGCTAGGTTTGGAGCGAGGGAGGGGTGGTGTGTATGTGTGTGAGCGGGGGATTTTGGGTGAGTGAAGGATTTGGGGTGTGTGTGTGGAGGGGGTCCAAGGTGGTGTTTGAGGAAATGCCGCGGGTACTGAAAATTTTACTCGGTGGGAGTAAAATGGCGGGGCTACCAAAAATTTGGATCAAGGGATTGAAGCAAGCGGGGCGGGAGTAACGAACATCACACATGGTTAGAACATCATAATCGTGTGCTATCAAACAGAAAAACACTCCAGCCGAGCAGATATTTTTGAGATTGCGAGGGATGCAGGCGGGAATAAAATGCAGGGGCTACTGAAAATTTGGATCTACTGATTGAAGCAGAGCGGGAGTAACAGACATTGCACATGGTCCACACATACTAATCGTGTGCTATCAAACAGAAAAACCATCTAGGCGGGTAGATATTTTCGAGATTGCGAGGGAGTAGATATTTTGAGAGGGGGAGGGAAGCCTCACGGAGCCCAATCTACTGTGATCATGTGGGTGACAGGGGCAGGGGCGCGGCACACAGGTAGTCCTAGGGAACCGTGTCTGTTTCGTACCCAATCGCAGACGGTTGCTGCGTCCGACTCATCTGCTATTTATAAATTTGGCGAAAAAAACGCGGGAAAGGGTCAAAACACGAACACACTTACATGTGGACCAAATACATGTATGAAAAGGGTGGTTTGATGTTCAAATACCCAATGCACAACTTTGATGTGGCACCTGTCGCACAAAGCGCACGTTATTATTGCTACCCTCCCCCCCCCCCCCCCACAAACACACACAACACACACACACACACACACTCGTATTGCCGCGAGGGAATCCTAGCTATGAACGCATGCCCCCAAATAGCTAGGTCTGACATCTCACCCTACCGTAACACAACCGGAAGGAGTACATCATGGTCAACCCCCCCCCCCCCCTGCTTCCGATCAAATGTGGACCATGTGTGGGCCCACAGATGTGTTCTTCTGGTGTTAGATGGGTGAGACCACATACGAACCACACATGCGCGTGGCCCGATATGTGTGTATGTGTGTGTGAAACGATGTGGTGTGATATTTAAATAACCAAATCACAAATTTGATGTGGCACATGTGCATCGCATATTAACCGGACATCCCCGACCCCACGGAGGTTCATATAGTGAGAATTAGTACTATGCCCCCCCCCCTCCCTCACACACACACTTTGAGTAGGTGGGAGGGGGCATCTCACCAAGGCGTATTGTAAGACTGACCAAGAAGAATCACCAGCTTGGTCGTATAACCTCTCTTGTTGTTGGGTTAATGTCATGCATGGACGTCCACACGCGGCCCCACAAAATAGGCTAGCTTGTCACCGATAACCATGCGAGGGAGTGCCTGAAGACAACCACTGCGTGCATGTGGCCCAAACATATGTACGAAGTGTCATGTGGTGTTTGAATATACCCAATGCACAACTTTGATGTGGCGGCATGCTTTTGGAACCGGAAAGTCCCCACACGGAGCGAGGGTTCACGACACGTATACTATATATATATATATATATATATATATATATATATATATATATATATATATATATAGGGATTCATGTGTATGCGAGCCCTCGAACTTAGGTCTCGAATCTCACCATGATTGACGTACGACTATACGGTAACGCGAACCAAGAGAAGAAGAATCCACCCTGGTAACCTCTCTCGCGTTGTTGGTCGAAGTGATGGACGTCCACGCGGGCCCACGAATATATAGGCCGTCGATGATAACCAAACGAGGGAGAGTGTACAAAGACAACCACTGCATGTATGTGCCCCAAACATATGTATGGACATGCGTGATGCATGCATATATGTTTGAATACCAAAAGCACAACATTTGGATGTGGCGTATGCATGCGTCGAAAATCGCACAGTCCCCACACAGATCTAGTTCGTGACGCGTCGCGTGCTCGCCCCCCCCCCCCCCCCCCCCACTTCGACCCGGTGGGAGGGATTCGTGCGTACACATGCGCTCGAAGTATAGTTGCATGTACCGTATCATATAAGACGAACCAAAATTTAATCCCCTCCTAACTATAAGTCAAATTAACCTCTATCGCTGTCGGTCGAAGTGATTGACCAAGCGGGCACACAGAGATGGACGAAGCATCTCGCCGATAACCCCGTGAGTGAGTGCTAGAGGACAACCAGCATCGCTTGCTTGTGGGCCAAACACATGTATGGAGATGTGTGGTTGTGATGTTTGAATACCTAATATATATGCAGAACTTTGATGTGGCACCTGCCTCGGAAACCTTTAAGTCCCCCACATGAACCGAGGTTCATGACACGTAGTATATATATGTTGCCCCCCTCCCCTCTTCGACGCGTAATATATACTCCTACGTACCGTAAGACAACCCGAAAATAATCCTCCTTGTTCGTCAAATAACCTTTCTTGTTGTGTCATATATTAGATGGACGACGACCTCGCGGGCCCATGGAAGGAAGAGTTGCAGGCGAATGAGTGACAACCATCGTCTGCACGTGGCCCAATGTGTTGGTGATGTTTTTAATACCCAATATGCACAACTTCTTTGTGGCACCTGCCTCGGAAACCGAAAAGTTCCCACACGAAGCGAGATCGTTCATGACGTGTGTGTAGTATGTGCTGCCCCGGCCCCCTCCTCCCCTCTTCAACACGTACTATATACTCCTACCGCAACACAACCCAAAAAGAAACCTCCTTGTGTCGGGTCAAAGTGATGGAGGACAACCTCGCGGGCCCATGGATGGAAGCATCGCACGCGAGTGACTGTCCTATATGACGCGTAGTATTGCCTCAGCCACCCTCTTCAATGCATACTATATATATACTCCTATCGTACGTAAAAAAACCAAAAAATGACCATCCTTGTTGATCAAATTAACCTCTCTCATCGTATGTCATAGTGCTGGACGGCGACCTCACGGGCCCACGAGAGTGAGTGTCCTAGGACCACCGCGTCCATGTGGCCCAAAGATGCATGTCAAACTTGTTCTGCAGCGAACATGCGACCAAAGGAGTTTAGTGTTGAAATTTTTAAAAAATAGATAACATTTGTCTGTTTGTATACATTGATTGATTTCCGAGGGATTTAATGTGCAAAAATCAAATTTGATCTACATGAGACCTGTGATAGTGCACGAAAATGGATTGCAAAATCATATGTGTATGTGTCCCTGTGTGCATGTTTAGTCTCCATGCAAGAAATTTCTAACATCGAGAATCTTGATTTTAAAATCCACTAAATCCAAAACTAAGTTGAAATTCATGAAACTTATCGTCGTGTCACATGGACACCAATAGACTGTGATATTTTTTTTCAAATTTGAGACAAGTTTTGACATAATCTTCTTACATACAGGAAATTATAAATAATTATCAACCAATATCGCAAACGGACTCTTTATTCGAACCGTGTGCGTTAGACCAACAATGTACGTGCCGTGCTTCGGTTAAGCCATAAAGCGGCAGAATTAATCATCAAAAAGGAAAAATCAATATAATACGTGCCACCCACGCGTACCGTGTGCCGTACGATCATGCGTGAGTTGACGAGACGCATGCTAGCAGGCAGACCGGGAGGCCAAGGCATGCGCATGTTCGCTACACACTCACCATATAGCTTTGTGAAATGACGGTAGGCATGCCAGCAGTCCGCTGTGCAGGCTCATCGGGAGGCGAGCCAGCCCTTTGACCGCCGCCCACCTCGCTCCCACTACTCCATATTAATGGCGCGCCCGATCCGCTGGTCATAATAGGCAGCCGCACACCCCGTCCACAGTTGTCACCGCCGCATGGAGTGTATTAGGATTTTGCCGAAGCACACCATCGGTGGGAGTGGCGACACCGGGGCTGGTGAAGCACCCGCGCAACGCATGAAGCTGGGCGCAAAGGTTGTGTCGCCGCCAACGAGGTCTCGCGCGGGCAGCAGCATGACCTTGACTTCGTCGCCGTCGTCGTGCCTCCCCAGCCAGAGCCGGAGGTCCACAGCTACTCCGGTAACGACTCCAACTTCGACGGAAAACCGGTTAGCCCCCCCCCCCCCCGCCCCTTTTGTTGGGAACAGAAATCCTTGGTTATGTTCACCCAGTCCATGAAAATAGAGTAAGATTCGTTAGATTCATGTAATGTATTGATTGTTTGAATGGTATCTATGGTTAGTGATTAATTGTTTGTTCTATACAAATGATTTTTTTGCTAATAATCCGACTAGGGTTAGCGTGCGTGCTAATAATTCGTAGCCAGATCTTGAGAATTGATTTTGAATGTCCTACATATATGTTTATGCCCTTTTTTTCTTCCAGATCTTGAGAATTGATTTTGAATGTCCTACATGTATCTTTCTGCCTTTTTTTAGATTGCTATGTACACAGTTGAGGCTCCGGCCAGCGGCGCCGCCGGCTGTAAATCCTGCACCCGGCAGCGCGGGAAGAAGCGGCCACACCCCCTGGATCTGAGGAACCCATAGAATATCGGGCGGACAGCATCAGCGATCTCACAGATGCCATCCTTGGGGAGATCATCTTCCTTCTCCCCACCAAGGATGGCTGCCGCACACAGGTCCTCGCATCTCGGTGGCGCACTCTATGGCGCGCCGCACCTCTTAATCTTGACTGTCGCCGACTATCTGTTGTTCATGATTTTGAACTCCAAAGAGCCATCATCTCCTTCCACCAGGGCTCCGTTCAACGCCTATGCATCCCGATATGCTGCCTGCTGCACATACCCTGCACAGTGGACGCCTGGCTGACATCCCAGCATGCTGCCTGCTGCCTGCTGCACATACCCTACACGGTGGACGCCTGGCTGACATCTCGTCAATTCAAAAAACTCCAGCATCTTGAGTTCTACCATTTCTATGCAAATAGCTACCCACCAAGCGTTGTAGCTGTGCCCTCACCACCAATGTCCATCTCATGGTTTTCCTCCTCTCTCCCCACCACCACCCTGGCCCGGTTACATCTACCAGACAATCTGGTACAAATGCTTCGACTCCCACTGCTAAAAAAACTCACGCTTGTGGTGGTCGATCTGTCGGAGGCCTCACTGCACAGCATCATCCACTCCTGTTGCCCTGCCCTGGAGCGCTTGCTGCTTGTTTTTGGAAAAGAAATCTGTATCAGTTGTCTCCAAATAAAGTCGCCTCACCTTGTAAGAATTGGAATTTGCTTTAAAGGAGAGGAGCTCATCATCAAAGATGCCCCTTCACTCCAAAGGCTGCTCCTTGATTATTGTCATGCACCTTCGCAAATAACTGTGGTCTCTGCGCCTAAACTGGAGACCTTGGGTGTAATTCCTGATCCGTTTGAAGGTTACAAGATGGTGGTTGGCTCCACACTTATTCAGGTACTGTATATTATCATCAACACTTTTGTAATCATAAGCTGCATTTTTCATTTGTGTGCATACGTTTTATATAATCTTGGAGTACGCTTTTGGTACTAATATTATGTTCTATGCTCAACAAAGAGTTTGTCCATGGGTACCTGATACGTCTCCAACGTATCTATAATTTTTTATTGTTCCATGCTATTATATTATCTGTTTTGGATGTTTTATATGCATTTATATGCTATTTTATATTATTTTTGGGACTAACCTATTAACCTAGAGCCCATTGCCAGTTTCTGTTTTTTCCTTGTTTTTGAGTTTTACAGAAAAGAAATACCAAACGAAGTCCAATCAAGCTGAAACTTTACAATGATTTTTATGGACCAGAAGAAACCCACGGAGTATCGAAGATGGACCAGAGGAGCCACGAGGCATCCACAAGGGTGGAGGACGCCCCCCTAGGGCGCGCCCCCTGCCTTGCCGCTGCCTCGTGGACCCCCCTGACTTGAAACCGACGCCAAAAATTCCTATAAATCCAGAAACCCACAGAAAGAAACCTAGATCGGGAGTTCCATTGCCGCAAGCCTCTGTAGCCACAAAAAACCAATCGGGAGCCCGTTCCGGCACCCTGCCGGAGGGGGAAACCATCATCGGTGGCCATCTTCATCATCCCGGTGGTCTTCATGACGAGGAGGGAGTAGTTCACCCTCGGGGCTGAGGGTATGTACCAGTAGCTATGTGTTTGATCTCTCTCTCTCTCTTGTGTTCTTGATTTGGCACGATCTTGATGTACCGCGAGCTTTGCTACTATAGTTGAATCATATGGTGTTTCTCCCACTCTACCTTCTTGTGATGAATTGAGTCTTGCTCTTTGAGGTTTTGTTATGTTGGATTGAGTATTGGATTTGAGAACACTTGATGTATGTCTTGCGATGGGATATCTGTGGTGACAATGGGATGTTCTATTGATTCACTTGATGTATGTTTTGGCACTCAACTCGCGGATTCCCGAGGTGACATTGCGGTAATCTATGCATAGGGGTTGATGCATGTTTTCGTCCTACGTTCTCTGATAGAAACTTTGGAGTGATTCTTTGTTGCATGTTTAGGGATTGTTATGTGATCCAATTATGTTATCATTGTTGAGAGAATTTGCCCTAGTGAAAGTATGAACCCTAGGCCTTGTTTTCAAGCATTGCAATACCGTTTTTTCTCACTTTTGTTACTTGCTACCTTGCTGTTTTTATATTTTCAGATTACAAAAACCTATATCTACCATCCATATTACACTTGTATCACCATCTCTTCGCCGAACTAGTGCACCTATACAATTTACCATTGTATTGGGTGTGTTGGGGACACAAGAGACTCTTTGTTATTTGGTTGCAGGGTTGTTTGAGAGAGACCATCTTCATCCTACGCCTCCCACGGATTGATAACCTTAGGTCATCCACTTGAGGGAAAATTGCTACTGTCCTACAAAACTCTGAGCTTGGAGACCCAACACGAGTCTACAAGAAGAAGGTTGCGTAGTAGACATCAGTACCCTATCAATGGTGCTGGATTCTGTCAAGACCTTACATATCAGTATGTGGTGTTTTGATCTGAACATGATTATCGGCTTGCTGCGATGCTTTCCATGTCTGGAGAATTTGTATATAGAGGTGATGATATCAAGCACATTGATATACTTTACTAGAACTAACCGTTCAGCTGTACTATTTTTTTAGACATTAAGTGTTTTCAGTTTTCATGTCAATTTAGGCTAAAGGACATGGAAAAAAAGGTATAACCAATCGGTGGCATAAGAAGCACCGGGATTTTCTTAGTTCTCATAACATTCGTTTGAGGAGAATAACGCTGGAAGGATATGCATCCAACCATGCAGACACTAGCTTTGTCACATTCTTCCTGTTGAATGCGAGAGTACTATTGTCCATGAGGATTAAGTTTTTTAACAAAAACTTTCTCACGGATGGACACGTTGAACAACATAAAAAGAAGTTTCAGGTGGACAAAAGGGCTTCTGAATGTGCTCGGCTTCTATTTACAACAACTTGTCTTCAAGTACCAGTAGATTTTCTAGTCTAGGATCTTGATTTTATGGATCAGACCGATCCATTTGATTGTGACTGCCGAAAACTTTGGTTGAGTTAGTTGTTATTGTCCTGTTCAATCTGGATTTTGTGTAAACCTGATGAACAATTAATCATCATGCTTTTGTACCTTCTGTAAGCTGGGGTTAGATATTGCTGCCCTTTTCAACTCGGCTTTGACCCATATTTTCTTTCATACAAACCGGAGCTTCTATCAAGAAGCCTCATGGTTCTGAGAGGGAACTTGGGCACATGATCTATGTGCGAAACGACATACGCTGTATCTTCCCGCCTTGATTTATTTTACAAAGGCAACATGCAAATGTGCTAAACATATGAAATCATTCAGGGTTCGTTTCACCTTTTTATACATTTATTTTCCTAGGAATTTTTAACAAATAGCCACCGCGTTATTATCGCAAACGGGCGTATTAGTCCAACCGTGGGCGTTCAACTAACTATTTACTACCGCGGGCAGCTGTTTGATTAGACGAGACGACTGTGAGTAGTCCGCCGCGCACGCCGCGAGCGCTGCAATTTATTACTGGTTTTGGACTTTTGTTTCGGCCGCCTCGGGAAGGTACGTAGAACAGTCCTCCATTCTCATCTACAAGCACCGCCGCCGAGGATCGCTGCCTGCTGCGAGATGGAGGATGAGCCGGCCAACAAGCGGGGGCGGGTCGAGCCAGAACTGCAAGAGCCTCCGGCGAACGTGGACTTCATCAGCGGCCTCCCCGGCGAGATGTTGGTAACCATCATATCCCACCTCCCCATCAAATATGGCATGCGGACTACTGTCCTCTCGTGGTGGTGGTGCCTCCTCTGGCACTCCACCCCCCTGGACCTCATCGTCGACCATGAGTTCTGCAGCAGGGAGCAGCAATGCCTGGACGCATTGTCCCACGTCCTCGTCACACACCGTGGGCTGGTCGGACACCTTGCTATCGGCAGGCTCAGTCCCCACAACAAGACCAAACCCAGGTTGCACTACTGGTTCCTATCCCCAGCCCTAGATCGGCTCGAGGAGATCAGCTTTCATGCTGGACGTCCTTGCTCGCTGCCACCGTCCGTGCTCCGCCTCGCGCCCACGCTGCGTCGCGCTACATTCAGGCGGTGCATTTTTCCCTGGATCGATGCCGCGCGTGCTCTTCGTCTCCCTAAACTTAAGCACCTCGAGCTCATTGCCATCCGCATCTCGAAGGAGGATTTGGAGCGCCTGCTCGTCGGCTGTACAGCTCTCGAGTACCTTCATCTTCATGCGATGGATGGGTTCAGTAGCCTCCACATCACCTCGACGAATGTTCGTGCGATTTATGTGCATTGCTGGCGCCGCCCAAGGCTGTCAGTTGAGGTGTTTCACGATATTGTCATTGAGAATGCGCCTTTCCTCGAGAGATTGTATGTACTTGATAAATTAGGTCCAACAAGAATCAGGGTCATTCACCCACCGAAATTGACAGTGTTGGGCTTTCGTGTGCTGAATTCAACAAACTTGTTACTGGATCATTATCCGTTCAGGTACAACAGTCTTCTTCTTCTCCTTCTTATATATTATTGGATAGCACATTTTATCTAATTGTTGTTGATCTTTATGATCGTTTGTCATCCAGAAAATGATTCCCACAAGCTTGACCTGGCCTTTGCGCACAGTGAAGATCTTGGCACTACAATTTGTCGGCCCCGATCTGGATGAAGTTGTTTGATTCCTTAGATGCTTTCCTTGCATGGAGAAGCTATACATCGAGGTGATGCTCCTTTCCTGTTAATTGTTAACCACAATGGAGCTCAATTTTTTGTTACATTTACCCATGATTACAATGACAAATGTAGAATGATTTCTAAAGGAAATTTGGAGGATTTCAATACATATATTTTTTGAGATGCTAGTGTTGTGCGCGTTTTATTCCTTCGCCCGACATGCTTTCGTGATAAAAGTTTATCATGAAAGATTGAAGGTGGCATTTCACTCTTTTCGTGTATTTTAGAAATCCTACAAATCAAAGAGGCCCGAAGTGTTCAAATCTGCAGCTAGGCACTAATATATTGTCTTCGTTTGCAGATACTTGCAGGCTCGAAAGTAGAAAATGTTGGGAAATATAACAATCCCATTGAATGCCTTGATCTTCATCTCACAGAAATTACTTTTAACGAGTACCGAGGCACCACACCAGAAATTAAATTCGCCAGGTTCTTTGTTGAGAAAGCAAGGTTGCTCAAGGTAATGAGGTTTGCCCTATATTTACTGCGCAGAAGTGAATGGATTGCTAAAGAGCGTAGGCGTCTACAACTGAATGGAAAAGGCTCTGCACAAGCTGAATTTCAGTTTATAACTTCATATGACAGATTATTCGGAAGTCACTGTATCGAGCCGCTATATGACTTCCCAGTGGCTGATCCTTTCGCAGAAATAATGCATGAAAAAGATTCTGAAGAAGATGAATTTTATGTGTCTGAATAGTTTGAACCTTGTAATCTTTGAATTTTGGCCTTGTAATGCTGGAATTTGAACCTTGCAATATTTATGGTATTTATTATATAATGTAATTGGATGTTTAATTTGGTTTTGCAATCATGTCCTGTTATAAGTATATATATGTTGTTCTTCTGTACACAGAGCATAGATGTTGTGCAGACAGAGCATATCACATCGCACACGGAGCACACTAGGGAACCCGTTGGTGATGAATTCATCAATCGCAAACGGTTGTAAACCAGCAAGCATTTGCCCACAACACACATGGCTTATTCCATCACAAACAGCTCGGATGGATCAACTGTATGCCACGTATCGCACATGCAACTCTAATCTGATTCGTGCTTGATGTCTTCGCCATCGCTCGCACAGTTCGTCTTATTTGCCATGTATCACTGTGCCGGCCTCTGCTCGCCGTTAGGCGCCGCAGCGCGCTGTGCTCACAGTTAGGCGCCACGGCGCGCTCTGCTCGCGTACCTCCACGTGCTCGGCTTGTGGACAGCTTTTCCTTGCGTGTTCAACTGCTATATGCATATATATGGTTGCTCGCCGTTGAGGCATCGTGGAGCGCTCTGCTCGCGTCCCTGTGCGCGTGCTCTGCCAGCGGTTGGGGCCTGTGCACGATCACGTTGGGGGCCCATATGCATGCGGTTGTGCCGCGCACGCCGCCACGATGCAATTACGTGCGGAACGATGGAGTTACGCGCTGCAAATTAGAACTGCCATCCGGGCGTGCGGATATTCCTGGCCGTCCGGCTTCCCCATTAATTCCCGCGGCCATTATAACCTTAGTCTCTTCAACCTTTCGATCTCGCCCCACAACACAATAAGCACACCCAGGACGACACATCCAGAGAGGATATCTAGCGGCGCTCCAATGGAGTTCGGTGAGCATAAAGTGGAGACCCACGTGAGGGAGACGGATCTCTCAGTGGTGTACACCATCTACTTGGTCGTGGTGGAGGACTACATCAACACCGTGGAGTAGTTGCTTGCTCGAGACAAGTACAAGGTGGTCAGCATCGACCTCCAGTACACCGACGGTCATCCCGGCAAAGATCAGAAGGTTGCCATCGCCCAGTTGTGCGTGTGCCATCATGTCCTCATCTTCCACTACTGCATTGCCACAGAGCCTTGTGACCGTTTCGCCAGGTTTGTCAACAGCATCGACTACAAGTTCGCTATGGTGGAAACCTGCAACGATGTAAAGGCGCTCATGGTTACGGACTTGTCCTGCAAGAACCTTGTCGAAATCCATGACCACTACAGGGTCTGGGGCAGCACGAAGAAGGACTCTCTGGTTGAACTCGCCCCGGCCATCATCGACCCCTACTACAAAAAGATGAAGTAGGATGCCAAGAGAACAAATCTCGTATCCTGGCACAGGGCCTGGATGCGGCAACTGGATGAACCTCACCTCAGGTTCACGGCCAAGAGCGTGTACACATGCTATGAGATGCACAGGCGGATCATTGACATGAGGAAGTGCCTCGTTCCCAAAATCGACGAGGCCGGATCGAGCCACAAACAGAGCAGTAGCGGCAAGCGTCACAAGAACTAGAAGATGATCAGATGATCGTTTATCCTAGTTAAATATGCATGTAATATATAGTTTACTTTGGTGTGTGGAAATGTCATGTGTGTAGTAGCCACCAATGTCATTATGCATGTAATAGTTTACTTTGGTTTGTGCAATTAAATGCCATGCCTCATGTGTTTAGTAGCCACCCATGTAATTCGATGTTTAATTTGGTTATGCAGCCATGTCCTTATAAGTGTGTGTATATATATGTTGTTGTTCTGTATGCAAACCCATCGCACAACACGCACGTCTTATTAGCAGCAATTGTCTGTGTTATTATCGGTCTTCGCACACATTTCTGATTACAGACCTGTTTGCCGCGTATCACACACATCTTGTTAAATTAAACCGTTTCTATTCTCTTGGCTCAACGCAAACAGTTCATCCGAGTGGACTGTTTGCCCTCTATCGCACACACCTTGATCTGGCTGACCGTTTCTTTGTTCCGCCTAATCACAAACAGTTCATCCGAGTGAACTGTATGTCGTAAATCGCACACGCCTTGATCTGGATGACCGTTTCTGTTGTGTTGCCTAATCACAAACAGTTAATCCAAGTGAACTGTATGCCGTACATGGCAGACACTTTTATCTGGGTGCCCGTTTCTGTTGTTCTGCCTCATCGCAAACAATTCATTGTCGTGAACCATATGCCGCTCATCGCACACGTAAGTAAAATCCAAACCATGTTTGATGTATCCGCCATCGCAAATGTTTTGCATCTTTTTTTATGGTTTTTTTACATCACCGTTTGTGATTAATGCATCGCACACAGTTTCGTCGAAGGGTCTCTGATTGTAGTGTCGCGTTAGCAGCATCCTGCAGTAGTGAATATATCATATCCTGGGGACTACGCACACAACCAGGAGCAAGAGTATTAAACCATATCTTAGCATCTCCTTTTAGTGATAAAGGAAACAACTTAAGAATATAGTAGTATAGATTTTTTTCCTCATGAGCAAATAGACTGGCTATATCATTCAATTTAGTAAGATGTGCCACAACAGTTTCAGATTCATAACGATGAAAAGGATCAGATTCAACCAAAGTAATTAACTCAGGATGGACAGAGAATTCGTAATCCTTATCAGTAACAAATATAGGTGAAGTAGCAAACTTAGGATCATATTTCATTCTTGCATTCAAAGATTTTTCTTTCAGCTTACAGAATAGTTTCTTAACATCATCTCTATCATTACAAGCAAGAAGTTCTCTAGTTATCTCCTCATCCACAACATAACCCTCGGGTATCTTAGGCATTTCAATTCTAGGATAGCTAGGTCTAATAGGTGAATCATAATTTTCATCGCTTTCAGCATTCTCAATTTTAGCACTTTCAATTTCTCTAGCTCTAGCAAGTTGTTCATCAAGAAATTCACCTAGTGGCACAGTTTCATCAAGCAAAGTTCTAGCATCATCAATAACATCATTCGTAGCAGAAGTAGCATCGTCAATTACTTGGGACATATCAGAATTAATAGTAGGTGGTGGTGTCGCAAGCTTACTTAAAACAGAAGGTGAATCAAGTGCAGTGTGTGATGGTAGTTCCTTAAATGCCCTCATTTTAGATGGAACGATCTTGGTTCTATCACCTTTCAGATTCTTCATAGCGATCAACAGATATAAATCCCAACTGACTCAGCAAATAAAGCTATGCTCCCCGGCAGCGGCGCCAGAAAAAGGTCTTGATAACCCACAAGTATAGGGGATCGCAACAGTTTTTGAGGGTAGAGTATCCAACCCAAATTTATTGATTCGACACAAGGGGAGCCAAAGAATATTTGCAAGTATTAGCAGTTGAGTTACCAATTCAACCACACCTGGAGAACTAAATATCTGCAGCAGAGTGATCAGTAGCACAGTAGTATGATAGTTTGATAGCAGTGGTAACAGTAGCAACGGTAAGTAACAGTAGCAGTTTTGTAGCGATTGTAACAGCAGCAGCAGTAGTAGTAACTTAGCAAAGATCAATATGCGAAAAGCGTAGGCATTGGATCATGGATGGATATTTGTGTTGGGTGACATTCATCATGTAATAGTCACAACCTAGAGCAACACAGAACTAGCTCCAATTCATCAATGTAATGTAGGCATGTATTCCGTATATAGTCATACGTGCTCATGATAAGAACTTGCATGCCATCTTTTGTCCTACCCTCCCATGGCAGCAGGGTCCATAAGGAAACTAAGGGATATTAAGGCCTCCTTTTAATAGAGAACTAGAACAAAGCATTAGTACTTAGTGAATACATGAACTCCTCAAACTACGGTAATCACCAGAATGAATCCCAATTATTGTCACCTTGGGGTATGTGGATCATAACACGTAATAGGTGCATATAACTTGCAAGATAGGATCAAGAACTCAAATATATTCATGAAAACATAAAGGGTTCAGATCTGAAATCATGGCACTCGGGCCCAAGTGACAAGCATTAAGCATAGCAAAGTCATAACAACATCACATCTCAGAACATAGTGGATACTAGGGATCAAGCCCTAACAAATTGACTCGATTACATGATAAATCTCACCCAACCCCATCACTGTCCACCAAGCCTACAAAGGAATTACTCACTCCCGGTGGTGAGCATCGTGAAATTGGTGATGAAGAAGGGTTGGTGATGATTATGGCGATGAGTCCCCCTCTCCGGAGCCCCGAATGGACTCCAGATCTAGCCTCCCGATGAAGAACAAGAGGTGGCGGTGGCTCCGTATCGTAAAACACGATGAAACTTCTTCTCTTTTTTTCTCATGAAATAGGAAATTATAGGCTTGAGATTAGGATCAGCGGTGCCTCGTGGGCCCTACAAGGTACCTGGGCACGCCTTGGGGGTGGCCATGCCCACGTGCCTTGTGGGCAGCTGGTGGGCCCCCTCCAGTAGATCTTCGCTCCAGTATTTTTTATTCCATAAAAAATCTCTAAAAAGTTTCATCCAATTCCGAGAACTTTAATTTCTGCACAAAAACAACACCATGGTAGTTCTGTTGAAAACAACGTCAGTCTGAGTTAGTTTCATTCAAATCATGCAAATTAGAATCCAAAACAAGAGCAAAAGTGTTTGGAAAAGTAGATACGATAGAGACGAATCAGGGTATTCAACAGGATCCTTGCCATGGCGGTGGGTTGTTGTTTGGGGGTTCCAACGTTCCCCTGTTGGTCTGTCGCGCCCTCTAGGTAGTCGGTCAGGCTGGTCGGCATGACCACGTGTCAAAAGCACGTTGTCATTTGCGTCATCATCAAATTCCGGCAGCAAACGCCGGCGTGGGTAGGATTTGGATGTGCTCTCACGCTATTCTTTGAGGTCTTGCTCGACTACGAGAACTTCCATCCATTTCTTGTTGAGCTTGTTCTGATCCACGTGCAGCTGTTGCTGCATCTTTTTATACTTCTGGCGGTTGCCACTAGCCGCCGTCTGAACCGTTCTTGCTCATATGGGTCTTCGGGGACATTGAAGTCATCGGCTCCGAGGCTCTGATCTTCCTCGGATTCAGGAAGGTAGTTGCTATCGACCTCGTTGTCGGGGTTGTCGGAGTCCTCCTCCTTGAGTATTCTTGCATGGCTATTCTACTACCCAGGGGATACTTGAATGTCCTCCCCCTGGTTGTCAGGATTATTGGTAGTAGCGCCGTTATCGATAGCACCCGTGTTATGTCCATAGGGCCGCTGCCGGTGCCTTTCGATCGTCGGCGTCGGCGCCTTAAGGGATTCTTAGGAGTGTCGACCATATAGACATTGTAAGTGGACGTTGCGGCCCATTTACCCATATCAGTTTAGGGCGTGGCCACTCCAAGTGTGCCGCCCACATCTTCATGCATACGGGTGGCCTCCTTGGATGCGTAGTTCAGCACGTCGGTTAAGTCATCGACCGTGGCGACTAGGTGGGTGGTGGGTGGGATGTAAATTTCCTTGTGATCGGCTTTACGTCTGATTTTGTCATAGACCAAGGTCTGGTCATACGAGAACGATAATCTCTGAATGTGGTCCAGCATCTCATTAAGGAGAGACAGATCCTCGGAGTCCATGACCTGAGTATAGGTCGGGCTGATCTGAAGTGTGATCCATGAGTCTCTTAATGAGACCTCGGTGTTCTGGTTTGCAAGGGTTGATTCCTGGCTAACAATAGGGGAGATCAGATCCAAGCTTGATGCTGGTTCTGAGTTCAGACTCGAATCGAGGTCAAGGTCCAATGAGAGGGTGTGGTCTACGCTCGAGCCAAGGCTCGGCGTGACAGCGATCGGGTCCATGCTCGAGGCTGAATCCATTGCGAGATTTGATACATGGCTTGGATCGAGGGTTGGCTCTGAGGTCGAGCCCCACGGGTGAAGAGTTCTTGAGCCGATCTGGCATCCAGCCAGAGAGGACGGGATCACCGCGCAAATCAACGGTCTATTCCAAGCTTCTGAACGCGACGACCTAGTCCAGGGAGAAATTCTTGATGTGGTCGAGGTGACCCGCCTAGTTGGCGTGCAGGACAATGCTGCCGAACGCGAAGAGCTGGACGGGGACGAAGATGGCTACTCAACTGGTGTTGTAGTTGATCTACAGACGAACCATTGACACTTTTTCTTGATCACATAGCGGAACTCTCAATGAAAGCACCAATGTGGGTACTAAAACTGGCAGACCTCGAGTATGGGGTCTTTGCTATGGATCTCAGATTTATGGGTATAGGAGACGAAGGGGACAGTATTTACCCAGGTTCAGGCCCTCTCGAAGAGGTAATACCCTACATCCTGCTTTGATAATATTGATGATGACGTATCGAGTACAAGCTTGATCTACCTTGAGATCGTAAGTTGTGTTCTAACCCTAAGGCTTGATGGTTGTAGTTGTGACCGTGGTCTCTACGGACTAAACCCCTCAGATTATATACACACTGGGGTACCTAGGGTTACACATGGTCGGTTCCCAATCTATGAATAAACATGCCAGTGGCTGATGCAGTCCTTCGAGTGCACGCCAAGTCTTTGGCGAAGTCCACCTCGATCACGCCGAAGTGCGAAGCTTCTGGAGTCCTTCCTTATAGGAACGGTGGGCCATAAGCTCAACCCGTGGACTATGGGCCAACTGGGTTGGTACCCCTTAGTCCAGGACACCATCACTAAGGTAGGAGAGGAAAATGAGATATGACATCTGAGCCATAAGATAAAACAAAGTTATGTTAGAATAAACAAGGTGATGTCCCACCTTACAAATTTTACAAAGCACTGAGTAGAAAGAATCCGAAATTGCATTGGGAGTCTTATCTTGGTTCATCCATTTGCATGAAGCAAAAGTTTAGTTGTATGAAAAAACAAAAAAATATACTTGCTACTACTCAATTCATGCAAACCCAATAAAATAAAAGTAGCATAGATTACTGGAGAAAATAATAGTCCATATTGCCTGTGATGACGAAACTGAACCGGAGAAGTTGAAAAAAATAGAGAGGGGATGGCCTCACCTTACTGATGTAGTGTCATACGCGGCGACATAGAAGTCGAGATGTGTTCTGGCCCTGTGTATTTGTAGCACAAATAACAACAACCCCAGTGGTTGGTGCCAGCGGGAGAGCGTGGCACAACCTTAGTGAGAAGACGCCATTGTTGTTGCTGCTGTTACGCACAATGGTAGAAGCCAGAAGGGGTGGCTTCAGCACGACTAAGGCGGACCTCAAACGACTGGTGAGCGGAGCGGCTACCATGATCCGAGATTTGGCCGATGTGGAGCAGAGTCAGAGAAGTAGAGCACCCCTGTGGAACCGTGCCCCCAAGCTTGGCATGGGAACGACCGAAGTTAATGGTGGCGGGCCGTGCCACCCACACCCACCGTCGGAGTATGCGTTGGGACCCCCTCTCCGGCGGTAGCTCCAACACCTAGGGATGGAAGAGCACCGAATCAAATGCTCAGGTCATAAGAAGAAGAGACCTAGGGGGAGCACGCCGCGCAGTCGCTACCGTTTTTCTGTTGCTCTTGTGGGAGAACAAGAAGGGGGCTGCGACGAAGATGGAGAGGAAATCGGAAGATTGAAAAAAACAACACATGTCAAGCACGGAAGAGCCAATGCCAACATTGGGAACACATGGGGTGTAGGCTAGCCTAGCCCCTTTTATTTCTCTACATATTGATGAGCACTATGAGCATGATTGGTTTGCTACCGATATGTACCTAACCAAATGTTGGCATTATCATTTAAAAAATGTTAAAATTGTCAAATAGTGACAATGCCAAAACTTGCCAAATATCCATAATTTTATGTGAAATTGGAAACCAACCAATCAATAGTTAATATTCGTCACATTGTTAGTACCAAACAAATCATGGTTCATGTCATTATTATTGCACGCAATAAGCAACATATAGATGCACCCGTAAAATTGCAAATTAGAGGGTACCCCTTGTAAAGATCACTCATACCTCCTCTCATGGTAACAAGTGTCGCACATGGGCGCACTGCACGTGTGACACTTGTTGCAACCTAAAAGTTACGAGCTTTTTTTTTCGTAGATTCATTTTTTCAAAATATTTTATCTCTTGAAGCGTGCATTCAAATCACTATCTGTTTTCACCGTTGCGTTTCTCGCATCAATATCTTCGAAATTAGATTACATGTTCTTAGGTTTGGATGATTTTTTTGCCCCGGAGAAAAACAAAAAAAAAACAAAAATAGAAAAAATAAATCAGGAAACCGAAACTAAAGAAAACCAAAAAACGATAAAAACACCTAAAAAACTGAAAATTGAAAGCATAACTATGTTTTTCATTTTTTGGAAACACAACTATTATTTATCACTTTTCGCGAAGCACAACTGTTGTTCATACGGAAGCACAATTGTGCTTTTCACTTTCTGGGAAGCACAACCGTGCTTTTAACTTTTGGGAAGCACTGTTGTGCTTCATCGTGAAGCACAACCATGATTTTTTTCACACGAGGAAAAAAGCCATTTTTTTAGAAAACCTAGGGAAAATCCAATAAAAATCCAACACCCTTCCAAAAGAACCAAAAACACATGAAAAATAAAACATGTTCCCACGGATGGGCCCAACGCATGACACGTAGCGGCGACTAGGCGCACCACGCAGCGCGTCCTCACGCTCCCAGCGCGATCCCATGAAGCTAGTGCAGCGGATACCCATTCGTTAGTTGGTCCCATGCACCCGCGAAACCATACCGAGCCATTTTCACCGTTGGATTTCTCGCGTCGAGATCTTCGAAACTAGATGCCATGTTGGATTTCTTGTGTCGAGATCTTTGAAACTATATCCCATGTTAACGATTCGCCACATGAGAGAGGGGTTAAGATAAGGCGGGAAAGACTGGTTCGACGAACTTTTTTCCATGAATAACCTGAAAACAAAAAATAATGCCAAACAATCCAATAATAATAATAATAAATGGCAACAAAAAAATGAAAGGAAAAAATGGAGTCTAGAAGCACAGTTGCAGTTTTCAATATTTTTTGAGGAAGCACATGCTGTGTTTTACCTTTTTTTCGTGGAAGCACAAACTGGTCTTCGCGCGGAAACACATGCAGTGTTTTTACCTTTTCAAGTAGAAGCACAGATGTGCTTCTCATGAAAGCACATGTTGTACTTCTTGCGGAAACAAATCTGTGCTTCCAAAAGAAACACAACCATGTAAGCCAAGATTTTTTTTATCAAGAAATACATATGTGCTTCTAAAAAAGTAAATTTTTTCTTCAAAACCTTGGAAAACTAGACAAAAATCCCAAATCCCCAAAAACCATCTGAAATTCAAAAATGCATGCAAAAAAATAAAAACCAAAATTCAGAGGAAGCGCCCAACATGTGACACGTGACGATGACCGGACGCACCACTTGACGCGCTACCAAACCACAAAATGACCCTTTTTGGAAGCTCCCCTGAGGGTAACCATTGGTTAGTTACTTTCACATACACCCAAGTTAAAACATGCATAAGATCGGCCCAACTGTGCCATTTTTTTATTCAAGCCGACATTTGAGTGACCCATACTCTACCTGCTTGAGTAGATGACTTTCAATATTGGCTCCACTGGTTGAGGTCCAACAGATTCTCTCCTTAGAAGAACAGAAAAAACAGGTAAACTCCATGATACCAGCATCTGGAGTCGGCATGTTAGAGAAAACAAGGCCAACTCCAACGCATCATACGTACAAAATGTTCTCTCTCCTATCAGGAGATTTCTAAGGCAACTAGGGTTTTTCGCTGGTCCGCCGCCAGCCACCTCCATGGTGGTAGCGGGGGTGGTCGGCATTTGAGGCGTCGGCGGCGGTCTCTCTCTCCGTGATGAGTTAGATGGCTGAAGAAGTTCACATGAAGTAGGAGCAGTTTCTACTATGTTCGTCTTTTGATCGGATCAGTAGCTTGGTCATGAGATTTTGAGGTTTGGAGACTGAGTTATGTCTCCAGAATTTTTCTGCCCACCGGCGGCGCAGCCAACTGAGAGTTTTTTTCTGTCCTCCAGCAACTACGGTGCAATGAGGACATTAAGTTGGAATTGTCGTGGCTTGCAACAAGCTGTGGCAGTACGCGTGCTACTTCTTGAGTTTGCGTTGATTTTTTCCCTTAAAGAGGAAAGGGTGATGCAGCAAAGTAGAGATAAGTATTTCCCTCAGTTAAGAACCAAGGTATCAATCCAGTAGGAGGCACAAGCAAGTCTCAAATCTATGCACCTGCACAAACTAACAAACACTTGCACTCAACGCAAAAAAGGGGTTGTCAATCCCTTCACGGTCACGAACAAGAATGAGATCTAATAGAGATAGGTATAAAATATAAATAAAAGAGCAAACTAAAGTAAATATAAATAAATTGCAGCAAGGTATTTTTGGGTTTTTTGGTTTATAGATCTGAAAATATATGATGGAAAATAGACCCGGGGGCCATAGGTTGCACTAGAGGTTTCTCTCTTTAAGATAGCATACGGTGGGTAAACAAATTACTGTTGAGCAATTGATAGAAAAGCACAAAGTTATGACAATATCTAATGCAATGATCATGAATATAGGCATCACATCCATTACAAGTAGACCAAAACGATTCTGCATCTACTATTATTACTCCACACATCGACCACTATCCATCATGCATCTAGAGTATTAAGTTCATAAGAACGGAGTAACGCCTTAAGTAAGATGACATGATGTAGAGGGATAAACTCAAGCAATATGATATAAACCCCATCTTTTTATCCTTGATGGCAATAATACAATACATGCCTCGCGACCCTTCTATCACTGGGTGAGGACACCGCAAGATTGAACCCAAAACTAAGCACCTCTCCCATTGCAAGAAAAACCAATCTAGTTGGCCAAACCAAACCGATAGTTCGAAGAGAAATACAAAGATATCTTAATCATGCATAAAAGAGTTCATAGATGACTCAAATAATATTCATAGATAATCTGATCATAAATCAACAATTCATCGGATCTTAACAAACACACCGCAAAAAAGTATTACATCAAATAGATCTCCAAGAACATCGAGGAGAACATTGTATTGAAGATCAAAGAGAGAGAAGAAGCCATCTAGCTACTAGCTATGGACCTGTAGGTCTGTGGTAAACTACTCACACATCATCGAAAGGGTAGCAAGGTTGATATAGAGGCCCTCTGTGATCAAATCCCGCTCCGGCAAATCACCGGAAAAGGCCCCAAGATGGGATCTCACGGGAACAGAGGCTTGCGGCGGCGGAAAAGTATTTTGGTGGACGCTTCTGGTGTTGGGGGATATTTTGGAATTTATAGTGCAAAGATTAGGGTTGGGGGATTCCCGAGGGGTCCATGAGCCAGGGGGCGCCCCCGCTAGGGCGTGCCCTGAGGGCTTGTGGGCTCCTCCTGAGTCTTCTGACCCCCTCCCCAAGTCTTCTGGGCCAAGAAAAATCATCGCGAAAGTTTTATTCCGTTTAGACTCTGTTTGGTATTCCTTTTCTGTAAAAGTCAAAAACAAGGAAAAACAAAAACTGGTACTGGGCTCTAGGTTAATAGGTTAGTCCCAAAAATAATATAAAATAGCATATTAATGCATATAAAACATCCAAAATAGATAATATAATAGCATGGAACAATAAAAAATTATAGATACGTTGGAGACGTATCAAGCATCCCCAAGTTTAATTCCTGCTTGTCCTCGAGTAGGTAAATGATAAAAACAGAATTTTTGATGTGGAATGCTACCTAACATATTTATCAATGTAATCTTCTTTATTGTGGCAAGAATATTCAGATCCATAAGATTCAAAACTAAAGTTTAATATTGACATGAAAACAATAATACTTCAAGCATACTAATAAGGCAATCATGTCTTCTCAAAATAACATGGCCAAAGAAAGTTATCCCTACAAAATCATATAGTCTGGCTATGCTCCATTTTCATCACACAAAGTGTTTCATCATGCACAACCCCGATGACAAGCCAATCAATTGTTTCATACTTTTGGTGTTCTCAAACTTTTTCAACTTTCACGCAATACATGAGCGTGAGCCATGGATATAGCACTATAGGTGGAATAGAATATGGTGGTTGTGGAGAAGACAAAAGGAAGGAGAAAGTCTCACATCAACTAGGCAAATTAACGGGCTATGGAGATGCCCATCAATTGATATTGATGCAAGTGAGTAGGGATTGCCATGCAACGGATGCACTAGAGCTATAAGTGTATGAAAGCTCAAAAAAGAAACTAAGTGGGTGTGCATCCAACTTGCTTTCTCACGAAGACCTAGGGCAACTTGAGGAAGCCCATCATTGGAATATACAAGCCAAGTTCTATAATGAAAATTTCCACTAGTATATGAAAGTGACAAACTAGGAGACTCTCTATCATGAAGATCATGGTGCTACTTTGAAGCACAAGTGTGGAAAAAGGATAGTAACATTGTCCCTTCTCTCTTTTCTCTCATTTTTTTCTTTTCTCTTTTTTTTGTTTGGGCTTCTTTGGCCTCTTTTATTTTTTATAAAATCCGGAGACTCATCCCAACTTGTGAGGGAATCATAGCTTCCATCATCCTTTCCTCACATGGGACAATGCTCTAATAATGATGATCATCACACTTTTATTTACTTACAACTCAAGAATTACAACTCGATACTAGAACGAGATATGGCTCTACATGAATGCCTCTGGCGGTGTACCGGGATGTGCTATGATCAAGAGTGACATGTATAAAAAAAATGAATTGTGGCCTTGCCACAAACACTATGCCAACTACATGATCATGCAAAGCAATACGACAATGATGGTGTGTGTCATAATAAAACGGAACGGTGGAAGTTGCATGGCAATATATCTCGGAATGGCTATGGAAATGCCATAATAGGTAGGTATGGTGGCTGTTTTGAGGAAGGGTATATGGTGGGTTTAATGCACAGGCGAAAGTTCCGCGGTACTAGAGAGGCTAGCAATGGTGGAAGGGTGAGAGTGTGTATAATCCATGGACTCAACATTAGTCATAAAGAACTCACATACTTATTGCAAAAATTTATTAGTCATCGAAACAAAGTACTACACACATGCTCCTAGGGGGATAGATTGGTAGGAAAATACCATCGCTCGTCCCCGACCGCCACTCATAAGGAAGACAATCAAAAAATAAATCATGCTCCGACTTCATCACATAACGGTTCATCATACGTATGCTACAAGAATTACAAACTTTAACACAAGCATTTCTACCAATCCACAATTACTCACTAGCATGACTCTAATGTCACCATATTTATATCTCAAAACAAATGCAAGGAATCAAACTTCTCATCTTATTCAATGCTCTTTATATGAAAGTTTTTATTATATCCCTCTTGGATGCCCATCATATTAGGACTAAATTCATAACCTAAGAAAATTACCATGCTGTTTAAGACTCTCAAAATAATATAAGTGAAGCATGAGAGTTCAACAATTTCTATAAAATAAAGCCACCGCCGTGCTCTAAAAAGATAAAAGTGAAGCACTAGAGCAAACTGCCTAGCTCAAAAGATATAAGTGAAGCACATAGAGTATTCTAATAAATTCACAATTAATGCGCGTCCCTATCAAAAGGTGTGTACATCAAGGATGATTGTGGCTAACTAAAAAGCAAAGACTCATATCATACAAGACGCTCCAAGCAAAACACATATCATGTGGTGAATAAAAATATAGCCTCAAGTAAATTTACCGATGGATTGAAGACAAAAGAGGGGATGCCATCCGGGGCATCCCCAAGCTTAGATGCTTGGTTGTCCTTGAATATTACCTTGGGTGCCTTGAGCATCCCCAAGCTTAGGCTCTTGCCACTCCTTATTCCGCTGTCCATCAAATCTTTACCCAAAACTTGAAAACTTCACAACACAAAACTCACCAGAAAACTCATAAGATCCGTTAGTATAATAAAATAAATCACCACTTTTGGTACTGTTGTGAACTCATTCTTAATTTATATTGGTGTTATACCTACTGTATTCCAACTTCTCCATGGTTCATACCCCCCGATACTACCCATAGATTCATCAAAATAAGCAAACAACACATACAAAATAGAATCTGTCAAAAAACAGAACAGCCTCTAGTAATCTGGAAATTTCGTATACTTTTGTGACTCCAAAAATTATGAAAAATTTGGAAAATTTAGGCAATTTTAATTTCAATCTTGTGTAAAAAATTCAGATCAAAATCACGTTTCTATGATTTTTTAAATTTCTGGCAATGAGCATAAAAGTTTCTGTTTTTCAGCAAGATCAAATCAACTATCACCGTAGACCATCCCAAAGGTCTTACTTGGCTCAAAAACTAATTAAAACACCAAAACACAATTACTATAGAGGTAATAATGTGTATTTCATAAAAATAGTAAATAAAAATATTGGGTTGTCTCCCAACAAGCGCTTTTCTTTTAAAGCCTTTTAGCTAGGCGTTGATAATTTTAATAATGCTCACATGAAACATAGCAATTGAAACACGAAAAGAGCATCATGTAGCAAGTGAAAAATAAGTTTAAGTATAAAATACTTCCTATGCATAGGCATTTTATAAGCAAACAAAACTAGCATATGCAAGGAAGAAGAAAGAAACAATAGCAATCTCAACATAACGAGATGTAATTTAGTGACATGAAAATTTCTACAACCATATTTCTCTCTCTCAGAATAATTACATGTGGGATCATATTAAAATTCAACAATATAGCTATCACATAAATTATTCTCTTCACGATCTACATGCATGCAAAGTTGACACTCTTCCAAAATAGCGGGATTAACATAAAATAAAGTCATTACTTCTCCAAGCCCACTTTTATCCAAAATTTCATAAGATTGATCAATCTCCAAAGTAGTGGGATCATTATTTCCTAATGTTAACACTCTTCCAAACCCACTTCCAATAGTATTGCAAACATTATTATCAATATCATATTCATCATGAGGCTTGAACAAATTTTCAAGATCATAAGATGCATCACCCCAATCATGATCATTACAATAAGTAGTGGACATATCAAAATTAGCATCCCCAAGCTTAGGGTTTTGCATATTCTTAGCACAATTGACATCAATAGAATTTACAATAACATCATTGTAATCATGCTTTTCATTCAAGGAGCTATCATGAATCACTTCATAAATTTCATCACAATTTTCAGATTCACGAATTTCAAGCAAAACTTCATAAAGATAATCTAGTGCACTCAACTCACTAGCAATTGGTTCATCATAAATGGATCCTTTAAAAAGATTAGCAAGTGGATGAGGATCCATAAACTTTTTGCTTCCTGATTTTCAATAAACACACAATTATACCAAGTGAATGAGCAAACAAACCAAGTAAGACATAAAGGCAAACGAAAAGACGAACGGAAGAAGAGCGAATAAAAAGGCAAATATTTTTGTGTTTTTCTGAAAACATTTTAGAAGTGGGGGAGAGGAAAATGATAGGCAAATGGGAAATAATGTAAGTGCAAGAGATGAGAGTTTGTGATGGGTACTTGGTAGGCTTGATGTAGAACCTCCCCGGCAATGGCGCTAGAAATTCTTCCTGCTACTTCTTGAGCTTGGGTTGATTTTTTCCTTGAAGAGGAAAGGGTGATGCAGCAAAGTAGAGATAAGTATTTACCTCAGTTAAGAACCAAGGTATCAATCCAGTAGGAGGCACAAGCAAGTCTCCAATCTATGCACCTGCACAAACTAACAAACACTTGCACTCAACACGAAAATGGGGTTGTCAATCCCTTCACGGTCACAAACAAGAGTGAGATCTAATAGAGATGGGTATAAAAGATAAATAAAAGAGCAAACTAAAGTAAATATAAATAAATTGCAGCAAGGTATTTTTGGGCTTTTTGGTTTATAGATCTGAAAATATATGATGGAAAATAGACCCGGCGGCCATAGGTTTCACTAGAGGCTTCTCTCTTGAAGATAACATACAGTGGGTAAACAAATTACTGTTGAGCAATTGATAGAAAAGCGCAAAGTTATGACGATATCTAAGGCAATAATCATGAATATAGGCATCACGTCCGTAACAAGTAGACCGAAACGATTCTGCATCTACTACTATTACTCCACACATCGATCGCTATCCAGCATGCATCTAGAGTATTAAGTTCATAAGAACGGAGTAACGCCTTAAGTAAGATGACATGATGTAGAGGGATAAACTCAAGCAATATGATATAAACCCCATCTTTTTATCCTTGATGGCAAAAATACAATACGTGCCTCGCTACCCCTTCTGTCACTGGGTGAGGACACCGCAAGATTGAACTCAAAACTAAGCACCTCTCCCATTGCGAGAAAAACCAATCTAGTTGGCCAAACCAAACCGATAGTTCGAAGAGAAATACAAAGATATCTTAATCATGCATAAAAGAGTTCATAGATGACTCAAATAATATTCATAGATAATCTGATCATAAATCCACAATTCATCGGATCTCAACAAACACACCGCAAAAAAGTATTACATCAAATAGATCTCCAAGAACATCGAGGAGAACATTGTATTGAAGATCAAAGAGAGAGAAGAAGCCATCTAGCTACTAGCTATGGACTCGTAGGTCTGTGATAAACTACTCACATATCATCGGAAGGGCAGCAAGGTTGATATAGAGGCCCCCCGTGATCGAATCCCCCTCCGACAGATCGCCGAAAAAGGCCCCAAGATGGGATCTCACGGGAACAGAGGCTTGCGGCGGCGGAAAAGTATTTTGGTGGACGCTTCTGATGTTGGGGGAATATTTTGGAATTTATAGTGCAAAGATTAGGGTTGGGGGACTCCCGAGGGGTCCACAAGCCAGGGCCCCCCCCCCCTAGGGCGCGACCTGAGGGCTTGTGGGCTCCTCGTGAGTCTTCTGACCCCCTCCCCAAGTCTTCTGGGTGTCTTCTGGTCCAAGAAAAATCATCGCGAAAGTTTTACTCCGTTTGGTATTCCTTTTCTATAAAAGTCAAAAACAAGGAAAAAACAGAAACTGGCACTAGGCTCTAGGTTAATATGTTAGTCCCAAAAATAATATAAAATAGCATATTAATGCATATAAAACATCCAAAACAGATAATATAATAGCATGGAACAATCAAAAATTATAGATACGTTGGAGACATATCAACGCGCGCTTCTGAACATGCAGAAGCGCAGAAGTCCGGACATGATCTTTCTAATGGAAACACACCTAGATGAGTTCCCAACAGATTGTTTACATCGTTGGACTAAGATGGATCACAAGTACGTTGTTCAGACTGATGGCCGGAGTGGTGGTTTGATTCTGTTGTGGAAAAAAGAGGTGGTTGTCTCCCTAAGAGACAAAAAGGATAATTTTATTGACGTGTTTGTGGGTATGGCACTGAAAATCTCTGGAGGTTGACTAGGTTTTATGGTGAACCCAGGTGGAACAATAGACACAAATCCTGGGAGAGATTGAGAGAGCTGAAATCTGTAGGAGATATGCCATGGATGATTATACGTGACATGAATGAAATTATGTATTCCTTTGAGAAGGAAGGAGAGAATGAGAGACCAAACCACTTCATGCAAGCATTCAGAGATGTGGTTGTTGAGTGTAATTTGTCAGATCATGGGTTCGTTGGAGACAAGTTTACATGGCACTGTGCTTTGAGTAGAGAACGACTGGACAGTGCTCTAGTGAATGAGGGATGGAACCTAATGTTCCCAGGTGCAGTTTTGGAACATCTTGACTACTAAAAATTGGATCACAGACCAATTATTGTGAACCCCCATGAGGAGATCACACAAGAATCAGCGGGGCAAGTAGTACTTCGATTTGAAGCACGCTGGCTCAAGGAGGAGATGTTCCGTGATGTAGTTGAGCAAGCATGGCAGTCTTCCGATGGGAACTTGGGACTTGCAGAGAAGCTTGCACTTGTCCACAAGCGGTTGCATGAATGGGATAAAATAGTACTAAAGAAATCATCAAAGAGAATAAAGACTGTTCAGAGGGAATTGGAACAAGTTGCAAGGGATACCTTGACACATCAGAATGTTCAAAGGCAGAAAGATCTAGCCGAAGAGCTTGAGAGATTTCTCCAGATGGAGGAAATCCATTGGGCGCAAAGGAGCCGGATCAACTGGCTCATGTTTGGTGATAAAAATACATCATATTTCCAAAATTTTGCCTCTCCTAGAAGGTTGAGGAATAGGATAATTAAATTAAGAGATGATCAAGGTGCATGGTTGGAAGGTACCGACTACCTCAATCCTTTGATTTCAGATTATTTTGCGGGACTTTTCTGTACAGAGATTGATGAGCCCGACCCAGTTTTCCTGGAAAAAGTTAATCCAAGAGTGACGAATGAGATGAATGAGGCCTTGTTGAAACCGTGCATAGTAGATGATGTCAAAAAAGCTCTTTTTTCAATTGGAGATATGAAGGATCTTGGGACGGATGGTTTGCACGCTGTTATTTAAGAAGTGTTGGCATATCCTAGGTGAGGCTCTTACTGCAGAAGTTTTGAATTCTATCAATAATAAAGTAATCCCAGATGGATGGAATGAGACGGTCATTGTCCTCATCCCCAAGGTCGAAGCCCCTCATAGAATCACCCAGTATAGACAAATAAGTCTTTGTAATGTGCTGTACAAGGTGATCTCCAAAATGATAGCTTTCCGTCTTAAAACTTGCCTTGATGACATTATCTCTCCGGTACATAGTGCATTCGTACCTGGCCGTCTTATTATAGACAATATTGTTTTGTCTTACGAATGTCTCCACACAATAAAAAATAAGAAGGGGAAAGGAGGATACTGTGTTGTTAAAGTTGATATGCATAAGGCCTATGACAGGGTAGAATGGACATTCTTGGAGAAAATGATGGAGTGATTGGGCTTTCATAGAGGGGTTATTGATCTCTTAATGGCATGTGTTACCTCCGTGACTTATAAGGTGAGGTACAATGACCAAGAAACAGAAGGATTCATCCCAACAAGGGGGCTCCGACAAGGAGACCCCTTATCACCATACTTATTTCTTATGTGTGCAGAGGGATTATCTAGTGCTCTAGCTCAAGCAGAGGAGGTTCGTGGCATTGAAGGGGTAATGGTGTGCTGGAATGCACCATCAGTCTCACATATACTATTCGCTGATGATTCCCTAATCCTTATGAAGGCGGATATGAATAATGCAACCGCATTGAGACAGGTACTAAATGATTATTCCACAAGCTCTGGTCAGTTGGTGAGTGAAGGGAAGCGTAGCATTTTCTTTAGCCCTAATGTGAATCTGGATGTCAAAGCTGAAATTTGTGCTGAACTCAAACTATGACAGAAGCCCTTTCTAATACATATCTTGGCCTTCCTTCCATGACTGGTTTAGATAGGAGTGACAATTTTACTCACTTGGTGGAAAGGGTAGTTAACCGGTTGAAGGGTTGGAAAGAGAAATTGCTATCACTTGGGGGTAAGGAAATTTTATTAAAAGTTGTTATCCAGTCTATCCCTATTATTGCTATGGGTGTGTTTAAAATCCCAAAGAAGGTTTGTAAAGAAATCACAGATGCCATGTCTGCTTTTTGGTGGGGTGATACAGAGGAGGAAAACAAAATGCACTAGTTAGCACGGTGGAAGATGTGCATACCAAAAGTTAGGGGAGGAATGGGATTTAGGGATATCCATGCTTTTAACTTAGCAATGTTGGCAAAACAAAGTTGGAGATTAATAACCCATCCTGAAACTTTATGTGCCAGAGTTCTACAAGCTAAATACTTCCCTGGCGGTAATCTTCTTAAGGCAAGGCCAAAGAAGGGGTCATCTTACACATGGCAAAGCATTTTTGCAGGGCTACAAACTTTCCGCAGAGGTCACATCTGGCGTATTGGATCAGGAGTGAAAGTAAATATATGGGATGATCACTGGATTCCGTCTAGTCAGACTAGGATGATTATGACTAGGAGAGGTAATACCTTGCTTAGCCCAGTGGATGAACTGATGATTCCGGGTACTGCAAGCTGGGACGAGGACCTGATAAGAAGCATTTTCTTGCCATTGGATGCGGAGAGAATAATCAACATCCCATTGTCAGGAAATGCTACAGAGGATTTTGTTGCTTGGAATCACACAAAATCATTTCCTATATTCTCCGATCAGCATATTACGTTGAGTGGGAACACCAATTTGGATCGAGATGTTCGAGTATTCAGAGCACATTTAATATCAACCCAATTTGGGAAACAGTTTGTAAAATGGAAATCCCTAGCAAAGTTAAGATCTTTGTATGGCGGACGCTACATGGCTTGATCCCTGGCATGGTTGTGCTGGCTCGACGACATATCAAAGTTTCATCACTATGCCCTGTGTGTCATTCTGGCCTGGAACACATCAAACGTCCAATTTTCAGTTGTCCAAGAGCAGTTTTAGTTTGGCGTGCATTGGGATTAGATGTCATCATCACGCAAGCTCTTAGCATGGATCATTCTGGCTCAGTAGTACTTGAAGAATTGTCACGCCGACTGCGTGGGAGCTCACCGGTGCTTGGGCAGCTGGGTCTATATGAGACATTGGTAGTTGGCGCGTGGTACATTTGGTGGGAAAGAAGGGAAGCATGCAAAGGAGAAAGAGTTAAACCCCCAAACAACACAGCTGTTGCTATTTATGCGATAACGGGCAACTCGGCGAGAAGACCGGGCAACGTCCAAGGCTTGAAGTATACATGGGAGAAGCCAGAACCAGGATCATACAAACTAAACTCTGATGCATCTTTTTTCAAGGATGGTACTGGAGTCATCGCAGCGATCGTGCGTAACTTCAGAGGAGAAGCTGGTAGAACCCTTCACATATGTAGATAGCGTTGCTACGTCAGAAGCTTTAGCCCTTTGCCGAGGTCTTCAATTGATCAAATTAATTGGCTGGACAAATGTGCTGGTTGAATCAAATTGCCTTGAGGTTATCATGGCATGCAAAGGTGATGTGGATATTTTGGCGCCTTACTCTGCGATCTTAGCGGATTGCTTTTTCTATGCCCATGAGGTCAATTCAATCCGTTTTCAGCACTGCCCAAGGGAATTTAATGGCTTGGCACATTTCTTAGCTAGACATGCTTATGATTCAAATTTGATGTATAATTGGGACGATGACCCCCCTAGCTTTCTGATCCCGCATGTACTACAGGATGTTATACTCGTAAACTCGCAATAAAGTGCCAAGTGATTTAAAAAAAGGCCAACTCCAATGCATGGACGTATTTGATCTATCCCTATACGTTTGGGGTGAACCGAACAAATTTCACGGCCCAACGCGTGGCCTCGAGCGCAAATTTTGTTCGCCTCGTGTTCGTCTGGACCCATTTCCGGCACAAATTTTGGCCCGATTTACGTCCACACGAACATTGGACGGACGCACACGTGTCGTCTCGCTGTTCACCCTCGGGTCCGCGTGTCAGCCGGCCAACCACCTCCCACCGGGGTTCCAAACTAGTCGATGGGGCCCGCATGTCACGCATCCAGCCGCCGCCCCCCGAGGTCTTTTTTAATGACAAGCCCGTGCACGTGGACCGGCCAGTCCACTTCCAAAGCGTCCACACTCTTCCTCTGCCCTCCACGCACCCGACAAGCTCTAGCCCTTGTCGTCCATGCTCTGCCGGCCAGCAATTGGGATGTGGATCCCTAGCAAGTCGGGGAAGAACGACCATGAAATGGGGTCGTCTTCTGGATCGTCGGGGATGAGGAGAGCCGCTGGCTTCACCATCTCGGCGCCCGCCGTCGTGCCGCGGCACATGCCCAACATCAAGGTGGAGGTCTGCCGGTGGTACTGGGACACGACCACCCTGCTATCGTGGTCCCATGCACACCTGACAAACGGGTGGCATCTCAGCCTGGATCGGGTGCCCGTGCCGGCCATCCCGGCGATCGGCCGAGCCATCTCTTGGAGATCAACCACCGATGAGCCGTACTTCCTCCGGATCTCCTGCACGACACCAGGTATGCGTCGACTTGCCTCTATGGGATACATGGTTCCAGGACGAGCACTACCTGCGGCGACAAACTTTCTTTGTCGGTCGTGCTACCGGCCCAGCCCGTGCGCAGGGCCACGCTCGCCGTCCCCGCCACCACCGTCACCAGCCTCGGCGACGAGGAGGAGCTCATCAAGAAGGTGCTCGATGACTCGGTCCTCAGCACGAACGAAACCAGTGAGAGGGCCTGGACGTGCAGCTCGCCCTGTCGATTGTGGGCAATGTGGGCATCCTGGAGCCAGAGGACGATGTCGTTCTAGAGCCGCCGCTCGCGCCCTGGGACCTGGCGTTGGTGTGGCAGTCCTGGAGCTAGACGTTGATGGTGCCTTGCACGTCAGAGTTCGTGTCTGCCGTGTCATCTTAGGTACGTGCCGAACCGTGGTAACCGCCCGACGTCGCATGCACAACCGGTGGTGCATCGGCATGCGCAGCCGCCGCTCGCCCACCTGTGGCAGCCACCGCAGTTCGTTGATCTCACCGAGGACGACGTCGACGACATGCACTGAAGATGGAGAGGACCATGGCGATGGCCGATGTAGGGTTTGGTTTTAGTTTTTTTTAAATGTTTTTTAGTTTTAGTTTAAGTTTAATGTACGACGGCGAGTACGGCGCACACTTTTGGACTTAATGTAATATATAAGTTTAAGTTTTAATTATTATTAAAAAAATTGTTTAAATTATGTTTTAAAAATGGCCATTGTTTGCAATGCGTCGGCCACGTTGGGCGCATCTATGCCCCTGTCAAAATTGAACACCCTAATCGCTCGACCAATCCAAACGAACCAAAACCGAACAAAAGAGAAGTTTGTTCGGGTTGGCTGGTTGGAGTTGGCCGAAGAGCTTTTTTCTAGGGTAGTTGGCCTAAGAGCCTTTGGAAATGGAGAGCCTCATCAGGATTCGAACCAGGCGAACGAGGCATAAGCCACTGGAGTTGTGCTTGTTCTCTCTTCAAGAAGAAACAAAAGGTGTTTTCTCTAAAACAAAAAAAAGTCGAGTTCCAGACCAGAGCACGTCTCCCGGATGTTTGATCCTCCGAGGCTGAACCGCTTTGCTAAGGGTGTGTTTGGTAGCATGCATGGACCTAACCTAGTTGTTCTCCTCTGATACATGCTGAGTGTAGACATGGTGAGTCTATGCATTTGCTGTTGTTTGGCAGCGGTTTTTGCGATGAGACATGTTGAGCTGAGACTTTGTTTGGCAGCCTGCATGTGTTTAGACATGCTGAACACTTTTGAATTTCGAATATTTTTGAAATGGTGAACAAAATTAAAAAAACGTGAACAAAAATTTAAACATATTTTTGAAATTCTAAAGTCTTATTGAAAATTTAAATAAAATTTGAAATTCGAAACATTTTTTGAAAATTTAAATAAATTTTGGAATTTTGAACATTTTTTGAAAATTTAAACATATTTTGAAATTCTGAACTTTTTTGAACATTAATTTTTTTAAAAAAATTGGATCATTTTTCTAAAAATTTAAACAAAATTTGAAATTCTGATTTTTTTTTGAAAATTTAAACAATTTGGAATTCTAAACGTTTTTTAAAATTTAAACAAAATTTGAAATTCTAAAATCTTTCAAAATTTTAAACGATTTTTGAATTTTTGAATATTTTTAAAAATTTAAACAAAATTTGGAAATATGAACATTTTTAAAAATTTTAAACATAATTAGACGTGGTCTGGTGGGTGGGGACGAGGGTCGAGGCCAGCATGGCTGCCTCCATGCACCCTCTCTGTGGTGCATTAGATGGGCATGACTGAGGCCTTTTCTGCATCAAATGGACATAGCTTTGATGAATCCTACACCCTACCAAACAAACAAAAGTGAATCGAAAACAAAAGTGAATCAAATTAAAAACTTTTGCCTTCGTGCACCCTACGAAACACACCTGAAAACACAAATTTCACCTGCAGCGCGCGGAACCGCTCACCGCCTCGGTTGCATGCCCGCGTAAAACACGAGCTCCAGTCCAGTGCTCCATCCCCGCCGAAAGAAACGACAGTACGGCACCGTCCGTCAACACTGATAGATACCCATCGGTCATCGGTCTGATCCACCACCTTCCGGAAACCTCCTGCACCAAGTTGCGTCGGTGCACTCCCTCCTCCCACCTCTCCCCGCCTCCAATCCCCAACCACCAGGCCCAGGCCGACCGCGTGCGTGCTTTGTCGTGCAAACGATGGAGCAGCGGAGCAAGAATCCGGATTCTTGCTCCGCTGCCCTGCGCCAGCGGCTGCGGCTTCTTCGGCTCCCCGGACACCGGCGGCCTCTGCTCCAAGTGCTTCCGCGACAGCCTCCGCCGCGCCGAGGCCCAGGCCCAGCTGCAGGCGTCCGCGGAGCCCCAAGCGGCGGCGGCGACGTCCAAGGAGGCAGAGGAGGAGGGGGCGAGGAGGGCAAAGGCAAGGGGCAGGTGCGCGTCGTGTGGGACGAAGGTGGGCCTGATGGGGTTCGAGTGCAGGTGCGGCGGCGTGTTCTGCGGCGAGCACCGCTACTCGGACCGGCACGACTGCTGCTACGACTACAGGGGCGCCGGCCGCGACGCCATCTCCCAGGCCAACCCCGTCGTCAGGGCTGACAAGGTCGACAAGTTCTGAGCTCTTGAGTTTGGGTTCATCCATGGTGTGGTGTCTGTGATCGATGGACTCAGGTCCGATGGTTTGTACTCTTGAATTCCGGATACAGAATCCAAATGGACGATTCTGTCATTCTGTGTGGTTTCTTTCGCTAGCACATGTGTTGCATTTCCCCGTCTTCTTTTTGTTTTTGTTTAGCCGTGTCACTCTGTATGATACTCGTTCCACTGTTCCACAAGATCGTGTGATCTTGGCATGCATGGTACTACGTATCACTGAAGATGGTTATTCAGCCAGTTTGAACTAGCATGTCTGAAGCCTGAACAGGAGAGCAACAATTATCGGGTCGTATGTGCTACTGACGTGAAAAAACGAATGCTCTATCATTTCCTCCCAAATAGGAAAGGGAAATTTCTACAAGTTTACAAAGCGTGTTATGCCACTCGCGCCCTTGGTATATTAGCATAATGATTTATTAGCGTAATCCTGCGTAAAGATCAGCCAGCGCAACTGATGTAGTGGTATCATAGTACCCTCCCACGGTACTGACCAGGGTTCGATTCCCTGGATGCGCAAATCCTTTTTTCCATTTAATGTTTTCCATGCGCATTCCCTGTCATGTCATATGTCCGTCAATAAAAATAGTCCTCACTAATTTTGGTATTTTTAATTTAACAAAGCATTTTAATGTATTTATTTTCATTAAAGAAATCATCATATAGTACCCCTTTTCAAGATATATGACGAGTATTTTTAATTTAACAAAGCATTTTTATTTATTTATTTTCATTAAAGAAATCGTCATATAGTACCTCCTTTTCAAGATATATGACGATGCCTACCAAAACGGCATATATTTTGAAAAGGAGGTAGTACTTTTTTTTTGAAAGATCCAGGATGACCGGCTTCATTGATTTAGAAGAAAGCAGGCGGAAAAACAGTGGTGATCAAGTGATCATGGGCACGATAACCGTGCTACAGAGATTAAAAACAACAAAAGACAAAGAACAGAACACATAGAACATCTCCGGCGATTATCTCACAACATCTTCCCCAAAAGGGGGCTCTAAACAGCGTGCACCCACCAGCCTCCAGTGCTCCAGGTCGCCGCTGATGGCACGCAGAACGTCTTCCGTCCATGGCAGCTTATTTCTGAAAACGCAGGCATTCCGTTCCTTTCAAATTTCCCAGGCGATCATCAACAGCATCGATTTGAATCCCTTTCTGAATCCAGCAGGCGTGAGAGCGATTAGCCGCCGACAGTGCTTGAGGGAGCCGTGGCGCACCTCACGCTTCTCATTCATGGCCGCGCAGTCGACCCTGGCAGACGCCTTCTGCCAGACACCGGAGGAGAAGGGGCAGTCCCATAGAAGGTGCGTTGAGCTTTCCAGGTTTCGGATGCAGAGAGGGCAGAAATAACCATTTGGCCATCCTCGCCGCTGCGGCCGGTCGCTGCACCACAGTCTGTCGTGGTGCAGCAGCCAAGCAAAAATCTTCACGGTGCCCGGAGCCCAGGCCTTCCATACAACTGACTTGATGCCCGAAGGCGGGGCATCCTGGTTTTGAAAATTGTACGCTGCGCCAGCTTAATAAGAGTGACCTCCTCCAGCCGACCAGACGATCTTATCTTCGTCGAGGGATAATGCAACATCTGCCCTCTCAATTCTCCGCCACAGCTGCAAGAATTCGCTGGCAATGTTGGTCGTGTTGCCGTGACGCAGGTCCCGGATCCATTGCTCGTTTGATAAGGCAGCCTCCACTGTTCTGTTCTTTCTTCTGGAGTGTCTGAACAGATTTGGAAAAGCACGGCACAACGGCTCGGCTCCGAGCCACGTACTTGTCCAAAAGCTTGATGATTTCCCATTGCCGATCTGCACTGACGTTGCTCTTGCGAATAGCTCGTGATCCCGCTGGTCACATGGTGGTGGGAAGTTCATCCGCGGCCGCCGTGGTTGCTGCCACGCGAGCCAGAGCCATCTCATCCGAAGAGCAGCGCTGAAACGGTGAAGGTCCAGGATTCCAAGCCCACCCTTGGCAATAGGCAAACATACTTTGCTCCAGGCCATTTTACACTTGGCGCCAGTCATAGCATCGTCCTGCACCTAGAGGAATTGCCGACGCGCTTTGTCCACCCCCTTAAGTATCTTCTTGGGCACCTTGAGGACCGTCAAGGCGAAAACGGGCAGGGCGGTGAGGACTGCACGCACAAGCACTCGCCTGTCGGCCATGTTCAGAAGCTTGCCCGTCCATCCTGCCAGGCGCCAACGCACCCGATCAATGATGAACTGGAGGTGCACCATGCGCAGTTTTACAAAGCAACAACCAATACATAAAAGAAAAGGAATCAGAAGCAACAACTTAATACAAGTATACTGGTCACGCGGCATTTCATGTTTCATGTGATTTCCCTTTTGTGTGATATTTCAGTTAAGAATAATTGTCCTCATTCTTTGCTTTTTTTAATTTAAAAAACCTTTCATTTATTTCCTTCCATTAAAGAAACATTATATAATTTTTACAAAGCAACAACTAAAACATAAATGAAATAAAGTTGAGACATTTATTTTGGGACGGACTTGAACACCATAAGATTAACGAGCAAAGACTATCAATTTATTTTCAGTTTCTTGTTTTCCATGCGCTTTCTCCTCCTCTTTCATGTGATATTTTGGTCAAGAAAAATAATCCTCATTCATCATCGGCTTCTTTATTTACTGACGCGCTTCTTTGTCGATTTCCATTAAAGAAATCGCAATATAATTTTTACAAAGCAACAACCAAAACATAAATGAAAAGGAATCAGAAGCAACACCTTAGTAGTACTAAAGTGGCCACGCAATGTTTCCTGTTTTCCATGCGCTTTCCCTTGCATGTGATATTGTGGTCAAGAAAAATAGTGTTCACTAGTCATTTTTTTTAATTTAACAAAACATTCTCATTGATTTCCTTACAAATCAACAACCAAAATATAAATGAAAAGGAACCATAAGGAACAACTCAATGCTACTACCTCCGTTAACTTTGTACTAAATCAAGTAAAAGAAACTTTATATTAAATCTACGACACTTATTTTGGGACCGAGAGAGTAGTAAATTGGTCACCCAACATTTCCTGTTTTCCATGGGATTTTCTTTTTTCCGTTTCCCGTTTTCCATGCTCATTCCCTTTCACGTGATATTTCGGTCAAGAAAACTAGTCCTCATTAATCTTCGGTTTTTTAATGTAACAAAACCTTTTCATTGATTTCCTTCCATTGAATAAATTTCCATATAATTTTAACAAACAAAGCAAAAATGAAAAGGCACCAGAAGCAACAACTTAATACTAGTAAACTGGCCACACAATGTTTTCTGTTTTCCATGCGATTTCCCTTTTGTGTGATATTTTAGTTAAGAAAAATAGTCCTCATTCTTCGCTTTTTAAATTTAACAAGTCTTTTTATTGATTTCCTTCCATGAAAGAAACATTATATAATTTTACAAAGCAACAACTAAAACATAAATGAAAAGGAACCAGAAGCAACAACATAATAGTAAACTTGCCACACAAAACACAACTCTAGACTTGAACACCATAAGATCAACGAGCAAAGGCTCTCAATTTTTTCTCTCGTTTTTCATGCACTTTCCCCTTTCAGGTAATATTTTGGTCAAGGAAAATAGTCCTCATTAATGTTTGTGTTTTTACTTAATATTTTAATGACACGCCTTGTCGTCGATTTCCACTACAGAAATCACCATATAATTTTTAGAAAGCAACAACGAAACATAAATGAAAAGGAACTGAAAGCAACAACCTAATAGTAAACTAGCTACCCAGAACACAACTCTAGACTTGAACACCATAAGATCAGCGAGCAAGGATTATCAACATGGCAACATTATTTTAGGCCCATCCACCACAACCAAGAAAATGACGGGGTACGAATTGAGCATAGCGTAGATGGTTAGCTTCCTTGTGGTGAAACCAGCCCACCAGAGTTCAAGTCCTAAAATTGGCACTGATGCTCGCTATTTCCTGGATTTGTTCCAGTCTTTCCGGTGATGTTCGTTCAGTGTGAGCAGACGTTCCCGTCGACTACAATATGCCTATGTTGCCTTTGTCAATCTCAGGAGGTTGTGTCAGCTCAGTATCTTGAAGGTGCTCATAGGGGTAGGATGTGTATGTGTGTTCATACAGGTGATTGTGTATGTGAGCATCTGCAATTATACCCTGTTAAAAATGACAGGGTCCCCACAAACAAATGGGTCAGAAAATTCAATAGTTTAACACTAGACATGCAATTACTAAAACCACACCATCTAGCAAGAACCAGGATATCTCCGTAGCGAGAGAACATCCACTAGAAGATGTAGCAATTTTCAATCCATCACAATTCTCCTGACCAAAGAATTCTATTCGTGGCTCCTATCATAAATCTCCTCGAGCACTTTTTTTATCGTCTTCACACCTTGTTCAGTACTTCCTCTATCTCAGTTTTTCTGCAAAATACTCACAAGTTGTATATTACGTGAAATCTCCTACCAAAGCATGCACTATTTTTACTTTTCAAATAGTCCAGCAAATGCCCCCCCCCCCCCCCCCCCCCCCCCCCCCCCCCCCCCCCCCCCCCCCCCCCCCCCCCCCCCCCCCCCCCCCCCCCCCGCGGAACTAGTATTCTTTGATTTCTACAGAAGATTTTAATCCATTTGCCAACCAAATCACTGATTCTCTGGATATCTTAGCAATGCAAAAGCACACATCACCACATACAAAACCAGTTTAGCAACACTACATTAAAAGAAACATGATTCCAAGTCCAACCCCTCTTCAACAAGTTGTCCTTGGTTAAGATGTTATTTCTAAGCATCAATCATAGCAAATTTATTTTTTTATGTGGAATTTTCAGCTTTCATATGGAGGACTATCAAACCGGTGTAGAAGCTTTCAAGTGTAAGTTCATGTCCTTTACCACAAATATATTTTTGTTGTTTAGAGTCAAAATCACTCTGTCCTTGCAATCTTTCAACTCCGCCATATCTACCAGATGTTTCAAATCTTCACATAGATCTAAACTTTCATCATGTAGGGTTCTTCTAAACTCCACTCCATCAATCCCTTTGTTTTTAATAAACTGCACAGTCACTATTTGGGTGAAGGTAGGGTTATATAATCTAGGAAATTGACCAGCTAGAGATTTATCTCTTAGTCCCACTTCATGCTAGAATAATGTTTTCACCCCCATCTCCGAATTTTCTTTTGACAAAAGCATGAAATGTATGGTTAACATTCACGAGACTTTTCTTGGCAAAAAGAAACATTCACGAGACTTCACAAAAAGTGAGAACCACCAACACCATCTCTCCACCCTGAGAGAGTTTGTTTAGTTGCATATTTCCTTGATAATTAGAACATAAAAGCACGCGTTGCCGCAGCCGGCCATTCCAAAAAATAGTGATAAAATTTTGAAAATAATTATCGAGAAGTACTTATACAAACATGAAAAATACTTTAGATGCATGGTCGAATTTTAACAATTTTAATTATGTTATGTTCATGCGATAGTAGGGTATATTTGTTTAAGAAGAACTTCCTTTATCTTTATCATCAACTCTAAATATTTCTGAGTTGTAAAGCAGATCAACAAAAGCTCACTGATGCATTGAACTATAGGTAAATTACATGAAAGAAGGATTTTGCAATAGGCGGGCATTTAAATTCATCACCCAGATCGGTTTTCGGAGTAGCCAGCTGGGTTGTAAAAAAATAGTAGCCATCATGGATTTCCTTTGTTGTTGCACTTTTGGTGGATGGGCTCATGGACCAAATATTGCACGCCGGAACATGTGGGCTAATAAATCTAGTGCCATTGAGAGAATGGTGCTTCACACAGTGAGTCTCCTGACGGTCCAATTAACGATGAGGCGCTCAGGTTAACTTTAGGAGCAGCAGCCGTGTGATGTTGGCCCGAGCGGATTGGCGACCGTTCGCAATAAAAATGGGGCAGGAACGACTGGTGGACGACAGAGGTGATCCAGGTCGTGCATGTCCGAATCAAATGGATGGGAGTGCCTAGTCGCTCTGAAGAGGCATAGCTCACTACATCTTACTATTTCTCAATAGACTACCACATGCATTTAGTGTTTTCAAGTTTCCAAAGCCATTTTCTAAGCATGCGTTGATTCATAAACCTCGAGATCCAAAACTCCTAGATTCCAACAACTTTTTGGCACGCACAAGTAGGCCAATTTACCAATTGATACTTCTTTCTGTTATTGGATTCTTGCCAAACCATCCGTGTTACGCTAGAATTCAAATTCTTCAAGACCCCTTTTGGAGCTTCTAGGAAAGATAGCATGAACAAAGGGATTTCACTTAGGGAAGAATTCACTAAAGTGACCCTGTCTCCATTAGATAGCAAATTATCTTTCCAGCCAACTATTTTTTTCCTATCTTCTTCTCCACTGTGATCCTTGAGAATTGTTGAGTCTCTTAGAATCCATATGCATCCCTAGATATTTTAAAAGCAAGGTCCCAAAATTACAAGAGAAAGTTTCTCTGCAATCCTTCTCTCCAATAACAACTTCACCTAGACAATATATCCCACTCTATTGTAAATTAATCTTTAGCCCAGAAACCTGCTCAAATATGCAAAGAATAAACTTCAGGTTCCTTGCATTATCGAAATCATCTTGCTAATAGGAATATGGTGTCATTAGCATATTGTAATAATGCCAACGACCATCCACCAAATTAGGAACCAAATCAGAGAACAAACCCTGATTTCGATCTTTCTTCACCAGCAAGGCCAACCCATCAGCAACAATATTAAACAACAAAGGAGATAGAAGATCTCATTGTGGACCCCACCCCCCCCCCCCCCCCTTGAATTATGGAAATAAGGACCAATAAGATCATTCACCTTGATAGCTACTTTCTGCCATATGCCAATTTTCATAATCCGGTCACACCACTTTCCGGCAAAACCGTTGGCCAACATCATCTAATATAAAAAGGCCATTTCACCTTGTCATATGCTTTCTAAAAAACCAATCTTGAGGAACACCTCTGCTTTTTTGTTGACTGGATCTCATGGATAGTTTCATATATTAGCACCATACCTTCCATATTATACATGTCTTTAATAAAGGTTATGTCTTGTAGAAATCAGTCCATCAATTACCAATCCCAATATAACTGCTAAAATCTTAGCCAATATTTTATAATTGACATTTAACAGACATATGGGTCTGAACTTCTGAATAACCTCAGCATGAGGCGCCTTTGGAATCAGCGCAATAGTACCATGGTTCAATCTATCAACTTTCAACCCTCCCTTATGAGAAACATCAAAGAGCTTTTCCCAGTCATATTTTATATCATCTCAGAAACCTCTGAAAACTCTGCATGCAATCCATGAGGACATGTAGCTTTATTGTGCTTCAGACCAATGCAACCTCCTTGATGTCCTCCAGTCCAACTTCGGTAGTCAGAAATTTTCTACCCTCTCTAGACAACTGAATGCATGGAAAACCATGCAATTCAATGGAGGTTACTTAGGAGCATCAGACAAATCCTTATAGCTCTGTAATGTGCTTCACAAGCTCAACATCTTCTACAATCTCAACTCCATCTATATGTAGCGTTGCAATATGTTTTTTTCTACCACTTGCTTTCAAATGAAAGTATTTGGTATTTCCATCCTTCTAATAAATCTTTCCTTAGCCCTCTGCCTCCATTTCATTTCCTCATCTTTTAAGAGTTTTTTTTAAAATTGATAGCTAAAACCAATCTAAGCTCCCTTTGTCGAGGGAACAGAACACTAACCTCACTCTTTTTGTCTAGCTCATCAAGTTTACTTAAAATCTCCACTTCAAGATTTCTATAAACCCCGTCAACTTTTATGTGCCAACATTGAGATGCATCCTCAACCTTCTAGCCTTGTCTTTCTGTTTGTCCAAGTCGTAAATACAAAAAGTTGATGCATGTCAGCTCTTCTGCACCGTTTCTTGGAACCCTTCTTTCTCTAACAAACAAGTTCCAAATCTAAAAAAACATCACTGAGGAGGTGGAACCCCAATACTCAGATGTAATGGTACATGATCGAAAAGTTCTCTATTCAGCCCAACAACATTTGCTAATACCCTAAAAAAAACAATTGCTAATGGATAGGCAAGATACCGTTCTTAGGAAACCAACACCTTATCTAGTTCTCAAAATGGGCACCTCCAAGTTTTTGGCCCATGTGTATAATCTTCCATGTAGCTGCACTTCTTTCAACCCAACTTCAGTGATTGAATTAAAAGTGTGGCTCCATTTGGGAAAGACACGAGGCTTTTTTTGCTCACTAGTTTTCCTGATGATAAATAAATCACCTCCATAACTACAACCCCCTTGCATTTGTTGCATACACTAGCAAGCTCAGGTAGGAACTCATCTTTACCTTTGCTGCAACTACCTCATTCTTGTCTTTATCCATACCCAATAAAAGGCCACTTGACCTACCAGTAGGATCAAGGTGTCGTCAAAAGAAATCCTTATGACCAGAAAGTTATCCGATCCAATTATTATTGAAGCCATGTATCATAGTCTGTTTGTTAGGGCGCCCCAAACTCATGCAATTTCAGAAGATTCCTGACATAACTGACCCTTTTCCCTCCCCTTTTTTAGCTAGCTCAACCCTGAACACAACTTGAGGAATTTACCAACTGAATGCAATAATTTAGCTCTTTCCAGGGTATCATAAACACTAGAGGTTTTTTCATCCTCACTATCTGAAACAAAATCATCACTATTCAATAAAAACTCCCTGAGTTCCCACACAAAAAAGAAAAGAAAATGATGACAAAGTAGCATTAATGTACCAGTTTCTGAGCTTTGCATGTGCTCCTTAATCCTCCACTCAATTCAGCATGGAAACATTTTTTCTTGTCTAATAAGTACTAGTAATACACACTGAGAACAATGAACACATAGCTGATCCTTCCAGTAATGTTCAGTGCCCGTTCATAGTCCATCCACAACGTGTGGTCGTGTGATGATCACCAGATCACCTTGCGTGGGACACAATCAACATGTAGCTGACCTCTGGACGTCGTACTTTTGGTACCCGTCCTAACCAAATACATACCTTCTGTATACTGACATTTTCTTGACCCGTTTCGGTATATTAACATGGGACATCACATGGAGTTGGAACCAGCAGCGGTGAGCTCGGCATCGACAAATTCTGTGATCCTCTCGAGGAGCAGGTCGAAGTCGTCCTGGGACTTGATGAGGCTTATCCTCGTGTACCGGCTGCTGGCGTCGTTCCAGACGCCGGACCGTGTGATTATCTTGGCCTTGAGCAGCACGTCGGAGCAGTCACCGTCTTCCTCCCTCTCACACTTGACCCACGCATAAGCTGCATGCCCGCCCACCGAATTGAACATCAACTATAGTTTCAAAATCTGAACGTGTCTCAGCAAGTCGAAGCGTCACCTGGGGATGGCTCCCTGATCTTGTCGAAGTAGGTGCAGTACTGGGGAGGGATGTTCTGCAGCGAGATCCGGCGGGAGCGCGACACGACGGCGCTGAGCTTGCGCCATTTGGCCGTCATCACGTCGTGCCCGAAGGCGAAGATGTCCTCCTTGCCGTCCAGGTTGGCCAGTATGGCCTTGAAGACGCTGAGCATCCGGAGCTGGGTGTCACGGGACGCGCCCATGGTGTTCTGCAAAATGTAGTCATTGACCCTCTTGGCCACCTTCTCGTCCCTTATCAGCGCCCACCTGCGCAGCGCAACGCATGCAGAGCGGCGTCGGTCGCAGCACAGCTATACATGTGTGTCTATTGATTTTGGCGTGGCGTGCGTGCGTACCCGAATCGACTACTGGCATGGCCCGAGAGCTTGGAGGTGGTGAAGAGCATGACGTCCTCGTCGGAGGGCGCGGGGATGTGCGTGAAGTGCGGCCAGAAGTAGGCGTGGTCAAGGATCGCCGACGAGCCGACGACGACGGGCTGGTGGAGCAGGGCGTCGGGGTTGTTTGGCGACGTCACGAACTCGATGACGTCCTCCTTGGTGGTGGAGTTCCCCGACGCATTGGCCCACATGGAGGTGTTCCCGGCCCATTTGTACTCCCGGCTGTCGAACAACACGATCTGGGTTCTGTAAGCCTGCATGATGTATTACATCAACAAACAGAGCAGATTAGATCGATCCCTGGCTAATAATTTAGAAAAAAACACACACACACACATCGGAAGCAGAACTGACCGGGTAGTACGGCGTGGTGGCGACCACGCTGGCCGTGGCGCCGGAGTTGCTGTCTGGGGACAGGGCGTACACCAGCGCGTTGATCAGCTGCATGGAGCCGGTGGCGAAGACGATTTGCTTGTCGTCGGCGACGGCGTTGCCGACGGCCGCGTGCAGCCGCCTGATGCAGCGCTCGAGCTCGACGGACTGGAAGAGGCCGTCGGTGGTTCTGTAGCTCATGCGGTGCCACCCCGAGACCACCACGGCGCTGGCCTCCGCGTGCCGCATCCAGTACGGCTCCAGGAACATCGGGTCCCCGCTGCGCAAATTATAATTCCTTGCTACGATAATGCTTTGAACGAAAGATATTATGCATGGTTTGATTTGCAAGCCATGGAATAATACTCTTGTGAATCTCCAATCAACTGAGAATTAGTTAAGTCAGGGTCGACAGAGTTCCCCGAGTTCACGTTTTAGGGTCACACGAAAGGCATTTGGGCGTTATATTTACTATTACCTAAATAAAAACATTTGGCTGGCTCAAGTACTGCGAAAGTCTATGTTTGGTTTTGTTTAGATTTGGTCTTTTGCCTTGCTAAACCGTTTAGACCATGACATTTCGGAGAAAAAACAGAAAAATGTAAGAAAGGAAAAATTGTTCCATGAAAATTGCTACAGATTTTAGGAAAACAAAAATATAATTCAAAAATATATAATAGGAAATCATATATTTTGATAATACTTCAAAATGTTCCATGTTAGATATTTGTTTTTTGTTTGATTCCTATTTTTCAAGTAAATTTCATAAACAAATTGGTATACAGTTTTTGATTCTTTTGCTTATGTTTTTGAAATTGCGATCTCAAAAATCAGGTATCAAAAAGAAAATTGGATTTTCCAATTTGTAGAAATAAAATAAAACATGTTCCCTGATTTTTCTCCAAACTAACCGAGGTTTCGAAAAGCTCTTTTCCATTTCATGGTTTCCCTTCCTAAGGTTTTCACGACTTTACTTCCCCTATGTGCAAAACCGCCACGACATCACCGTCTAAACCACTTCACTCCTGGAAGGAACGAAATAAGCTTGATTGTGCCTAGTGGCAGAGTCATGGTCAAGATAAGAAAGAAATGAATTGATAAAGTTCATAGTTGTGTCTTAGGATTTATTAGTACAAGATGAAGGTTTCTTAGGGCCGTTACGGAGCCGTGCGCCAGATACAGAGAAGTGAACTAACAAAAGTCATAGGTGTGCCCTTGACTTGGGTAGAGCTTGTGCAAGCATGAAGGCAAATCTAATATTGTGTATCAGCTTAAGCTTTATCACATGAGCGACATTTAATGCCACATAGTTTTGCCATAAGCAAAGAGCATGTGTTTAGCCGATCTACATATTGATTCAAGATTCTTGATTTTCTCAATAAGTGTGTTGGAGTTCGAGGTTGCCTCCTGGCTCAACCCAGGTGACTCTCGAAGGCATCGAACAACACTTTCACGCATCCAGTCATTTGTTCTATCGTCCTGCTGCCAAAGGAAGTTGCTAGAGCCAGATGGTAGTGGTGAGGCCCTTCCTCGACCCATCGCCCATCTCACATTGGTCCTCGTCCTTGACCTAGGGTCGATGTCTAGTGTGTGGTTGGTTCCTCTACTAGCTTGTCGGATACCTAATTGTCATTGGATGATTAGATACATCACTGATTGGTTCTGTTTGGGGTGGCAACATGCATCATTCGAGGTACGACCTGTGGGTAGTAAATGGAAAAGAAATGTGGAACTGATCTAGACTTTTTGGACCTGTTTCTATGGTGAGTATGCGTCGAGCTTGGTGAACTAACTTGCCCTAGTAAGACGTGTTCTTGATTGGGTGCTTGCACGCCAATACAATCCTAAAGACTAGAGTCACCTTGGTTTGTTCTATGGACTTTTGCATCTCAGTGACCCTTAGATTCCTTCTTCAGATGTTTAATGTAGCTTTAGGTTAGTCTCACTGGAGTTCTCAATGCTTAGTCGATGTTGTATGTCTGCTTTTGAGGTGTGTGGGGCACTTTCAACTTCTGTGTCTTGCTATAGTTTTTCGGTGTCAAGCCATATGGCGGTGCGGCTCGGTAAGTAGGGCGAAAGCACCGAGGACTTAGGTTTGCTTGGGCTCACAAGTTCTTCACCTGTAAGGTGAAAATCTCATATCAATGTCGCAAATTTGAGTCAATGACTAGGAATGAAGTTAAACATCGTTGTTGCGGCATGCCCATACCTGCTGCTATGAATTTATTTAAGCATGTTACGTTGGAATGCCTTGCAATGTGTATTTTTGCATCATCAACAAGGCATGATTGTTAGGATTACAACTTGCACCTCAAGGAATCTCCAACAATACGGTTTTGTATTAAGGGCTTCACATGGTTTGAACTGCTGCACATGACAATCAATGTCATGTTTTCTTTTGTCACATTGCCCGTTTTATATATTTTGATTGTATCAATTGTACATGCATGTCTCATGTTGTTACATAGACCATGTCTATTTTATGTCATTTTGATGCTTTAGTTAGTTGTTGATATCATACTAGATTGTGCTCGGTCTGCCTAGCTATGAACAAGCCCAAATAGACTCTAATTAGGGGAGCAAGGTTGGAGGAGTGGTGCATCAACAAACTTTGGACTGGCATAGGTAAAAAGGATGTACGTGTGATCATCCTATTAGGAATGGGAACGATGGAAGCACACAAAACGCCGTTGTGTGCGATGGAGCTACACCATCGCACAAACATGTCCACCATTGAGTAGAAGTCGAGGGAAGAACGTGGAAGCGTACAGGAATCTTGAAGGAGATTTGGCCACCCTATTTGAGGTTTTCGTGACGTGGGCTAGCGCGAGGAGTTAGGGTTGGATCACTAGTGGCAGAGGGTGGAGTTGGGGTTCATGTAACATGTAAACTTCCAACATGAAACGGGTATTTATCCCTATCCTCTTTTTTAATGAGAAAAAGAAGTGGTTGGTATCATTTTTCTCAATATCGAAGGGGAAGGTACCTCTCAAATAATTATTATAGAGGAATTCAAAAAAGAAAATTATTATAGAGGACACGAGAAACTCTGTTGAAATATCCGCCCCCACCGATGTAACACGGAAGTTTTTTCTCCTTCCTGAATGCGACAGGAAGTTGAACCCTCCCTCTCACACAGTCGCATCAACTAGAGTAACAGCTAAGGTGCGTATGTGTGTAAACAAGTATGGCGTGTCGCTATAAACGCTTTGAAAAATCAAACGATGCGTACGTATAGTTAATTCAGTCATGGATGAAGCGAGTACCTAACGCATTATTTTTTGACGTTCCTCCCAACTTGCCCGCTGATACCCGATCAATTGTTGCTAGCTGGTATCTAATCAGAATCATGCGTTTTCCCGGCAAAAATAATGGTAATAATTAGAATGCGTCGTTTTGATTTTCGGTTTGAGATTTTTTTCGCCCAGGCCAAGATGGCCGAATTTCGGTCATTTTCAAAATTTTCGGCCAAAATTTGCCCAAAAATTAACCAATTTCGGCCAAAAGATAGATTTTGGCCCAGGCCGATATGGCCGAAATCTGTTTTTTTTCCCCCGAAAATCAAAACACTCGGCGTCCTGAGTTATGGAGACTGGACGGAACAGTGCAACAACAGATCACTGTTAACCGGAGATATTTATTGTGCATCAAACGGTGTCCTTCCAAATATGCCATCAATGGAGGAAAAAACTTTGCAATAAGGTAAGCAACGCGCGCCCACCACGCACGAAAACGAAGGAGGACGAGCTGATGGAGAAATCGAAGCATGTATATTAAGAGCGAGGAGTCGGTCACCTGTCGGCGTCGACGGTGCAGTCGGGCGTCCGGACGGAGCAGTCCGGCCCTTCGAAGCAGGTGTTGCACTCGCACCCGGGCCGCCCGTCGTCGCCGACGATGCCATCCAGGAAGATGCGGCCGTGGCCGGAGCATCCCGCCGCGGCCACGGACTCGGCCTCCCTGGCCGCCCGTAGCGCCCAGCTCAGCGCGCCGCCGCCACCGCCGTTGTTGGCCTCGCTGAGAAGCGGGGACGGCGCCGGCGGGGCGGAGTGGAAGTGGTGCGCGACGAAGAGGGCGTTGAGGAGCAGCGATGAGTAGAGGAGGACATGGAGGCCGAGCCGCGCAGCTGTTGGAAAGGCGGACCCCATTGTTTGGCTGTGTTCCAGCCGGGACCCGGGGTGAGAGGCAGGTTTATAGCGTGCGCGCCCGTGGGGCGTGTGGCCCAGCTTTAAGATGAGCTTTGATTTTCACCCCCTCCCTCATTTTCTCAATAATTCATCTAGTTCAGTACCCAACGCCCTCTTAAGTATTTTCAGATTCAGATTTGATGTCGAGATAGGTAAGCGGCTAAGCGCTCCTATCATTTCTAGGACTAATGTGTAAGCAGTCTGACATGACTTATATTTTCAGATTCAGATCTGCTATGAAGCTAGCTAAGCGTTTCTGTTATTTCTAAAGACTTAACTCGTGTGTATGCAGTCAACACGATTTGTTATAGGCATGTACTCCCTCCGTTCATAATATAGTGCATACAGATTATCTGTAAAGTCAAACCTTACAAATTTTGACCTTTATACAGAAAATTATTTATATCTACAATATTAAATATATACAGTATGAAAGTACGTCTTGTGATGTATCTAATGATATGTATTTGGTATTCTAAATATATATTTTCTCTACAAACTTAGTCAAATTTTTTTATGGGACAAACTTAGTCAATGTTTGTAAAGTTTGACTTTAAAAAAAATTTATATGCACTACATTGTGGAACGGAGGGAGTACATAATTTCAAATGCAGATCTGGTATGGAGCTAGCTAAGGGCATCTCCAACGCGGACCCCCAAAACAGCACGATATCTGATACGGAAGTCGGCCATCCAACCGTGTCTGCATTCATTTCAAAACAAATTTAAATAAATCAGACAAATTTCATCAAACATGAAGAATAAACTCGAACATAATTTACATAATAACGACACTATTTGGTCCATTTAACTAAAAACTATTAAAAAAAACTATGAGGCTAACTTATAGCGGACGGTGACCTCATACGCGTGTCGCCTTTGCCGGCCGGACCGCCGCCGTCGTTGTCGTCGTCGGAGTAGTCCTTCCAGCAGCGGTAGGGCGCAGGGGCGCGTTAGCCTTGCCTGGCCGCCACCTTGCACTCGCGGAGGAGACGCCCCGCTTCCTCTTGCATCGTGCGGAGGGCCGCCACGGCTAATGCCGCCCCTGAGAGCGATGAGGGCGACACCACAATCTCGAGGGAGATCCGGAGCCACCGTCGCCCATGCGAAGAGACCTGTTGGTGGTAATTTATACTTGTTGTTGGCGCAAAACCTATTAGTGGCACAAGATTGGCACAGAGAATTGTATATCCATTTTGAAATGGTGTACAAAACAATACTTTAATTTCATTGGAGTGCATGTCATCAATGCAACTAACTCTCCGGTGCTTGAAAAGAGGTTGTATATATTTGTTAAGTCAAACGATGTAAAGTTTGATCAAGTTTATAAAAAAAACTATCAACAACTATCTATACCTACTAATAAAGCAAGATAATATTTCTAATTTCGTCCTGCTTAGAACTTTCCCCCATATATCATATTATTTTTTATTCGAGGTGGTACTAATTTTCTCTGGGTCTGGTTGGCACAGCCACACGTTGCTAAAATCCGCAGCTCCTGGAGGGCTTCAATCTTGGCCCGAAAACCTGGCCTTGCTACGCTGTGTCTAATACATGATTTTTTGAAGTAAAGAAAAGGGATACAATGCATAGATATTTTTACTGGATAATCCCATCTCGCTTCCCAATACCGAGTTCTACCAATTTATACATGTAGCTCGTCAGCTGCAAGCAACCGGAGGTAGAGGAGTTGGCCAGGGCGCTATGGCCTCGGGTCAGCGTGATGCAAGGCGGAGGCGGTCTGTGGTGGATGGCGGTGAGGAGGCGGCCGACCGTTGATGGTCGGGCCGAACCAAGGCGGCGCGCGCGAACGGCTGAGACACCTGGGTGCCAGGGGGAAAAGTCAGCGATGCTCGCCGCATAAGGGACGAAATCACTGTTTTGACCTTATACCGAAAGAATTGCACAAAATGAATTTGATTTGAAAGTATTTCACAATCTGACCTTTTTAAAAACGCCAGATCCCGCGGCATTGCTGCTACACATAGAAACGCCGAGCTATCTCGCGTTGCGGATCCACATGGAAACGCCGAGCTACCCCGCGTTGCTGCTCCACATGGAAACGCCATGGGTTTTGGCGTTTCTTACCCGTATGGAAACGCCATTGGCTTTGGCGTTTCATATTGGTCTACTGTATTACCCAGTGTGATTGTGACGTGGCCAAAATATTTTATTCATATAAGCCATAGGCCACATATGAAACGCCAAAATCAATGGCGTTTTCATACGGGGAAAAAACGCCAAAACCCATGGCGTTTTCATGTGGAGAAGCAACGCGAGGTAGCTCGGCGTTTCTATGTGGATCCGCAACGCGAGATAGCTTGGCGTTTCTATGTGTAGCAGCAACGCCGCGGGATCTGACGTTTCTAAAAAAGTCAGATTGTGAAATACTTTTAAATCGAGTTCATTTTGTGCAATTTTTTCGATATAAGGTCAGAACAGTGATTTTGGCCCCGCATAAGACAGATGTAGACGAGGTGGGCGGTGAAGGTGATGAAGGGAAGACCAGAGGAGGAAGGTCCGGGAGGTTGTCGAGAGGGCTCGCTGGCCGTGAGCGGCGCGGCTGCCGTCGCCGGCATCGTTCAAGTCAATGTGAGGAGGTGAACAGGAAGGAGCGACGGTAGGCTCAGGCGGCAGGTGCATCGCTGGCCATGCGAGGGCGCGACGGCGCCGCCTCTCCTGGATCGGGCGGCATCATCGGGAAAACGTGGCGCGTGTGTGGATAGCGTTCATCCGGTGGGGAGAGGGCTGAGGGGATTAGGAACAGGTGGCTGGGGCATGGGCCTGAGGGGTTAGGTGTGATGCAGGTTTGGGCCAGCTTAGATGGGCCGCAACGCTGGCTGGTTTGTTGGGGACTTGCATGTGCCAAGGGAAAAAATTGATGGTTGCACTACCATTAAACGGACAAGCCAATTTAAACTGACATTTATGAATGTTTGATCGTTGAGATTCCAATATACACCTGAACGGCCCGCGTCGTCTGGATGGACAGCGCGGGCGGCGCCCCCAATTTCCTCCACTGACCGACTCCTTCTCGTGATTCCTCCCTCGCCGCCATCGGATGACGCCGTGGGCAAAGCCAGTGCGACCGACGGCGGTGGGACGTTGTTTTATTATTTTTCTTCTCTGGATCTTCCTACACAATCTGTCATGGTTTTGTCACGACAGATGTCCTTGTGAAAGGACTAAGTGTTGAGGCCATCACAACTAGGTGGTGACTTGAATGGGCTTGATCGGGAAAAAAGGACACGAGTTTACCCAGGTTCGGCCCCTCGCGGTGGAGGTAAGAGCCTACTCCTGCTTGATTGATATTGATGATGATCTCGATTACAAGGATTTACTTTCGCTACCTAGATTTCGAGAGATTGTAACCTCCCCTTTTCGTCCCAAGAACTCCCCTTTATATAATAGGTCGAGTCCCCGGTTTTACAGAAGTTTCTGGGTCGTACTCTTTAACCCGTCTCCTACTCTAAATCATGATGATATTGCTTTTCCAAGTTGGGAAGACCTCTCTTGGGCCCCCTTGTGAGTCGGCCCATAGTACATACGTAAGAGCCCGCAACAGTGGGCCGGGTCTCGATCGGGCCCTTAGTCCTGGCTTGGTTCCTTTCTGAGGCCCAGAAGTAGTGTGACTCACAAAGCGAGTTCAGGACCACCGAGCTCGGGGCCGGGTCTCGCCCGTGGGGAATATCCCCAACATTAGCCCCCAGTTTAGCTTCGATTTATCCACACTGAACTCCATCCTGAAAATAAGATAAGCAAATATGTGAAGGGTTGCATCCCGGGTCTTGATTCCTTTAGAGCAGGTATTTGATCCATTTCTTGAGTCTTGATATCTCCCTCTCCTTTCAGAATCATACTGTCGGGTCTCTTTCTAGCCCCAGAGGTTGTCGGGTCTTGAAATCTTCCCACACTTGATGATTTTACTGCCTCTTATCGTGACATCATCTTCAGCTCTGACATGTCTTCGCAACCTCACAACGAATCTTTGGGGTGGATAATGTCAAATCTTGTCAACGCGAGATTCGAGGCATCTTTTTAGCAAAAAAAGTTACTGCGCCCGCCTAGGGTTTACCATGTCGCTTGTGATGCGAAGCATCCCAAGGTCATCCCATGGACCTATCATCGTCTCACCAAGTGCCAAGTGGACCCATGACACGAGCACATGCAAGAGCTCTCGAAATCGAGGTGACATCTCCCCTCTCGCAATCCCTCTTTGAAACACATGAGACATGGCTACTAGCTCAAACGAAGACACTTTGTATACTCAGGTACCAAGGAGTTAGTCATGGAGAAGCTAAGGAGCAAGGCAGATCGAAGGATGAAGACGAACGCGAAGACGGAGAAGAGAAAGGGCAAGACAGAAGATGCCCGGATGATTCGGACCGCCGTCCGGACGATCCGGCCCCAGCCCGGACGATCTGGACCCCGGCCCGGATGATCCGGTCACCGTGCCCCAAGCCACCGAAGCCAGCTTGCCGAAGCCGGATCATCCTGATCCCGGCTCGGATCATTCGGACGGACCCGGACGTCCGGACCAGGTCCCGGACAACCGGAGCCCCTGCAGCCACTACGACCCTCCCGGACGATCCGGACGGTCACCCGGATCATCCGGGCCCCTGACACCCGGATCATCCGGGCCACCATCCGGATCATCCGGACCACCATCTGTGTGTGCGTTTTGGGCCGAAGCCCATGTACCCTTTCGTCCCCCTAGCCTATATATATGACTCCACCCCCACTTTTCTAGGGTTAGCATTAGTTTAGCTCATTTGAGAGATAGAGCTTTGCTCATCCACTTGATACATACTCCATTGGAGACCGAGGCCTCCACGGAGAAGATCCCAAGTGGATTCAAGACCCCGCAAGGGAAGATCCCCTCATGGATTCAAGACCCCGTCTCCTCACAGATCGGGAAGAACTACCGCCTCTTGTATCGTCCCTTGTTGTGTTTGAATCTTGTATCACTCTTTATGTTCATGGATCTAGCACATGTGTGATCGTTTCTCGTTGATTTGAGTGTTTCCTCTCGTTTCCCCACGTGTTCCCCCTCGTGTGTTCGTCGTGTTCTTCGTGGGATACCCTCCATTTCGTGAAAGATCGGCCTTAGGGTTTCTACCCTACAGCATCTTGGTATCATGAGCCAAGGTTGATCACAAATTTGGAGTCCCTAACTCTCTTTTTCTAGCCTAATTTTGTTGATTTTGTCCCAATTTCAAAAATCCCCACAAAAATAGCCCCATTTTTTTTGTGATTTGTTGGTTTGATGAAGTTTTGTTGATTTTGATCTGTGGATTCGTTGTGTAGCAAGTGGATCTACCCTTTCCCCACCATCTCCACCACGAAATCCATCAAAAATCCCTGAAATTTTTGTTTTCCCCATGATTTTCGAGTTCATCCTGAGCCTCACCCGCGCGCAATTGACCTGTCTGGATCATCCGGACCCTGACCTGGATCATCCGGACGCGCCTGGATCATCCAGCCCCTGGCCTAGATCATCCGGCTTCCTCTGACAAAACTGCACCTCTATAGTTTTTCGACACCTCCGCTTACGCCACCGCATACCCATTTCGACCACCACCATCCCACCTCCGCTAACTCATCGACATACCCAACCGTACCACCGCTTTCCGCTACCACCATTTGGACATTTGCTTTGAGAATTTGAGGTTTGGTTCTCCGTTTCCTAGGGTGTTTCGGCTAACTAGGAACGGTTCGGCTTCGACATCACCACCGCTCATCTTCGCCAAGGACTCGACATCGACAACGACCACTTCACAATTTTGACACCCCGACCGTAAGCAAGAACGGTAACCTCGACGACACCTTTGTGTACTCCTTGCCATTGCATTGATAACCACATAGCCCATTTTCGCGTCGCTTTCCTATCGAGACTAGCCATTGAGTATTGCCGGCAACGTTACTTGTGCACATTAGTGATAATCATTCCCTTTGCATACATACTATACCATCTTGGTATCATCTCTTGTGTCACGAGGTTATCATCACATATACACAATTGCTATCTTGGTTCGTGAAGTTTTGCATAAGTGGCCAACGAAAGAGCTAAAAAGAGAAAGAGCTAACAAGCTTTTAAGAAAAAGAGAAAGATAAGTAAAGAGCTTTTAAGCAAGAACCATAGCATCATACTACATTAAGATTGTCATACTCGATCATCTTGGATCGTATCACCGGAACATCATACATATATCATACTTGGGATAGAAGTTGTTGCATTTTTGCTTTGTACATTGTGCACAAGTCTCGTATCCGCCTATTGAGCAATCGTGCTAGCGTCTCTCTAATGTTGTGCAACAAGAGCATTTTCTGTGGATTCCACATTTTGAGATCAATCCTTGGTTGCACGACCCCATTTATCTATCCGTGAGTGTGTTTCCGTGTGCCACATATTGCTATTGGTCTGCTTGTTGCATTTGTGAATTTGCGAATCTTTTTGAACATCATTGAGTCTTGCTAACAATCGCATCAATTTTGTGCCACCATCCTCACCAAGCTCCACCAAAAGCTTTATTTGTGTAGGTGTGAGAAATTGACGAGATACGGTACCAATTGTGATATTTCCTTGTTACATTATTGAGTGATCATTGATCCATTCTCAACATCGGCTAAGGTGCATTTGGTATAGTTATTTCCTTTCTTCCACTCACATATTTGCTTGCGATGATGGATAGGCCAACTACTTCTTCGAATCCACTCTTCATCGAGCAAGATGACGACTCAAACACCTAAGTCACCAAGAACCACCTCTTCGGCGCGCAAAGAGCTTTGCATCAAGAACAAGAAGCTTTGAGCGACCGCATCGACCTACTCGCCACCGACTTGCGACAATCCGAGCAACGTACAAGAGACTACTTCGACAACAAGCTTGCAATAAGAGGAGAATGATGCAAGGATAGACGAGATTCATGCCTTGTTGATCAACCGTTCTTCTACATCTTCGTCCTATTCAAGACGGAGCCACTCAAGTCGACATTCTTTGCAATCTTCTTCGGATGCAAGTCCTCCTCGAGCTCGTTCGCATCGTCGCCAAGACCATGAAGATCATCACGCACCACGAAACCCATTCCATGGCAATGGTTTACAAGGCCGCCTCCATGAATGTGAACGTCTACGGCAACAAGTCAATGAACCTCCGGTCCAAGAGCAAGCTCCAATACTCCAAGATCAACAAGAACTACAAGATGGTGATGCCCTTCAACAAGAGAAACAACGTCATGAGGAACAAGCACTTGAAGCCCAACAAGCTCTACGAGAATCAACTCAAGTCGTCAATGCGCGAAACCGCCAAGTACGTCGACAAGAAGAGGCCATTCGCCGTGAGCGCCAAGAAGAAGCCGCACTTCTTGAGGAGCTTCAAGAGATAAGGAACCGTGCAAGAATTCCACGCCCTCAACGTCAAGCTAATCAAGCGGAGCACGAGGAGCAAGCAGCTCAAGACCCTCCTCCATGGCAAGAGCGTCCTCATCATCACCATCGACAACATCACAATGAAGAGCAATGCTACGACAAGCTCAAGTTCACCATGCCTAAGTTTTCCGGAAGCAACGATCCCGAAGAGTACCTTTCATGGGCATTGAAAATTGACAAGATCTTCCGTTTGCACAAATATGAAGAAGAAAAGAAGATCGCCATGGCATCTCTTGAGTTCTAGACTATGTCCTCATTTGGTGGGAGCAAGTCATTGAGCGCCGAGCGGCAAGAGGTGAACCACCCATCACAACATGGAATCAAATGATGGATGTCATGAGAGCACGCTTTGTACCAACATACTATAGTCGCGACCTCTTCAAGAAGTTACAACAACTCAAGCAAGGAACAAAGAGCGTTAAAGAGTATTACAAGGAAATAGAGATTGCCATGATACGAGCCAATGTCACGGAAGATGATGAGCAAACTATGGCACGTTTCTTGAATGGACTCAATCATCCCATCAAGAAGATCGCCGATTTCCAACCTTACTCAAACCTCCTCGAGCTAGTGCACCAAGAAACCAAGGCGGAGCGACAAGTGCAAGATGACTACAAGTATACCAAGTACTCATCCAAGCCCTACGGCTCCTCCTACAACCAAGGTTCAACGACTACGACGCCTCCTTCCGCGACAAAAGCTTCACCAAGCACCGGCGACAAGTCAAGTTACAAGAAATCTTCGACATCTTCAAGTCGTCCTCCTACTACAAGCAACTTCAAGATGAGAGCTTCATCATCATCTACTCCAACCGATGAGACCGTCAAGATGAGTTCCGTCAAATGCTTCACATGTGGAGGTCGAGGCCACAAGACATTTGAGTGCACCAACCGGCGCACCATGATCGCCAACGACAATAGCACCTAGGACTCCATGAGTGACAAAGAAATGGAAGCCCTAGAGCACGTGGCCATGCACCAGCAAGTGAATGAAGAAGAAGACGATCAAGTCTTTTGTGACAATGATTGGAGCCCCGCTCTTGTTGTCTCCAAGGTCTTGATGCTTCAACACCAACAAGAGGAAGACCAACGTTGCCACATCTTCCACACCAAAGTGGGCATCAACGGTCGTTCCGTGAAGGTCATCATCGATGGAGGAAGTTGTCACAACTTAGCAAGTGAAGAGCTATGTTCCAAGCTACAATTGGTCAAGATGAAGCATCCTCGTCCCTACAAGGTCCAATGTCTTAGCGACTCCGGCACCATTCAAGTGGAGCACACCATTCAAGTCTCCTTCAAGATTGGAGCATACAAATACACTTTGGAGTGTGATGTCGTTCCCATGTCCGTTTGCCATCTCCTACTTGGACGACCTTGGCAATTCGACCGCGGCGTCATCCACAATGGGTGAACCAATCACTATAGCTTCAAGATGAAGGGAAAGGAGTACGTGCTACGACCTATGTCTCCAAGTCGAGTGATCGCCGATAAGCAAGCATCCACCCATCATGGAGAGAAAAAGTAAGAGAGGGACCCACCAAAACAAGAGTGAGCGTCACAAGCCAAAAATGAGTGCCTCCACGATGAGCGACAAGAAAAACCTAGTGCTTTTAGCTACCAAAAGAGAGATGAGAGAAGTGTGTGAGACCCCCTCGAGAGTTACCCACTATGTCCTATTGTGCAAAGATAAAGCGGCAAGAACTAACACCTCTCACCCTCTACCTTTAGTGTTGTCTAATATATTGCAGGAATTCAAGGACATCTTCCCCGATGAGCTACCTCCGGGACTACCTCCACTACGAGGCATCGAACATCGAATCGACCTCATCCCCGGCGCACCGCTACCTAACAAGGCACCCTACCGCGTCAACCCTGAAGAAACTAAGGAAATACAAAGGCAAGTACAACAACTCATTGACAATGGGCATGTACGTGAAAGTTTAAGTCCTTGTGCCATACCGGTCATACTAGTGCCTAAGAAAGATGGTAGTTTTCGCATGTGTTCCGATTGTAGACCCATCAATGCTATCACCGTCTGTTATAGATATCCTATTCCTCGCCTTGATGACATGTTAGACGAACTTAGTGGATCCACAATTTTCTCTAAAATTGATCTTAAAAGTGGCTACTATCAAATACGCATCCAAGAAGGTGATGAATGGAAAACCGCTTTCAAAACCAAGTTTGGCTTGTATGAATGGTTGGTCATGCCAATGGGTTTATCCGAAGCACCTGTCACCTTTATGCGTGTGATGCATTTTGTTCTTCGCCCCTACATTGGCGTACTTGTGTTTAGCAAATCTCTAAAATAGCATGTCACCCATCTTAAAACTGTTTTGCAAACTCTTCGAAAAGAGCAACTTTATGCCAATATGGACAAATGCCTTTTCGGTGTTGATAAGCTTGTTTTCTTGGGTTTTGTTGTGTCATCTAAGGGTGTTCATGTAGACGAAGGTAAAATCGATGCTATTAAAACTTGGCACAACCAACCAACTTGTAACAAGTGCGTAGTTTCCTTGGGTTAGCCAGTTTTATCGTAGATTTGTTAAGGACTTTAGCACCATTGCACCTCCTTTGCATGCTTTGAGTAAAAAGAATGCACCATTTGTTTGGGGAACACCCCAAGATACCGCATTTAATGAGCTTAAGAATTTGCTTACACATGCTCCTTTGCTTGCTTTGCCCAATTTTGACAAAACTTTTGAAGTTCATTGGGATGCTAGTGGCAATGGTATATGAGGTGTGTTAATGCAAGAGAAGCGCCCAATTGCTTACTTTAGTGAGAAACTTTCCGGAGCACAACTCAATTATCCCATCTATGACAAAGAGTTATAAGCCTTAGTGCGAGTTTTGCGTGAGTGGGAACATTATCTTCACCCTCATGAATTTGTCATCCATACGGATCATGAAACGCTTAAATATCTTAAGGGTCAAACTAAATTGAATAAGCAACATGCCAAGTGGAGTGAGTTCATAGAGTCATTCCCTTATGTCATCAAGTACATCAAAGGTAAGGAAAATGTTGTGGCGGATGCTCTTTCCCGCAAATGCATGCTTGTAACTCATCTTGAATTGAATGTTATTGGCTTTGAGCACATAAAAGACTTGTATGCGCATGATCCTACTTTGCTATTCCTTATGCCAAATGTTTGACACATACATCTTGGGAACGCTATTACATCAAGAATGATTATCTAATGAGAGCTAACAAGCTTTGTATACCTGAGTATTCTCTTCGTATGTTACTTTTGCAAGAAGCTCATGCAGGAGGACTTATGGGACACTTTGGACACGACAAGACATTTGCTACGCTCTCCAAGAACTACTTTTGGCCCAAGATGTTCCGCGACATCTCACGCTTCACCAACCGATGCTCTACATGTTGCAAAGCTAAGTCTAAAGCTCAATCTCATGGTCTCTATATGCCACTTCCTATTCCATATCACCCATGGGAAGATATTAGTATGGGCTTTGTGCTTGGTTTGCCTAGAACACAAAATGGAAAGGATTCCGTGTTTGTTGTTGTGGACCGTTTCTCTAAGATGGCACATTTTATCCCATGCAACAAGATAGACGATGCTTCTACATGGAGTGCCCAAGACTATTGTATCGGACCGCGACGTCCAGTTCCTTAGCTACTTTTGGAAGACGCTATGCGCCAAGCTCGGAATCAAGCTCCTATTCTCTTCGGCATACCATCCACAAATCGACGGCCAAACGGAGGTCACGAACCGGACGCTCTCTACTCTACTCTGAGTCTTGATCAAGAAGAACATCAAGGAGTGGGAGGAATGCTTACCCATCACCGAGTACACCTACAATCGAGCAAGACACTCTACTACCGGCAAGTCCCCCTTCGAGGTCGTCTACGGCTTCAATCCTTTGTCCCCATTGGACATACTACCGCTACCACTACAAGAGTGCATCAACATGGACGCGAGTGCTAGAGCAAGCTATCTCAAGAAGGTGCATGAAGATACAAGGCAAAGAATCGAGCACCAAGTACAATGTCTCACGACCAAGCTCAACATCAACAAGCAACCCATGATATTCAACACCGGAGATCTTGTGTGGTTACACCTTCGCAAGGACCACTTCCCCAACGAACGCAAGCCCAAGCTTCTACCACGAGCCGACGGAGCCTTCAAGGTGCTTGAATGCTACTACAACAATGCATACAAGATCGACATCCCACGAGACAAGTACAACGTGAGCGATATCTTCAACGTCAAGGATCTCTCTCCCTACCATGGTGATGAGGTTTTCGATCCGAGGCCAGATCTTTCCCAAGGGGGGGGGGGAGATGATGCGGAGCATCCCAAGGTCATCCCCATGGACCTATCATCGTCTCACCAGGTGCCAAGTGGACCAATGACACGAGAACATGCAAGAGCTCTCGAAACCGAGGTGACATCTCTCCTCTCGCAATTCCTCTTTGAAACACATGAGACATGGCTACTAGCTCAAACGGAGACACTTTGTATACTCAGGTACCAAGGAGTTAGCCATGGAGAAGCTAAGGAGCAAGGCGGATCGAAGGTGGAAGATGAACGCGAAGACGGAGAAGAGAAAGGGCAAGACAGAAGATGCCCGGATGATTCGGACCGCCGTCCGAATGATCCGGCCCCAGCCCGGACGATCCGGACCCACGCCCGGATGATCCGTCCACCGTGCCCCAAGCCACCGAAGCCAGCTCGCCGAAGCCGGATCATCCGTACCCCGACCCGGATCATCCGGACGGACCCGGACATCTGGACCAGGTCCCGCACAACCGGAGCCCCCGCAGCCGCTACGACCCTCTCGGACAATCCGTACGGTCACCCGGATCATCCGGGCCCCTGACATTCGGATCATCCAGGCCAACATCCAGGTCATCCGGACCACCACCTGTGTGTGCGTTTTGGGCCGAAGCCCATGTACCCTTTCATCCCCCTAGCCTATATATATGACTCCACCTCCACTTTTTTAGGGTTAGCATTAGTTTAGCTCATTTGACAGATAGAGCTTTGCTCATCCACTTGATACATACTCCTTTGGAGACCGAGGCCTCCACGGAGAAGATCCCAAGTGGATTCAAGAACCCGCAAGGGAAGATCCCCTCGTGGATTCAAGACCCCGTCTCCTCATGGATCAGGAAGAACTACCGCCTCTTGTATTGTCCCTTGTTGTGTTTGAATCTTGTATCACTCTTTATGTTCATGGATCTAGCACATGTGTGCTCGTTTCTCGTTTATTTGAGTGTTACCTCTCGTTTCCCCTCGTGTGTTCATCGTGTTCTTCGTGGTATCCCCTCCATTTCATGAAAGATTGGCCTTAGGGTTTCTACCCTACATCAGCTTGGGCTCTTAACCAGTCTATAAATAGGCTGGTGACAACCCCAATTCAACTTTTACCCTCGCATTCCTCTTCTTCTTCCTCTCGCTTCCGCTCGAGCTCCACACCTACTTGAGCCTCAAACCCAAACGCCGGCGAGACTCACTCCATTGCCGCCCTCACCGGGACTCGTTAGGATTTGCACTAGCCATGTCCACGAAGCCCGAGACCTTTAGTTTCATCACCGCAGATCTGTAAGTTTTCCTTCTCTTTATTTCCGCCATGTTTCGCGATCGTAGTTCTTCGTAGTTCACCCTGAAAATGGCTGTAGTTCATCCATTGGCCATCGCAAGTTGTAGCAGCTCCGCGGCTATTTTGTCTTTGCATTGAACCCTTTTGCCATTATAATAGATCCCTTTGATGTCACGATTAGTGACTGATACGTCCATTTTGCATCATGATTCCCTACAGTTATTTATAATGTTTTTATGCATAATAATGCTTTTGGGAGTAATTCTAATGCCTTTTCTCTCATAATATGCAAGGTTTACACAAAGAGGGAGAATGCCAGCAGCTGGAATTCTGGACCTGAAAAAGCTATGTCAGAGATACCTATTCTGCACATCTCCAAATGAGCTGAAAATTTACGAAGATTTTTTCTAGAATATATAAAAAATACTGGAGCAAATAACTACCGGAGGGGGCCACCTGGTGAGCACAAGACACCAGGGCGCGCTAGGGCCCCCAGGCGTGCCCTGGTGGGTTGTGCTCACGCTAGCCCACCTCCGGTACCCATCTTCTGGTATATAAGTCATTTTGACCTAGAAAAAATAAGGGAAGGACTTTTGGGACGGAGCGCCGCCGTATCGAGGTGGAACTTGGGCAGGAGCACTTTTGCCCTCCGGTGGAGCGATTCCATCGGGGGAACTTCCCTCCCAGAGGGGGAAATCGAAGCCATCGTCATCACCAACAACCCTCTCATCTTTGGGAGGCCAATCTTCTTCAACATCTTCAACAGCACCATCTCCTCTCAAACCCTAGTTCATCTCTTGTGTTCAATCTTTGTACCGGAACCTCAGATTGGTACTTGTGGGTGACTAGTAGTGTTGATTACATCTTGTAGTTGATTACTATATGGTTTATTTGGTGGAAGATTATATGCTCAGATCCATTATGCTATTTAATACCCCTCTGATCTTGAGCATGAATATCATTTGTGAGTAGTTAATTTTGTTCTTGAGGTCACGGGATAAGTCATGTTGCAAGTAATCATGTGAACTTGATACGTGTTCGATATTTTGATGATATGTATGTTGTGATTCCCTTAGTGGTGTCATGTGAATGTCGACTACATGGCACTTCACCATATTTGAGCATAAGGGAATGCATTGTGGAGTAGTTATTAGATGATGCGTTGCTAGAGTGATAGAAGCTTAAACCCTAGTTTATGCACTACTTCGTAAGGGACTGATTTGGATCCATATGTTTAATGCTATGGTTAGATTTTATCTTGATACTTTTCTCGTAGTTGCAGATGCTTGCGAGGGGGTTAATCATAAGTGGGAGGTTTGTTCAAGTAAGAACAGCACCCAAGCACCAGTCCACCCACATATCAAATTATCAAAGTAGCGAACACAAATCAAATCAACGTGGTGAAAGTGACTAGATGAAATTCCCGTGTGCCCTCAAGAACGCTTTGCTTATTATAAGAGACTGTTTTGGCCTGTCCTTTGCCACAAAAGGATTGGGCTACCTTGCTGCACTTTATTTACCTTAACCTTTACTTGCTCGTTACAAATTATATTGTTATCAAACTACCTGTTACCGACAATTTCAGTGCTTGCAGACATTACCTTGCTGAAAACCGCTTATTATTTCCTTCTGCTCCTCGTTGGGTTTGACACTTTTACTTATCGAATGGACTATGATTGACCCCCTATACTTGTGGGTCATCAAGGCTCTTTTCTAGCGCCGTTTCCGGGGAGTGAAGCGCTCTTGGTAAGTGGAAATCGGTAAGGAAAAATTTATATTACGTGCTGAAATTTATTGTCACTTGTTACTATGGAAAACTATCCTTTGTGGGGTTTGTTCATGGTATCTACACCTCAACCGGAAGCACAATTAGTTGCCCCTCAACCTACTGCACCTACTGAAAATATTGGTTATGAAATTCCTTCGGGTATGATAGAACAACTGCTAGCTAATCCTTATGCAGGAGATGGAACTGAACATCCTGATACGCATCTTATACATGTGGATGAAATTTATGGATTATTTAAGCTTGCAGGTTTACCCAGAGATGAAGTTAAGAAGAAGGTTTTCCCTTTATCTTTGAAGGGAAAAGAATTGACATGGTATAGGCTATGCAATGATATTGGATCTTGGAACTGGAATCATTTGAAATTGGAATTTCACCAAAAAAATTATCCTATGCATCTAGTTCATCGTGATCGAAATTATATATATAATTTTTGGCCTCGTGAAGGAGAAAGTATCGCTGTAGCTTGGGGGAGGCTTAAGTCAACGTTATATTCATGCCCCAATCATGAGCTCCCGAGAGAAATTATCATTCAGAATTTTTATGCTCGACTTTCTTGTAATGATCGATCCATGCTCGATACTTCTTGTGCTGGTTCTTTTATGAAGAAGACTGAATTCAGGTGGGATCTTTTGGAAAGAATTAAACGCAACTCTGAAGATTGGGAACTCGACGAAGGTAAAGAGTCATATATTAAGCTTGAGTTTGATTGTGTTAAATCTTTTATGAATACCGATGCTTTTCACAAGTTTAGCACTAAATATGGACTTGAGTCTGAGATAGTAGCCTCTTTCTGTGAATCATTTGCTACTCATGTTGATCTCCCTAGGGAGAAGTGGTTTAAATATCATCCACCTATTAAAGAAGAAATTAAAGAACTGGTGATAGCTAAAGATGAAACTATCATTTACAATGTTGGTCCAGTTGTGCCTACTGCTTATATTGAAAAACCACCTTTCCCTGTTAGGATAAAGGAACATGCTAAGGTATCAATTGTGGTTCACAAAAGTAATATTAAAGCACCTAAACCCCTTGAGCAAATTAAAGTAGAACCTAGTGTTGCTATGGTTAAAGATCTCTTGGTAGAGAATATTGATGGGCATGTTATTTACTTCTGTGATGAAGCTGCTAGAATTGCCAAACCTGATGAAAAAGATAAACCTAGACATGTAGTTGGCATGCATGTTGTCTCAGTTAAAATAGGAGATCATTGCTATAATGGTTTATGTGACTTGGGTGCTAGTGTGAGTGCTATTCCTTTTACCTTATACCAAGAAATTATGAATGACATAGCACCCGCTGAAATAGAAGACATAGATGTTACTATTAAACTTGCTAATAGAGACACCATCACGCCACTTGGGATTGTTAGAAATGTTGAAGTCTTGTGTGGGAAAATAAAATACCCTACTGATTTTCTAGTTCTTGGTTCCCCACAAGATGACTTTTGTCCCATTATCTTTGGTAGACCTTTCTTGAACACTGTCAATGCTACTATAGATTTCCATAAACAAACTGTCAATGTTAGCGTTCATTGGTACAGCGAGCTGCTATACAAACGGTTTTTAACCCCTTTCCGTGACGGCATTTTAAACCATCGCCAAGTGAGTGTGTGCGATAGGGGGGTCCTTCCCACACGACCCAAAAATTGTCGGGGATAGGGAGCCATGATGCAGACGCCTTGCCAAATGTAACCGTATGCGATGCAGCACACACTAAATTCTGTCACACATGTGGGATCGGTGATTAAACGTTTCTAATGACGTAGTGAAACCAAACGGTGTGTCATAATTAACCGTTTGACAAACAGTATCTAAGGCACATGGGCCAACATATGAACTGTGTGCGATATGTGCCCCATCGCACATGAGTTTTCTGCGGAACTCGTCTGCCATGCATGACTCTATCGCACACATTTTTGAACAATTAACTGTGTTCGATAATGTTCTATCACAAACGGTTCAAGAGCCCCTTCGCACACATACAAGTGTTGCAAACCGTTTCTGATTTGTTGTGTATCATTGACGGTTGCGGTAAAAGTGACATGTGCTTTTCGTTTGCGATCCCACACGTTTCCTGAAAAATATATGACTGGGATTGTATTTTACATTGGGCACGGTTTACTCTAAGCTCTCGTGTGAGATAATGTGGTATCACAAATGGTTCCGGGGCCCCTACGCACACGTAGTAGTGCTGCAAATCGTCAGTGATCTGCTGTGTATCACCGACGGTTCCACTACGATTGACGTATGCTTTTTGATGTGGATCGCACACACTCGTTTAGTTGAACCGTGTGTAGGAATTGCCAGGTTAAAGAAAAAATATCCCATTTGAATTGGCATGCAAAAAGCAAATTTGCCATAATATGCAATTGAACAAATAGTGTCCACAGGAAGAACATTCATCAGATTTTACAACAAATGCAATTGAACAAATGGTAGCTAAATTCCAATGATTTCTCGACATATATATGCATTACATAATTAATCATAGTGAATGAAATATGAAGACCTCATCACATGGAAAACAATGAATCCATGCGTATATGTTTAGCGGCTAACTCTTACTCAATGTTTCAGGAGAAGGCATGCTGAAATCTTCATTATCACCAGTGAGATTGATGTAGTGATTCAGGAAGAAGTCGCTGATAAATCTCCGAACCATCAGTAATTCACCAGTGGGGAGCGGTTCAGGGGTCCTCGGTTCTAAGATGAGCTACAGTATTTTTAAGATCAGAATGTGTCATATGAGTGGAGTAGAAGAAGATAGACTTACTGGTACTAATTCGCGAGCATCTTCACAACTATCAGCAGATTTGCAGATGGAGATCATGTGTCTGCAAACATTGTATCCACAAAGGTTGGTCCCTGCTTGTTGCTGAGGACACTAAATTTTTTTGTATAGAATTAGTCATATATTTGTCCTATTAGGACAACCAAACCGGTGTTAGATGTATTTTTTTCTTGGGACAAAAATAGAAAGAGGTTTATTTAGAAGCTTGAACATTTGACTAGCGTAAGAAAAGGTATTTGCAGACTATTGGATACATTTTCCGAAAATAACGGATTTCGGTGTGTTACCGGAGAAACGATCTCGTGCTGCAAAGGTAGTTCCCTCTTGAACAGGTTCCCTGGTTTAGTTTTTCACAATGCGAACACACTGCAAATGAAGATGAATTTTCACAACATCAATTATTGAACCAGATATGAATGCAAATTAATTTCAACATCGTAGAATTCAATACCTATCCATGAATTGCTGAAGACGCGTCAGATCCTGAGCGTTTATTGACTCTTTGAGAAAATCCATGTAGTAAACTATGTTCTTGTTTGGAACGATGAATACCAAGATCCAGTGATTGCTACATATTAAGAAAGCCAAGAACTTATGAATTATGTCGAAATCTGAAAGACAATCAGTGTATGCATGGTTGTATATTTGACTTACCATTCACGATATGGCCAGAGAAATGATTTTGCATGGGACATGTTTTCGAAGATACGGGCGGCCGTGTTAATGGCCCACTCCCGTTCATCCTTACCATGTAATGTTGTGCCATTTGCTAATGTAGGATCTATGAAATACACACTCTCCCTTTTTCTTCTCTGTGCGTTTAATCCCCTGAGAGGAAAAAAATGCAGTTAGCTATTTATCATTTAAAGCCTTGTATGGAGAAGTTGATCAGAGTTTGTTAAGTACTTACAAAATCAGCATCTAACAAGAGTGGCATCAAGCTCGTTGAAGTTGAAGAAGAGATGTAAGGTCTTGAAATCCACACTGATGGAACCAGGATCGTGTCGGAAATGATCTCTGTTGTAGCAGACTAGCAGAACATGATGACCTGCTAACATTTGATCCATGCAATATTTATGTAACTCGCGGCAACTGGAGCTGCACTCATCAAAGTATTCGACAACAAGAAATGGCTGGCCATGGACATAATTACGTGCTTCAAGTACGTCTACTTTATTTTTAGCTGCTTTATTTTTAGCAAGCACCAAATCTATTTCTGCATCATCCATGCCGTCAGAAATAATATTACTCTCCGATTCGAACAACTTGCTGTTAATTTGGTTCTGGGCGATTAGTGCTTTAAGTAAGAGGCAATTGTTCTCATTCCTCTTCGGTCTATGGGCGCGCTTCCTCACGGGTGCAGCCTTTTTGCCCGCTTCCTTCTTGGTACTTGAAGCACTTCTGGTACAAGGTCTGGATGGCTGAAAGGCAGACTGCTGAGCAGACGGTAAAGCTTTGACGGACTGCTTAGCAGACGTTTTAGCTATGCCGGACTGCTAAGCTGACGGTGCTACTGTGACAGACTGCTAGGCTGTAGGAGCAGAGGCATCGGACTGCTGACCATGCGTTGAAGCTATGTCGGGTTTCTGCGCAGGTGGTGCCAACTTGTCGGTGTGCTGAGAAGGCCGTGCCAACACGTTGGTTTGCTGGGCAGGCAGTGCTGACGCATTGGTATGCTGATCACGCGACTGCGGACCGACGGACTGATGAGCAGTCGGTTCTGGACCTACAGACTACTTATCACGCGGTTCCGAAGCATCAGACTGCTTAGCAGTCCGTTCCACCAGGTTGGTCTGCTGAGCATGTGGTGCAGCTGGGTCTCCCCCCGCTGCTTCAGCGGCCAGCATCTAAACCATTGGTGCATCTTCCGCAGTTGTAGGCCTTGCCACTGGCTGCTCTGGGGCGGATGATGACATGGCCTGTACGGCACAAAGTCGGGCGGGCTGATCACAGGTTGATGCATCAGCCGTCGGATTATGAGTATTAGGTTCCTTCAGGGGAGCACGCGAGAGTTGCTGTGGCAAGGAGAGCATCACCAGTTGAGGTGCGACATTGGTTGCTTTTGGCGGGGCTTCAGGGATCTCATCCATGAAGTCTATTTCCTTTCGTGGCCACTTGATGTGATGTAACAGTGTTTCTCCCAAGGTCCTATGCTCATCAAAGTCCCCTAGGACATTCTTAAGGGCAAATTCATTGAATCCAGGCTTTACTTCAGTCATGTAGCACTTCACACAGCCCGGCTTCAATGGCACATTGTCCAACAAGAGGCCCTCTTCCAAGAAGGGTGGGCAAACCCAGGCTGTTGCATATTTCAATGTACCTTCATAATGTGTAAGCACGCCATTCAGTCTGTCTTTCATTCCAGATAGATCAGATATAGCATCATCATGAGCAGCTGCAGTCTCAGTGTCGCTGGGGTCAGCTGATGCACAGCTACTCCTGTGCGGTGTTGTCGCACAATAACCAACATCCTCCATGCCCGCCTCCCCTCCCATTTGCTGGCTATCTGTCACTGTTAGAGTCTTCTACATCATCATTGAGTCCTCAAGTTCCTTTCGAACAGTCGGATACATGTCCTTCCTCAACCTTTCATACAATTCATTCTGCTTCAATTCACTCCTCGCTTTTTTCATGCTGAGCCTCTCTTCTTTGCTGAGTGCAAAAGCCCTCTTGTGAGGGACATTAACACCTATACCCCTTGCACGGCCAGGGGGCTCTCTTGTTTCCAGAGCATCGGTCAGAATGTCACATGGCCCTGAGTTTCTGTAGAACCTTCCAGGGATCTCGGAAGCCTTTAACATCGCTCGATACAGTTTTTCGTCATGTGAGTTTTCAAAGTAATAAGTTCCTCATCACGCCTCCTTGCACGTGCCCGCAAGTAGTCTCTAGGGCGTTCGCCCCTGATTTCACTAAAGCTCGGTTTCCCACACGCAGCTACTGCTTCTTTGTCCTCCTGGTCCCATATCAGTTTCATGCCATAGTATCCTGCCACACCCATACGATGGGGGTGTGTGTTCCTCTTCTAAAGTTCCAATTGCTTGGCACTCTTCTCAGCAAACTTTGTAGTTGCCCTGACCCTTTTGAATTCTGCCCAGTCTGCCTTTGTTATTTGGGGGTATGCGGGGATTGGGTCCTTGCCTTCACTCAAGTACTTCTTGTACAACACATGCTTCCAGTTTCTCCAAGCATCCCTAGCCTTCTTTAGTGCAGCGTGTTCCACCTGCATTCTCCACTGCTCTGGAACGTTGAAGTGATCCATGATCTCCCAGACTATCCTTTGCCGTGTTTCTATGTCAGCCTTCCGAAACCCCGGCAGATTAATGTTGAGCCTTGCCCTGCCAACAAATCCACACACACTCCTGAACCTCGTGCATGCTTTATCTAGTTTAGTTGGAGCCCAAGACTTTAAATCGATGTCGGTTACTTCATATACACCTTTAGGCTGGTGTGTGGGCTTCCTTGGAGCGTTCCTCCGTGTCCTGACAGGAAGGGTAATTGTTGTAGCTTTATCCCGTTCTAGATTACTTGATCCCTCACCATCTGGTGGAGACCTAGGGTTGTCGGACTCAGATGAAGATACATCGCCTAAAGCGTGAGTGCTATCGCTGCTACTCAGCATCTACAGATAACACATGCAAAACTCAGGAAAGGAGGATAGGCATAAAGCTAACAACTTGGTATCAAGCAGTCTAAACATGCCATGCAATAATTTAGAAAAAGTACGGCTAATTTGTTAAGTTTGTGTGACTCTGGCGCCCATGATCTATAAATTGACAGTAACTTATTGGAACAAATACAGCTTATATGTACTAGTTAGTAAGGTAGATAATTAACATATATACGCTCTCCGTTATTTTTTATAGCCAATTTGGGAACATACCAAACGAAATACGAAGAGGAATTGCGAGGAAATATGCCTCACCGCGATGGAGAGCAGTAACTAACCGGTTTCTTGTGCAAACCCGGCAGGACCACATGAGAGGCGAGGGTTACAAGATCGATATGCTCGAGGGTGGCTGGCGAGAAAATGAAGACGGCGAGGCGCGGGCAGCCGCGTGTTGGGAACGACAGTGGAGGAAGGGTTGACGTTGTAGAGCAGGCACACGGCCGGGTTGAGCATGCCGACGTCGGAGAGGGTTCTGCTGTGGATCTGGGGGAGGTGGGGAGCTGGCGATGGAGATTGGGTGGACTATTGGGTGAAACGCAGGCGGGCGTGTGAGGGGGGGGGGGGGTTTTGCGTCCTAGGTGAAAAGGATGAAAAAAGATCCCCGGTCACCGCGCGGAAAGGCCTATGCAAACGGTTGCCTCTAAGCGCTCGTGTGCACAAATAACATAATTTCGTTTGAAATTATGACGTGCAAATTTTGAAATGAAGACGTGAGTTCATCGTTTCACCTCTAATTTTTTTTCCACGGTAAGCAATCACCATTATACCACAGGTTTGAATTGCTGGCGTATTTCAGGTCTCGTGTGCTATATTTAAGCCATATTTGGGATTTACCGTGCATTTTGGCATATAAATCAAATCCTAGCCGGAACTACATGTGTTGTTGAAAGGGATGAGGATTGTCGTTCGATCTGGGAGCATCCAACAGTGAAGACTTACGATCCGTGGGGTTTGGGTTGTCGCAAATCAGAACGCACGATTTAGATCGCGCGTGCAGCAGCGGGGGGGGGGGGTGGCATCGACCACGGTTTGGTAGGCACACGGCTTTCATGAGTGAACCGTGTGCTATTTGAAAAAATTTACATGAACTAACAACATATTTTCGTTTGAATGAAAACATGAGTTCATCGTTTCACCTTGAATTTTTTTCCACGGTAAGTAATCACCTTTGTACCCTAAGGTTCGATTTTCTGGTGCATTTGAGATCTCGTTTCCTATATTTGAGTCATTTTTTCATTTACCATGCATATATATATATATATATATATATATATATATATATATATATATATATATATATATCGCAACTACACGTGGGTGTTAGCAAGATCATTTGTGTGTCGCTTTGCGAGTTTTCATTCATTGTCTGAGAAACAAGAAAAAAAATCAAACAGTTCGGTCGTAGGGTGCGGCCAGAAGGCGTAGGCCTCGTTGGTATTTTAATTATAGGAAATGCATATAGAGTGCGGAAATAACGAAAATCGGTGTGCCACCGTGGCGTGCTCTCATGATCCCATGGAAAAATTTTGGTCAAGTTTGGCACAAGTTTTGATGCTCGCACCTTCCAAACCGGATCATCTCACAAGGATTATAGTTTCCAAAAGGAGACACAACACTTCGGACTCCAATCGCCGGTGACTTCATCGTTCCGCCTCAAAAAAAATCATGGTACACACTCACGGATATACCCTAGGTTTGATTTTATGGCCCTTTTCAGGTCTCGTCTGCTATATTTAAGTCATGTTTTGCATTTACCTTGCATTTAGTGCATATAAAATCAAAACTCTACTACAACTACATGTGGGTGTTAGTTAGCAAAGAAGGTGTACAAATCATTTGTGTGTCGCTTTGCAAGTTTTCATCCATTGTCAGAGAAGCGGGGAGAAGTTTCAAACATTTCGGCCACTAGGTGCGGCCACTGGCGGAGGCCTAGTTGGTATTTTAATTACAGGAAATTCAGATAGAGTCCGGATATCATCAAAATTGGTGTGTGCCTGTGGCGTGCTCGCACGACCCCGTGGAATTTTTTTTGTAAAATTTGGCACAAGTTTTGATGATCGCTCCTTGGAAACCGAAGCATCTCACAAGAAGGATCATGGTTTCCAAAAGGAGATGTGTCAATTCAAACTCTAGTGGCCGGTGACTTAATCGTTTGGCCTCATAAAAATTTCCGTGGTACGCAATCACCATTATACCACGGGTTTGATTTTCTGGCACATTTCAGGTATCGTTTGCTATATTTAAGACATTTTTTGAATTTAACATGCATTTTGTGCATATAAATAAAATCACACCCGCAATTGCATGTGTTGTTGAAAGGGATGAGGATTGCCGTTTGATCTGGGAGCATCCAACGGTGCAGACGTACGATCCGTGGGGTTTGGGTTCTAGCCAATCAGAACACACGACTCAGATCGCGCGCGCGGTTTGGTTGGCACACAGATTTCATGAATGAACCGTGTGCTATTCGCAAACCAGAATGCATATCTTCTGTTCATACATACTCGAGTGAGATCAATTGAGTGTGCTACCTCTGTGGTATAATAATAATAATAATAATAAACAGTTCAAATTGATTGCCTGATCTGACAACATATCAAGGTCAACATATTAACGGTTCTTACATCAACAGAAGACCGAGCATAACTCACAAATTTAGTACACGCGACAGTTCTAAATTGAAAGAATTAAGTTGAAGGGTAGACATAAAAACTAGTCTTATGGCTTATTCCCATGTACATGGGGGAACTGGGATCATTACGTTGACCCCGAATGAACTTAGGTTTTCTGATGATTTTATGCTTCTCTGTTTGGATGGTGCGTGATCCCTTGGCTGGCAACTCTGCAAATTCATTGTACTCGTCCTCATCGGCAACATCATCGATGCCCAGTACCCTCCTCTTCCCATGCATCACTACATGGCAGTTCTTATGCAAGGGGTCTTCCACATAGAAAATCTGGGTAGCATCGCTGGCAAGAATGAACGGGTTCGCGTGATATGCCGTCGTTGTCCTGTTAACACAGGTCTTCCTGTAATCATCAACCTTTACTTGACTAAGAGGGATCCATGTGCACCTGAATAATGCCACCTTAACTTTCACATAATTAAGCTCCCAAATCTCTTTGATGGTTCCATAGTATACCCTTTTATCGGCTTTTCATCTACAGTCATGCATTCTATTCGAACAGAGCTATTCTGATATGAGGTCTTCTCATCACGTTCCTCAGTGTAGAACATGTAGCCATTTATGTCATATGCTTGGTACATCAACACCGTAGGTGATGGCTTTTGTGCCAACCACATAGCAATGTCATCCATGGATCCTTGTGCCAAATGATTCTTCAGCCATCCGACGTAGTTCTTAGTTTGCTCCTTCATCTCCACATCTAATGGATACACCATTGGTAAGAAGCTTTGGCGTATCTCCACCAAGTGTTCGTCAGGATAAGTGCTGAGAACTGGGCTGTTAAGCAGTACCGTCAAATGGGCTTTATCGGCCAAATCTTCGGGTGCAGCCTTTTGCATGCCAGCAAGGACCGGCTTACCTTTCAGCCTTCCCTTGTGGCGAGAGAGGGGCAAACCTATAGGTCTTTGTTTCATGTATTCGGTGCAAAACACAACCACCTCCTCCGCGGTATAACCTTGTAGGATGCTTGCCTCTGGATGGCTTCGGTTCGGACAATAGCGCTTCAGTATTCCCATGAACCGCTCGAATGGATACATGTTGCGAAGAAACACAGGACCACAATACTTTATCTCATCGACAAGGTGCATAGTGAGATGGACCATGACATCAAAGAATGACGGTGGGAAAAACATCTCTAGGCTGGACAATATTCTTGCAATATCCTCTTGCATATTGATACGTCTCCAATGTATCTATAATTTTTGATTGTTCCATGCTATTATATTATCTGTTTTGGATGTTTTATATGCATTAATATGCTATTTTATATTATTTTTGGGACTAACCTATTAACCTAGAGCCCAGTGCCAGTTCCTGTTTTTCCCTGTTTTTGAGTTTCGCAGAAAAGGAATACCAAACGGTATAAAACTTTCGCGATGATCTTTCTTGGACCAAAAGGAAACCAGGAGACTTGGAGATGAAGTCGGAGGAACCACGAGGTGGCCACAAGGACGTAGGGCGCACCCAGGGGGGTAGGGTGCACCTAATTATTTCGCCTATATATACTCTTATATGCCCAAACCACCAGAGGCATCCACGAAAAGACTTTTCCACCGCCGCAACCTTCTGTACCCGTGAGATCCCATCTAGGGGCCTTTTTCGGCGTCCTGCCAGAGGGGGATTCGATCATGGAGGGCTTCTACATCAACACCATTGCCCTTCCGATGAAGCATGAGTAGTTTACCTCAGACCTACAGGTCCATAGCTAGTAGCTAGATGGCTTTTTCTCTCTCTTTGATTCTCAATACCACGTTCTCCTCGATGTTCTTGGAGATCTATTCAATGTAATACTTTTTTGCGGTGTGTTTGCCGAGATCTGATGAATTGTGGATTTATGATCAGCTTATCTATGAATATTATTTGAATCTTCTCTGAATTCTTTTATGCATGATTTGATATCTTTGCAAGTCTCTTCGAACTATTGATTTGGTTTGGCCAACTAGATTGGTTTTTGTTGCAATGGGAGAAGTGCTTAGCTTTGGGTTCAATCTTGCGGTGTCCTTTCCCAGTGATAGTAGGGGCAGCAAGGCACTTATTGTATTGTTGCCATTGAGGATAAAAAGATGGGGTTTTCATCATATTGCTTGAGTTAATTCCTCTACATCATGTCATCTTTCTTAATGCGTTACTCTGTTCTTCATGAACTTAATACTCTAGATGCAGGCATGAGTCGGTCGATGTGTGGAGTAATAGTAGTAGATGCAGAATCATTTCGGTCTACTTGACACGGACGTGATGCCTATATTCATGATCATTGCCTTAGATATCGTCATAACTTTGCGATCTTCTATCAATTGCTCGGCAGTAATTTGTTCACCCACCGTATTATTTTCTATCTTGAGAGAAGCCTCTAGTGAAACCTATGGCCCCCGGGTCTATTTTCCATCATACAATCTTTTACTTTCCAATCTATGAGTTTCTGATCTACTATTTTGCAATCTTTTACTTTCCAATCTATAAAACAAAAATACCAAAAAATATTTACTTTACCGTTTATCTATCTCTATCAGATCTCACTTTTGCGAGTAACTGTGAAGGGATTGACAACCCCTTATCGCGTTGGGTGCAAGTTTGGTGTTTTTTTGTGCATGTATTCGGTGACTTGTGTGTTGTCTCCTACTGGATAGATAGCTTGGTTCTCAAAACTAAGGGAAATACTTACTCTACTTTGCTGCATCACCCTTTCCTCTTCAAGGGAAAAACCAACGCAAGCTCAAGAAGTAGCAGGAAGAATTTCTGGCGCCATTGCCGGGGAGATCTACACCAAGTCAAGACATACCAAGTACCCATCATAAACTCTCATCTCTCGCATTACATTATTCGCCATTCGCCTCTCATTTTCCTCTCCCCCACTTCTAAAATGATTTTCGAAAAGTTTGCCTTTTCTTCGCCTCTCTCTTTGCCTTTTCTTCGCCCCTCTTCCGTTCGTCTTCTTCATTTGCTTTTTGTGTGCTTGCGTGTTGGATTGCTTGCTTTGTCACGATGACTCAAGAGAATACCAAACTGTGTGACTTTTCCAACACCAATAATAATGATTTTATTAGTACTCTGATTGCTCCTGCTACTAATGCGGAATCTTGTGAAATTAATGCCGCTTTGCTGAATCTTGTTATGAAAGATCAATTTTCTGGCCTTCCTAGTGAAGATGCCGCATCCCATCTAAACAATTTCGTTGATTTGTGTGGTATGCAAAAGAAGAAAGATGTGGATAATGATATTGTTAAATTGAAGCTATTTCCGTTCTCACTACGAGACCGTGCTAAAACTTGGTTTTCATCTTTGCCTAAAAATAGTATTGATTCATAGAATAAGTGTAAAGATGCTTTTATTTCCAAGTATTTTCCTCCCGCTAAGATCAGCTCCCTTAGGAACGATATTATGAATTTTAAACAACTTGATCATGAGCATGTTGCACAATCTTGGGAGAGAATGAAATTGATGATACGAAATTGCCCTACTCATGGTTTGAATTTGTGGATGATTATACAAAAAATTTATGCTGGATTGAATTTTGCTTCTAGAAATCTTTTAGATTCGGCCGCGGGAGGTACTTTTATGGAAATTACTCTAGAAGAAGCTACTAAACTTCTAGATAATATTATGGTTAATTATTCTCAATGGCATACCGAAAGATCTTCCACTAGTAAAAAGGTGCATACAATTGAAGAGATTAATGTTTTGAGTGGAAAGATGGATGAACTTATGAAATTGTTTGCTAGCAAGAGTGTTTCTTTGGATCCCAATGATATGCCTTTATCCACTTTGATTGAAAATAATAATGAATCTATGGATGTGAATTTTGTTGGTAGGAACAATTTTGGTAATAACGCGTATAGAGGCAATTTTAATCCTAGGCCGTTTCCTAGTAATTCCTCTAATGATTATGGAAATTCCTACAACAATTCTTATGGAAATTATAATAAGATGCCCTCTGAATTTGAGAATAGTGTTAAAGAATTTATGAGTTCGCAAAAGAATTTCAATGCTTTGATTGAAGAAAAATTACTTAAGATTGATGATTTGGCTAGGAACGTGGATAGAATTTCTCTTGATGTTGATTCTTTGAAACTTAGATCTATCCCACCCAAGCATGATATCAATGAGTCTCTCAAGGCTATGAGAATTTCCATTGATGAGTGCAAAGAAAGAACCGCTAAGAATCGTGCTAAAAAAGATTGGTTTGTAAAAACGTGTTCTTCTAGTTTCCGTGAAAATAATGATGAAGATCTTAAAGTGATTGATGTGACTCCTATTGAATCTTTGTTTTCCAATATAAATCTTGATAAAGATGGGACTGGAGATGAGTCAACTTTAGTTAGAAGGCGTCCCAATGATTCGGAGTTTTTAGATCTTTATGCAAAAATTGATAAAAGTGGGATTGGAGAGGTCAAAACTTTAAGTAGCAATGAACCCACTCTTTTGGATTTCAAGGAATTTAATTATGATAATTGTTCTTTAATAGATTGTATTTCCTTGTTGCAATCCGTGTTGAATTCTCCTCATGCTTATAAACAAAACAAAGCTTTTACTAAACACATCGTTGATGCTATGATGCAATCTTTTGAAGAAAAGCATGAATTGGAAGTTTCTATCCCTAGAAAACTTTATGATGAGTGGGAACCTACTATTAAGATTAAGATTAAAGATTATGAATGCCATGCTTTGTGTGATTTGGGTGCTAGTGTTTCCACGATTCCAAAAACTTTGTGTGATGTATTAGATTTCCGTGAATTTGATGATTGTTCTTTAAATTTGCATCTTGCGGATTCCACTATTAAGAAACCTATGGGAAGGATTAATGATGTTCTTATTATTGCAAATAGGAATTATGTGCCCGTAGATTTCATTGTTCTTGATATAGATTGCAATCCTACATGTCCTATTATTCTTGGTAGACCTTTCCTTAGAACGATTGGTGCAATTATTAATACGAAAGAAAGAAACATTAGATTTCAATTTCCATTAAGGAAGGGCATGGAACACTTTCCAAGAAAGAAAATTAAATTGCCTTATGAATCTATTATGAGAGCCACTTATGGATTGCATACCAAAGATGACAATACTTAGATCTATTCTTGTTTTTATGCCTAGCTAAGGGCGTTAAACAATAGCGCTTGTTGGGAGGCAACCCAATTTTATTTTTGCTTTTGCTTTTTAGGTTCTGTTTTTCAATAAATAATTCATCTAGCCTTTGGTTAGATGTGGTTTTATGTTTTAATTAGTGTTTGTGCCAAGTAAGACCTTTGGGATAGCTTACGGTGATAGTTGATTTGATCTTGCTGAAAAACAGAAACTTTTGCGCCCAGGAAAATAATTTTCATAATTCACAGAAGAGTGATTTTGAGTTGATTCTTTTTGTAGAAGATTAATAAACAAATTTCTTAGGTCTTCCTAATTTTTCAGAACTTTTGGAGTTACAGAAGTATTCGAGATTTCCAGCTTTCTACAGATTGTTCTGTTTTTGACAGATTCTGTTTTCTATGTGTTGTTTGCTTATTTTGATGAATCTATGGGTAATATCGGGGGGTATGAACCATGGAAAAGTCAGAATACAGTAGATATTACACCAATATAAATAAAGAATGAGTTCACAATAGTACCAAAAGTGGTGATTTATTTTCTTATACTAACGGAGCTTATGAGATTTTCTGTTGAGTTTTGTGCTGTGAAGTTTTAAAGTTTTGGGTAAGGATTTGATGCACTATGGCATAAGGAGTGGCAAGAGCTGTAACACCCCATGTATTAAGCTACAGTGATCACCCTTTTGATTATGCCAGGTCATCATGATTAACAGTGCTTAAATATCATTTGGATCATATCTCTTTTCAAATTCAAATTCAAATTCAAATTCAAATGGAAATTCAAACTAAAAGTGGAAACAAAAGTTGTTCAAATTTGAAAACTAAATGTTCATAATATTGTAAATATTCCAGAGACAATTCTAAAATTATATTCAACATATACTAAATAAATTATGTGACTCTAACAACCACAAAACAGGGATATTTAATCCTTATTCTTTTATTTAAAATCCAAATAAAATTCACTTGCCTCCAAACCTTTTTATAACAGAGCTAGAAATTGCACTATAAATATGTGGCTAGTTCACCTATTTTATAAAAGTCTATTTGGGGCTAAACAATTTGCAAAATGGGAGCTAAAAAGAAAAACAGAGAAGAAAATAAAATAAAAAGAAAAGGCCCGCCGTGGCTGGGCTCTAGTCTACAGCGGTGCCCAGCCCACCCCACGCTTTCCCCTACCTTACTGCTCCCCGCGCGCTGTCGCCGCGCGAGCGCTCACCGCGCCCGGCCCCCCTCGCTCGCTGCTCAACAACGCATGCCCGCGCACTCTCACCGTAGATAAGGACCCCTCTCCCTCTCCCCTCTCCCTAGCGCGCCCTCATTCCCCCTCATAGTTCCTCTCCCTCGTCTCTCTCCTCTCTCCCGACCGCGCTGTCGCCACGCCATCGTCGTCGCCGTGGACACCAGCTGCCCCTCGCTGCGCCGTTGAGACCTGGAGCTCCGCCGACCTCACCTACATCGTCTACAAGCACCAGGTCGAGCCGGGGAGCCTTCAAGCTGCCGGATCGAGCTGGTCCCTTCTTCTACACGGCCGGCGTCGACCGTCGAATCCAGCATCCCCTGCGCTCCAAAGCTCACACCGGCCTTTCATGTGCCTCGCGGTGAGCTCCTCCCCCATTCCTAACCTCGCGCCGCGTAGCTCGCCGTAGCTAGCTCGCCGCCTCGCCGTGTTTTCTGCCGCCGCTCGAACTCGCCGCTGCCGTCGCTTCCGATCACCGTAGCCCATGCCGTTGGGTTAGATCGACGCGATGATGTTCCTGCGTTCGAATGAGCCCGAACGCGCACGCTAAAACCTACCGCGGTCGCGATCCCGTGCGACGCCCGAGAGCTCCGCCACCGACGTGCTCGCCGATGTCTATTCCGGCCTCCTCTGCTCCGACCACCGCCACCATGAGATGCGCCATGCAGTGCTTGTTCGAGCAAGAGAAACCACGGCCGAAACGGTGCCCTACAGAGAGATTCCGGGCTCGCCAAAGTTGCTCGCCGTCGCGCGAGCTCGCCGGAGAGCTCCGGTGGCCGACGTCCAGCGTGGCGTCGACGTGGCGCGCCCTGTGTCACTGACACTGGGTCCCACTGGGCCCAGTTGACCGAGTCAGCGCGACCCTGCCCACTGACATGTGGGTCCTAGCAGTTAAAATGATTTTAGGTAAATATATATTCTGTTAATTAATTAATTAAAACACTAATTAGACACTGACAGTGGGCCCCGCTAGATAATTAGTATAAGTTTAGTCAAATTAACCCCCTTTAATTAGCTGAGTCACTGACCAGTGGGTCCCACTGGACCCACAGGGTCAGCTGCACTGTTGACTGCTGACGTCACATCTATGTCATGATGATGTCATCTTTTACTATTCTGGATATTTCGAATTTAAATAAATTAAATAAATCTAGAAAATCAATTAAATCTTTAGAAATTCATATAAAACAATCCGTAGCTCAGATCGAAAAACTTTGTACATGAAAGTTGCTCAGAATTTCGAGATGAATCCGAATACGCGGTCCGTTCGTCCGTCACATGTCCCTAACTATCCAAACATGGAACCGTTCCCCTCCGTCATCTGTGTGACAAATGTCCGGAACCGGGAAAACATTCCCAGATGGATTCCCCCTTCCAAGATGACGTGCAACCATACGTTAGGTCACCCCTAGCACCGCGTATTTGCCATGCTACGCTTTGTGATGCTTTGATTGCTCTGTTATTTATTGTGCTTCCCCTGCGTTACTTCTTTCCGGTAGATTCCGGTACCGATGTAGTCCCCGAGACCGACGCAGCTCCGGAGATCGACGACCCCACTAACGACCCTGCCTTTGCCGCCGAGCAACCAAGCAAGCACCCCCCCCTTGAGCATACCGATATCGCCTATTCTTTCTCTCTCATGCTTGCATTAGAATTACTGCTGCTACTGCTTTACCTATTCTGATGCATAGCCTGTTTATTGTAACCTGCTATTGAAACCTTACCTGCTTATCCTAAACTGTTTAGTATAGGCTGGGTAGAGATCTATCGATGACCCCACTTGTCCCGACTGCCCCGCTAGATTATCAGAAGACCCGATCAACGGGATCGAAGACTAGGCCCCAGCACCGCACATCACCCCCCCTTAGTTGTAACGACACTGCAGCGTTACTATCGAGTGCCGAGGGTGATACCTCGTGTAGCACTTCTGATGTTAACTCTGTAGAGTAGCTAATCGGTCATGGTCATCGAGGGTGATTCCTCCTTCACCACCTCCGATAACGACGCCGTCGTACAACACCTCAAGTGTGAACCCAGCGAGGGTGATTCCTCCGAGTTCACCTTGACGGATACATCGAGTAGGAATCCAACGAGGGTGATACCTCGGATTCCCCTGATGTTGTGGACACACGGATAATTGGACTTTACACTGTTACTTGGACGGCGGGTCGACCCTGAGGGGTACCCGCGTGTGATGTGAAGACGGGTTGACCTGGATGGTGCCCGAGTGATGAATACGAGGCGTGGCCGGGCATTCTTGGCCATTGCCGCAAGTCCTCGAGACGGGGCGACAGTGTCGGGGCACGACACCTATGGGATCCCGAGGGACCCCTTTACGATTCGGCGGGGGGAGAGGTATACGCAAAGAGCAGAACCGGTGATCGACGCGGGGAGTTTTTACCCAGGTTCGGGCCGCTGATCAGCGTAAAACCCTACTCCTGCTTTGTGTTCTTATTGATGTTCTTGAGCCCAGCCTTCAGGAGCGCTCGCGATGAATAGTACATTCAAAGAGCAGCTACGCATGCAGAATGGGCCAGAAGTCCTCCTCCTCTGTAGCAGTTGCCTTGGGCCTCCTTTTATATGCTCAAAGGGGTCTCCACAGTGGCAAAAGGTACATACATTGAGGTGTAAAGTAGTTACAGGGTATCATACCTAACCCCTGACGGATTAGGACAAGCGCATTTAATGCACCGTGAGGTGTCCGTTTAGGTGTCCTCACTTTCTTGGGGATGGAAAAAGGGGCCATCCCATCAGCACCGCTTAAGCTCTCCTCCAATGGCGCGTTGCCACGCATCCAGAGAAGGACCCAGAATGTCAGGCTTTGTTACTGCGCCGAAGCGGTGGCACAGTGGCGAAATCTCGCCAGGCGCCGATCCTTGCCGGGCACCAAACCTTGCCGGGCGCCAGGGCTTGCCGGGCGCCAAGCTTTGCTGGGAACCAAGCCTTGCCAGGCGTCGAGGCTTGCCGGGCTCCACGGGCCATCCCGGCAAGGATCTTGCCGGGGAAGCTGGTCTTCGATTTCCAGCTTTGCTTATCTGCTGATCCTTAGATCTCTGACTTGACGATTTCCTTGATGACTTGAATAGACCTCGAGCTGATCCCGGCAAGCCTTGCCGCGAGGACGGCTACAACTGCCCATGCACAAGTAAGGGGTACTAGTGGCCCAATACTTAGTACACCGACAGGAGCCCCCGGGCCTGGGCCATACACGAGTGCGAGGCGTTGTTGGGCTAGGCCCAAATAGTGCACGGGCACGCGTGGCAGGGAATTAACTGCTCATAAAGATCTTGTTTTACTGTACCCCCACTACGCGCACGGAGCGCGCGATGTGGGAAGTGTGCCAAAAAGGCTGCAAACTGTTTCGCGCCCATAGAGGCGCATTCATATTGGGGGATAAACAAGGTGGCCCCGCTCTTTCCCCATAAAAAGGAGAAGTCGTGGAGGCGCAAACCTATTCACCCCCCTCTTCTTCCCAATCTGGCCATCGCCATCACCTTCCTCTGCTCGAGCTCAGAGCGAAACCTTTCTTCTCTTCTGCTCGCTGCTCCCGCGCTCGTTCCGTCCTCCGGCTTCCATTTCCACAGTCGCCATGCCGCCCAAAGCCAGCAAAGGCGAGGGCATGGACAAGGAGGCGAAGGCTGAAGTTCCGGAGAGCGAACTAGTGAAGATACGGAAGAGGCTTGTCGTCTTCCCTCCGACGCTCGACGCCGAAACTTTGAAGGGACGATACCAATGCATGTGGGCGAAGGGAACGCAAGCTCACCCCGCCACACGCGTAATCCCAGGTGCTAGTTCCAAAGGCGGATCGGACAGATACCCCTTCTTCACCGCATACTTTTATTGCGGGCTCTGTCCACCTTTTTCCGATTTCTTCAATGACATCATGTATACATACGGCTTCCGCCTTCTTGATTTCACGCCGAATGCCGTATTTTGCATGTCGATCTTTGCCCATCTTTGTGAAAATTTCGCTGGCGTGATCCCCAATTCTACTCTTTTCCGCCACTATTTCTATCCTCGAATCCAAAAAGGAGAGGCTCTCTCTGGATCTATTGCTTGGATTCCAAGGGCCTGGAACAAAGAGATATACCCAGATGGAGTTTACCGCAAAAAGTGGGACGAGTGGCGGGCCGAATGGTGCTGGATCCAGGAAGCAGATCCTCATCCTTTTTGCCATCCCCGGCGACAGAAGGTGGTCCGCGGCAAGGATTGGGGCGATCTCGCCGCAGAAGACGAGAAGCTCACAATCGCCACTAGCAGGATCCTCCGCTTGAAGGCTGCCGGGCTGACAATGGAGATGATCGGCTTCGACTTCCTCCGCCGCCGCATCGCCCCTCTGCAGAATAGGGGAAGGCCAGCCTGGGAGTATAAGAACGCAGCGGATGTCATGAGGCTGCGCCCCGGGCTGAACAACAACTTGACTGTTATGCAGCCATGCGCTCTCCGCCAGAAGTTATTCCAGCGCGAAGACAAGCACCGGCTGCCGGCAAGGATCGTCCCCTTGTGCAACAACTCTGCACTGGGGTCGATCATTGCCTTCTTGCCGATGTTCAACGCCCACGGCCTTGACCCGACCTGGGTCGAGCCAAGCGAGGAAGAAGCGCAGAAATTCTTCGACAATCTGACGGAGAAGCCTGTCCGGCAAGAGTCAGATCTTATTCGCGCCACCACAGATCAGGAGGTAGCATACATCGCTACCAGAGTGGAGGAAGCGAATCTTGCCGCGGAGGCCAGCAGCGTTGGCTTCACAGAGTGGGAAGCCAGCGATGCAGAGGTGGTGGTGGAGGCAAAACCTGCCGAGGAGAGCAAGGTTGCCGGGGAAGAAGGCGGCGCAGTCGCTGAAAACTCATCCGGCGACGACACGGCCGAAGAGGAGACGCGAGAAGAGCCCTCGCCCCCGAAGAAGACAAAGCGTGTCCTTCGGAAAGCCGCATCAGGCGTCCCGGCAAGCCAGCCTACATCGAGCGGCGAATCCCCGGCAAGAAAGTGGCCGGCAAGACCGGACCGCGGCAGGGGGCCCGGCAACAGCCCGCGCGGCGCGCGAGACCCACACCAGCGACCACCGCCGGAGCGGCAGGAGGGTCTCGTACAACCGTGCCAGAGGCTGCCCCGGCGCCTGCCACAGCCAAGCGGCCTAGGACCCCTCCTCCGCCTCCCCACTCAGACATCGCAACGGAGGTCGACTTCGACATCTCCGGCTTCAGTCCGGAGCGAGAGGAAGAAGAGTGAGTACCTGCCACAACTTCCACCTTGCAATCTGCATCAGTCTTACTAACTAACTTGTATTGCTTCTGCAGTGACACAGAAACCTTGCTGGAGAGGATGGCGAAGAGGTCAAGGACTTCTACGGGCGACGAGCCCCCGGCAGGCTCCACTAGCGTGCCAGAGACCGTCATCGTGAGCCCGGAGCCTAGTCCTCAACGCAGCCCCCAGCGTAAGTTCATTGTCCCCTTTTTCTGTTGGCTGGTGCCGAGGCTTTCATTCTTGTCGCTGATATCTTTGGGTTCGCAGGAGAAGAACGGCAACAAGGAGAAGATTGCCCCATTGTGCCTCCTTCATCGACCGCTCCGCCCACAAGCACATCCCCGGCAAGAGATCCTGCCGACGAGCCCATCCGGATTGAGGAGGAGCCGACAAGCACGGACTCCGGCAACCCACCCCCGGCAACCGGAGTTGCCGGGAGAGGCGAAGCCACCTCTCGACAGCCCGACGCAGGTACTCGATCGCCTCAGAGTGCTAGTTATTCTTTATCTTTGGTCACTTCAAAATCTAAAAACTCGATCTTATTTTGACCTCCTCCTTCTCCCTTCAGAGTTCTCTGCGATGGAACATATGGACGTCGACGCCGTCATCGAGGAGACCGCCAGGGATGCTGCTGCCGAAGCGGACAGGATCACTGCCAGCGAGGCCACCAAGGATGATGTTGCCGGGGCTGGTGATGCTCTTGACGGGGAGGCCGCCAAGACAGCACAAAAGGAAATCGCGGAAGAACCTGCTGAAGAGGGCGACAGGGAGGCTGGGGACCATACTGACGGCATTCCTGCCGCAGGAGCGCCAGGCGCTGCATCGGCCGCGGAGCCCCCTGTCACTGGTGAGGCGGCCATGGAAGACCAGCCATCAACATCTGACGAGCCCTCATCCAGCAAGTATCTCAAGGTTGGCGAAAACCTATTCATCAACTTGCCAGGGACGGCAAGCACCGAGGCACCAGCCGAAGGAGAAATTTTCGAGGAAATTATTGCCGCTGCCGGGCTCGAAGTTGTTGACGATCCCAGCGCTAGCAGTGGCAAGTCTGAAGAGGATCAGCTCCTTCAGGCCATGGGCGAAAACTTCCGCAAACTCCAGGCTCTCCATCGTGCCCGAAAAGAGAAGGCGGACTCCAGAATGGCAGTTGTCGAGGCAGCCGAAGCGGATTTTCAAAGGCGCGTCGCACAAATGCAAATCTGGCATGCCGAGGCCCTTCAAGAGCTGGTTGCCAGTCGAGAACAAGTGAGCCAGCAATGGAATGAGGTCCTCCTGAAGCAATCAGACATGGAGAAGGCCAATGATGAAGCTGTTCAAAGGATCGCTGCCGAAGATGCTCTCCTGACGGGGCGCCGCGTTGCTCTTGACGCTTTCGAAGAAGATCTCACCGCACGTGAGCAGGCGCTCGCCACCAAGCTTCGTAGCAAGGATGAAGACATTGAAAATCTTGTCGCGCGGCGGATCCAGGAGCTGGAGCAGAAGCACAAGGAGGCGCTCGAAGCTCTAACTGCAAGTCACGCCGGCAAGCTCAAGGAGGCCGTCGATGCTGCCGAAGTTGCAGAGGCCGCCAAGAACGAGCTGAGCGACAAAGTGAAGAGGCTGGAGACAGATCTCGACGAGCATGGCAAGGAGCTCTCGACGCTCAAGGGGGACAGGGAAAAAACCCTCCACTCCTTGGCGGAGATGCAAGTCGCCCTGTCCGACAAGACCAAGCAGCTCTCCTCTGCGGCTGATGATATTGCGGTTCTGGAGCTGAAGCTGACCATGCTGCAGAAATCTCTTGAGGCCGGCAGGGCCCGTGAGAAGGCTCTACTCAAGGATCTCCAAGGAGAGAGGAACCTGTTCAAGAGCGCCGCCGCTGCCCAAAACGAGTACGAGAAGGGAGTGGAGATCTGGACTGGTCGTCTCATTGCTGCCGCGGAGAAGCTTACCGCAGAACTGTCAACCATGGGCTTGTCGAACTTCAGATATTCTTCCGAGGAAAGAATATCCCCAAGCGCCAGATTGACGATGTTCTTTGAAAGCATCATCAACGCGTTGACGGCGCTCCAGTCTAGCCGGGCGACCCAACTGGCGAACGAGACTCGCCGGCTTTGTCGGGCCGTCCTTCGCAAGGTGCTGCTCAAGGTGGTGCACAGCAATCCCGGCATCGACCTCTCCAGCGCACTCGGCCACCTGCCAAAGGATGCAAATGTTGAGGCGCTCGAGCAGTGCATCGCGCCAATCCTTGAGAAGGTGGACTCCATCAAAAGGATCGAAGGCCAGCGCAGGGATTGAGTGCTCCTCTTTTATTCTTGCCGCCATCATCTCATGTAAAAGACAGTTAAGTCTCGAGTTAGGACTGCGGCAACTCATGGATGTAATATAATTTAACTATGTTTAGGCTCATGCTAGCTACTTTCCTTGTCTGATTCCTTTATGTATGGAGTTCATCCTACGCTTACTGAAAAACTTGCCGGCACGCAACCTGCCGCGAGCGCTGGGTGCGGGACTTCAGCAGCCTGCTGGAGGCGCAGCGGCCGGCAAGACTCGTTGGCGTTCTCAGCGCAGCCACTTAAATCGTTGAGCGGACTCAAAACAAAATAAGGGCACAACTGATTACAACAAGGGTTCCTTCGCGTGCAGATTTTCCATACAAGAATCGGAATCGTCCAAGGAAATAACTTGGTAATTAAAGAAAAACTTGCTCTAAGTTTTTAGGACTTAGCTTCCTGTCTTTGTCCTTCCTCCGGCAAGTGTCGATTCCGAACGTCACCAACTGGTATTCATATTTCCCTTCCCCCCCGGCAAATGTGCACGCGAGGAATCCTTCTGTCTTTAAGAAAAAGAAAGAAGAGAAAATAAAGAGATGAAACCTTGGCGGTACGTTAGAACTTACCGGGATCAGGTGTCATACAACATCTTAGACAAACATGCATATATGAATGTGATCATGAGAATCAATAAGGAAATGTACAACACTTAAATTTATTCATCTGTGCTCAGGGTCTGCGCCTGGCTTTGTACAAAGGATCACATGCCTTGCCGGCAAGACTTGTACAAAAAGGTGGTTGCCGGGAGCCCCCGGCTACCGCGCCTTATGGATAGAACTTGCGAAGATGTTCGATATTCCAGGAATTACTCACTGGAACGCCATCTTCGGTCTCCAGGCGGACAGCGCCAGGCCTGGTGACTCGTACTACCCGATAAGGGCCTTCCCACTTTGGCGTCAACTTGTTTGAATTCTTGGCGGACTGAATCCGTCGAAGAACAAGGTCGCCTTCCTCAAGGCTTCGGGCATGAACTTTGTGGCTATGATAGCGGCGCAAAGCTTGCTGGTAGCGTGCAGCTCGCACAGCAGCCTGAAGACGATTCTCCTCAAGGAGCACAACGTCATCTTGGCGCAGTTGCTCTTGCTCGAGCTTATCATAAGCGAGCACTCGAGGAGATCCGTGTATGAGTTCCGTGGGGAGAACTGCCTCCGCTCCATACACCAGAGCGAAGGGCGTCTGGCCGGTGGCTCGATTTGGTGTCGTTCTGATCGACCAAAGAACCGCCGGCAACTCATCAATCCAGCGCCTTCCGCACTTTTTCAGCCTGTCAAAAGTTCTGGTCCTGAGACCGCGCAGCACTTCAGCATTGGCCCTCTCCGCTTGGCCGTTGCTTCTCGGGTGAGCAACAGAGGCAAAACAAATCTTGCCGCCAAGGTCTTGGACATACTGCATGAAGGTGCGACTTGTGAACTGCGTGCCGTTGTCGGTGATGATCCAGCTAGGCACACCGAAACGGCAAACAATTCCTTTGAAGAACTTGACAGCTGACTGCGCTGTCACCTTCCTCACTGCTTCCACCTCCGGCCACTTTGTGAACTTGTCGATAGCAACGTACAAGTACTCAAAGCCCCCGGTAGCACGGGGAAAGGGGCCCAGTATGTCGAGCCCCCAGACCAAAAATGGCCAGGAGAGAGGGATTGTTTGAAGAGCTTGAGCTGGCTGATGTAATTTCTTCGAATGAAACTGGCACGCTTCACACCTGGTTACTAGTTCAGTCGCATCCTGGAGGGCGGTAGGCCAAAAGAAACCTTGCCGGAATGCTTTCTCGGCAAGCGCTCTTGACCCTATGTGAGAGCCACACATGCCCCCATGTATCTCTGCCAACAGCTCTAGTCCATCCTCCCGAGGAATGCACTTCAATTTCACACCGTTTGGTCTCTTTCTGTACAGGACGTCATCGACGAACTTGTACATAACAGACCGACGGGCTACTCTTTCTGCTTCTTCTTGTTCCTCAGGGAGTTCACCTGTCTGAAGGAAGTGGACAATGTGCTGTGCCCATGCTGGAGCCTGAGGCTCGACAACTAGGACTAAAGGCATCTCATCCGCCGGGGAAACAGTTGTCTCGACAGCAAGGGCCTGAGGCCCTGCCGGAGCCTGTTGTTCCCCGGCAAGCGTGTCGATCCCGGCAACTTCCTTGCCGGCGGCTCCGGGGAGCTTTGCCGGGAAGTACTGGCCGGAGTTCAACTTTCTTCTCTTTTCTTGCCGCATTGGTGGTGCCACGGATGGTCGAGTCAATTGGAGCACAAAAGTTCCTGGTTCCATAGGCAACTTGAGGGCAGCACGCTTTGACAGGTCGTCAGCAACGCTGTTCTCAGCACGAGGGACATGCTCCATTTGGAGACCGTCAAAGCGCTCTTCCAATTTCCTCACTTCATCTACGTAGGCTTGCATCAACGGACTTTGATAGTTCTTGTTGACCTGCCTGACGACAAGCTGTGAATCACCTTTGATAATGAGCTTTTTGATACCAAGGTCTGCCGCGATCCTAAGACCGGCAAGCAAACCTTCGTACTCTGCAGTGTTGTTGGTTGAACTCTCCCGGGGAAAATGCATTTGGACTACATACTTGAGGTGCTCTACTGTGGGTGCGACAAGCAGCACACCAGCACCGGCGCCTTGCAGCGAAAAAGCCCCGTCAAAGTACATAACCCATTGCTGATCGATTTCCTTGCCGGGGAGACTTGTTTCTTGAACTTCTTCGTCTGGCATCGGGGTCCATTCTGCAATGAACTCCGCCAAGGCCCTGCTCTGAATTGTGGAAGTACTTTCAAACTTAAGACCAAAGCTGGACAGCTCCAACGCCCACTCCACGATCCTGCCGGTTGCCTCCGGATTTTGCAAAATCCGTTGCAACGGAAAGCGAGTGACGACGGTGATCTCATGTGCTTGAAAATAATGGCGCAGCTTTCTTGAGGCCATAAGGAGGCCGAAAAGCAACTTCTGCACACCAGAATATCTTGACCTAGCTCCTTGTAAGAGGGAGCTAACAAAATAAACTGGGCGCTGCACCACCTTTTTCTTCTGCACGGGCTCTTCTGTTTGCGCAGATCCTGTCTTGCCGGGATCAACCCTTGCCGGGGAAGATCTTGCCGCGTCATCTGGCGGTCCTGCCGCTGATGTTGCCTCCTCATCAGCTTCCCTCTGCGCCACCAGCACAGCACTAACCACTTGATTTGTCGCCGCCAGATACAGCAGCAACGGTTCTTGTGGTTTAGGTGCGACTAGCGTCGGCGGAGAAGAAAGGTATTTCTTCAAATCTTGCAGCGCCGCCTCCGCTTCCGGAGTCCATTTCATTGGACCTGCCTTCTTCAAAATTTTGAAGAAGGGCAGGGCGCGCTCAGCAGATTTGGAAATAAACCTGCTTAGAGCAGCAACACAGCCGGCAAGACGACGCACATCCTTGACGCGTCTCGGCGCTTCAATTTGCTCAATGGCTTTGATCTTGTCGGGGTTAGCTTCGATTCCCCGGCAAGATACAAAGAATCCGAGGAGCTTGCCGGAAGGAACACCGAACACGCACTTCTCAGGATTGAGCTTCAAGTTGATCTTGCGCAAGTTCGCAAATGTTTCTTCTAAGTCTTGAATGAGCGTTGCTTTATCCTTAGTTTTGACCACTATATCATCCATATATGCCTCCATATTTCTATGGAGTTGTGGCTCAAAACCAATCTGCATTGCTCTGGCGAATGTTGAACCGGCACTTTTCAACCCGAAAGGCATCCGTATAAAACAATACGTACCACATGGGGTGATAAAGGCGGTCTTCTCTTCATCTTCCTTTGCCATAAAAATCTGATGATACCCTGAATAGGCATCAAGGAAGGACATGAGATCACAACCAGCGGTGGCATCCACAATCTGGTCGATGCGCGGCAAGGGAAAAGGATCTTTTGGACAGGCTTTATTGATATCTGTATAATCGATACAAAGCCTCCATTTTCCGTTCGCTTTCCGCACTACAACCGGATTGGCCAACCAGGTTGGATGAAGCACTCCTTTGACCAGTCCTGCCGCCTCCAGCTTCTTAATTTCTTCGATAATGAATTCTTGCCGCTCCAAAGCCTGTTTCCTCACCCTTTGCTTGACGGGCCGCGCATGAGGACAGACAGCAAGGTTGTGCTCAATTACTTTCCTGGGAACGCCGGGGATGTCAGACGGTTGCCATGCAAACACGTCGACATTCGCCCGCAGGAAAGCAACGAGCGCGCTTTCCTATTTGTCATCTAGGGTGGAACTTATGGTGAAAGTTCCCCCCATCACGTCCTCCCTGGCAGGCACCTTCTTGGTTTCCGGCGGGGCAGCCTTGGACTTCTTGTTCTTGCCGGTGGAACTCTCCGGCACGTCCTCGACGGAAGCGCAGCACTCCGAAGAGGCGCGCTTGCCGGAGTTGGCGCCAAGGTTCCTGCCAGTCTTCTTCTTCCCCCCGGGAGTTCCAGCGGCAGGAGCAGATGCCTTGATGGCAGGTGCTGCAACTGCTTCCCAGTAAAGTTGGTCGGCACAGATGAGCGCATCCTTCCTATCGGAATGGATAGTGATGACGCTCAACGACCCAGGCATCTTCAAGACGTTGTACGCGTAGTGTGATGCCGCCATAAACTTAGCCAGCGCTGGCCGACCAAGGATCCCATTGTATGACATGGGGATCTTGGCGACATCAAACACCACCTTTTCGGTCCTGAAGTTAAGCTCGCTGCCAAATGTTACCGGCAGCGTGATCTTGCCCTTAGGCTGGGTTCTTCCCGGGTTGACCCCTTGAAACGTACCCGTTTCCTCGAGGTCTTCGTCGGGAATCTGAAGCTTTGTGAGCACATCTGGTGAGATTAAATTTAGGCCGGCCCCGCCGTCAACTAACATCTTCGTCACCTTGAGGTTGCGAATTGTCGGGGAAACCAACAATGGCAAACACCCGACCGCAGTTGTGCGATCAGGGTGATCCTCGGCGTCAAAGATGATAGGCGTGCTGGACCACTTCAGAGGCCTACATGCATCGAGGGACGGCTCTGCCGTATTAACCTCCCGCGCCCACTGTTTAAGTTGGCGGTGGGAAGAATGCAGCGAGGCACCCCCATCAATGCACATAGCCTCCGTTTCCTTCTGGAATTCCTGCTCACTGGATTCGTCATCTTCTTCATCGTCGTCTCCTTCTTTATCTCGGCCCCGAGCGGGCCGATCCTTCTGCTGCTTGGCCTTGCCGCGGCGACCCCCTCGGCCACCGCGTTTCTTGCCGGACCCCTCAGCACCATCTTGGGCCTTCTCCTTGTCTCGCCTCTCGTATTCGGCCTTCTGCTTCTCGGCAAGCTGCTCAACTTGGCGGCAGTTCTGGAGATCGTGGCCCTTAGTGCGATGGATCTTGCAGTACTGCTTGTCGGAGTTCTCTGACTTGTCGGCAGCCGCGAAGGCCTGACAGGAAGGGCACCCGGCAAGATCCTTGCCGGGGTAGCCAACCTTGGCCTTCATGGCGGCGCCAGGGTTGCCGGATTCCTCGACGGCAAGCACGGCCTTGCCTCCGCGCTTCCTATTCCGCCGGCGGCCTTTCCTTGACGGAGCCGTGGCATCTTCTTCTTCTGAGTCGCCTGTCGCACCAACAGCTTCACCGGGGAGTTTCCTCCCCTCTTCAGCTCGAGCACACTTGTCGGCCAAAGTGTAAAGCTCGGCAATACTCCTGACTTTGTTCATTGCCAGCTCTTCCCGCATCCAGCGGTTACGCACATTCTGATGGAACGCGCTAATGACAGCAGCAGGATGAACGTCAGGAATATTGTATTGCACCCGGCTGAATCTTTGCATAAACTTGCGCAGGGACTCGCCCTCCCTCTGAGGGATGATGTGCAAATCACTTTCTTGGCTAGGAGCTTGGTGGCCTCCAACAAAGGCGCCAACAAACTGATGGCACAGATCTGACCAGCAAGAAATAGAATCCTCCGGCAGATGCATCAACCACGACCTGACGTTGGGTTTGAGCACCAACGGGAAGTAGTTGGCAAGTATCTTGTCATCTCGGCCCCCGGCAGCCTGCACCGCAATGGTGTAGATGCTCAGGAACTCCGAAGGATGAGTCTTGCCGTCGTATTTCTCTGGGACCTCTGGCTTGAAGGTTCGGAGATTGGGCCATTGGAGTTGCCGCAGCTCACGGGTAAACGCCGGAGGTCCTACCTCGTAAGGCAAGTCTCCTACGTTCCCTGGCGCAGGCTCGTCGACAACCGGCCCCGCGCGCTTATCAGACTGATAGCGCGCTTCCCGCCGCCGCTCGATGGTTGTTCGAGCGTCTTCCTTGCCTCTTTCCTGGAGAACCAGACGCTGATCATGGCGCATCCGTGGATCGGACGACGCCGTGGAAACTTCTTCATGGCGGTCGACTTGCTGAGTTGTCGGCCGCCGCTGATGTCACGGAGGAGAGTGCACTGTAGTTGCACCACCTCCGGTTTTCTCTCCACCGGCTCGCATCGGATCGATGGGCCTCCGCTGAGAGGGCCCTGCCTCTTGTGGTCCATCCTTATTAGCGAAGCCGATAATGCTCTGGATAGTAGCTCGCCACTCCTCCATCTTCTCCGGGGCGGGAGGAAAATCGAGGAGCAGCTGCGCACGTGCCAAGGCTTCCGCTGGCGTAGGTGGTGGCGACAGGTGCGAGGTGCGTGAGGTGCTCTGACTCCTAACCAAGTTAGAAGGAGCACCGCCACGGTCACGCGACCGCGCGCCACCTTCGCCGGCAGCTCGGTGTGCATGCTGGTCCCGCGCATCTTGGGATCTATGCGCAGAAACCTTTTCGTAGGGACGCCCCGAACCACCAGCGCCATGATGTCGCTCATCTCGCACGACCTGGGCAGGTTGCGAGGCTCGCGCCGGCGCAGGAGCTCCAGCAGGCGCTCTTCGATCCCTAGAGTTTGTTGTGCCACCCGTAGGCAACACAACGCCATCTCTAGATCCAGCGGCGCGCAAGTTACCACTGCCACTGCGAACGATACCGCTCGCTTGGCTTGGGTCACCAGAACGCCGCAGGGGTTCTAGTCCTCTTCCTTATGCACCCACACCATCGCCTGTCTGTGACGGCGCGGGCAAAACGGACCCGGACGGTTGTGGTGTCGCAACGTTCTTCCTCTTGGGCGGCATGATGATGAAGATGATGAAGGAACTAGGGCGTCGACCACCAGATCAGGTTCACGCAACCTTCAATCCCCCTACCTGGCGCGCCAAAGATGTCGGGGCACGACACCTATGGGATCCCGAGGGACCCCTTTACGATTCGGCGGGGGGAGAGGTATACGCAAAGAGCAGAACCGGTGATCGACGCGGGGAGTTTTTACCCAGGTTCGGGCCGCTGATCAGCGTAAAACCCTACTCCTGCTTTGTGTTCTTATTGATGTTCTTGAGCCCAGCCTTCAGGAGCGCTCGCGATGAACAGTACGTTCAAAGAGCAGCTACGCATGCAGAATGGGCCAGAAGTCCTCCTCCTCTGTAGCAGTTGCCTTGGGCCTCCTTTTATATGCCCAAAGGGGTCTCCACAGTGGCAAAATGTACATACATTGAGGTGTAAAGTAGCTACAGGGTATCATACCTAACCCTTGACGGATTAGGACAAGCGCATTTAATGCACCGTGAGGTGTCCGTTTAGGTGTCCTCACTTTCTTGGGGATGGAAAAAGGGGCCATCCCATCAGCACCGCTTAAGCTCTCCTCCACTGGCGCGTTGCCACGCATCCAGAGAAGGACCCAGAATGTCAGGCTTTGTTACTGCGCCGAAGCGGTGGCACAGTGGCGAAATCTTGCCAGGCGCCGATCCTTGCCGGGCACCAAACCTTGCCGGGCGCCAGGGCTTGACGGGCGCCAAGCTTTGCTGGGAACCAAGCCTTGCCGGGCGCCGAGGCTTGCCGGGCTCCACGGGCCATCCCGGCAAGGATCTCGCCGGGGAAGCTGGTCTTCGATTTCCAGCTTTGCTTCTCTGCTGATCCTTAGATCTCTGACTTGACGATTTCCTTGATGACTTGAATCGACCTCGAGCTGATCTCGGCAAGCCTTGCCGCGAGGACGGCTACAACTGTCCGTGCACAAGTAAGGGGTACTAGTGGCCCAATACTTAGTACACCGACAGACGGGGTCACATCTTTCGTGAGTCTCTGCTCGTTACCGCAACCCCCAAGGTACTAACGATTTGGATGTTTGATTCGAGTGGGCCTCTGGCCCGATAGCACTAACCATCACGCGGGAATAAATATGGGTACTCTGCATCGTGGCATCAGCCGAAAGTTCTGTCAGACGTCCAGTTCAGCATTGTGGCACGGTCGGATCATACCGACCATCCGAGGCGGTGCTGGTATCCACCCTGCACACAACGACCCGGAGTGCACAGGGCGATGGCCAAAGACCCGTGAACGCTTAGGTTGTAGACCGGCGGGGACCTCTTTGCTGAGCTCTAGGTAGGGTTGCGGTGTGTCGTTTGGCCGAGGTCGGGCATGACCCAGAAAAGTGTGTCTGGCCGGAGTTAAGCGAGCGTGGTGTGTAAGTTGGTGCACCCCTGCAGGGAAGAACTAATCTATCCATAGCCGGATCCTCGGTAACGGACACTCGGAGTTGTATCCCGATCGATACAACTAGAATTGGATACTATGGCTCTGGGATTGCTTCTCGCAGGGAGTCGAGAAGGGATCTCAGGACGAGGTTGATGACTGTATGGCTCTGGGATTGCTTTCTCGTAGGGAGTCGAGAAAGGATCTCTGGGTGAGGTTGATACTTATTGATACTACTACTTTATACGGTACTAATCTACACTCTTCTAATGCTGCAAGACCTCTGAAGATGCTAGTCTTCAATAGGACTAGGCCTTCTCTCTATTCTGGCATTTTCTGCAGCCCAGTCCACATATACAACCTCCCCTTGATAATGTTGCATATGTAGTGTAGATCCTTGCTTGCTGAGTACTTCGGATGAGTACTCATGGTTGCTTTGCTTTTTTCCCCCATATCCCTTTTGACGCAACCAGATGGCGGAGCCCCGGATACAGCTGCCCCCGCCGACAATCACTACTACTACCCTGATGGTGGATATTACTACGAGTTGGCCGAAGACCAGGAGTAGGTTCGGAGTGTCCCAGGCAGGAGGCCTGCGCCTTTCGATCGTAGTGTTTTTCTTTTGCCCCGCCTTTTAAGGGCCTATCTGTGTTTTATTTTATATCTTTACTCAGATATCTGGTGCTTCCGCTGACGCTTGTACGCAAGCTTATGTATTCGAGCCCTCGAGGCCCCTGGCTTGTAATATAAAGCTTGTATGACTTTATTTATGTTTTAGAGTTGTGTTGTGATATCTTCCCGTGAGTCCTTAGGCTTGATCGTGCGCATTTGCGTGTATGATTAGTGCACGATTGAGCCGGGGGCATCACAAGTTGGTATCAGAGCCGACTGCCTCTAGGAATCCCCTTTCCAACTCCTTTGCCGAAGTTGAGTCTAGTGGTCCAAAAACTAATTTACTAACTTGGCTGTGTGGCTTACGGGCCCACGTCGCCAATTGGGTGGTATTAGGATCTTTTACTCCACGACCTTTACTCTGGGACTCTGATCTCTCTCCTAGTCAGGTTAAAATTTTGCTAACTCCAACATTAGGTTCTCGTGATCACATCCACCCGGTGTTCTGAAATTTCCCCCCTTCCTTCGAGATTGCGGGCCAGGTTCTGCTTGCAGGATCCTCTTATTGAGGGCACCCTGTGTTGTCACTTGCAAATTCCTCGCCCCAGGAGTTTCTCCGACGTGGATTTATCCTTTGCTATGTCTCGTTGTGTGCTTCCTTACCGCGTGCCTGCGCGCCGCCTAGTTTGTCTAGCCGCGTTTATTTCCGAACTCCTACCGCCGTTTGTGTCCAATTCCATGCATCGTTCTGTATGTCTTTAATGACTACTAATATACACCTAATGATTTTCTTGTTCTTTCCCGTGTTACATCATGAATAACTCCATACACCTGTAGTTTTACTTGTGAAACTGCCCCTGTTCAATTGGTAGGATGGCTGACGATCCCCCCCTCCACCTTTTATTGCCAAAATGATGCAGCAGTTTGAACTGAACCGTCAGGTTATGACCGGGATATTGGTTCAGTTTCCAAACCAGAATGCTCATCAACAGCCTACCCCAATAACTCTGCCAGAATTCATGCACCTCAATCTGTCCACTTTTTGCAGCTCGACTGATCCAATGGATGCTGATGATTGGCTCCGTGACATTGCCTTCCAGATGAAGTCGGCCAATGTTATCCCTGGCAGTTATGTCACCTATGCGACGTATCACCTGAGGGGATCAGCTGCTCAATGGTGGGAAAGCCACAAGGGTATGTTGCCTGCTGAAACAGTAACAACTTGGCAGGAATTTCAGTCAGCTTTTCGTGCATGGTACATTCCTCAAGGTCTGATGGACCAGAAGAAGCAGGAGTTCCGCAAACTCTCTCAGGGCACAATGACTGTGGATGAATATCAGAGGAAATTTCTTGAATTGTCCTGCTATGCTGAAGATGATGTCTGCACTGACGCACGCAAACAGGAGAAATTCCGTGAAGGACTGTATACTGATATAAACCTCGCACTTGCCGTCCATGATTGCACAGACTTCGCAACGCTTGTCAGCCAATCTTTCCATGTTGAAACTGCTCTGACTAAGTACCAGGAGTCGCTCAAGCGTACTCGAGATGTCAGCTCATCTTCGGGTCGACCTGTTCAGAAACATCAAGTCTGGATCCCACATAATGTTCATCACCGACCTGGTCCAACACCAAGGCCGTCTTATGTTGCACCTTGTCTGCCTCCGCCGCCGAGACAGCTAACAATTCAGGGTGGACAGTCCAATGTTGTGGCTCCATCCCATAATGATCAGAATGCATCTTGTCCTCCTGCTGGCCGTAAGAAGAATTGTCGAAACCGCCGATTCGGAAACCGTAATATCTTACCGTCTACTGTTGTACTTGGCCAGGCCAATCACGTTAATGCTGAAAAGGCTCAGAAGGAACCGACTATCATGCTGGGAACACTCTCTGTGAATTCAGTACCAGCCTCTGTTCTCTTTGATTCAGGAGCATTGCATGCTTTTGTGTCACAACAATTTGCTCAGTCACATGAGTTATACCTGGAAGAATTACCCACTCCTCTATTGGTTCAGTCCCCGAGATCCAAGTGGCAAACCACAATGCTAAGCCCTCACAACCACATCGAGATTGGAGGTCTACTTTTTCCAGTTTCTCTCATTGTACTTGGACCTTCCGACATAGACATCATTCTCGGTATGGACTGGTTGACAGCCCATAATGCTTTGATTGATTGCACTACTAAGACAGTCCAGCTCACTCACCCTTCTGGCCAGACAGTCAAATACTCAGCCCGAATAGCTCAGGATGCTGAGACTCAAATATATGTTCTGAATGCATTGAATGCCTCACCCCTTGAAGGCATCGAGAACGTTCCATTTGTTCATGATTTTCAAGATGTCTTTCCAGAAGAACTTCCAGGAATACCGCCTGCTAGAGCTGTCGAGTTTGTCATTGACTTGAAACCAGGCACAACTCCTATTGCGAAGCGTCCTTATAAGATGCCTCCGCACCACCTTCTTGAACTTAAGGAGGAAATCGACAAGTCACTTAAGAAGGGTTTCATCCGCCCCAGTTCCTCTGCTTGGGGAGCACCTTCACTCTTCGTTAAGAAGAAGGATGGAACTAACCGATTGGTTCAGGATTATCGGCCCATTAACCAAGCCACAATCCAGAACAAATATCCGCTTCCTCGGATCAATGATTTGTATGATCAACTTGCTGGATCATCGGTGTTTTCTAAACTCGACTTGAGGTTGGGTTATCACCAGATCCGTGTTCGTGAAGAGGATATTCCGAAGACTGCATTTGTTACTCGCTATGGCTCTTATGAGTACACTGTCATGTCATTTGGCTTAACAAATGCCCCAGCTACATTTTCCCATCTGATGAATTATATCTTCATGGATTACCTCGACAAGTTCGTCGTGGTTTATCTAGATGATATTCTGGTCTATTCAAAGAATAAGGAAGAACATGCTGAACACCTCCGTCTTGTACTGAAAAGGCTCCGAGAACACCAGTTGTATGCCAAATACTCCAAATGTGAATTTTGGCTTTCTGAAGTAACCTACCTTGGTCATGTGATTTCCAAGGATGGAATTGCTATTAACCCGGAACGAGTTCAGGCTATTCTTGACTGGACTCCTCCGAAGAACGTCAAGCAACTGAGAAGTTTTCTTGGCCTTGCAAGCTATTGCTGTCGGTTTGTTGAGAATTTTTCTAAGATTGCTAAGCCTTTGACTGATCTGCTTTACAAGGGCGTTAAGTTCGAATGGACAGACAAATGTCAGGAAAGTTTTCAAACACTCATGGACAAGCTAACATCTGCCCCAGTACTTTCTCCTCCAGATTCTCGCAAAGATTTTGTGATCTATTGTGATGCATCCCGTGAAGGATTAGGCTGTGTCCTAATGCAAGAGCGTAAAGTGATTGCTTATGGTTCTCGACAGTTGCGCCCACATGAAGAGAATTATCCGGTACATGATCTAGAACTAGCTCCTGTCATCTATGCACTACAGTTGTGGCGACATTACCTCCTCGGTAATCGTTGCGAGATATACACGGATCATGAAAGTCTGAAGTACTTGTTCACCCAGCCATCTCTAAACCTCCGTCAGCAAAGATGGATGGAGGCCATTGCGGACTATGATTTGGGAATTTCCTATACCCCTGGCAAGGCTAACGTGATGGCTGATGCCTTAAGCCGCAAGTCCTATTGCGACAACCTCATGGTTAGGCGAGCTCAACCTCGTCTTTTTGAAGAACTGTGCAAGCTGAATCTGCGTATTGTTCCACAGGGTTCTCTTAATAACCTTGTGATACAACCAGATCTTGAGAAAGCTGTTAAGAATGCGCAAGCTAAAGATGCTGAAATTGATCTGATGAAGAAAAATCTTCATCTTGAAAAGTACAGGGATTTCTCGCTATCTGAAGATGGAACCTTGTATTTCAGAAACCGCATTGTCGTACCTCGCTTCGAGCTTATGATCAACAAGGTCATGAAGGAGGCACATGATACACCACTATCTATTCATCCGGGTAGCACCAAGATGTATCGTGATCTCCGTCAAAGGTATTGGTGGTCCAAAATGAAGCAGGATATTGCTTGGTATGTTGCTGAATGTGATGTGTGTCGTCGTGTTAAAGCAGAACATCAGAAGCCTGCTGGAATTCTGCAACCACTTCCTATTCCTCTATGGAAATGGGATAAGGTTCAGATGGATTTCATTACTGGCCTTCCCAGGTCACAGAAGGGTCACGATGCAATTCTTGTGGTCGTCGACCAACTCTCCAAAGTTGCACACTTTCTGCCTGTCAAGGAGACGATCACTGCTAGTCAGTTAGCAGAGTTGTATATCTCCAGAATTGTATCACTCCATGGTATTCCGAAGGAGATCAGTTCGGACCGTGGCGGTCTTTTCACCTCCAAATTCTGGGAAAGTTTCCAAGAAGCTATGGGAACTCATATTACCTGGAGTTCAACTTATCACCCCAATCCCAAGGCCAAGTCGAGCGAGTCAATCAAGTGCTTGAAGACATGCTGCGAGCTTGTGTTATTTCTTTCGGCAAGAAGTGGGAAGAATCTCTCCCGTATGCCGAGTTCTCTTATAACAACAGCTATCAAGCCAGTTTGAAAATGGCCCCCTTCGAAGTACTATATGGACATAAGTGTCGAACCCCTCTGAATTGGTCAGAAACTGGGGAACGACCGCTCGTGGGTCTGGATATTATTCAACAGGCCGAAGAACAAGTCCGTATCATTCGAGAAAATCTCAAGGCGGCTCAGGACCGCCAGAAGAGCAATTATGATCGCAAACGATGGGGTTTAACTTATCAACCTGGTGATCAAGCTTATCTGCGTGTCACTCCTATGAAGGGCACTCACCGTTTTGGAATCAAGGGCAAGTTAGCTCCCCGCTACATTGGTCCTTTCCGCATAATTGCTAGACGAGGTCAGGTGGCATATAAATTGGAGTTGCCACCGCAATTCTCTCATATCCACGACGTCTTCCATGTGTCGCAACTTCGTCGTTGCTTCAAGGAGTCTCCGCACAGAGCAGTGGATCACGAAATGCTCGAATTGCAAGATGATCTTTCTTATAAGGAGCATCCGATCCGCATCCTCGATGAATCTGAACGTCGAACCCGTCAGAAGGTTACCAAGTTCCTCAAAGTTCAGTGGTCAAATCATACTGAAGATGACGCGAGGATAGCCTCCGTGCTGAATACCCCGAACTTTTCCCTTCTACCTCTTAATTCTCGGGACGAGAATTCTTGTTAGTGGAGGAGATTTGTAACACCCCATGTATTAAGCTACAGTGATCACCCTTTTGATTATGCCAGGTCATCATGATCAACAGTGCTTAAATATCATTTGGATCATATCTCTTTTCAAATTCAAATTCAAATGGAAATTCAAACTAAAAGTGGAAAAAAAAGTTGTTCAAATTTGAAAACTAAATGTTCATAATATTGTAAATATTCCAGAGACAATTCTAAAATTATATTCAACATATACTAAATAAATTATGTGACTCTAACAACCACAAAACAGGGATATTTAATCCTTATTCTTTTATTTAAAATCCAAATAAAATTCACTTGCCTCCAAACCTTTTTATAACAGAGCTAGAAATTGCACTATAAATATGTGGCTAGTTCACCTATTTTACAAAAGTCTATTTGGGGCTAAACAATTTGCAAAACAGGAGCTAAAAAGAAAAACAGAGAAGAAAATAAAATAAAAAGAAAAGGCCCGTTGTGGCTGGGCTCTAGTCTACAGCACCGGCCCAGCCCACCCCGCGCTTTTCCCTACCTCACTGCTCCCCGCGCGCTGTCGCCGCACGAGCGCTCGCCGCGCCCGGCCCCCCTCACTCGCTGCTCAACAACGCATGCCCGCACCCTCTTGCGTAGATAAGGACCCCTCTCCCTCTCCCCGAACCCTAGCGCGCCCTCATTCCCCCTCATCGTTCCTCTCCCTCGTCTCTCTCCTCTCTCCCGACCGCCCTGTCGCCGCGCCATCATCGTTGTCGTGGACTCCAGCTGCCCCTCGCCGTGCCGTTGAGACTTGGAGCTCCGCCGACCTAACCTACATCATCTACAAGCACCAGGTCGAGCCGGGGAGCCTTCAAGCTGCCGGATCGAACCGGTCCCTTCTTCTACATGGCCGGCGTCGACCGTCGAATCCAGCATCCCCTGCGCTCCAAAGCTCACACCGGCCTTTCATGTGCCTCGCGGTGAGCTCCTCCCCTCCCCCATTCCTAACCTTGCGCCGCGTAGCTCGCCGTAGCTAGCTCGCCGCCTCGCCGTGTTTTCTGCCGCCGCTCGAACTCGCCGCTGTCGTCGCTTCCGATCACCGTAGCCCATGCCGTTGGGTTAGATCGACACAGTGATGTTCCCGCGTTCGAATGAGCCCAAACGCGCGCGCTAAAACCCACCGCGGCCGTGATCCCATGCAACGCCCGAGAGCTCCGCCACCAACGTGCTCACCGATGTCTATTCCGGCCTCCTCAGCTCCGACCACCGCCACCATGAGATGCGCCATGTAGTGCTCGTTCGAGCAAGACAAACCACGGCCAAAACGGTGCCCTACAGAGAGATTCCGGGCTCGTCGGAGTTGCTCGCCGTCGTGCGAGCTCGGATGGAGAGCTCCGGTGGCCAACGTCCAGCGTGGCGCCGACATGGCGCGCCCTGTGTCACTGACACTGGGTCCCACTAGGCCCAGTTGACCGAGTCAGCGCGGCCCCGCCCACTGACATGTGGGGCCCAGCAGTTAAAATGATTTTAGGTAAATATATATTCTGTTAATTAATTAATTAATTTAAACACTAATTAGACACTGACAATGGGCCCCGCTAGATAATTAGTATAAGTTTAGTCAAATTAACCCCCTTTAATTAGCTGAGTCACTGACCAGTGGGTCCCACTGGACCCACAGGTCAGGTTTGACCTGGTCAGCTGCACTGTTGACTGCTGACGTCACCTCTACATCATGATGATGTCATATTTTACTATTCTGGATATTTCGAATTTAAATAAATTAAATAAATCCAAAAAATCAATTAAATCTTTAGAAATTCATATAAAATAATCCGTAGCTCAGATCGAAAAACTTTGTACATGAAAGTTGCTTAGAATTTTGAGATGAATCCGAATACGCGGTCCGTTCGTCCGTCACACGTCCCTAACTATCCAAACATGGAACCGTTCCCCTCCGGTCATCTGTCTGACAAATGTCCGGAACCGGGAAAACATCCCGGATGGATTCCCCCTTCCTCGGTGACGTGCAACCATATGTTAGGTCACCCCTAGCATCGCGTATTTGCCATGCTATGCTTTGTGATGCTTTGATTGCTCTGTTATTTATTGTGCTTCCCCTGCGTTACTTCTTTCCGGTAGATTCCGGTACCGACGTAGTCCCCGAGACCGACGCAGCTCCGGAGATCGACGACCTCACTAATGAACCTGCCTTTGCCGCCGAGCAACCAGGCAAGCACCCCCCCCCTTGAGCATACCGATATCGCCTATTCTTTCTCTCTCATGCTTGCATTAGAATTGCTGCTGCTACTGCTTTACCTATTCTGATGCATAGCCTGTTTACTGTAACCTGCTATTGAAACCTTACTTGCTTATCCTAAACTGTCTAGTATAGGCTGGGTAGAGATCTATCGATGACCCCACTTGTCCTGACTGCCCCGCTAGATTATCAGAAGACCCGATCAACGGGATCGAAGACCAGGCCCTGGCACCGCACATCACCCCCCCTTAGTTGTAACGACACTGCAGCGTTACTATCGTGTGCCGAGGGTGATACCTCGTGTAGCACTTCTGATGTTAACTCTGTAGAGTAGCTAATTGGTCATGGTCATCAAGGGTGATTCCTTCTTCACCACCTCCGATAACGACGCCGTCGTACAACACCTCAAGTGTGAACCCAGCGAGGGTGATTCCTCCGAGTTCACCTTGACGGATACATTGAGTAGGAATCCAACGAGGGTGATACCTCGGATTCCCCTGATGTTGTGGACACACGGATAATTGGACTTTACACTGTTACTTGGACGGCGGGTCGACCCTGAGGGGTACCCGCGTGTGATGTGAAGACGGGTTAACCTGGATGGTGCCCGAGTGATGAATACGAGGCGTGGCCGGACATTCTTGGCCCTTGCCGCAAGTCCTCGAGATGGGGCGACGGGGTCACATCTTTCGTGAGTCTCTGCTCGTTACCGCAACCCCCAAGGTACTAACGATTTGGATATTTGATTCGAGTGGGCCTCTGGCCCGATAGCACTAACCATCACACGGGAATAAATATGGGTACTCTGCATCATGGCATCAGCCGAAAGTTCTGTCAGACGTCCAATTCAGCATTGTGGCATGGTCGGATCGTACCGACCATTCGAGGCGGTGCTGGTATCCACCCTGCACACAACGACCCGGAGTGCACAGGGTGATGGCCCAAGACCCCTGAACGCTTAGGTTGTAGGCCGGCGGGGACCTCTCTGCTGAGCTCTAGGTAGGGTTGCGGTGTGTCGTTTGGCCGAGGTCGGGCATGACCCAGAAAAGTGTGTCCGGCTGGAGTTAAGCGAGCGTGGTGGGTAAGTTGGTGCACCCCTGCATGGAAGAACTAATCTATGCATAGCCGGATCCTCGGTAACGGACACTCAGAGTTGTATCCCGATCGATACAACTAGAATTGGATACTATGGCTCTGGGTTTGCTTCTCGCAGAGAGTCGAGAAGGGATCTCAGGACGAGGTTGATGACTGTATGGCTCTGGGATTGCTTTCTCGCAGGGAGTCGAGAAAGGATCTCTGGGTGAGGTTGATACTTATTGATACTACTACTTTATACGGTACTAATCTACACTCTTCTAATGCTGCAAGACCTCTGAAGATGCTAGTCTTCGATAGGACTAGGCCTTCTCTCTATTCTGGCATTTTCTGCAGCCCAGTCCACATATACAGCCTCCCCTTGATAATGTTGCATATGTAGTGTAGATCCTTGCTTGCTGAGTACTTCGGATGAGTACTCACGGTTGCTTTGCTTTCTTTTTCCCCCATATCCCTTTTGACGCAACCAAATGGCGGAGCCCCGGATACAGCTGCCCCCGCCGACGATCGCTACTACTACCCTGATGGTGGATACTACTATGAGTTGGCCGAAGACCAGGAGTAGGTTCGGAGGGTCCCAGGCAGGAGGCCTGCGCCTTTCGATCGTAGTGTTTTTCTTTTGCCCCGCCTTTTAAGGGCCTATCTGTGTTTTATTTTATATTTGTACTCAGATATCTGGTGCTTCCGCTGACGCTTGTACGCAAGCTTATGTATTCGAGCCCTCAAGGCCCCTGGCTTGTAATATAAAGCTTGTATGACTTTATTTATGTTTTAGAGTTGTGTTGTGATATCTTCCCGTGAGTCCTTAGGCTTGATCGTGCGCATTTGCGTGTATGATTAGTGCATGATTGAGCCGGGGGCGTCACAAGATCCTAAGCTTGGGGATGCCCAAGGCACCCCAAGGTAATATTCAAGGACAACCAAGAGCCTAAGCTTGGGGATGCCCCGGAAGGCATCCCCTCTTTCGTCTTCGTCTATCGGTAACTTTACTTGAGGCTATATTTTTATTCACCACATGATATGTGTTTTGCTTGGAGCGTCTTGTATGATTTGAGTCTTTGCTTTTTAGTTTGCCCCAATCATCCTTGCTGTACACACCTTTTGAGAGAGACACGCATGAATCGTGATTTATTAGAATACTCTTTGTGCTTCACTTATATCTTTTGAGCTAGGCAATTTTGCTCTAGTGCTTCACTTATATCTTTTTAGAGCACAGCGGTGGTTTTATTTTATAGAAATTGATGAACTCTCATGCTTCACTTATATTATTTTGAGAGTCTTTAAAACAGCATGGAAATTTGCTTTGGTTATAAATTTAGTCCTAATACGATAGGCATCCAAGAGGGATATAAGAAAAACTTTCATATAAAGTTCATTGAATACTATGAGAAGTTTGATTCCTTATGATTGTTTTGAGATATGAAGATGGTGATATTAGAGTCATGCTAGTGAGTAGTTGTGAATTTGAGAAATACTTGTGTTAAGGTTTGTGAGTCCCGTAGCATGCACGTATGGTGAACCGTTATGTAACGAAGTTGGAGCATGAGATATTTTTTGATTGTCATCCTTTGTGTGGAGGTCGGGATCGTGCGATGGTTAACTCCTACCAACCCTTCCCCTAGGAGCATGCGTCTAGTACTTTGTTTCGATGACTAATAGATTTTTGCAATAAGTATGTGAGTTCTTTATGACTAATGTTGAGTCCATGGATTATACGCACTCTCACCCTTCGACCTTTGCTAGCCTTTCTAGTGCCGCGCAATTTTCGCCGGTACCATAAACCCACCATCTACCTTCCTCAAAACAGCCACCATACCTACCTATTATGGCATTTCCATAGCCATTCTGAGATATATTGCCATGCAACTTTCCACCGTTCCGTTTATTATGACACGCATCATCATTGTCATATTGCTTTGCATGATCATGTAGTTGACATCGTATTTGTGGCAAAGCCACCGTTCATAATTCTTTCATACATGTCACTCTTGATTCATTGCACATTCCGGTACACCGCCGGAGGCATTCATATAGAGTCATATTTTGTTCTAGTATCGAGTTGTAATTTTTGAGTTGTAAGTAAATAGAAGTATGATGATTTTCAGTATTAGAGCATTGTCCCATGTGAGAAAAAAAAGAGAAAAGAAAGAAAGAAAGAAAAAAAGAAAAGAAGAAAGAAAAAAGAAAAGAAGAAAGAAAAAAAATGAGAGAAAAAGAGAGAAGGGGCAATGTTACTATCCTTTTTCCATACTTGGGCTTCAAAGTAGCACCATGATCTTCATGATAGAGAGTCTCCTATGTTGTCACTTTCATATACTAGTGGGAATTTTTCATTATAGAACTTGGCTTGTATATTCCAATGATGGGCTTCCTCAAATTGCCCTAGGTCTTCATGAGCAAGCAAGTTGGATGCACACCCACTTAGTTTTCTTTTTGAGCTTTCATAAGCTTATAGCTCTAGTGCATCCGTTGCAAGGCAATCCCTACTCACTCACATCGATATCTATTGATGGGCATCTCCATAGCCCGTTGATACACCTAGTTGATGTGAGACTATCTCCCTCTTTTTGTCTTCTCCACAACCACCTTCTATTCCACCTATAGTGCCATGTCCATGGCTCACGCTCATGTATTGCGTGAAAGTTGAAAAAGTTTGTGAATACTAAAGTATGAAATAATTGCTTGGCCAAAACCGGGGTTGTGCATGATTTGAGTATTTTTGTGTGATGAAGATGGAGCATAGCCAGACTATATGATTTAGTAGGGATAAGCTTTCTTTGGCCATGTTATTTTGAGAAGACATAATTATCTTGTTAGTATGCTTGAAGTATTATTGTTTTTATGTCAATATTAAACTTTTGTTTTGAATCTTACGAATCTGAACATTCATGCCACAATAAAGAAATTACATGGATAAATATGTTAGGTAGCATTCCACATCAAAAATTCTGTTTTTATCATTTACCTACTCGAGGACGAGCAGGAATTAAGCTTGGGGATGCTTGATACGTCTCCAACGTATCTATAATTTTTGATTGTTCGATGCTATTATATTATCTATTTTGGATGTTTTATATGCATTAATATGCTATTTTATATTATTTTTGGGACTAACCTATTAACCTAGAGCCCAGTGCCAGTTTCTGTTTTTTCCCTGTTTTTGAGTTTCGTAGAAAAGGAATACCAAACGGAGTCCAAACGGAATAAAACTTTCACGATGATCTTTCTTGGACCAAAAGGAAACCAGGAGACTTGGAGATGAAGTTGGAGGAACCACGAGGCGGCCATAAGGACTCCTGACCTAATTCTTTTGCCTATATATACTCTTATATGCCCAAACCACCAGAGGCATCCATGAAAAGACTTTTCCACCGCCGCAACCTTCTGTACCCGTGAGATCCCATCTAGGGGCCTTTTCCGCATCCTGCCGGTGGGGGATTCGATCACGAAGGGCTTCTATATCAACACCATTGCCCTTCCGATGAAGCGTGAGTAGTTTACCTCAGACCTACAGGTCCATAGCTAGTAGCTAGATGGCTTTTTCTCTCTCTTTGATTCTCAATACCACGTTCTCCTCGATGTTCTTGGAGATCTATTCGATGTAATACTTTTTTGCGGTGTGTTTGCCGAGATCCGATGAATTGTGGATTTATGATCAGCTTATCTATGAATATTATTTGAATCTTCTCTGAATACTTTTATGCATGATTTGATATCTTTGCAAGTCTCTTCGAACTATCGATTTGGTTTGGCCAACTAGATTGGTTTTTCTTGCAATGGGAGAAGTGCTTAGCTTTGGGTTCAATCTTGCGGTGTCCTTTCCCAGTGATAGTAGGGGCAGCAAGGCACGTATTGTATTGTTGCCATCGAGGATAAAAAGATGGGGTTTTCATCATAATGCTTGAGTTAATTCCTCTACATCATGTCATCTTTCTTAATGCGTTACTCTGTTCTTCATGAACTTAATACTCTAGATGCAGGCAGGAGTCAGTCGATGTGTGGAGTAATAGTAGTAGATGCAGAATTGTTTCGGTCTAGTTCACACGGACGTGATGCCTATATTCATGATCATTGCCTTAGATATCGTCATAACTTTGCGCTTTTCTATCAATTGCTCGGCAGTAATTTGTTCACCCACGTATTATTTTCTATCTTGAGAGAAGCCTCTAGTGAAACCTATGGCCCCCGGGTCTATTTTCCATCATACAATCTTCTACTTTCCAATCTACGAGTTTCCGATCTACTATTCTGCAATTTTTACTTTCCAATCTATAAAATAAAAATACCAAAAAATATTTACTTTACCGTTTATCTATCTCTATCATATCTCACTTTTGTGAGTAACCGTGACAGGATTGACAGCCACTTATCGCGTTGGGTGCAAGTTTGGTGTTTGTTTGTGCAGGTATTCGGTGACTTGCGTGTTGTCTCCTACTGGATTGATACCTTGGTTCTCAAAACTGAGGGAAATACTTACTCTACTTTGCTCCATCACCCTTTCCTCTTCAAGGGGAAAACCAACGCAAGCTCAAGAAGTAGCACATATGATCCAACTCTTTAGGATCTACAACTTTCTGCCATAGTTTGTTGAAGAAATCACAGAGCTCAATGAGTGTGTTTCTTATATCTTTGTCCATCAGATTCCTGATAGCCACCGAGATGATTTGTGTCAACATTACATGGCAATCATGTGACTTCATGTGTCCCAACTTTATTTTACCTGAGCTCACATCCATGAGACTTCTGATGTTTGCGGAGTACGAAGAGGATGTCTTAACTGACAACAAATAGTTGAAGAACTCTATTGCTTCTTTTGTACTGAAATTGTAACTCTGGCGAGCGTGGAGGAATTTTGTTAGCATCTTCTACTTCACTCTTGTGTTTTGATTGATCACCAAGCATATCGAGTCGTGCACCGTCACCATCATTTGTTTTACCTTTAATCTTGAGCAGAGTACCAAGGATGCTTTCACATATGTTCTTCTCTATGTGCATGACATTGATGCAGTGACGTACACGTAGAATCTCCCAGTAAGGTAATTTCTAGAACACCGATTTCTTCTTAAACACTTGACCCTTGGGTTTTTGTTTCACCGTCAAAGCGTGGTTCTTGCCAAGCACAACATTAATTTGTTTAGCCATGTTGTGGACCACCTCCCCAGCATAGGGTCTTGGGCCCAAACCTACCTCTGCCGTACCATCAAATTCAGCTTTCATCTTTTGGTATGGGTGATTTCTCCGTAAGAACCTACGATGATGCAAATACACGGTTTTGCATGAGTTAGGAAGAAATCTGCTAGCTGTCCTATCCATGCATGTGACACACCCTACATCTCCCTTTGTTTTCTGCCCCGATGTGTTGCCTAATGCCGGCATATCTTGAATGGTGTGCAGCAGCATCGCATGTAGATCGAAAATCTCCTTTTTGTAAGCATCATAACATTTTACAGCAGGCTCTTTTACCCACAGTGTCAGCAGTTCTTCTACCAGTAGCTGAAAGTAAATGTCGATGTCATTTCCAGGTTGCTTCGGGCATTGGATAATCATTAACATCATAATGTATTTTTTCTTCATACACAACCAGGGAGCTAGGTTATATATGCACAGAAGCACCGGCCATGTGCTGTGATTGGTGCTCATATCGCCAAAAGGATTCATCCCGTTAGTACACTCCCCGAGCCTTATACTTCTAGGATCCTCGGCAAAGTCTTTAAACTTGTTGTCGATTAATTCCCACTGAGCCCCATCTTTCAGGTGCCTCATATATTTATCCGCAGTTTGCTCATCATGATGCCACCGCAACCTCTTTGCCTCTCTAGGGTTTGCAAACAAACGCCTCAACCTTGGAATTAAAGGCAAGTACCAAACAACCTTGAACGGGATTCCTGTCTTGATCTCGTCGTCCAATTTGTACTTGTCCTTTGCTCTCCTGCGCTTGTATCATGCATGCTTGCATATGGGACATGCACGCAAATCTTTGTACTCACCATGGTACAATATACAATCATTCACACAAGCGTGTATCTTCTGTACTTCAAGTTCCAATGGGTAAACAATTTTCTTCGCTTCGTTCATGCTTTTGGGGAGCACATTATCTTCTGGAAGAATTTCTTTGAAAAGACCTAACAACTCTGTGAAGCCCTTGTTTGATAGACCGTTTGCTGCTTTAAATCTGAGAAGCGCTAGTGTGGCACTCAACTTGGAATATTTCTTTTTGCAACCTGCATACAAATCTTTCTTGGAGTCTGCATCAATGGTTGGCAGATCCTTGTACCCAATCATATCCTTTTTGGGCCCTTGAAATCTACAATCATAGCAGCAAAATCTGGCATATCAAGGTCATCGTCATCATCTGCGTCGCCGTCTTGGTTTTCCAGTGGGGGTTTCCGCTTTCCGGTGTTCCATTGGTAGCTTGACGCCTCAGCCCCGATGTTAGATTCAACATCCATGTGACTCTGACCAGGTTTTGGCATCTCGCAGCCCTGGGTATATTCATCCGTGACCTGATCTTCACCGTGTCTGGTCCAACGTGTATATCCATCCATGAATCCCCGAGTGAATAAGTGGAACTCGACATGTTTAACTTCATGTGACTCTGTATTGGCACAATGACTGCATGGACACAGGATGTAATCCCCATGGCCAATTCTCTTCTTTGTACTTTCAGCCAAATTCATGAACTTCGTCACGCCACTGCCAAAATTTGAGCTTCTCCATTCTCCATCCATTCATATCGTTCCATATGCACCACACGAAGGGTAATTAAAAACAAAACAACAACATTAATACACGGATTAACTGATGCCCAAAGATGCGTGCTTAAATCACAAGATTTTATTTTCATAATTATAGAGGGCGCTCCATATTGTTATCCAGCCGTGCGATGACAAAAATTAATGGCCAATCAATTTACACGCAGAGTACTACAGCACTACCCTTAGGAATTGAATACCTTAATTAAGCCACTCACGAAAAGAATACCTTAATTAATTAGCCACGCGGTGACCTCCACCCAGTAGATAGAGAAGCGCGATGCGGCGGCACGCCGAGACAGCAGGGTTGAGGAGCAAAGCTTAGTTCGGCTACCGCCTGAAGTTCGACCTCCACTATCCCGCCATCGACCGCGATGGGTGTGCTCCAATCACGCTGCCGCCGACCTCGATGGTTGAGCTCCTCCTATCTCCCGCCGCAGACCGAGGATTGACCTCCTATGACGCCGCCACCACCCATCGACCGAGGATTGACCTCTTATCCGGTAGCCACTGCCTCGGCCGCCGCCGCCATCTCTATCTGCAGAGCGGCTGTTTTATTTTTGACGGATATCCGCAGAGCGGCTGCTTATACTAATAAGTATTACAGTAACTCAATTATTGCAGCCCCATATGTATAGGGTAGTACATCACATACGGTTATGTCATGGCAACCGTGTCTCACCTATGTTGTCTTCTCACACGGTTTGGTGCGGAAATCGTGTGTGAAGTTGTAATACCTAACACGAACGACATGTATAAACAGTGTGCCGTATACAACATAGTGCGATAAGCTCGTAGTTCCTTACCGTTAGCTTATCCCCACAGTTTCCCCATTTCCCCCAAATCTCTAGATAGCCCCCAAATTCCCTCTCGTGGTGCTGACATTGGTGGAATGCGGACGAGTGGTGCTGATGGTTTCGATGCGGCTGCTCCCGCTCGTATCACCGCTCTCGGCAGCGCCTCCACGACGGCGGTCACCGCCGAGCACTTGCCTAAGGTCATCAGAAGGCAGGTGTACTATGGATCCGAATCGTCCTGTCAGGTTCCAATATATCCCGATCTTTTTTAGCATACCCAAAGTAGCTCCCTGCTAAATCTGCCTTGAATGCCCCTCCCTAGGAAAGCGATCAACCGCCGGACTGGAGCATGACTCCAGACTCCCGCAACACGAGTTCAAGTCCGAGTTTTGCGCCATCGAGAAGTACCAAAAGCTGAGTTGTGTGCACGGGCACACTCCCGCTCGACGTGTATGCACGGTGGGATTCGACATTGGCAGACGGTTTCTCAGTTGCCCCTTAGAGGTTAGTGCTAAGTTCATCATTTTAGTTGAGTTAATGCCACTGCTCATCCTGAATACTATTTAACATTGGCAGGGATATGAGGCTTGTGCCTTTGTTAACTGGCAGGATGAAGAATGGCATGGCAGGGCTCGAAGTGTTATCATGAAGCTCGTAGAAGATAACGTAAAGCTGAAGAAGAAACTGACTGGTCTGGAGTGTACAATCAGTACGATGAAGGAAGAAAGTATCAATCACAGGCAACGGATGAAAGCAAGAGACAAGAAGGAACTAGCATGTGTAGTTGTGGTTGTCTCATTAGCCATGTTCTATGTGCTGTTTGCAATGATGATTAGGGGTTTTGTTTGACAGTATTGCTAAAGCACAGCTAGATGTACTCTAAGTAATGCACATCTAGGTCCTATGCCATTGATGTTACGCGAAGATTCATGCAGATACTTTCCTTTGTCTTTTTTCTTTTCCTTTGTAGTTTGATTATTACTGGCTTCATCAATAAGACGAGCTCAATGTATTGCTTGACAACTGTCCTACTCCGTTCATACCGATGCATAAGTCACATTACGAAAACCAAATAATCTTAAAACTCGTTCCTTATTTTTTGTCCTGAAAAAAGTAATAAGCCAATAAGAGTCCTGGGGTTTGTATGCATTCAATGACTTTAGACTACTTAGCATAACATGCAATGGTCAATTCTCTGCATGCAATGGTATTGTTTACCAAATAATCATCAAGTTCTCTCTTTTTTCGCCACCTAGGTCGCTGGTACGGAGGGAGTAGTACTATGAAAAATGCTTGTTTCATATTTGGACGCTCCAACATGTGTGCGTAATTATCACATTGAGAACTATGCAACCCCAGGAATTTGGAGCGACTAGGTATGGGTATAAATAATTGCGGTTGATTATATCAGCGGTTACATAATACGTCAATCCTCTGCTTCAATTGACATTCCTCTTCTCTGCATACCCCGCCTAAGTGTCCACCATCTTCATCATCCCCGGCCGGCCACGCTATACACTTGCACACACTCTGCAATCTCGCTTTCTTGTGGTTTGTATGCGTACCACAGCCATGTCGAGCGACAGGAAGGACGATAGTTCCGCCAGCAGTCTGGCGCCGATGATAGGTTAACATTGGAATCATACCACTCGTCTTCCATGAGTCCGATGTCGAGCCCAGACCTCGATTTTATCCGAACCATGGAAGGGACGCCGCCTCCGGAGTCGTCAGACGATAACTAGATGGACGAGGAGCCGTTGGAGGATGAAGAAGAGAACGACGATGATGAGGAGGAGGAATGGTCGAACGAGGAGGACGACGACGACATTAGCAACGATGATGACGGCGGCGGCGATGAAGAGCCAACGGTCAGCGGCAAGAAGCGTCCTCGCCAAGACGATGTCGCGGGGCCATCCAACAACAACAACAAGAAGGACTAAATAAGCAGACTGTATATATCTCTGTTTCCGTTCGCTCATATTAATTCGTTATCTATTTCCCCTGTCAATCTCATCGCAGACGGTTAATAATAAGTATTCGACAGAGATCTTTTACATTATCGCCCACAGGTTGGTTTCTTGAATTGTGTGCCCTGTCGAGCACACAATTCACAAAAAAGACCGTTTGGGCTATCTATAAAGATCAAACACAATTCTGATTACCGACCTGTTTGCCGGGTATCACACACATCTTGTTACGCCGAATCGTTTGTGTTTAACTCAATTATCGCAAATGGTTTATCCGAGTGAACTATATGCCGTATATCGCACACAACTTGATCTGGCTGCCCGTTTCTGTTGTTCTGTCTCATCACAAATAGTTCGTATGGATCAACCGTATGCCCCGCATCGCACACGCAACTAAAGTCTGAACCGTGTTTGATGTATCCGCCATCGCAAATGTTTTGCATCTTTTTTGATGATTTTTTTACATCATTGTTTGTGATTAATGCATCGCACACAGTTTCATCGAAGGGTCTCTAATTGTAGTGTCACGTTAGCAGCATCCTGCAGTAGTGTTTGGAGATGAGTCTCATGAGTTTAATTTCTCCAAGTTTAGTAGACAATCCGGTAATAAAGAATTACCTAGTAAGGATGAAATAATTGGTCTTGCCTCTATTGCCGTGCCTCCGACTGATCCTTTAGAACAATATTTGCTCGACAATGAAAATGATATGCACTTGCGTGAAAGAAATGAAATAGATAAAATATTCTTTGAACAACAACCTATCCTAAAATACAATTTGCCTATTGAAACTCTAGGAGGTCCTCCTCCACCTAAAGGTGATCCTGTGTTTGAATTAAAACAATTGCCAGACACTTTGAAATATGCTTATCTTGATGAGAAAAAGATATATCATGTTATTATTAGTGCTAACCTTTCAGAGCATGAAGAAGAAAGATTATTAAAAATTCTACACCGAGTTGCTATTGGATATACTCTTGATGATCTTAAGAGCATTAGTCCCACTCTCTGTTAGCAAAAGATTAATATGGAGCCTGATGCTAAACCCGTTGTTGATCACCAACGACGGTTGAATCCAAAAATGAAAGAAGTGGTAAGAACTGAAATATTAAAGCTTCTGGAAGCAGGTATAATATATCCCATAGCTGATAGTAGATGGGTAAGTCATATTCATTGTGTCCCTATGAAGGGAGGTATTGCTGTTGTTCCTAATGATAAAAATGAACTTATTCCACAAAGAATTGGTACTGGCTATAGAATGGTAATTGACTTTAGAAAATTAAATAAAGCTACTAGAAAGGATCATTACCCTTTGCCTTTTATTGACCAAATGCTAGAAAGATTATCTAAGCACACACACTTTTGTTTCCTTGATGGATATTCTGGTTTCTCTCAAATACCTGTATCACAACCTGATCAAGAGAAAACCACATAACTTGTCCTTTTGGAACTTATGCTTATAGATGTATGCCTTTTGGTTTATGCAATGCACCTGCTACCTTTCAAATATGTATGACTGCTATATTCTCTGGTTTCTGTGAAAAGATTGTGGAGGTTTTCATGGATGATTTTTTTCGTTTACGGAACTTCTTTTAATAATTGCTTAAGCAACCTTGATTGAGTTTTGCAGAGATGTGAACAAACTAATCTTGTCTTGAATTGGGAGAAGTGCCACTTTATGGTTAATGAAGGTATTGTCTTGGGGCATAACATTTCTGAATGAGGTATTGAGGTGGATAAAGCTAAAGTTGATGCAACTGAGAAAATGCCATGTCCTGAAGATATTAAAGGTATTCGTAGTTTCCTTCGTCATGCTGGTTTCTATAGGAGGTTTATTAAAGACTTCTCTAAAATTTCTAGGCCTCTTACTAATCTTTTACAAAAGGATGTTCCATTTGTTTTTTATGATGATTGTGTATAAGCCTTTGAAACACTAAAGAAAGCCTTAACTTCTGCACCTATTGTTCAACCACCTGATTGGAACTTGCCTCTTGAAATTATGTGCGATGCTAGTGATTATGCTGTTGGTGCTGTTCTAGGACAAAGAGTTGATAAGAAATTAAATGTTATCCATTATGCTAGTAAAACTCTAGACAGTGCTCAAAGAAATTATGCTACTACTGAAAAAGAATTTTTAGCAGTTGTGTTTGCTTGTGATAAATTCAGATCTTACATTGTTGACTCCAAAGTAATTGTTCACACTAATCATGCTGCTATATAATATCTTATGGAAAATAAAGATGCTAAGCCTAGAATCATTAGGTGGGTTCTCTTGCTACAAGAATTTGATTTACATATCACCGATAGGAAAGGAGCCTAGAACCCCGTAGCTGATAACTTGTCTAGGTTAGAAAATATTTTTGATTACCCACTACCTATTGATGATAGTTTTCCTGATGAACAACTAGCTGTAATAAATGTTTCTCATAATACTCCTTGGTATGCTGACTATGCTAATTACATTGTTGCTAAATATATACCACATAGTTTCACATACCAACAAAAGAAAAAAATCTTCTATGATTTAAGACATTAGTTTTGGGATGACCCACATCTTTATAAAGAAGTTGTAGATGGTATTATTAGACGTTGTGTACCTGAGCATGAACAAGAACAAATCCTATAAAAATGTCACTCCGAAGCCTATGGAGGACATCATGCGGGAGATAGAACTGCTCACAAGGTATTGCAATCTGGTTTTTATTGGCCTACTCTCTTCAAGGATGCCCGTAAGTTTGTTTTGTCTTGTGATGAATGTCAAAGAATTGGTAATATCGGTAAGCATCGGGAAATGCCTATGAATTATTCACTTGTTGTTGAACCCTTTGATGTTTGGGGTTTTGATTATATGGGACCTTTTCCTTCCTCTAATGGGTATACTCATATTTTGGTTGCTGTTGATTATGTTACTAAGTGGGTAGAAGCTATTCCAACTAGTAGTGCTGATCATCACACCTCCATTAAAATGCTTAAAGAAGTTATTTTCCCAAGGTTTGGAGTCCCTAGATACTTAATGACTGTTGGTGGTTTACACTTTAGTCATGGTGCTTTCCGTAAAATGCTTGCTAAATATGATGTTAACCATAGAATTGCATCACCCTATTATCCTCAATCTAGTGGTCAAGTAGAACTTAGCAATAGAGAAATAAAACTAATATTACAAAAGACTGTCAATAGGTCCCGAAAGAATTGGTCTAAGAAATTGGATGATGCACTTTGGGCCTACAGAACATCTTACAAAAATCCTATGGGTATGTCTCCATACAAAATGGTTTATGAAAAAGCTTGTCATTTGCCCCTTGATTTAGAACATAAAGCATATTGGGTAATTAAAGAACTTAATTATGACTTCAAGCTTGCCGGTGAAAAGAGGTTATTTGATATTATCTCACTAGATGAATGGAGAACCCAAGCTTATGAAAATGCCAAACTATTCAAAGAAAAAGTTAAAATATGGCACGATAAAAGAATCCAAAAGCGGGAATTCAAAGTTGGAGAATATGTTCTTTTGTACAACTCTTGTTTTAGATTCTTTGCAGGAAAACTTGTCTCCAAATGGGAAGGACCATATATTATTGAAGAGGTGTATCGCTCTGGAGCTATCAAAATTAATAATGCCGAAGGTACTAACCCGAAGGTGGTCAATGGACAAAGAATTAAACACTATATCTCAGGTACGCATATTAATGTTGAAAGCAATGTTATCTAAACCATGACACCAGAGGAGCACATAAAAGAAACCTTCCAGAACACTCCAAAATCCTGAAAAAGAGGAGGTACATGATACGGTAAGTAAACGGACTCCGAAAAATCCGCAAAAATATTTTCTGCAGTTTTGGAATATTACAAAATTTGGAACATAAGAAATAACTAGGAAGGCAAGCGAGGAGGGCACGATACACCAGGGCATGCCTGCCTTGCCTGGCGCACCCAGGTGGGTTGTGCCCACCTCGGGAACCTTCCCGGCTCCGTTTTCCTCCCGTTTGCTTGTTTCCCAAGATAAAAAATCTTTATATACCCCCTGAACGTATTAACCACCGTATCACGGAGAAATCCTCTATTCTTGTTTCGTGATGTTTTCCTGACAGATCTGAAAATATGTCATCTCAAGATTCAGAGGGAGAGAGCTATGTTGCAGACTATATTGTAGACCCCAAGGTCTACGGGGATGTGGAGCGTCACGGCTGGACAACTGAAGAAGAAGAAGATTATGACTTAAAGGAACGGAAGAGGCAAGCTCTGATGAAGACGAAGTCCCACTACCTCAACCTGGGGACTTGCACGTGGAATTCTAGACGTCAAGTCTCCCTAATAAAGCAAAGAAACCTAAGATCCAGTTTATCCCCTTTCATCTTCTGCAGGAAAACAAGCATGCACTATGTGAAAAGATACTAAAGCTTGAGCAAGAGATCGAGGGCCTGAAGGAGGAAAATTTTATCCTCAAGCGTAAACTGAGGAAGAAGAACACTGCTACCTCATCACCACCACATTCATCATCTTCCCCACCAAAGGAGACTTGAGTGCACGGGTATGGGCACTCCCCTTGGCTTGTGCCAAGCTTGGGGGAGGTGCCCCGGTATCGTATCACCATCACTTTCATTACCTTTACCTATTTTAGTTCGATCCATAGTTATTTCGTGATTTAGTTGAATAAAAGTTTAGTATGATCTACTTTAGAGTATTAGTTTCGTGATCTATCTATGTAATCGAGTGAGAGCTATATAATAAAGTTAGCTTGAGTTTTTTTGCCTCTTTACTTTCTTGTTGCAATCAAATAAAGGAAATAAATGGAAAATATCATATGCTAATCCTATGGTGAGTAATGACATCACATAAGGAAAAGTATAAGTGGTCATTTTTTTTGGTAATTGACAAACACAACATTGGTCAATGATGCAACTCATGAAAGAATTAATAAGGGAAGAGAAGATTTACATGCAAATATACTATCTTGGACATCTTTTATGATTGAGCCCCCATTAAATATTATATGTCAAAATTGTTGATGTTGGACAAGGAAGACAACATAATGAGTTATGTTTGTTCATATTCACATAGAAGTTATATTGTCATAGATCCTTCAACATGTGGTGCTTGCTCAATATCTTTGCTAGCCAAAAATTCTGCACTAAGTAGAGATACTACTTGTGCATCCAAAACCTTAAACCCAAATTCATGTTTTGAGAGTCCACCATACCTACCTATGGATTGAGTAAGATCCTTCAAGTAAGTTGTCATCAGTGCACTAAGGCAATAAAAATTGCTTCTAAATGTGTTTGATCAATTAGTGTAAGAGAAACTTGAGCGTTGTACGAACTTGTGATTGCAAAGTAATAAAAGTGACAGACTGCATAATAAAGGTTGCTATCATAAGGGGCAATATAACGTGACGTTCTTTTGCATTAAGGGATTTGACATACAAACCAAAAAGCGCATGACAACCTCTGCTTCCCTCTGCGAAGGGCCTATGTTTTACTTTTATGTATTTACTTTTATGCAAGAGTCAAAGTATTCTTCCCTATTCCTTTTTATTCTCTTTTTGCAAGCATCATGTAGCGAGGAAAGATCTAGGCACATATATCCAGTTGATTATGAGTGAGCATGAGTTATTATTGTTGACATCACCCTTGAGGTGAATACGTTGGGAGGCGAAACTATAAGCCCCTATCTTCCTATGTGTCTAGTTGAAACTTTTTGCTCATGGGTATGTTGTGAGTGTTAGCAATCATAGAAGACTAAAAGATGGTTGAGTATGTGGACTTGCCAAGAGGCTCCGATACGAGACCCATCCTGAAAATATGATGAATTGTAGTTGCAAAGTTAACCGACAACATAGTTTGTTGGTTTTCAATAGAGTTTATGCTTTATACTTCGATGTTGTGATGAATTGTTACTTGTTCATAAGAAGTTATGTGATAAAGTTTGTTGCTATTATAATAATAAGCATGATGCTACTATGTCCATATTTTGTTCTTATCGACACCTCTCTCTCAAACCATGTGGTCATGTTTTTCGATATCGGCTTTTCCTTAGGACAAGGGGGGTCTAAGCTTGGGGGAGTTGATACATCCATTTTGCATCATGATTCCCTACTGTTATTTATAATGTTTTTATGCATAATAATGCTTTTGGGAGTAATTCTAATGCCTTTTCTCTCATAATATGCAAGGTTTACACAAAGAGGGAGAATGCCGGCAGCTGGAATTCTGACCTGAAAAAGCTATGTCAGAGATACCTATTCTGCACATCTCCAAATGAGCTAAAATTTATGGAGAATTGTTTTGGAACATATAAAAAAATACTGTAGCAAATAACTACCGGAGGGGGGCCACCTGGTGAGCACAAGACACCAGGGCATGCCAGGCCCCACAGGCGTGTCCTGGTGGGTTGTGCTCAGCCCAGCACACCTTCGGTGCCCATCTTCTATTATATAAGTCATTTTGACCTAGAAAAAAATAAGGGGAGGACTTTCGGGACGGAGCGCCGCCGTCTCGAGGCGGAACTTGGGCAGGAGCACTTTTGCCCTCCGGCGGAGCGATTCCGCCGGGGGAACTTCCCTCCCGGAGGGGGAAATCGAAGCCATCGTCATCACCAAAAACCCTCGCATCTTTGGGAGGCCAATCTTCATCAACATCTTCAATAGCACCATCTCCTCTCAAACCCTAGTTCATCTCTTGTGTTCAATCTTTGTACCGGAACCTCAGATTGGTACTTGTGGGTGACTAGTAGTGTTGATTACATCTTGTAGTTCATTACTATATGGTTTATTTTATGGAAGACTATATGTTCAGATCCATTATGCTATTCAATACCCCTCTGATCTTGAGCATGAATATCATTTATGAGTAGTTACTTTTGTTCTTGAGGTCACGGGATAAGTCATGTTGCAAGTAATCATGTGAACTTGATACGTGTTCGATATTTTGATGATATGTATGTTGTGATTCCCTTAGTGGTGTCATGTGAACATCGACTACATGGCACTTCACCATCTTTGGGCCTAAGGGAATGCATTGTGGAGTAGTTATTATATGATGGGTTGCTAGAGTGACTGAAGTTTAAACCCTAGTTTATGCGCTACTTCGTAAGGGACTGATTTGGATCCATATGTTTAATGCTATGGTTAGATTTTATCTTAATACTTTTCTCGTACTTGTGGATGCTTGCGAGGGGGTTAATCATAAGTGGGAGGTTTGTTCAAGTAAGAATAGCACCCAAGCACTGGTCCACCCACATATCAAATTATCAAAGTAGCAAACACAAATCAAATCAACATGGTGAAAGTGACTAGATGAAATTCCCGTGTGCCCTCAAGAACGCTTTGCTTATTATAAGAGACCATTTTGGCTTGTCCTTTGCCACAAAAGGATTGGGCTACCTTGATGCACTTTATTTACCGTTACCGTTACTTGCTCGTTACAAATTATCTTGCTATCAAACTACCTGTTACCGACAATTTCAGTGCTTGCAGACATTACCTTGCAGAAAACCGCTTGTCATTTCCTTCTGCTCCTCGTTGCGTTCGACACTCTTACTTATCGAATGGACTACGATTGACCCCTTATACTTGTGGGTCATCAGTGACTGTTGCCATGGTTAGGGCTTTGTTGTTCTCTTTTTCTCGGTATATCTTAGATCCATAACTGTTGTGGAATATGAATAGTAGTTGTTTATAACAACTTTTGATTCGGCAATCGTTCTATCATTTTGCCGGCTCTAACTTTAGATATACTTAGATGTACCTTTAGCTCTTTGTCCTTTCTACCGGCTCTAGAATCCCAGTAGTCCTTTTGGCCAGCTCTTGAATCACAGTAGGCTTTAGCCAGCTCACACTTTTAAATATCCTTAGATACTTTTGATACGCATAATTTATATGCTTCTAGCCGGCTTATAACTGTTCTTATTATCTTGTAGCTTGGGCCTGTATGCGATCAAAAACCATGGCCCCCAAGAAGGGAACCAAAGTTGTTAAGCCGGTGTTAAGCAAAGCCGCTAACTGGGTCAAGTCTTGCATGACAGAGCTCATGCTTGATGAACTGGCATGACTCGGTTCACTGCCGCCCAAGGACCAGATCGAGTGGCGGGCCCCAGAGGAGGAGACTCGGCCCCAGCCGGGTCAAGGGGAAATTGTTATCTTCGCGGATCACTTAGATAGGGGTTTTCGACCACCGGGTTCCAAGTTCTTCCGCGACATCCTCCGTTACTATGATATCAGACCCCCAGGACCTTGCTCGTAACTCGGTTCTTAATTTGAGCGACTTTCAAGTCTTCTGTGAAGTTTATTTTCAGATAGAGCCAACCGTCATCCTTTACCAAGAGTTCTTTTACTGCGACAGACAGACTGAATGCAGTGGAGGACCGAGTCTGGAATGCGGAGGAGTTACTATCCAGAGGCGAACGAACTGTGCCTTCCCTGACATGAAGCTGGCGAGTTATCCAAAGGGATGGCATAAGACTTTCTTTTATTGCAAGGACCCTTCTCCGAATCAGCAGAAGCCTTTGCCGGGTTACAAATATAACTGGCTTGACTCTTCAAAACAGTTTACTTCTTATGCATATGCAGAAGAGAGCTGGTGCTAGAGCCCCTTTATTCCAAAATCAATGTCTTGATAGCTCATGGGCTTTCAGCGATTGATTTGACCCGGTGCTAGATGAGCTGGCGGATTCAACCCCTTAGCCTCAGAAATCGGCTGATGCACGAATACACGGGCGAGTTAGAATATGACTTGCGTTTCTCTAATAAGGAATTGTCCTCCACTGATCTCATGAAGGTCATCAAAAACCTTCTTGGTGAGACTCGTGAGAAGATCGCAATTGTAGGTCTTGCTCCTTTCTTTGCTGGTAACCCGACACCTGAGGTAAGCCATCTTGATATATCTTCAAATTAATGTAATTACCTTCACTTCCTTTTTTATATGTCGGCTTATGTTTACTTAGAAGAACTCCGACTGGTGGAAAACTGAACCTTTAACCCCTCCTAATGATGGCACTTTGGATGAAATGGAAGAAGAGGATGATGATGATGATGATGATGAGGTAGAAGAGCTTGATTCCTTGGGCCGTCTTCATAATGAACTTGCTGACGCCAACTCTTCACAGGAACAAAGAGGGACCAGCAGAGCCGGCAAGTCAGAGGTAACCCCTACTGCCTCTGACTCGGAAACACTTGGTCAAAGGAAAACCCGGCTGGTGGTTCGTAAGGTACCATTCTCACATCCATCAGCTTACTTGGATATAAACTTATCTTTCAAGAAAACGCATCATGCTGAGAGTCTAAAGAGGAAGACCCGGAGTTCTGGTTGTTGGAGGTATGCCCTAGAGGCAATAATATTGTATTATTATAGTTCCATATTGATAGTTAAGTGTTTATATTTCATGCTATAACTACTATGATCCTGGAATATGGATTCAGTGGAAAACTCATATGCACGTGTGAAATGATAAACAGATAAAATAAAGGTTCCAAATCTTGCCTCTAAGACTAGCTCAAGTGTTATTGATGATCACGTTTTTCGGATCTTAGGGCATAGTTAAGTGTAACGATAGTCCTAAAACAACATTGAGATTATGACGTTGGAAGAACAATCATATTGAATCGACCCAAACTTGTTTGTTATGAATTGAGATAATATCATCTGTAATCAATTGTAATAACATAGAGTGTTAACGTGTGATTTTGCTCCTTAGACCATGAGAGTTTCGTAGTCACTTCTTACCATACGATGGGCTTTGGGGTTGCTCAAACGTCACCTATAACACGGTGATCATAATGACAACTTACAGGTTCATCGGAAAGTTTGACAAGGGACTAGATAGCTCGAGAGTGATTTGCTCCTCCCACAAAAGGAGATATTATTAGGGCCCTCTTGGTGTGATAGTATCCATCATCGTATGGCCAGACATAGGTGACTACGTCACGGGGATGCCGGAACACAATAACGAGAAAGAAGAACAAAACCGGTAATGAGGATTTCGGTATTGTCGGTGTACTAAGTATTGGGCCACTAGTACCCCGTACTTGTGCATGGGCAGTTGTAGCCGTCCTCGCGGCAAGGCTTGCCGGGATCAGCTCGAGGTCGATTCAAGTCATCAAGGAAATTGTCAAGTCAGAAGATCTGAGGATCAGCAGATAAGCAAAGCTGGAAATCGAAGGCCAGTCTCCCCGGCAAGATCCTTGCCGGGATGGCTCGTGGAAGCCCGGCAAGCCTCGGCGCCCAGCAAGCCCTGGCGCCCGGCAAGGCTGGGCGCCCGGCAAGATTCTGCCACTGTGCCACCGCTTCGGCACAGTAACAAGTCTGACATTCTGGCTCCTTCCCTGGGTGCGTGGCGGCATGCCAGTGGAGGAGAGCTTAAGCGGTGCTGATGGGATGGCCCCTTTTTCCATCCCCAAGAAAGTGAGGACACCTAAACGGACACCTCACGGTGCATTAAATGCGCTTGTCCTAATCCGTCAGGGGTTAGGTATGATACCCTGTAGCTACTTTACACCTCAATGTATGTACATTTTGCCACTGTGGAGACCCCTTTGAGCATATAAAAGGAGGCCCAAGGCAACTGCTACAGGGAGGAGGAGAACTTCTGGCCCATTCTGCATCATTGCGAGTGCTCCTGAAGGCTGGGCTCAAGAACATCAATAAGAACACAAAGCAGGAGTAGGGTTTTACGCTGATCAGCGGCCCGAACCTAGGTAAAAACTTCCCGCGTTGATCATTGGTTCCGCTCTTTGCGTATACCTCTCCCCCCGCCGAATCGTAAAGAGGTCTCTCGGGATCCCATAGGTGTCGTACCCCGACATCTTTGGCGCGCCAGGTAGGGGGATTGAAGAGCATCACCAGCCCCGGCAACGTCATCCTTGGTGGTCTCGCTGGCAGTGATCCTGTCCGCTTCGGCGGCAGCATCCCTGGCGGTCTCCTCGATGACGGCGTCGACGTCCATGTGTTCCATCGCGGAGAACTCTGAAGGGCGAAGGAGGAGGATAGAATAAGATCGAGTTTTTGGATTTTGAAGTAACTAAAGATAAAGAGGTAAGAGGAAAAGAATAACTAGCACTCTGAGGCGATCGAGTACCTGCGTCGGGCTGTCGAGAGGTGGCTTCGCCTCTCCCGGCAACTCCGGTTGCCGGGGGTGGGTTGCCGGAGTCAGTGCTTGTCGGCTCCTCCTCAATCCGGACGGGCTCGTCGGCAGGATCTCTTGCCGGGGATGTGCTTGTGGGCGGAGCAGTCGATGAAGGAGGCACAATGGGGCAATCTTCTCCTTGTTGCCGTTCTTCTTCTGCAAACCCAAAGATATCAGCGACAAGAATGAAAGCCTCGGCACCAGCCAACAAAAAAAGGGACAATGAACTTACGCTGGGGGCTGTGCTGGGGGCTGCGCCAAAGATGTCGGGGTACGACACCTATGGGATCCCGAGAGACCCCTTTACGATTCGGCGGAGGGAGAGGTATACGCAAAGAGCAGAACCAATGATCGACGCGGGAAGTTTTTACCCAGGTTCGGGCCACTGATCAGCGTAAAACCCTACTCCTGCTTTGTGTTCTTATTGATGTTCTTGAGCCCAGCCTTCAGGAGCGCTCGCAATGAACAGTACGTTCAAAGAGCAGCTACGCATGCAGAATGGGCCAGAAGTTCTCCTCCTCCCTGTAGCAGTTGCCTTGGGCCTCCTTTTATATGCTCAGAGGGGTCTCCACAGTGGCAAAATGTACATACATTGAGGTGTAAAGTAGCTACAGGGTATCATACCTAACCCCTGATGGATTAGGACAAGCACATTTAATGCACTGTGAGGTGTCCGTTTAGGTGTCCTCACTTTCTTGGGGATGGAAAAAGGGGCCATCCCATCAGCACCGCTTAAGCTCTCCTCCACTGGCATGCCGCCACGCACCCAGGGAAGGAGCCAGAATGTCAGACTTGTTACTGTGCCGAAGCGGTGGCACAGTGGCAGAATCTTGCCGGGCGCCCAGCCCTGCCGCGATCTGGTCTTGCCGGCCACTTTCTTGCCGGGGGATTCGCCGCTCGATGTAGGCTGGCTTGCCGGGACGCCTGATGCGGCTTTCCGAAGGACACGCTTTGTCTTCTTTGGGGGCGAGGGCTCTTCTCGCATCTCCTCTTCGGCCGTGTCTTCGCCGGATGAGTTTTCAGCGACTGCGCCGCCTTCTTCCCCGACAACCTTGCTCTCCTCGGCAGGTTTTGCCTCCACTACCACCTCTGCATCGCTGGCTTCCCACTCTGTGAAGCCAACGCTGCCGGCCTCCGCGGCAAGATTCGCTTCCTCCACTCTGGTAGCGATGTATGCTACCTCCTGATCTGTGGTGGCGCGAATAAGATCTGACTCTTGCCGGACAGGCTTCTCCGTCAGATTGTCGAAGAACTTCTGTGCTTCTTCCTCGCTTGGCTCGACCCAGGTCGGGTCAAGGCCGTGGGCGTTAAACATCGGCAAGAAGGCAATGATCGACCCCAATGCAGAGTTGTTGCACAAGGGGACGATCCTTGCCAGCAGCCGGTGCTTGTCTTCGCGCTGGAATAACTTTTGGCGGAGACCGCCAAGCTGCATAGCAGTCAGGTTATTGTTCAACCCAGGGCGCAGCCTCATGACATCTGCTGCGTTCTTATACTCCCAGGCTGGCCTCCCCCTATTCTGCAGAGGGGCGATGCGGCGGCGGAGGAAGTCGAAGCCGATCATCTCCATCGTCAGCCCGGCAGCCTTCAAGCGGAGGATCCTGGTAGTGGCGATTGTGAGCTTCTCGTCTTCTGTGGCAAGATCGCCCCAATCCTTGCCGCGGACCACCTTCTGTCGCTGGGGATGACAAAAAGGATGAGGATCTGCTTCCTGGATCCAGCACCATTCGGCCCGCCACTCGTCCCACTTTTCGCGGTAAACTCCATCTGGGTATATCTCTTTGTTCCAGGCCCTTGGAATCCAAGCAATAGATCCAGAGAGGGCCTCTCCTTTTTGGATTCAAGGATAGAAATAGTGGCGGAAAAGAGCAGAATTGGGGATCACGCCAGCGAAATTCTCACAAAGGTGGGCAAAGATCGACATGCAAAATACGGCGTTCGGCGTGAAATCAAGAAGGCAGAAGCCGTATGTGTACATGAAGTCGTTGAAGAAATCGGAAAAGGGTGGACAGAGCCCGCAATAAAAGTACGCAGTGAAGAAGGGGTATCTGTCCGATCCACCTTTGGAACAAGCACCTGGGATTACGTGTGTGGCGGGGTGAGCTTGCGTTCCCTTCGCCCACATGCATTGGTATCGCCCCTTCAAAGTTTCTGCGTCGAGCGTCGGAGGGAAGATGACGAGTCTCTTCCGCATCTTCACCAGTTCGCTCTCCGGAACTTTAGTTTTCGCCTCCTTGTCCGTGCCCTTGCCTTTGCTGCCTTGGGCGGCATGGCGACTGTGAAGACGGAAGCCGGGGGGCGGAGCGAGCGTGGGAGCAGCGGGCAGAAGAGAAAAAGGTTTCACTCTGAGCTCGAGCAGAGGAAGGCGATGGCGATGGCTAGATTGGGAAGAAGGGGGGTGAATAGGTTTGCGCCTCCACGACTTCTCCTTTTTATGGGGAAGGAGCGGGGCCACCTTGTTTATCCCCCACTATGAATGCGCCTCTATGGGCGCGAAACAGTTTGCAGCCTTTTTGGCACACTTCCCATGTCGCGCGCTCCGTGCGCGTAGTGGGGGGCACAGTAAAACAAGATCTTTACGAGCAGTTAATTCCCTGCCACGCGTGCCCGTGCACTGTTTGGGCCTAGCCCAACAACGCCTCGCACTCGTGTATGGCCTAGGCCCGGGGGCTCCTGTCGGTGTACTAAGTATTGGGCCACTAGTACCCCGTACTTGTGCACGGGCAGTTGTAGCCGTCCTCGCGGCAAGGCTTGCCGGGATCAGCTCGAGGTCGATTCAAGTCATCAAGGAAATCATCAAGTCAGAAGATCTGAGGATCAGCAGATAAGCAAAGCTGGAAATCGAAGGCCAGCCTCCCCGGCAAGATCCTTGCCGGGATGGCTCGTGGAGCGAACTGGTGAAGATGCGGAAGAGGCTCGTCGTCTTCCCTCCGACGCTCGACGCAGAAACTTTGAAGGGGCGATACCAATGCATGTGGGCTAAGGGAACGCAAGCTCACCACGCCACACGCGTAATCCCAGGTGCTTGTTCCAAAGGTGGATCGGACAGATACCCCTTCTTCACTGCGTACTTTTATTGCGGGCTCTGTCCACCCTTTTCCGATTTCTTCAAGGACATCATGTACACATACGGCTTCCGCGTTCTTGATTTCACGCCGAACGCCGTATTTTGCATGTCGATCTTTGCCCACCTTTGTGAGAATTTCGCTGGCGTGATCCCCAATTCTGCTCTTTTCTGCCACTATTTCTATCCTCGAATCCAAAAAGGAGAGGCTCTCTCTGGATCTATTGCTTGGATTCCAAGGGCCTGGAACAAAGAGATATACCCAGATGGAGTTTACCGCGAAAAGTGGGATGAGTGGCGGGCCGAATGGTGCTGGATCCAGGAAGCAGATCCTCATCCTTTTTGTCATCTCCGGCGACAGAAGGTGGTCCGCGGCAAGGATTGGGGCGATCTTGCCGCAGAAGACGAGAAGCTCACAATCGCCACTACCAGGATCCTCCGCTTGAAGGCTGCCGGGCTGACGATGGAGATGATCGGCTTTGACTTCCTCCGCCGCCGCATCGCCCCTCTGCAGAATAGGGGGAGGCCAGCCTGGGAGTATAAGAACGCAGCAGATGTCATGAGGCTACGCCCTGGGTTGAACAATAACCTGACTGCTATGCAGCTTGGCACTCTCCGCCAAAAGTTATTCCAGCGCGAAGACAAGCACCGGCTGCCGGCAAGGATCGTCCCCTTGTGCAACAACTCTGCATTGGGGTCGATCATTGCCTTCTTGCCGATGTTTAACACCCACGGCCTTGACCCGACTTGGGTCGAGCCAAGCGAGGAAGAAGCGCAGAAGTTCTTCGACAATCTGACGGAGAAGCCTGCCCGGCAAGAATCATATCTTATTCGCGCCACCACAGATCAGGAGGTAGCATACATCGCTACCAGAGTGGAGGAAGCGAATCTTGCCGCGGAGGCCGGCAGCGTTGGCTTCACAGAGTGGGAAGCCAGCGATGCAGAGGTGGTAGTGGAGGCAAAACCTGCCGAGGAGAGCAAGGTTGCCGGGGAAGAAGGCGGCGCAGTCGCTGAAAACTCATCCGGCGAAGACACGGCCGAAGAGGAGACGCGAGAAGAGCCCTCGCCCCCGAAGAAGACAAAGCGTGTCCTTCGGAAAGCCGCATCAGGCGTCCCGGCAAGCCAGCCTACATCGAGCGGCGAATCCCCCGGCAAGAAAGTGGCCGGCAAGACTGGACCGCGGCAGGGGGCCCGTCAACAGCCCGCGCGGCGCGCGAGACCCACACCAGCGACCACCGCCGGAGCGGCAGGAGGGTCTCGTACAACCGTGCCAGAGGCTGCCCCGGCGCCTGCCACAGCCAAGTGGCCCAGGACCCCTCCTCCGCCTCCCCACTCAGACATCGCAACGGAGGTCGACTTCGACATCTCCGGCTTTAGTCCGGAGCGGGAGGAAGAAGAGTGAGTATCTGCCACAACTTCCACCTTCCAATCTGCATCAGTCTTACTGACTTGCTTGTATTGTTTCTGCAGTGACACAGAAACCTTGCTGGAGAGGATGGCGAAGAGGTCAAGGACTTCTACGGGCGACGAGCCCCCGGCAGGCTCCACTAGTATGCCAGAAACCGTGATTGTGAGCCCGGAGTCTAGTCCTCAACGCAGCCCCCAGCACAGCCCCCAGCGTAAGTTCATTGTCCCTTTTTCTGTTGGCTGGTGCCGAGGCTTTCATTCTTGTCGCTGATATCTTTGGGTTTGCAGAAGAAGAACGGCAACAAGGAGAAGATTGCCCCATTGTGCCTCCTTCATCGACCGCTCCGCCCACAAGCACATCCCCGGCAAGAGATCCTGCCGACGAGCCCGTCCGGATTGAGGAGGGGCCGACAAGCACTGACTCCGGCAACCCACCCCCGGCAACCGGAGTTGCCGGGAGAGGCGGAGCCACCTCTCGACAGCCCGACGCAGGTACTCGGTCGCCTCAGAGTGCTAGTTATTCTTTTCCTCTTACCTCTTTATCTTTAGTTACTTCAAAATCCAAAAACTCGATCTTATTCTATCCTCCTCCTTCGCCCTTCAGAGTTCTCCGTGATGGAACAAATGGACGTCGACGCCGTCATCGAGGAGACCGCCAGGGATGCCGCCGCCGAAGCGGACAGGATCACTGCCAGCGAGACCACCAAGGATGACGTTGCCGGGGCTGGTGATGCTCTTGACGGGGAGGCCGCCAAGACAGCACAAAAGGAAATCGTCGAAGAACCTGCTGAAGAGGGCGACAGGGAGGCTGGGGACCATACTGACAGCATTCCTGCCGCAGGAGCGCCAGGCGCTGCATCGGCCACAGAGCCCCCTGTCACTGGTGAGGCGGCCACTGAAGACCAGCCATCAACATCTGAAGAGCCCTCATCCAGCAAGTATCTCAAGGTTGGCGAAAACCTATTCATCAACTTGCCAGGGACGACAAGCACAGAGGCACCAGCCGAAGGAGAAATTTTCGAGGAAATTATTGCCGCTGCCGGGCTAGAAGTTGTTGACGATCCCAGTGCTAGCAGTGGCAAGTCTAAAGAGGATCAGCTCCTTCAGGCCATGGGCGAGAACTTCCGCAAACTCCAGGCTCTCCATCGTGCCCGAAAAGAGAAAGCGGACTCCAGAATGGCAGTTGTCGAGGCAGCCGAAGCGGATTTTCAAAGGCGCGTCGCACAAATGCAAATCTGGCACGCCGAGGCCCTTCAAGAGCTGGTTGCCGGCCGAGAACAAGTGAGCCAGCAATGGAATGAGGTCCTCCTGAAGCAATCAGATATAGAGAAGGCACATGATGAAGCTGTTCAAAGGATTGCTGCCGAAGATACTCTCCTGACGGGGCGCCGCGTTGCTCTTGACGCTTTCGAAGAAGATCTCACCGCACGTGAGCAGGCGCTCGCCGCCAAGCTTCGTAGCAAGGATGAAGACATTGAAAATCTTGTCGCGCGGCGGACCCAGGAGCTGGAGCAGAAGCACAAGGAGGCGCTCGAAGCTCTAACTGCAAGTCACGCCGGCAAGCTCAAGGAGGCCGTCGATGCTGCCGAAGCTGCATAGGCCGCCAAGAATGAGCTGAGCGACAAAGTGAAGAGGCTGGAGACAGATCTCGACGAGCACGGCAAGGAGCTCTCGACGCTCAAGGGGGACAGGGAAAAAACCCTCCACTCCTTGGCGGAGATGCAAGTCGCCCTATCCGACAAGACCAAGCAGCTTTCCTCTGCGGCTGATGATATTGCGGTTCTGGAGCTGAAACTGACCATGCTGCAGAAGTCTCTCGAGGCAGGCAGGGCCCGTGAGAAGGCTCTACTCAAGGATCTCCAAGGAGAGAGGAACCTGCTCAAGAGTGTTGCCGCCGCCCAGAACGAGTACGAGAAGGGAGTGGAGATCTGGACTGGTCGTCTCATTGCTGCCGCGGAGAAGCTTACCGCAGAACTGTCAACCATGGGCTTGTCGAACTTCAGATATTCTTCCGAGGAAAGAATATCTCCAAGCGCCAGATTGACTATGTTCTTTGAAAACATCGTCAACGCGTTGAGGGCGCTCCATTCCAGCCGGGCGACCCAACTGGCGAACGAGACTCGCCGGCTTTGCCGGGCCGTCCTTCGCAAGGTGCTCATCAAGGTGGTGCACAGCAATCCCGGCATCGACCTCTCCAGCGCACTCGGCCATCTGCCAAAGGATGCAAATGTTGAGGCGCTTGAAAAGTGCATCGCGCCAATCCTTGAGAAGGTGGACTCCATCAAAAGGATCGAAGGCCAACGCAGGGATTGAGTGCTTCCCTTTTATTCTTGCCACCATCACCTCATGTAAAAGACAATTAAGTCTCAAGTTAGAACTGCGGCAACTCATGGATGCAATATAATTCGACTATGTTTAGGCTCATGCTTGCTACTTTCCTTGTCTGATTCCTTTATGTATGGAGTTCATCCTACGCTTACTGAAAAACTTGCCGGCGCACAACCCGCCGCGAGCGCTGGGTGCGGGACTTCAGCAGCCTGCCGGAGGCGCAGCGGCCGGCAAGACTCCTTGGTGTTCTCAGTGCAGCCACTTAAATCGTTGAGCGGACTCGAAACAAAATAAGGGCGCAACCGATTACAGCAAGGGTTCCTTCGCGTGCAGATTTTCCATACAAGAATCGGAATCGTCCAAGGAAATAACTTGGTAATTAAAGAAAAACTTGCTCTAAGTTTTTAGGACTTAGCTTTCTGGCTTTCTGGCTTTGTTCTTCCTCCGGCAAGCATCGATTCCGAACGTCACCAACTGGTATTCATATCTCCCTTCCCCCCCGGCAAATGTGCACGCGGGGAATCCTTCTGTCTTTGAGAAAAAGAAAGAAGAGAAAATAAAGGGATGAAACCTTGGCGGTTCGTTAGAACTTACCGGGATCAGGTGTCATACAACATCTTAGATAAACATGCATATATGAATATGAACATGGGAATCAATAAGGGAATGTACAACACTTAAATTTATTCATCTGTGCTCAGGGTCTGCGCCTGGCTTTGTACAAAGGATCACATGCCTTGCCGGCAAGACTTGTACAAAAGGGTGGTTGCCGGGAGCCCCCGGCAACCGCGCCTTATGGATAGAACTTGCGAAGATGTTCGATATTCCAGGAATTACTCACTGGAACGCCATCTTCGGTCTCCAGGCGGACAACGCCGGGCCTGGTGACTCGTACTACCCGATAAGGGCCTTCCCACTTTGGCGTCAACTTGTTTGAATTCTTGGCGGACTGAATCCGTCGAAGAACAAGGTCGCCTTCCTCAAGGCTTCGGGCATGAACTTTGCGGCTATGATAGCGGCGCAAAGCTTGCTGGTAGCGTGCAGCTCGCACAGCAGCCTGAAGACGATTCTCCTCAAGGAGCACATCGTCATCTTGTCGCAGTTGCTCTTGCTCGAGCTCATCATAAGCGAGCACTCGAGGAGATCCGTATATGAGTTCCGTGGGGAGAACTGCTTCCGCTCCGTAGACCAGAGCGAAGGGCGTCTGGCCGGTGGCTCGATTTGGTGTCGTTCTGATTGACCAAAGAACCTCCGGCAACTCATCAATCCAGCGTCTTCCGCACTTTTTCAGCTTGTCAAAAGTTCTGGTCCTGAGACCGCGCAGCACTTCAGCATTGGCCCTCTCCGCTTGGCCGTTGCTTCTCGGGTGAGCAACAGAGGCAAAACAAATCTTGCTGCCAAGGTCTTGGACATACTGCATGAAGGTGCGACTTGTGAACTGCGTGTCGTTGTCGGTGATGATCCTGTTAGGCACACCGAAACGGCAAAAAATTCCTTTGAAGAACTTGACAGCCGACTGCGCTGCCACCTTCCTCACTGCTTCCACCTCCGGCCACTTTGTGAACTTGTCGATAGCAACGTACAAGTACTCAAAGCCCCCGGCAGCACGGGGGAAGGGGCCCAGTATGTCGAGCCCCCAGACCGAAAATGGCCAGGAGAGAGGGATTGTTTGAAGAGCTTGAGCTGGCTGATGTAATTTCTTTGAATGAAACTGGCACGCTTCACACTTGGTTACTAGTGCAGTCGCATCCTGGAGGGCGGTAGGCCAAAAGAAACCTTGCCGGAATGCTTTTCCGGCAAGCGCTCTTGACCCTATGTGGGAACCACATATGCCCCCATGAATCTCTGCCAACAGTTGTAGTCCATCCTCCCGAGAAATGCACTTCAACTTCACACCGTTTGGTCTCTTTCTGTACAGGACGTCATCGACGAACTTGTACATAACAGACCGACGGGCTACTCTCTCCGCTTCTTCTTGTTCCTCAGGGAGTTCACCTGTCTGAAGGAAATGGACAATGTGCTGTGCCCATGCTGGAGCCTGAGGCTCGACAACTAGGACTAAAGGCATCTCGTCCGCCGGGGGAACATTTGTCTCGACGGCAAGGGCCTGAGGCCCTGCCGGAGCCTGTTGTTCCCCGGCAGGCGTGTCGATCCCGGCAACTTCCTTGCCGGCGGCTCCGGGGAGCTCTGCCGGGAAGTACTGGCCAGAGTTCAACTTTCTTCTCTTTTCTTGCCGCATCGATGGCGCCACGGATGGTTGAGTCAATTGGAGCACAAAAGTTCCTGGTTCCACAGGCAACTTGAGGGCAGCACGCTTTGACAGGTCGTCAGCAACACTGTTCTCGGCACGAGGGACGTGCTCCATCTGCAGACCGTCAAAGCGCTCTTCCAATTTCCTCACTTCATCTACGTAGGCCTGCATCAATGGGCTTTGATAACTCTTGGTGACCTGCCTGACGACAAGTTGTGAATCGCCTTTGATGACGAGCTTTTTGATACCAAGGTCTTCCGCGATCCTAAGACCGGCAAGCAAACCCTCGTATTCTGCAGTGTTGTTGGTTGAACTCTCCCGGGGTAAATGCATTTGGACTACATACTTGAGGTGCTCCCCGGTGGGTGCGACAAGCAGCACACCAGCACCGGCGCCTTGCAGCGAAAAAGCCCCGTCAAAGTACATAACCCATTGGTGATCGGTTTCCTTGCCGGGGAGACTTGTTTCTTGAACTTCTTCGTCTGGCGTCGGGGTCCATTCTGCAATGAATTCCGCCAAGGCCCTGCTCTGAATTGTGGAAGTGCTTTCAAACTTAAGACCAAAGCTGGACAGCTCCAAAGCCCACTCCACGATCCTGCCGGTTGCCTCCGGATTTTGCAAAATCCGTTGCAACGGAAAGCGAGTGATGACGGTGATCTCATGTGCTTGAAAATAATGGCGCAGCTTTCTTGAGGCCATAAGGAGGCCGAAAAGCAACTTTTACACACCAGAATATCTTGATCTAGCTCCCTGCAAGAGGGAGCTAACAAAATAAACTGGGCGCTGCACCACCTTTTTCTTTTGCACAAGTTCTTATGTTTGCGCAGATCCTGTCTTGCCGGGATCAACCCTTGCCGGGGAAGATCTTGCCGCGTCATCTGGCGGTCCTGCCGCTGATGTTGCCTCCTCATCAGCTTCCCTCTGCGCCACCAGCGCAGCACTAACCACTTGATTTGTCGCCGCCAGATACAGCAGCAACGGTTCTTGTGGTTTAGGTGCGACTAGCGTCGGCGGAGAAGAAAGGTATTTCTTCAAATCTTGCAGCGCCGCCTCCGCTTCCGGAGTCCATTTCATTGGACCTGCCTTCTTCAAAATTTTGAAGAAGGGCAGGGCGCGCTCAGCAGATTTGGAAATAAACCTGCTTAGAGCAGCAACACAGCCGGCAAGACGACGCACATCCTTGACGCGTCTCGGCGCTTCAATTTGCTCAATGGCTTTGATCTTGTCGGGGTTAGCTTCGATTCCCCGGCAAGATACAAAGAATCCGAGGAGCTTGCCGGAAGGAACACCGAACACGCACTTCTCAGGATTGAGCTTCAAGTTGATCTTGCGCAAGTTCGCAAATGTTTCTTCTAAGTCTTGAATGAGCGTTGCTTTATCCTTAGTTTTGACCACTATATCATCCATATATGCCTCCATATTTCTATGGAGTTGTGGCTCAAAACCAATCTGCATTGCTCTGGCGAATGTTAAACCAGCACTTTTCAACCCGAAAGGCATCCGTATAAAACAATACGTACCACATGGGGTGATAAAGGCGGTCTTCTCTTCATCTTCCTTTGCCATAAAAATCTGATGATACCCTGAATAGGCATCAAGGAAGGACATGAGATCACAACCAGCGGTGGCATCCACAATCTGGTCGATGCGCGGCAAGGGAAAAGGATCTTTTGGACAGGCTTTATTGATATCTGTATAATCGATACAGAGCCTCCATTTCCCATTCGCTTTCCGCACTACAACCGGGTTGGCTAACCAGGTTGGATGAAGCACTCCTTTGACCAGTCCTGCCGCCTCCAGCTTCTTAATTTCTTCGGCAATGAATTCTTGCCGCTCCAAAGCCTGTTTCCTCACCCTTTGCTTGACGGGCTGCGCATGAGGACAGACAGCAAGGTGGTGCTCAATCACTTTCCTGGGAACGCCGGGGATGTCAGACGGTTGCCACGCAAACACGTCGACATTCGCCCGCAGGAAAGCAACGAGCGCGCTTTCCTATTTGTCATCTAGGGTGGAACTTATGGTGAAAGTTCCCCCCGTTCCGTCCTCCCTGGCAGGCACCTTCTTGGTTTCCGGCGGGGTGGCCTTGGACTTCTTGTTCTTGCCGGTGGAACTCTCTGGTACGTCCTCGACGGAAGCGCAGCACTCCGAGGAGGCGCGCTTGCCGGAGTTCGCGCCAAGGTTCCTGCCGGTCTTCTTCCCCCCGGGAGTTCCAGCGGCAGGAGCAGATGCCTTGATGGCAGGTGCTGCAATTGCTTCCCGGTAAAGTTGGTCGGCACAGATGAGCACATCCTTCTTATCAGAATGGATAGTGATGACGCTCAACGGCCCAGGCATCTTCAAGACGTTGTACGCGTAGTGTGATGCCGCCATAAACTTAGCCAGCGCTGGCCGACCAAGGATCCCATTGTAAGACATGGGGATCTTGGCGACATCAAACACCACCTTTTCGGTCCTGAAGTTAAACTCGCTGCCAAATGTTACCGGCAGCATGATCTTGCCCTTAGGCTGGGTTCTTCCTGGATTGACCCCTTGAAACGTACCCGTTTCCTCGAGATCTTCGTCGGGAATCTGAAGCTTTGTGAGCACATCTGGTGAGATTAAGTTTAGGCCGGCCCCGCCGTCAACTAACATCTTCGTCACCTTGAGGTTGCGAATTGTTGGGGAAACTAACAATGGCAAACACCCGACCGCAGTTGTGCGATCAGGGTGATCCTCGGCGTCAAAGATGATAGGCGTGCTGGACCACTTCAGAGGCCTACACGTATCGGGGGATGGCTCTGCCGCATTAACCTCCCGCATCCACTGTTTAAGTTGGCGGTGGGAAGAATGCAGCGAGGCACCCCCATCAATGCACATAGCCTCCGTAGCTTTCTGGAATTCCTGCTCACTGGATTCATCATCTTCCTCATCATCATCTCCTTCTTTATCTCGGCCCCGAGCGGGCCGATCCTTCTGCTGCTTGGCCTTGCCGCGGCGACCCCCTCGGCCACCGCGTTTCTTGCCGGACCCTTCAGCACAATCTTGGGCCTTCTCCTTGTCTCGCCTCTCGTATTCGGCCCTCTGCTTCTCGGCAAGCTGCTCAACTTGCCGGCAGTTCTGGAGATCGTGGCCCTTAGTGCGATGGATCGTGCAATACTGCTTGCCGGAGTTCTCCGACTTGTCGGCAGCCGCCAAGGCCTGACAGGAAGGGCACCCGGCAAGATCCTTGCCGGGGTCACCAACCTTGGCCTTCTTGGCGGCGCCGGGGTTGTCGGATTCCTCGACAGCAAGCACGGCCTTGCCTCCGCGCTTCCTGTTCCGCCGTCGGCCTTTCCTTGATGGGGCCGCGGCGTCTTCATCCTCGGAGTCGCCTGCCGTGCCAACAGCCTCACCGGGGAGTTTCCTCCCCTCTTCAGCTCGAGCGCACTTGTCGGCCAGAGCATAAAGCTCGGCAATACTCCTGACTTTGTTCATCGCCAGCTCTTCCCGCATTCTGCGGTTACGCACGTTCTGGTGGAATGCGCTAATGACAGCGGCAGGATGAACGTCGGGAATGTTGTACTGCACTCGGCTGAACCTCTGCATAAACTTGCGCAGGGACTCGCCCTCCTTCTGAGGGATGATGTGCAAATCGCTCTCTTGGCCAGGAGCTTGGTGGCCTCCAACGAAGGCGCCAACAAACTGATGGCATAGATCTGACAAGGAAGAAATGGAATTCTCCGGCAGATGCATCAACCACGACCTGACGTTGGGCTTGAGCACCAACGGGAAGTAGTTGGCAAGTATCTTGTCATCTCGGCCCCCGGCAGCCTGCACTGCAATGGTGTAGATGCTCAGGAACTCCGAGGGATGGGTCTTTCCGTCATACTTCTCCGGAACCTCTGGCTTAAAGGTTCGGGAATTGGGCCACCGGACTTGCCGCAGCTCACGGGTAAACGCCGGAGTCCCTACCTCATAAGGCAAGTCTCCTACGTTCCCTGGCGCAGGCTCGTCGACAGCCGGCCCTGCGCGCTTATCAGAGTGATAGCGCGCTTCTCGTCGCCGCTCGATGGTTGTTCGAGCGTCCTCTTTGCCTCTTTCCTGGAGAACCAGATGCTGATCACGGGGCATCCGTGGATTGGACGACGCCGTGGAAACTTCTTCATGGCGGTCGACTTGCTGAGTCGTCGGCCGCCGCTGATGTCGCGGAGGAGAGTGCACTGTAGTTGCACCACCTCCGGTTTTCTCTGCACCGGCTCGCATCGGATCGATGGGCCTCCGCTGAGAGGGCCCTGCCTCTTGCGGTCCATCCTTGTTAGCGAAGCCGATAAGGCTCTGGATAGTAGCTCGCCACTCCTCCATCTTCTCCGGGGCGGGAGGAAAATCGAGGAGCAGTTGTGCATGTCCCAAGGCTTCCGCTGGCGTAGGTGGTGGCGACAGGTGCGAGGTACGTGAGGTGCTCTGACTCCTAACTAAGTTAGAAGGAGCACCGCCACGGTCACGCGACCGTGCACCACCTTCGCCGGCAGCTCGGTGTGCATGCTAGTCCCGCGCATCTTGGGATCTATGCGCAGAAACCTTTTCGTGGGGACGCCCCAAACCACCAGCGCCATGATGTCGCTCATCTCGCGCGACCTGGGTAGGTTGTGAGGCTCGCGCCGGCGTGGGAGCTCCAGCAGGTGCTCTTCGATCCCTAGAGTTAGTTGTGCCACCCGTAGGCAACACAGCACCATCTCTAGATCCAGCGGCGCGCAAGTTACCACCGCCACTGCGAACGATACCGCTCGCCTGGCTTGGGTCACCAGAACGCCGCGGGGGTTCTAGTCCTCTTCCTTCTGCACCCGCACCATCGCCTATCTGCGAAGGCGTGGGCAAAACGGACCCGGACGGTTGTGCTGACGACGGAGATGATCGGCTTCGACTTCCTCCGCTGCCGCATCGCCCCTCTACAGAAGAGGGGGAGGCCAGCCTGGGAGTATAAGAACGCAGCAGATGTCATGAGGCTGCGCCCTGGGTTGAACAATAACCTGACTGCTATGCAGCTTGGCGCTCTCCGCCAAAAGTTATTCCAGCACGAAGACAAGCACCGGCTGCCGGCAAGGATCGTCCCCTTGTGCAACAACTCTGCATTGGGGTCGATCATTGCCTTCTTGCCGATGTTTAATGCCCACGGCCTTGACCCGACCTGGGTCGAGCCAAGCGAGGAAGAAGCGCAGAAGTTCTTTGACAATCTGACGGAGAAGCCTGTCCGGCAAGAGTCAGATCTTATTCGCGCCACCACAGATCAGGAGGTAGCATACATCGCTACCAGAGTGGAGGAAGCGAATCTTGCCGCGGAGGCCGGCAGCGTTGGCTTCACAGAGTGGGAAGCCAGCGATGCAGAGGTGGTAGTGGAGCCAAAACCTGCCGAGGAGAGCAAGGTTGCCGGGGAAGAAGGCGGCGCAGTCGCTGAAAACTCATCCGGCGAAGACACGGCCGAAGAGGAGACGCGAGAAGAGCCCTCGCCCCCGAAGAAGACAAAGCGTGTCCTTCGGAAAGCCGCATCAGGCGTCCCAGCAAGCCAGCCTACATCGAGCGGCGAATCCCCCGGCAAGAAAGTGGCCGGCAAGACCGGACCACGGCAGGGGGCCCGTCAACAGCCCGCGCGGCGCGCGAGACCCACACCAGCGACCACCGCCGGAGCGGCAGGAGGGTCTCGTACAACCGTGCCAGAGGTTGCCCCGGCGCCTGCCACAGCCAAGCGGCCCAGGACCCCTCCTCCGCCTCCCCACTCAGACATCGCAACGGAGGTCGACTTCGACATCTCCGGCTTTAGTCCGGAGCGGGAGGAAGAAGAGTGAGTATCTGCCACAACTTCCACCTTCCAATCTGCATCAGTCTTACTGACTTGCTTGTATTGTTTCTGCAGTGACACATAAACCTTGCTGGAGAGGATGGCGAAGAGGTCAAGGACTTCTACGGGCGACGAGCCCCCGGCAGGCTCCACTAGTGTGCCAGAAACCGTGATTGTGAGCACGGAGTCTAGTCCTCAACGCAGCCCCCAGCACAGCCCCCAGCGTAAGTTCATTGTCCCTTTTTCTGTTGGCTGGTGCCGAGGCTTTCATTCTTGTTGCTGATATCTTTGGGTTTGCAGAAGAAGAACGGCAACAAGGAGAAGATTGCCCGATTGTGCCTCCTTCATCGACCGCTCCGCCCACAAGCACATCCCCGGCAAGAGATCCTGCCGACGAGCCCGTCCGGATTGAGGAGGAGCCAACAAGCACTGACTCCGGCAACCCACCCCCGGCAACCGGAGTTGCCGGGAGAGGCGGAGCCACCTCTCGACAGCCCGACGCAGGTACTCGATCGCCTCAGAGTGTTAGTTATTCTTTTCCTCTTACATCTTTATCTTTAGTTACTTCAAAATCCAAAAACTCGATCTTATTCTATCCTCCTCCTTCGCCCTTCAGAGTTCTCCGCGATGGAACACATGGACGTCGACGCCGTCATCGAGGAGACCGCCAGGGATGCCGCCGCCGAAGCGGACAGGATCACTGCCAGCGAGACCACCAAGGATGACGTTGCCGGGGCTGGTGATGCTCTTGACGGGGAGGCCGCCAAGACAGCACAAAAGGAAATCGCCGAAGAACCTGCTGAAGAGGGCGATAGGGAGGCTGGGGACCATACTGACAGCATTCCTGCCGCAGGAGCGCCAGGCGCTGCATCGGCCACAGAGCCCCCTGTCACTGGTGAGGCGGCCACTGAAGACCAGCCATCAACATCTGAAGAGCCCTCATCCAGCAAGTATCTCAAGGTTGGCGAAAACCTATTCATCAACTTGCCAGGGACGGCAAGCACAGAGGCACCAGCCGAAGGAGAAATTTTCGAGGAAATTATTGCCGCTGCCGGGCTAGAAGTTGTTGACGATCCCAGTGCTAGCAGTGGCAAGTCTGAAGAGGATCAGCTCCTTCAGGCCATGGGCGAGAACTTCCGCAAACTCCAGGCTCTCCATCGTGCCCGAAAAGAGAAAGCGGACTCCAGAATGGCAGTTGTCGAGGCAGCCGAAGCGGATTTTCAAAGGCGCGTCGCACAAATGCAAATCTGGCACGCCGTGGCCCTTCAAGAGCTGGTTGCCGGCCGAGAACAAGTGAGCCAACAATGGAATGAGGTCCTCCTGAAGCAATCAGATATAGAGAAGGCACATGATGAAGCTGTTCAAAGGATTGCTGCCGAAGATGCTCTCCTGACGGGGCGCCGCGTTGCTCTTGACGCTTTCGAAGAAGATCTCACCGCACGTGAGCAGGCGCTCGCCGCCAAGCTTCGTAGCAAGGATGAAGACATTGAAAATCTTGTCGCGCGGCGGACCCAGGAGCTGGAGCAGAAGCACAAGGAGGCGCTCGAAGCTCTAACTGCAAGTCACGCCGGCAAGCTCAAGGAGGTCGTCGATGCTGCTGAAGCTGCAGAGGCCGCCAAGAACGAGCTGAGCGACAAAGTGAAGAGGCTGGAGACAGATCTCGATGAGCAAGGCAAGGAGCTCTCGACGCTCAAGAGGGACAGGGAAAAAATCCTCCACTCCTTGGCGGAGATGCAAGTCGCCCTATCCGACAAGACCAAGCAGCTTTCCTCTGCGGCTGATGATATTGCGGTTCTGGAGCTGAAACTGACCATGCTGCAGAAGTCACTCGAGGCCGGCAGGGCCCGTGAGAAGGCTCTACTCAAGGATCTCCAAGGAGAGAGGAACCTGCTCAAGAGTGCTGCCGCCGCCCAGAACGAGTACGAGAAGGGAGTGGAGATCTGGACTGGTCGTCTCATTGCTGCCGCGGAGAAGCTTACCGCAGAACTGTCAACCATGGGCTTGTCGAACTACAGATATTCTTCCGAGGAAAGAATATCTCCAAGCGCCAGATTGACGATGTTCTTTGAAAGCATCATCAACGCGTTGAGGGCGCTCCATTCCAGCCGGGCGACCCAACTGGCGAACGAGACTCGCCGGCTTTGCCGGGCCGTCCTTCGCAAGGTGCTCATCAAGGTGGTGCACAGCAATCCCGGCATCGACCTCTCCAGCGCACTCGGCCATCTGCCAAAGGATGCAAATGTTGAGGCGCTTGAAAAGTGCATCGCGCCAATCCTTGAGAAGGTGGACTCCATCAAAAGGATCGAAGGCCAACGCAGGGATTGAGTGCTTCCCTTTTATTCTTGCCGCCATCACCTCATGTAAAAGACAATTAAGTCTCAAGTTAGAACTGCGGCAACTCATGGATGCAATATAATTCGACTATGTTTAGGCTCATGCTTGCTACTTTCCTTGTCTGATTCCTTTATGTATGGAGTTCATCCTACGCTTACTGAAAAACTTGCCGGCGCGCAACCCGCCGTGAGCGCTGGGTGCGGGACTTCAGCAGCCTGCCGAAGGCGCAGCGGCCGGCAAGACTCCTTGGTGTTCTCAGTGCAGCCACTTAAATCATTGAGCGGACTCGAAACAAAATAAGGGCGCAACCGATTACAGCAAGGGTTCCTTCGCGTGCAGATTTTCCATACAAGAATCGGAATCGTCCAAGGAAATAACTTGGTAATTAAAGAAAAACTTGCTCTAAGTTGTAGGACTTAGCTTTCTGGCTTTCTGGCTTTGTTCTTCCTCCGGCAAGCATCGATTCCGAACGTCACCAACTGGTATTCATATCTCCCTTCCCCCCCGGAAAATGTGCACGCGGGGAATCCTTCTGTCTTTGAGAAAAAGAAAGAGGAGAAAATAAAGGGATGAAACCTTGGCGGTTCGTTAGAACTTACCGGGATCAGGTGTCATACAAGATCTTAGATAAACATGCATATATGAATATGAACATGGGAATCAATAAGGGAATGTACAACACTTAAATTTATTCATCTGTGCTCAGGGTCTGCGCCTGGCTTTGTACAAAGGATCACATGCCTTGCCGGCAAGACTTGTACAAAAGGGTGGTTGCCGGGAGCCCCCGGCAACCGCGCCTTATGGATAGAACTTGCGAAGATGTTCGATATTCCAGGAATTACTCACTGGAACGCCATCTTCGGTCTCCAGGCGGACAGCGCCGGGCCTGGTGACTCGTACTACCCGATAAGGGCCTTCCCACTTTGGCGTCAACTTGTTTGAATTCTTGGCGGACTGAATCCGTCGAAGAACAAGGTCGCCTTCCTCAAGGCTTCGGGCATGAACTTTGCGGCTATGATAGCGGCGCAAAGCTTGCTGGTAGCGTGCAGCTCACACAGCAGCGTGAAGACGATTCTCCTCAAGGAGCACAGCGTCATCTTGTCGCAGTTGCTCTTGCTCGAGCTCATCATAAGCGAGCACTCGAGGAGATCCGTATATGAGTTCCATGGGGAGAACTGCTTCCGCTTCGTAGACCAGAGCGAAGGGCGTCTGGCCGGTGGCTCGATTTGGTGTCGTTTTGATTGACCAAAGAACCGCCGGCAACTCATCAATCCAGCGTCTTCCGCACTTTTTCAGCTTGTCAAAAGTTCTGGTCCTGAGACCACGCAGCACTTCAGCATTGGCCCTCTCCGCTTGGCCGTTGCTTCTCGGGTGAGCAACAGAGGCAAAACAAATCTTGCCGCCAAGGTCTTGGACATACTGCATGAAGGTGCGACTTGTGAACTGCGTGCCGTTGTCGGTGATGATCCTGTTAGGCACACCGAAACGGCAAACAATTCCTTTGAAGAACTTGACAGCCGACTGCGCTGTCACCTTCCTCACTGCTTCCACCTCCGGCCACTTTGTGAACTTGTCGATAGCAACGTACAAGTACTCAAAGCCCCCGGTAGCACGGGGGAAGGGGCCCAGTATATCGAGCCCCCAGACCGAAAATGGCCAGGAGAGAGGGATTGTTTGAAGAGCTTGAGCTGGCTGATGTAATTTCTTCGAATGAAACTAGCACGCTTCACACTTGGTTACTAGTGCAGTCGCATCCTGGAGGGCGGTAGGCCAAAAGAAACCTTGCCGGAATGCTTTTCCGGCAAGCGCTCTTGACCCTATGTGGGAACCACATATGCCCCATGAATCTCTGCCAACAGCTGTAGTCCATCCTCCCGAGAAATGCACTTCAATTTCACACCGTTTGGTCTCTTTCTGTACAGGACATCATCGACGAACTTGTACATTACAGACCAACGGGCTACTCTCTCCGCTTCTTCTTGTTCCTCAGGGAGTTCACCTGTCTGAAGGAAATGGACAATGTGCTGTGCCCATGCTGGAGCCTGAGGCTCGACAACTAGGACTAAAGGCATCTCGTCCGCCGGGGGAACAGTTGTCTCGACAGCAAGGGCCTGAGGCCCTGCCGGAGCCTGTTGTTCCCCGGCAGGCGTGTCGATCCCGGCAACTTCCTTGCCGGCGGCTCCGGGGAGCTCTGCCGGGAAGTACTGGCCAGAGTTCAACTTTCTTCTCTTTTCTTGCCGCATCGATGGCGCCACGGATGGTTGAGTCAATTGGAGCACAAAAGTTCCTGGTTCCACAGGCAACTTGAGGGCAGCACGCTTTGACAGGTCGTCAGCAACACTGTTCTCGGCACGAGGGACGTGCTCCATCTGCAGACCGTCAAAGCGCTCTTCCAGTTTCCTCACTTCATCTACGTAGGCCTGCATCAATGGGCTTTGATAACTCTTGTTGACCTGCCTGACGACAAGTTGTGAATCGCCTTTGATGGCGAGCTTTTTGATACCAAGGTCTGCCGCGATCCTAAGACCGGCAAGCAAACCCTCGTATTCTGCAGTGTTGTTGGTTGAACTCTCCCGGGGAAAATGCATTTGGACTACATACTTGAGGCGAGGACGTACCAGAGAGTTCCACCGGCAAGAACAAGAAGTCCAAGGCCACCCCGTCGGAAACCAAGAAGGTGCCTGCCTCGGAGGATGGAACGGGGGGAACTTTCACCATAAGTTCCACCCTAGATGGACAAATAGGAAAGCGCGCTCGTTGCTTTCCTGCGGGCGAATGTCGACGTGTTTGCGTGGCAACCGTCTGACATCCCCGGCGTTCCCAGGAAAGTGATTGAGCACCACCTTGCTATCTGTCCTCATGCGCGGCCCGTCAAGCAAAGGGTGAGGAAACAGGCTTTGGAGCGGCAAGAATTCATTGCTGAAGAAATTAAGAAGCTGGAGGCGGCAGGACTGGTCAAAGGAGTGCTTCATCCAACCTGGTTAGCCAACCCGGTTGTAGTGCGGAAAGCAAATGGGAAATGGAGGCTATTTATCGATTATACAGATATCAATAAAGCTTGTCCAAAAGATCCTTTTCCCTTGCCGCGCATTGACCAGATTGTGGATGCCACCGCTGGTTGTGATCTCCTGTCCTTCCTTGATGCCTATTCAGGGTATCATCAGATTTTTATGGCAAAGGAAGATGAAGAGAAGACCGCCTTTATCACCCCATGTGGTACGTATTGTTTTATACGGATGCCTTTCGGGTTGAAAAGTGCTGGTTCAACATTTGCCAGAGCAATCCAGATTGGTTTTGAGCCACAACTCCATAGAAATATGGAGGCATATATGGACGACATAGTGGTCAAAACTAAGGATAAAGCAACGCTCATTCAAGACCTAGAAGAAACATTTGCAAACTTGCGCAAGATCAACTTGAAGCTCAATCCTGAGAAGTGCGTGTTCGGTGTTCCTTCCGGCAAGCTCCTCGGATTCTTTGTATCTTGCCGGGGAATCGAAGCGAACCCCGACAAGATCAAAGCCATTGAGCAAATTGAAGCGCCGAGACGCCTCAAGGATGTGCGTCGTCTTGCCGGCTGTGTTGCTGCTCTAAGTAGGTTTATTTCCAAATCTGCTGAGCGCGCCCTGCCCTTCTTCAAAATTTTGAAGAAGGCAGGTCCAATGAAATGGACTCCGGAAGCGGAGGCGGCGCTGCAAGATTTGAAGAAATACCTTTCTTCTCCGCCGACGCTAGTCGCACCTAAACCACAAGAACCGTTGCTGCTGTATCTGGCGGCGACAAATCAAGTGGTTAGTGCTGCGCTGGTGGCGCAGAGGGAAGCTGATGAGGAGGCAACATCAGCGGCAGGACCGCCAGATGACGCGGCAAGATCTTCCCCGGCAAGGGTTGATCCCAGCAAGACAGGATCTGCGCAAACAGAAGAACTTGTGCAAAAGAAAAAGGTGGTGCAGCGCCCAGTTTATTTTGTTAGCTCCCTCTTGTAGAGAGCTAGATCAAGATATTCTGGTGTGCAAAAGTTGCTTTTCGGCCTCCTAATGGCCTCAAGAAAGCTGCGCCATTATTTTCAAGCACATGAGATCACCGTCGTCACTCGCTTTCCGTTGCAACGGATTTTGCAAAATCCGGAGGCAACCGGCAGGATCATGGAGTGGGCTTTGGAGCTGTCCAGCTTTGGTCTTAAGTTTGAAAGCACTTCCACAATTCAGAGCAGGGCCTTGGCGGAATTCATTGCAGAATGGACCCCGACGCCAGACGAAGAAGTTCAAGAAACAAGTCTCCCCGGCAAGGAAACCGATCAGCAATGGGTTATGTACTTTGACGGGGCTTTTTCGCTGAAAGGCGCCGGTGCTGGTGTGCTGCTTGTCGCACCCACCGGGGAGCACCTCAAGTATGTAGTCCAAATGCATTTTCCCCGGGAGAGTTCAACCAACAACACTGCAGAATACGAGGGTTTGCTTGCCGGTCTTAGGATCGCGACAGACCTTGGTATCAAAAAGCTCGTCATCAAAGGCGATTCACAACTTGTCGTCAGGCAGGTCAACAAGAGTTATCAAAGCCCATTGATGCAGGCCTACGTAGATGAAGTGAGGAAATTGGAAGAGCGCTTTGACAGTCTGCAGATGGAGCACGTCCCTCGTGCCGAGAACAGTGTTGCTGACGACCTGTCAAAGCGTGCTGCCCTCAAGTTGCCTATGGAACCAGGAACTTTTGTGCTCCAATTGACTCAACCATCCGTGGCGCCATCGATGCGGGAAGAAAAGAGAAGAAAGTTGAACTCTGGCCAGTACTTCCCGGCAGAGCTCCCCGGAGCCGCCGGCAAGGAAGTTGCCGGGATCGACACGCCTGCCGGGGAACAACAGGCTCCGGCAGGGCCTCAGGCCCTTGCTGTCGAGACAAAATGTTCCCCCGGTGGACGAGATGCCTTTAGTCCTAGTTGTCGAGCCTCAGGCTCCAACATGGGCGCAGCACATTGTCCATTTCCTTCAGACAGGTGAACTCCCTGAGGAACAAGAAGAAGCGGAGAGAGTAGCCCGTCGGTCTGTTATGTACAAGTTCGTCGATGACGTCCTGTACAAAAAGAGACCAAACGGTGTGAAATTGAAGTGCATTTCTCGGGAGGATGGACTACAGCTGTTGGCAGAGATTCATGGGGGCATATGTGGTTCCCACATAGGGTCAAGAGCGCTTGCCAGAAAAGCATTCCGGCAAGGTTTCTTTTGGCCTACCGCCCTCCAGGATGCGACTGCACTAGTAACCAAGTGTGAAGCGTGCCAGTTTCATTCGAAGAAATTACATCAGCCAGCTCAAGCTCTTCAAACAATCCCTCTCTCCTGGCCATTTTCGGTCTGGGGGCTCGACATACTGGGCCCCTTCCCCCGTGCTGCCGGGGGCTTTGAGTACTTGTACGTTGCTATCGACAAGTTCACAAAGTGGCCGGAGGTGGAAGCAGTGAGGAAGGTGACAGCGCAGTCGGCTGTCAAGTTCTTCAAAGGAATTGTTTGCCATTTCGGTGTGCCTAACAGGATCATCACCAACAACGGCACGCAGTTCACAAGTTGCACCTTCATGCAGTATGTCCAAGACCTTGGCGGCAAGATTTGTTTTGCCTCTGTTGCTCACCCGAGAAGCAACGGCCAAGCGGAGAGGGCCAATGCTGAAGTGCTGCGCGGTCTCAGGACCAGAACTTTTGACAAGCTGAAAAAGTGCGGAAGACGCTGGATTGATGAGTTGCCGGCGGTTCTTTGGTCAATCAGAACGACACCAAATCGAGCCACCGGCCAGACGCCCTTCACTCTGGTCTACGGAGCGGAAGCAGTTCTCCGCACGGAACTCATATACGGATCTCCTCGAGTGCTCGCTTATGATGAGCTCGAGTAAGAGCAACTGCGACAAGATGACGCTGTGATCATTGAGGAGAATCGTCTTCAGGCTGCTGTGTGAGCTGCACGCTACCAGCAAGCTTTGCGCCGCTATCATAGCCGCAAAGTTCATGCCCGAAGCCTTGAGGAAGGCGACCTTGTTCTTCGACGGATTCAGTCCGCCAAGAATTCAAACAAGTTGACGCCAAAGTGGGAAGGCCCTTATCGGGTAGTACGAGTCACCAGGCCCGGCGCTGTCCTCCTGGAGACCGAAGATGGCGTTCCAGTGAGTAATTTCTAGAATATCGAACATCTTCGCAAGTTCTATCCATAAGGCGCGGTTGCCGGGGGCTCCCGGCAACCACCCTTTTGTACAAGTCTTGCCGGCAAGGCATGTGATCCTTTGTACAAAGCCAGGCGCAGACCCTGAGCACAGATGAATAAATTTAAGTGTTGTACATTCCCTTATTGATTCCCATGTTCATATTCATATATGCATGTTTATCTAAGATGTTGTATGACACCTGATCCCGGTAAGTTCTAACAAACCGCCAAGGTTTCATCCCTTTATTTTCTCTTCTTTCTTTTTCTCAAAGACAGAAGGATTCCCCGCATGCACATTTGCCGGGGGGGAAGGGAGATATGAATACCAGTTGGTGACGTTCGGAATCGATGCTTGCCGGAGGAAGAACAAAGCCAGAAAGCCAGAAAGCTAAGTCCTAAAAACTTAGAGCAAGTTTTTCTTTAATTACCAAGTTATTTCCTTGGATGATTCCGATTCTTGTATGGAAAATCTGCGCGCGAAGGAACCCTTGCTGTAATCGGTTGCGCCCTTATTTTGTTTCGAGTCCGCTCAATGATTTAAGTGGCTGCACTGAGAACACCAAGGAGTCTTGCCGGCCGCTGCGCCTCCGGCAGGCTGCTGAAGTCCCGCACCCAGCGCTCGCGGCGGGTTGCGCGCCGGCAAGTTTTTCAGTAAGCGTAGGATGAACTCCATACATAAAGGAATCAGACAAGGAAAGTAGCAAGCATGAGCCTAAACATAGTCGAATTATATTGCATCCATGAGTTGCCGCAGTTCTAACTTGAGACTTAATTGTCTTTTACATTAGGTGATGGCGGCAAGAATAAAAGGGAAGCACTCAATCCCTGCGTTGGCCTTCGATCCTTTTGATGGAGTCCACCTTCTCAAGGATTGGCGCGATGCACTTTTCAAGCGCCTCAACATTTGCATCCTTTGGCAGATGGCCGAGTGCGCTAGAGAGGTCGATGCCGGGATTGCCGTGCACCACCTTGATGAGCACCTTGCGAAGGACGGCCCGGCAAAGCCGGCGAGTCTCGTTCGCCAGTTGGGTCGTCCGGCTGGAATGGAGCGCCCTCAACGCGTTGATGATGCTTTCAAAGAACATCGTCAATCTGGCGCTTGGAGATATTCTTTCCTTGGAAGAATATCTGAAGTTCGACAAGCCCATGGTTGACAGTTCTACGGTAAGCTTCTCCGCGGCAGCAATGAGACGACCAGTCCAGATCTCCACTCCCTTCTCGTACTCGTTCTGGGCGGCGGCAGCACTCTTGAGCAGGTTCCTCTCTCCTTGGAGATCCTTGAGTAGAGCCTTCTCATGGGCCCTGCCGGCCTCGAGAGACTTCTGCAGCGTGGTCAGTTTCAGCTCCAGAACCGCAATATCATCAGCCGCAGAGGAAAGCTGCTTGGTCTTGTCGGATAGGGCGACTTGCATCTCCACCAAGGAGTGGAGGGTTTTTTCCCTGTCCCCCTTGAGCGTCGAGAGCTCCTTGCCGTGCTCGTCGAGATCTGTCTCCAGCCTCTTCACTTTGTCGCTCAGCTCGTTCTTGGCGGCCTCTGCAGCTTCGGCAGCATCGACGGCCTCCTTGAGCTTGCCGGCGTGACTTGCAGTTAGAGCTTCGAGCGCCTCCTTGTGCTTCTGCTCCAGCTCCTGGGTCCGCCGCGCGACAAGATTTTCAATGTCTTCATCCTTGCTACGAAGCTTGGCGGCGAGCGCCTGCTCACGTGCGGTGAGATCTTCTTCGAAAGCGTCAAGAGCAACGCGGCGCCCCGTCAGGAGAGCATCTTCGGCAGCAATCCTTTGAACAGCTTCATCATGTGCCTTCTCTATATCTGATTGCTTCAGGAGGACCTCATTCCATTGCTGGCTCACTTGTTCTCGGCCGGCAACCAGCTCTTGAAGGGCCTCGGCGTGCCAGATTTGCATTTGTGCGACGCGCCTTTGAAAATCCGCTTCGGCTGCCTCGACAACTGCCATTCTGGAGTCCGCTTTCTCTTTTCGGGCACGATGGAGAGCCTGGAGTTTGCGGAAGTTCTCGCCCATGGCCTGAAGGAGCTGATCCTCTTCAGACTTGCCACTGCTAGCACTGGGATCGTCAACAACTTCTAGCCCGGCAGCGGCAATAATTTCCTCGAAAATTTCTCCTTCGGCTGGTGCCTCTGTGCTTGCCGTCCCTGGCAAGTTGATGAATAGGTTTTCGCCAACCTTGAGATACTTGCTGGATGAGGGCTCTTCAGATGTTGATGGCTGGTCTTCAGTGGCCGCCTCACCAGTGACAGGGGGCTCTGTGGCCGATGCAGCGCCTGGCGCTCCTGCGGCAGGAATGCTGTCAGTATGGTCCCCAGCCTCCCTGTCGCCCTCTTCAGCAGGTTCTTCGGCGATTTCCTTTTGTGCTGTCTTGGCGGCCTCCCCGTCAAGAGCATCACCAGCCCCGGCAACGTCATCCTTGGTGGTCTCGCTGGCAGTGATCCTGTCCGCTTCGGCGGCGGCATCCCTGGCGGTCTCCTCGATGACGGCGTCGACGTCCATGTGTTCCATCGCGGAGAACTCTGAAGGGCGAAGGAGGAGGATAGAATAAGATCGAGTTTTTGGATTTTGAGGTAACTAAAGATAAAGAGGTAAGAGGAAAAGAATAACCAGCACTCTGAGGCGATCGAGTACCTGCGTCGGGCTGTCGAGAGGTGGCTCCGCCTCTCCCGGCAACTCCGGTTGCCGGGGGTGGGTTGCCGGAGTCAGTGCTTGTCGGCTCCTCCTCAATCCGGACGGGCTCGTCGGCAGGATCTCTTGCCGGGGATGTGCTTGTGGGCGGAGCGGTCGATGAAGGAGGAACAATGGGGCAATCTTCTCCTTGTTGCCGTTCTTCTTCTGCAAACCCAAAGATATCAGCGACAAGAATGAAAGCCTCGGCACCAGCCAACAGAAAAAGGGACAATGAACTTACGCTGGGGGCTGCGCTAGGGGCTGCGTTGAGGACTAGACTCCGGGCTCACAATCACGGTTTCTGGCACGCTAGTGGAGCCTGCCGGGGGCTCGTCGCCCGTAGAAGTCCTTGACCTCTTCGCCATCCTCTCCAGCAAGGTTTCTGTGTCACTGCAGAAACAATACAAGCAAGTCAGTAAGACTGATGCAGATTGGAAGGTGGAAGTTGTGGCAGATACTCACTCTTCTTCCTCCCACTCCGGACTAAAGCCGGAGATGTCGAAGTCGACCTCCGTTGCGATGTCTGAGTGGGGAGGCGGAGGAGGGGTCCTGGGCCGCTTGGCTGTGGCAGGCGCCGGGGCAGCCTCTGGCACGGTTGTATGAGACCCTCCTGCCGCTCCGGCGGTGGTCGCTGGTGTGGGTCTCGCGCGCCGCGCGGGCTGTTGACGGGCCCCCTGCCGTGGTCCAGTCTTGCCGGCCACTTTCTTGCCGGGGGATTCGCCGCTCGATGTAGGCTGGCTTGCCGGGACGCCTGATGCGGCTTTCCGAAGGACACGCTTTGTCTTCTTCGGGGGTGAGGGCTCTTCTCGCGTCTCCTCTTCGGCCGTGTCTTCGCCGGATGAGTTTTCAGCGACTGCGCCGCCTTCTTCCCCGGCAACCTTGCTCTCCTCGGCAGGTTTTGCCTCCACTACCACCTCTGCATCGCTGGCTTCCCACTCTGTGAAGCCAACGCTGCCGGCCTCCGCGGCAAGATTCGCTTCCTCCACTCTGGTAGCGATGTATGCTACCTCCTGATCTGTGGTGGCGCGAATAAGATCTGACTCTTGCCGGACAGGCTTCTCCGTCAGATTGTCGAAGAACTTCTGCGCTTCTTCCTCACTTGGCTCGACCCAGGTCGGGTCAAGGCCGTGGGCGTTAAACATCGGCAAGAAGGCAATGATCGACCCCAATGCAGAGTTATTGCACAAGGGGACGATCCTTGCCGGCAGCCGGTGCTTGTCTTCGCGCTGGAATAACTTTTGGCGGAGAGCGCCAAGCTGCATAGCAGTCAGGTTATTGTTCAACCCAGGGCGCAGCCTCATGACATCTGCTGCGTTCTTATACTCCCAGGCTGGCCTCCCCCTTTTTTGCAGAGGGGCGATGCGGCGGCGGAGGAAGTCGAAGCCGATCATCTCCATCGTCAGCCCGGCAGCCTTCAAGCGGAGGATCCTGGTAGTGGCGATTGTGAGCTTCTCGTCTTCTGTGGCAAGATCGCCCCAATCCTTGCCGCGGACCACCTTCTGTCACCGGGTATGACAAAAAGGATGAGGATCTGCTTCCTAGATCCAGCACCGTTCGGCCCGCCACTCGTCGCACTTTTCGCGGTAAACTCCATCTGGGTATATCTCTTTGTTCCAGGCCCTTGGAATCCAAGCAATAGATCCAGAGAGAGCCTCTCCTTTTTGGATTCGAGGATAGAAATAGTGGCGGAAAAGAGCAGAATTGGGGATCACGCCAACGAAATTCTCTCAAAGGTGGGCAAAGATCGACATGCAAAATACGGCGTTCAGCGTGAAATCAAGAAGGCGGAAGCCGTATGTGTACATGATGTCGTTGAAGAAATCGGAAAAGGATGGACAGAGCCCACAATAAAAGTACGCAGTGAAGAAGGGGTATCTGTCCGATCCACCTTTGGAACAAGCACCTGGGATTACGCGTGTGGCGGGGTGAGCTTGCGTTCCCTTCGCCCACATGCATTGGTATCGCCCCTTCAAAGTTTCTGCGTCGAGCGTCGGAGGGAAGACGATGAGCCTCTTCCGCATCTTCACCAGTTCGCTCTCCGGAACTTCAGTTTTCGCCTCCTTGTCCGTGCCCTTGCCTTTGCTGGCCTTGGGCGGCATGGCGACTGTGAAGACGGAAGCCAGGGGGCGGAGCGAGCGCGGGAGCAGCGGGCAGAAGAGAAAAAGGTTTCACTCTGAGCTCGAGCAGAGGAAGGCGATGGCGATGGCCAGATTGGGAAGAAGGGGGGGGTGAATAGGTTTGCGCCTCCACGACTTCTCCTTTTTATGGGGAAGGAGCGGGGCCACCTTGTTTATCCCCCACTATGAATGCGCCTCTATGGGCGCGAAACAGTTTGCAGCCTTTTTGGCACACTTCCCACGTCGCGCGCTCCGTGCGCGTAGTGGGGGGCACAGTAAAACAAGATCTTTACGAGCAGTTAATTCCCTGCCACGCGTGCCCGTGCACTGTTTGGGCCTAGCCCAACAACACCTCGCACTCGTGTATGGCCTAGGCCCGGGGGCTCCTGTCGGTGTACTAAGTATTGGGCCACTAGTACCCCATACTTGTGCACGGGCAGTTGTAGCCGTCCTCGCGGCAAGGCTTGCCGGGATCAGCTCGAGGTCGATTCAAGTCATCAAGGAAATCGTCAAGTCAGAAGATCTGAGGATCAGCAGATAAGCAAAGCTGGAAATAGAAGGCCAGCCTCCTCGGCAAGATCCTTGCCGGGATGGCTCGTGGAAGCCTGGCAAGCCTCGGCGCCCGGCAAGCCCTGGCGCCCGGCAAGATTCTGCCACTGTGCCACCGCTTCGGCACAGTAACAAGTCTGACATTCTGGCTCCTTCCCTGGGTGCGTGGCGGCATGCCAGTGGAGGAGAGCTTAAGCGGTGCTGATGGGATGGCCCCTTTTTCCATCCCCAAGAAAGTGAGGACACCTAAACGGACACCTCACGGTGCATTAAATGCGCTTGTCCTAATCCGTCAGGGGTTAGGTATGATACCCTGTAGCTACTTTACACCTCAATGTATGTACATTTTGCCACTGTGGAGACCCCTTTGAGCATATAAAAGGAGGCCCAAGGCAACTGCTACAGGGAGGAGGAGAACTTCTGGCCCATTCTGCATGCGTAGCTGCTCTTTGAACGTACTGTTCATTGCGAGCGCTCCTGAAGGCTGGGCTCAAGAACATCAATAAGAACACAAAGCAGGAGTAGGGTTTTATGCTGATCAGTGGCCCGAACCTGGGTAAAAACTTCCCGCGTCGATCATTGGTTCTGCTCTTTGCGTATACCTCTCCCCCCGCCGAATCGTAAAGGGGTCTCTCGGGATCCCATAGGTGTCGTACCCCGACAGGTATAGTGAGCACGGTGATGACTCAAGAGGATACCAATGCATCCTGGGTTATGTAAAGTATCTCGAAGCAAAGGGAACATCACATGATAACCAAAGGTTCACTGGAATATCATTCGTCTGCTCATAGGGATCGATCTGGACGTCCACGGTTCCACTTTCGGTCATTGAACGAACGGTTCCGTTCATGTCTATGAGTTACCGAACCTGCGGGATCACAAGCTTAAGCCAATCACAATCTGCTGGGTGTTAGTAGGACAGTAGTAATGAGAATATATTTGTGGAATTGTTTCATTAAGATACGGAATACCTCCGAGAGGATACAGAAGCGTTTCGGGGTCACCGGAAGGGTTTCGGTGAGTATCGGGTAATACTAGGTATTATCGATAAATATATATAGGTGGAAAATGTTTCTGGGGATTTTAAATTATATATATAATGGTCTGAAAGTATTTAGACCAATTTTATATTTAAATTAATATCAACGGGCATTAAAAGGCCAAGAGGTGGAAGGCAACTTGGGCCACAAAGGCCCAAGTGGGAGAGGCGCCTCCTTCCCTAAGGAAGGAGGCCGAATTGGGGAAAGGGAGGAGTCAGAGTCCTCCTCCCCCTAGATGGCGCACCAAGGGGGACTCCTTTCCCTTGGTGGCAGCCCTTTCTCTCCCCTCCAACCTATATATACATGAGGATTTCTGCTCTTTTGATATACAAGTTTTGGAGCCTCCTCCGGTTCTTCTAGTTCTAGTTCTACTTGGTCCTAGTTGACTTATTACAGCTAGGCTAATCCTCTTGTCCTCATAATTAGAAGCTCGGTGTGGTTCTAATATCCTCCCTCTAATTCTCCGGCGACGATTAGCTCTGGACGGTGAAGCGTTGTCGGATAATGAAGGTTGCACGCTTGCAACCAACTAGAGAGGTCGCGCTTTCGGTCTTCGGTTCGAGGGATTGTTCATGGACGGTACGAGGGATCGCTCATTGATGGTTCGAGGGACTCCAAGTACAATCTACACAGACATGTTCTTCTTCTGTTGCAACTCGGTGACGGTAAAGATCATGATCCCAACCCGTTATGCATCTTCATAACGATCTTGGGTGATCGTAGGTGCAATTTTTTTGTTTTCTACTACGTTTCCAACACTGGCTGTGACTCTCTGTCTGATGGTCTTTCGTATGAGTCGTCTCCATGTCAGGCGCGTAGACAGGAGCAGCTGAGCCCAACACATTCATGCCTCAGAGCCAGGCAGATCAAGAACCCACTAAATCGACTTCACCATCGTCTGACAAGTCAAGCGCCAGTCAGCTGCCGGGTTTTACCATCAACATTGGGTGAGTCTTATGAAACTTATCAATCTACAATATGCTTCCTTTATTATTCATCACCATGTTTTTGTTGATCCAGGGCAAAGGCTTTTGTGAAGAAGAAAGCCGATGACTCTTCCACTACAATGGTAGATATTGAGATGGAGATCCCTTCTCATGATGTTGCAGCGGAAAACCCAACCAGCCAAGATGACCGGGCTAGCAAGGATAACCCGCCTAGCAGGGATAACTCGGCTAGCCAAGATGACCCGGCTAGTTATGACCAACCTCCTCCAGACTCTCACGTGGAAGAGCAGCAAGAAATCGTGTCCATGGAGAAGCTGGCTGAGACGGCAGAGGATGATGTGATGATTACCGCTGAACGCCATGTCACCGAGCCTGAAGCGTCTACCACTTTGGTGAAAATAGTAGCCAAGGACGAGTCACCGCGCTGTGAGAAGAGGAAAACTGACTCTCAACTGCAAGCCTTTGAGAGTTTGGACATGCATTCCCTTCACCAGCAATTCCTGACCCGGATGTCTGAAAACTGGGAGTCTGAGAGTGCCTTAGTAGCACTAATGAAGAAAAAAATATGAGGTATACTCTTAATCCTTTATCATGTGTAGCCCCCCAAGTCTTAAGTTTAGAAAGTAGTGTTAAGCTTGAGACTTTCTTGAATATGACAGATATTGTAGCTTATGAGACACCCAGGTTTCACACCTGAGTCGCCATTCATATCTTGAATAATGTTACTTCAACCTGTAAACCATTTAGCCCCCAAGTACCGGGTCACTATTTATGGTGAGCCAGAACTTGTGCTTTAGTCTTGTCAATCTTTGTAGGACCAATTGGTATAGTCCCCAAGGGTCGGCTCATCATGATGTAATGTGATGGGTCTTCACTTAAGTCCTATATACCCTTTAGACTTGAATGTTGTAGCCCCCAAGTGCCGGGTCATTTTGCCTGCAATGACTTGGGACTTAAATATATTCTTCCTTTGGTTGTTAAACTAGAAAAAAATGATATTCCCCAGCCCCCAAGTGCCGGGTTGCAAGCCCACTGCGACTTGGGACTTTTTTGAGAAATAATATAACTCACTTTTACTGATGCAGGCGATGCTGAATCAAGCCGGCTCAGAAATTACTGAGTTGGAAGAGCAGGTGAAAACCGAAAAGGAAAAGCGGGAGACTACTGAAAAGCCGTCATCCGACTTTCAAGAGTTTTTGTTGGTTTGTACTGATACTTTAGAGAAGAAAAATATTGCTTTTGCTGAAGAAAGGGAAACACAACTACAGCGTGCGGAGTCGGCGGAGTCCAAAATAAAAGAGACAGAAACCGGCTTCGGGCTTCTTAAGAAAGCCTTAAACGATATTTGCGTTCTCGTCTTCAGAAAGTAATCTTGACCTGGCTCAAATAATTATTCCATTGTAATATGCCGGCTTGTATGATATCTGACTCGGCAACTTTCTTGGCAGAGAAACATAGTGGAGAGAATCTAAGGACCCCCAACGAGAAGCTGAGGACCTTATATAATTTGATCAAACAACTTTTTATTGGGAGCTTCAAAGCTATCATCATTGTGAGGGGTTGGGAGAATTTGCCAGAAAGGATGGCTGATGTGCTTAAGGAGTTATCCACTGTTCCAAAATGGATTAGAATTCGCAAGGCGTCAGCGTGCAGGAAAGGAGTGCTCCATGGCCTGACCCTTGCCAAGGCTTACCATCCCGAGTTAAAGCCAGAGCTGCTAGCCGGCGGGTTCCCACAATTCAAAGTGGATGGCTCAGAGTTCACCAGAGATGACTACCAAACCGTTGTGAAGGAGACCCGACATCATGCTTGTGCCACCGCCCGGAATATTAATGTGAGCACATTACAACCAGATTATGATGAGCATAAGAAGAAAATCAGCCTTCAAATCCCGGTGCCATTTTAATTGGTGAGCAAAAATCAACACCTGGCTGCACCATCATCATCCAAGGCACCGACTGACTCAGGTACTCCTTCAATGTCGGCTCCTCCTCGAGCATCAGCACAAGACGACAGTGAAGAGCCACTTCAAGTGCTTCATCAGATTTTCAGGCATGGGAGCACTGGTGGCGTGGATGCATATGATGATGAAGGTAGTAAAGATGAAGGCCCCAAGCCAACAGAGGAGACCAGAGAAGAGCCAACCACTGGAGAACGGGCCAAGGAGTCTGATAAGCGGGCAGCTAAAAAGCCGGCTCAAGGCGAAGCTGAGCAGGGGCAGACCAGCCAGGGTTCAGAATAGATGTTTTATTCTGCAAAAAAGAATATGGTTAGCCCAGAAAGGTTTGTAACAACTTTCTCCTTTTGAAAACTGGGCCAAAATCTAGCAGTGCCATCGTGCACTTAAGAATTATCCTCGATTGTTATTTTGCGTGTTGAATAGGAACCCTTGACCATGGATGCAATGAAACCTGGCAAATTGTCTTTGTATGAAATTCCCTTAAGTACTACCTTTGTTTGAATAACTCATAGGAAAACATGAAACCTGACACTTTGATAATAACCAGCTTCTGCAATAAAACACGCACACGCACACACACAAACATATATATATATATAATGAAACAAGTTATAATAAACCAAATAAATGCTAGCTTTCGAGGCTCGGCACCTGAAATATTAAGGCCAGCTTTCGAGGCTCGACACTTGAAAACATAAATGCCGGCTTTGGAGGCTCGACACTTTGCAATATGCTTCCTGTGGAAGCAGTCCTTGTAGCCTTTGTGGTTTATCCTCGCTATCTGGAAAGCCGGCTCTCACGTGACATAAGTCGATGTTTTAACTTTGATAAGTTCAGGGTCAACAAAGTCCATAATATGCGTCAGTGTGATTGACTTATCAAGCGTACAACTGGGTCACACATGTGTGGGTAACATCAAGCCTTCAGGCAGGTATAACCAATTAATATGGTGGCATGTGCCTGGTTAAAGGGATGTCGCTGAACTCGATGAGTTAGAAGCCCCAAAGTAACCAATGGTCAAAGAATAAAGACTCAACACACAACTTTTGAGGTGAAACGACAAAACACCAGGGTCTAGAGATGCCGGCTTTATTGCATTGATCATAATATATACATAAAAAGGTAAATTACGCAAAAACAGAAAGGTACAACTTAATGCAAAATAAAGTATGTATAATATGGACGAAGATGCGCAATATTCCAGGGTCTGGTTCTTTCCTCGTCAGAAGTACGTGACGTGTTTCCTTCACACAATTCAACAAGATAATAGGACCCGTTGTTCAGGTTTTTGCTGATAACGAAGGGTTCTTCCTAGGGAGGGGAG